>CAVLJG010000005.1:109028872-110228872 GCA_963669975.1 Acanthoscelides obtectus | reverse complement strand
ATGGTACTTGCAAGCATTTTCTATACACATCCAACCAAGCTGAAATCTCTTTAAGGAAACATGATCATACTTCTTGAGATTAAATACAAATCGACAACAAGTATTTTGGAGTTTTTGGAGTCTTGCTTTTGTGACAGAATCAAGACAATGATAGAACACAGTGCTACAGTAAAATAAGCTTGGAAATACAATAGCCTCACATAACTTTTTTCTAACTTTAAAATTCAAAATAGAGCGATTGATATAAAAACACTTCAACGTTGCATAACATTTTTTTAAGATAGACGAAACATGCTCCTTAAACCGTAAAGTATAATCAATAATCAACCCTAAATTTTTGTATTATTTACGACAGCTAGACGCTCCTAGTCAATTTTTACATCAAGAGAATACAATATAGTGTTACGTTTGACAGCAGGACAAAAAAGCATCACTGAGCACTTATCCTTATTGAGCTTAAGATTGTTACCATTTGAGTATCCTACATTGCCTCCAAATCATCATTAAGCTCATTGATTGAAGTATGCAAAGTGTTACTATTAAAGCCCTTATATATCTGTGTATCATCGGCATAGCACATCACAGAAGAGTTTTTCACAGAGCTACCCAAGTCTATAGTATAAATTAAGTACAACAAGGGCCCTAAAACTGAACCCTGAGGGACACCTGCTGTTATATCAATCGGACTAGATATAGTGTTGTCTATCTCTACTACTTGTTTACGATTTGAAAGATATGTTATAAAAAACATTAGAGGTATGTCTGAAAAACCAAAAAACTTCAATTTAGCACATAAAAGCTCATGATCTATTTTATCGAACGCCTTAGAATAATCTAATGATACAAGTGCTGAAGCATCTCCCTTATCAAGCGAAGCAATGGTGTCATCTAAAACCCTTGCTAAAGCTGAAGTTGTACTAAAACCACTGCGGAAACCAGATTGATACTTGGGAAAGAAACCATTATTAGAGAAATAATGATAAACCTGATGTTTAATCAATTTCTCCAATATCTTCGATATAACAGGAATCAAAGTTATAGGTCTTAAGTCTGAGAGACATTTTGGATTTTTACATTTAGGCAAGGGTTTGACAAGAGATAGTTTCCAAGCATCAGGGAAATACCCAGCCTCCAGGCAACAGTTCAATAAATGCGTCAGGGGTAGTAATACTCGAGGCAGGCAAAGCTTCAGCATTGAGACTGTTATACCATCCGAACCTGCTGCATTAGATTTTAGGGACAGAATAATGTCTAGCACATTTTGAGGGGTAGCAAAACTAAATTCAAATCTAGCACTTTCATTAATTTTGGTACTATTAAATTTATCAACTAGATCCTTGCAATTGCCCGAAGGCGTGAAAACGGAAGAAAAATAATTGTTTACTTCATCGGCATTCTTCAACTCTGTAGGTAAAGATCTGTCTACATTAGTTTTGAGTTTCAATGAATGTACAGCTTTCCAGAGATGCTTGTTACTATTTAGTTGTTCATTGAAGCTTAGATATGCTGCTTTCTCCCGCCTAATAGCGGAAATGACATCATTTCTTAATTTCTGGTAATATTCGAGACTAGCTGGACTTTTTAAAATCTGATATTTTCTAAAGGCTTTATTTCTCTCGGAGATCAAAAATTTTATGCCACCTGTGAGCCATGGAGCATAAGGTTTAGTAATACGTGATGAAACAACAGGAGCATGGACATCAAACAAATCCAAAATATGATTAGAAAAAAACGTAGCTTTATCCTCTAAGTTACTGATGTAATATATATCGTCCCATGGGATCTTTTTACATGTAGTTTCATTCCATAGGTCACGTAAATAGCTAAAAACCTTATTTGAAGAGTTTTTTGGTTCTTGCCAACACTTTCGATTGAATCCCAAAAAAGACGTTTACTCATTCTGTGTTATATAAAAAAGTTTTCCCACAAAAATCGGTGTACCCATTTTATGCGTCAATGTTTTAAATACCCCTTGACAAATTGCGTTAATAAAACCAGACTTTACAATTACTTCGGGGAAATTCGCTAATATGATTAGACTATACTCCCAACATAAGATTTTGATGTAGTTAACAGGATTTTACTAATACTCGAGCCGTTAGCAAGACGATTACACTCCAACCATAAGAGGAGTTTTTATAATGAACTACGTTAGTTAGGCTTATAATACTTCTGATGCGACTCAAGCAAATTCAAGCTATTCAACGTAATAAAGACTTTTACAACACCTCCAATTGTTGTTTCAGGTAGGCCTTGCAGCAGGACGGATACTTTTTGGTGAGTCAACGATTGCTTACTATGGAGTTGTAGAAATTTCTTTCACTTATTACTTTGGGATATAGTATGCTTAGAGTCAGGGTGGCAACAATGGAATACTTCTTTGAGGGGTTATAGCAAAGAATATATAAAAGTTATAGCTTCATTTTTTTGCAGTACAACTATTTTGATTATGTAGCATTTTCTTTTAAATAATCGCGTAGTTTTCTCATGGCACTTGTTTTCTTTAAAGCTTTCATGTGATCTGGAGTACACATTGGATAATTATCACTGCATGTATTGAAATAAAGTGAACACTGATAGGGATACCTTTGTTGGTACAAGCCCTGCAACAAACGCTTCAAAAAAAAAATACAACCAGTTCGTTGCGCCTCCCTTAGCCATAACTGGTATCTAACCGAGTTTATCTTGACTAAACTAAGACAAAAAACAACTTGAAATATACACAGTAACATTAGAAGTGTTACACCCAGAACAAATAATTTCTTCAACTTGATTTTTTGGCAATGAGGTTGCCTTACATTCTCACGAAATTTTAGTAACAAGTAATAAACAAAAAGTTAATAATGTGTTGGGCGACCCCGCAGCTACATACACCCCTGTATACGTCTAGGCATCGACAAAATGAGATGATCGATGTTTGGTTGTTGCACCTTATTTCAAGCAACTAGAACTTCGAATTTTAATCCGGTGAACATGGTGGTCACGGCAAAACATTAACGCCTGCTTCTTGAAGAGCAATACGGGGACGGTGCGTTGTCTTGATAACAAAGGACGTGTAGGTGACCCTCTAGATAAAGCACTAAAGTGGTTTGTAGGACGTCAACAACATAACGCGCACCAGTCACGTTGCCTTGAACAAAGAGAAAGGTTTATCGGCTACCTTAGGCAATAGCCTTCCAAGCCAGTATCCTTCTAAGACAGAAGATGACATTACGCCATTCTGTCTCCCAATGTTGCCGTTTTTTGTTCCAGCTCACACGTTTACGACAGCGGTCCGCAGAGAAAGCACTTCTTGTCCAAACCATTGATCAGCAACCTGAAGCATGCCTCGGTTGATCAGTTGGCCTCCACCACCAACATCTCGATAGGCAATAGTTCTACCCCTGTCAAAATCGCTAACATGGCAAATAATTTGGACGTCTTCGAAATCGAGGCATTTTGTTATGCTCAATACTTGTAAATGAAAAGGCAATAACTAAAAACATCTGTGCTACTCAGCTCTCAGAAACTGCTTTCTTCACAAAAATTTTAACAAAGGTAATCAAAAACAAAGATAAAACGTAAACATTGTTGCCACAGCATGCTTTAAATAGTCATTATGTTGGCAAAAAAAATTAGAAGAAATTATTTTTTCTGAGTGTAACGCTTCTAATGTCACTGAGTATATTACACGAACAAAAACAAACTGTGCTGAAATCTTGAGCAGAGATTGAAGAAACATCTACATAAAAATCTAATATTTTTTAATTAGGGATTATAGGCATTAAGTAACATAAAAGATCCATTCAGCTAACGTCAAGAAGAGATACATCTAGCAGAAATACAGGGTGTAAACGTTATGATAGTCGTTATTTAAATGCATGATAGAGCGGGTTAAAAGATGGGGTTTGTTATTTTTGGCTCTTAGGTATTATTTCATTATTTGATAATGCACTCGTAAAATGCAAACAATTAAAGAAACGGACATACCACTAACTGTCTCAGCGCTTCACCTGGTGTGTGAAAGTTTATTGAACATATTAAAAAAATCCACTTATAAATAGGGAACACAATTTTGATACATACGTTGTTTTTCTTTTTAAAACCCACACTGCACTTTTTTGTATTTAAATGTCGTAATCCACTTTCCACACAAGCTTCATTAGGACGAATCCAGTTTCTTCTTACTCTAGGTCCTCGAATTGTCCATTCATTATTTCAGCCGCATTAAATTTTTTTTCGCGAAGTTGTGCTTCAGTTGTTATTGGACCAGCCTCATAAACCATCCCTTTAAGTTCTCCGCAAAACCAGAAATCCATCGGATTGAGGTCAGGAGATCTTGCTGGCCAATTTCGAGGATCAGGAGCATTCAGACCGATCCAGCGATTTGGATAATGTTTATTCAAATAATGAATGACGCCTCTAAAAATGTGTGGTGGTGCCCCGTCATCAGGAAACCGCAAATTCTGTCTCCGTTGTAATGGCGTGTTGTCTAAGGTCTGTTCCAAAAGTTCTGGTAGGTTATTGGCTAGGAAGCTAAGGTATCCTTCTCCTGACAACTTTGGGAGTAACTCGAAAGGGCCAATTACCTGATTCAAGAATATCCACCCAAATAGTTATTTTAAAACGTTGTTGGAAATGACCTTCACGAATGGTATGAGGATTTTACTTGGGCTTACGTGTGAGTATTATGGAAATTGAATATCTCGTCTCGCGTAAAAGTACATTCGTCCGTCGCTAGAATGTTCTTAAAAATATCCAGGCAATCAATGTTTTTGTGCAAAAACCACTGACAGAATGTTAGTCTGCTAGGATAGTCTTCTGGTAACAAGGTCTGCACTCGTTGTACATGGTAGGGATAAAGCAATTTTTCCTGTAGGTTTCTATAGACTATGGTATGCGATAGTCCTTAATTCCCGAGTGCCGACATTTGCATTGATTTAAACGATATTTAAAATTTGTTCCTCCTGCTCTACAGTAACCTGTCTTTCACGAGTGCGAATATTAGTGGGCTGAACACTTCCTGTATCTTGAAGTCTTTGGTACACTTGCACAAATGTCCTTCTGTCTGGGTGTACCCATTGGCGAAATTTGTCGCGATAAATTTGAGCTGCAGGATTTGACTTCTGACGAGCTTCATCGTAAACTAACGACACGTCAGCGAACCCTTGATTCGAGAACATTGTAAATAAACACGACGACGTACGCGAACAAAAACAAAACAACTCGCCCGATGCTCCGCTCGACATAGATAAAGTAATTTATCTATGCAAAACGATAACTAACCACTGTTAGCGTTTGCGGTCGATTGCCGATTCGATTAAAGTGATGAAAGACCAACGCCCTGTTGTTATGTGTGTTTTAAATATTTAATTTAATAAAACTTACTTACTGACTACAAATCTTGGCTTAACTTAGAAAAACTAGATGCCATTTATTTGTTAATTGCCCAATTTAAAAACGTTTTAGATTAGATTATAAGAATTAGTAAGATTGTGGTGATTGTGGTCGATATAAAGCACTCAAAGTTGAAAACTATAAAGCCATTTAGACAAAAAACTATTGACCTTTGGACCATGGGTCAGATAAACCTTTTGACTTGTTTTGACCCCCCCCTATTTCGATAATGACTACCATAACGTTTACACCCTGTATATACGAGTAAAATAACTTGCTTTGTTAAAATACGTCTCATATCATCATCGTTGACTAAAAATATGACAAAATACAAAATTGGTTTAGTCGGTGCTGTCTGGAAAAACGTTGTCTTTTCTTTACGTAATATTCGGAAAACAAACAACAGAGTGTATCAATACTCAAGCAAACAACAAATAGAACTGTCACAAATTGGTTGACGAACATCTCTCTATACTGTACACAATCGATCATGAAAAGTACATAATTGTGTACTTATTGAGACTGATGCATCAACACCACTTCAAAATGGAGGCCATCTTTCATCATATAATCAAGCCAAAGATTGCTGCAGAAAAACTAATTAGGCACATTTTACTATAGGTGTACCAGCACTCACCTATTACAGCTTGAAAATACGATAGAAAAGAACGAATCCTACCCTAGGCCCTAGGATAATAATAATAATTTTTATTTGTAATAATATTACACGAGGCGAGATTTAGATACTATATATCTATTCTACCACCTAACCCCCTTAACAGTATGCGGCGTATATAAAATGAAAATTTGTTGAAAATTAATACCTGACATACAATAACGACAGAATAAAGTATAATCAATGTAAAGGCATAAAGAAAATATAAGGTTGGTTAACACTTACAGATTTCCCTTCTGATCTAGTAGAATTTCTTTAACTTTTTTTCCTAAATTTTGGTAATGTATTAGCTTCTGTTAAACTACGAATTGCATAATTTGACCGCATTTCTAATTTATGCATTCTGAAATATTGATGTGCTGTGGCGTGTAATTGAAAAAGTCTCTTTATACTATAACTATCTAAAACTGTAATGACTCATCGATGTTCACGTGAACATCACTTAACTACCAGTAGTCGGCTGTTCATAGGCGGGGTATGAGTGTTTAACATGGGTGAACTAGATTTGTCACATGCTTAATAAAGAGTGGTTTGAAACATATTGTAAGTCAAAAATTTGGGAATTACCTTTATTCATCGTCGCTTCCACTTACATCTGACAATAATAAACTGTCGCTATCGCTTTCCTCGTTGAAATTGACTATAACTGGCTCTATTATGGTGTCGATGTGGTGGTCAAGCTGCCACATTTTTGTTTCTTCCTTCACAACATGACGGATAGCATTCTGCCAAGCTTCGGGCGTTACTAGCTGTATGGAAGTCTCAAGTAAAACCTTAACGTCTGGTAATTTGAAGGTTGTGTTATTGCGCGCAGTATAACCCTTCACTTGAGCCCAGATGAGCTCTATTTGGTTCAGTTCACAGTGGTAGGGCGGTAACCACGGCACAGTGACACCACATTGACGGGCCATCTCATCAGTCACGTAACTAATGTTCGCAGGTTTGTGCTGTTTAATTTTTTCATACAATTCCGCTTTCACACATGAATCGTCAAACGGGATTCCTTTTTCGCGCAACCATTGCTGCATGTCACTTTTTCGCGATCCCATAGTCGGTACACGTTCGGCTCGACAACTATGGTAGGAAGCATTATCCATGACAATCACAGAGTTGGGCTCAACTCGTTGAAGCACCCCTCGAAACCAGCTCTCGATGCAGCTGGCATTTATTTCGTCATGGTAATCACCTCCTTTCTTAGAGACGAAAATCAAGTCACACTCTTCTAAAAAGCCACTATCGCTACCAATATGAGTTACGATCAATCTTGGACCTTTTCCTGACGGTCCACGAAGATCTGTTGACAAACCTTCAATGCTTGCTTGTCGGTTACTCACTACGTTTTTGTCTCTCCAGGTTTTTTTAACTGTGTGACCTGCATTTACCCATGTCTCGTCTAAATAATAGATTTTTCTGCTTTGTCGCCTATATTCAATCATTTCACATAGGTATTTTCGACGCCAGGTGACTATTTCAGGTCTCTCAATCTCACCAATACTGACTTCCGATTACGCGTTTCGTAACGAAAATTAATTTCGTGCAGGGATTTCCTCATTACCTCGTCGCTCATTTACGGTATAATTTCATTTTCCTTGATCGCTGCATGTACAGCCTTGAGGGTTGGTATCTCATTCCTAAAGAAGAATGAATGTACGGTTCGCCTTAACGCCATTTTGCTATCGTCATCCAATTTAACGGCCTTTCGTCCCTTCAAATTAAACTTTGGATCAGTAGTAGCTCCAGTTTTCTTCTTTTCATGCACCACCCTGCGAATGGTCCACTCTGGAACGCCTGTCATACTTTCACAACGCGCGAGTGCATCTCCTGCGACATAGTTCTGTTCAGATAATTGAACATGTTGAGCACGATTTCTTTCGCGTCTCTCTTCAGTGCTTCACGAAGCCGTCTACTTGTTCCCTGGCTTTCAGTACTTCCACTCGTGCCATTTGTACTCTCCATGGTTAAGTATAACCAAAACAGTAACCACAGAAACCACAACAATAACAATCACAAAACAATTCTTATAAAAACATACAATATGCGATCGCTCAACGAAACAACGATTTCATTGGTTCTACCGGCGGAGAACAATCAGCCATTATTTCCATCTCTGTCTGTGCTGTTGACCACCGCAAAGCCACAGAAACGACATATGTCGTACGCTATACGGTTTTGAAGTATGCGGAGAAACCCATGTTCTGATATTGATTTTTGTGTTTCTGTCGCCACCTAGCCTGCAAAAGCTGAACTCGTCGACCACTTGTGGATCGCCAGAGCTTACTTGAGCTTCGAAACTTTGGAGACGAAAGGAAACTTGATTGCTCTGTTCAGTCTTCCACCGCTAGATTGTAGTCAAATGAAAACGCCGGTGCATTATTGAGTGAAACGTGTAAAATCTGCTATATTAGATGCCCTACGATTCTGAGGGAAATATCTCAAAATTAGGGCTCAAGCTGTCTAAGAATTAGTAAAAAGACTTGTTAAATGAGATTAGTAGAAACTTAGGAAGATAAACTTTTAAATTCAGTAAGAACATTATATTAATCGGATAAGTGTCTGTTGATGCTGGAAAACATTAGAGTAATTGACTATAAAAGTACCCAGGAAAGACGTCACCTTGAGACTGTAAAATGCCACTTTGGTTGACAAGTTACAGGATACATATTTTAGTCCCGCATTATACCAGGAAATTAACAGTAGAAGAGCCAGTTACAAAATTGTTGTCTTAGTTACTATCTATATATATATATATATATATATATATATACAGGGTGTCCGCAAAGTTGGGGTTTTCCTTTACACGACTTGTAGATCTTGAAAACATAAGCAATTTTTCTTAGTATCATATACACCAATGTCTTAAGGGAACCGAGATAAAGGGCTCTGCAACATCAAAAATATCTGAATACCGTCCTGTAGCCGCGACCCGCGATATCTCAGACTGGTACCGGCTACTAGCTGAACCCGACGACAGAACTGGGTCGAGGGTCGGGGTCAGTGTGTCAGGTCAGTATGCAACCTTCAACCGACAGTAAAGGGTCACGCGTATAGAGGTAACGAACCCGTATAATCGATTGCGTTTCAAAAAAAAAATAATAATGGCACACTCATACACCAATAATGAACTCGTTGACATGTTGTTAATTTATGGCGAATGTCTTCAAAATGATACAGAATCGTCGTGAGTGTATGCAGATCGTTTCCCTAGACGACATCATCCAAGGCCCCGCAGACTTATGTACCTGGTCCAGAGAGTCAGGGATACGGGCCATTTGGAGGAATTTCGAGATGGGCACAGTGGGAGGCCTAGACAACCACGAATGGTGCAAGTTGAGGAAGAACTACTGAATCGCGTAGACGAGAATCCCTCAACTAGCACTCGGGACGTGGCTAGAGACATGCAAGTATCAAAAACTAAAGTGTGGCAAACGTCCAACGTGTACAAGCCCTTCAACCTGACGATTTTCCAGCAAGAGTGCGGTTTTGTGAGTGGTTGTTGCATCAACATGACAATAATCCGGACTTTTTGAAGTGCATATTGGTGACAGACGAATCTACGTTCACGCGTAATGGGGTGAATAACTTTCGATTTCAGGCAGAGACGTACTTAGCCCTTCACGTCAACTGGAGAGTGAGTACTTTTTCCTTTATGTTTTTTTTTACTTGGTCGCCCTCGTTTCACTACACATTACCTTTGTTATTTCAAGGGTAGTTGTTTCTGAAAAGGAAAACCCCAACTTTGCGGACACCCTGTATATATATATACAGGGGGTTCCTGAAACAAGAAAAATATGGCAAATTTGTAGTTTTTTTGCAGGTTTTAGGTTTGCTGGTAGCTTTAAGGCATATACGAGTATTTTGGAATTTCTTAATCGCTGTAAATATAGTGTGGATGTTTGTTCAGTTGCTGAAAAAATATCCAACTTTATGGATGCGTGGATATTAAAAAACCTGAATGGTTTGGTGGGAATATCAGTCTATGGAGCCATAATGGTTCTGATGAACGGCAAGTAAATGAATGAATGTTTGGAAACGAGCAGTATCTTTTGGTTGAGCCTGTCATCAAGTAGGTGCTTAATGGCTATCTGCAAGAGGTTTACAGGAAAAAACACCCAGTATATGATCTTGAATGAGTAAAATCGCATATCATTTTAAGAAAATAATATAAACATGAATAAAAAGTCAACAATAGTGATTAAAACATGAATTTAATTCAAAAATCAAACATTTCTTTAAGTTTTGACTGAATTATATGTAATTTCTTGAAATTCAATAAGCTGGTGATGTTTCAATGACAAGCTGTCATCTTATACTTTTACAGAATTTTGTTTTCAACATTTCATAGCTATTGGTTGCTAAAATTTGTTAATTGGAACTAGAAGCTCATTCGGTGTATTTGACGGACTGTTGATTTGACAACCTTGGTGAAATCGACCCTTAATATATTTTTGGATATCGGCACACCTTTTTCTGCTATGCAAGTCCATTGAATTTGGGAAAATTTGGACTTAAAAAACTTGGGTTTAAATTCCATTCCGATACAAAGTTTTTGAACTGTTCACTATTAACCCCTTACTACATGACTTAATTGTTTTTGTTAAAAAAATATAGTTAATATTTCATGCCTTTTAAAAAATTGGCCTTTTTGAAATATGACAGATCTGGCACAAACTGCAATAGTTGAATGAAAATGAAGAAATTGACGGAAATCAAACTAAAAAAACTAAATGCAATTTTCAAGATATATTTAGTTACCTCAGATGAAAACGGCCATAGCAATTTCGGACTTGGTTTAAAGATAATCTAACATTACATTCATCACACGAAACTTGTGTTTTTCTCTTAGACTCAAGAGATGTCCCACATTGTCGCGACAAATTTCTAGGCGTTGGTATTTCCGCAAAGGGATATTTCTCGTTTTTTAAATCCAGTTGTAGCTCTCGTTCCGATTCACTGATCAACAGCCAAAAAATATCCTAAATAAAATCAACAAAATATTACTATTTTTAATGTGCTAAAACCGGAATGAAACTTATTTTATCAATATTAGTTCAAGTTTTAGAGATACGGTAATTATATGTGTTCCTGCTGTGACAGTGTTAATATACTGTAATTCACAAAATGCACGTGCTACATTTTTATATTCGGCAAGGAAAGATGACGTAATCGGCATGATTGTGTTACGTTATACATACGTGTACATTATATTGTTTTATATTAGCCATTTTTTCCTCAGTTGGCTGACAGCGTTCATGCAAGGTGTCTCGAAAGTGTGTAAACAATCCAGATCAGTTTTGTTACGTGTGTGGTGATGTGACTTTTGCGTCTCAGAGACGGTCTATTACTCCACTAATAACAAAGGTATATCAGCTTTATTTCGGTTGTAAACTAGGTGATCAAGACAAAGAGTGGGCACCCCACATCTGCTGTAATACATGTGCTTCAAGTCTGAGGAGCTGGTTAAATGGCAAAAAACGGTCTATGCGCTTTGCTGTCCCAATGGTTTGGAGAAAGCCTACAAAACATATTAATGATTGTTACTTTTGCATGGTACCTTGTGTTTGACAAGCCACAGGTATGTCCAAGAAAAAAAAATCGGTTATTAACTACCCAAACATACCATCTGCGATGAGACCTGTGCCTCACAGTGACGAAAATCCTTTTCCAAAACCCCCAGAATCGTACACTTGCGAATCAGAAAACGAATCAGATCATGGCGATCGAGTGATTCGTCAGGAAGAAGATATGCCGTCAACGTCAAGAGATCCTGATTTTATACCGAGCACGTCATGCCACCAACCGCAGAAAATAACACAGTCAGAATTGAATGATCTTGTAAGAGATTTAGAGCTTCCAAAATGTAAGGCAGAGTTACTTGGATCAAGACTGCAGCAGTGGAACTTGTTAGAAGACGATGTTTCGGTATGTGTTTTTCGTAAACGCCACAAAGACTTAGAACCATTTTTCAATATGGAGAATAATTTGTTTTTCTGCAGTAACATTAACGGCTTACTGGCGGCTTTAAATATAAACTATAACCCAGAAGAATGGAGATTGTTTATAGACAGTTCAACATTGAGTTTAAAGGCAGTGTTATTGCATATTGGAAATATTTTACCATCTCTTCCTGTAGGGTATGCAGTTCACATGAAAGAATCATATGACAATATGAAGTACCTATTGACATGCATAAAATACGATGAGCACCAATGGCATATTTGTGGCGATTTGAAAGTTGTTGCACTTTTACTTGGGCTGCAGCTAGGCTACACAAAGTTTTGCTGTTTTTTGTGTGAATGGGACAGTCGGGCAAAGGCACTTCATTACACCAGACAAAACTGGCCTGTTCGTCAATTCCTAGACCCAGGTCAAAAAAATGTACAGCATATGCCATTAGTAGATTCGAAAAAATTTTATTACCACCTCTGCATATCAAGTTGGGCCTAATGAGAAACTTTGTCAAGGCATTAGATAGAGATGGGTCAGCTTTTCAATACCTGACTAAGTGAGGCAAAGGTTAAAGAAGGTATTTTTGTTGGGACACAGATTCGAAATATTTTGAAAGACACACAGTTTGAAAACACTTTAACAGGTATTGAAAAAACTGCTTGGAATGATTTCCGTCTGGTGGCCACTAATTTCTTGGGAAATAGAAAAGCTGACAGCTATAAAACCCTTGTCAAAAATATGCTGTCATCGTATCAAAAGATGGGCTGTAATATGTCTCTTAAGATACATTTCCTACACTCACACCTGGACTTTTTTCCTGACAATTGCGGAGCCGTAAGTGATGAGCACGGCGAACGTTTTCATCAGGATATTTCAACAATGGAAAAAAGGTACCAGGGAAAGTGGAATCCTTCCATGATTGCAGACTACTGTTGGACTCTTGGTAGAGATGCTCCAGACAGCGCATATAATGATTCTTATAAGTATATGAATCTTGTTACTTTTTTTAATATATCCTTAAAAATAAAAAGTTTTTTTCTAAACCGCAACTAATTTTTTTATTTCATTGTCATTTTTGGATTCAGCGCCCTAAAATTAACAAAGAAGTGCACTTTTCCCACAAGATACAATTAAAAAACTAAAATTTGTTGTCCAGTGTTATGACACAAGACAACAAACGACGATGAATTGACAAGTGTATGACGTAGATAATTTTAGTTGCACCAAAAATTTGATTTCTGAATGTGTCATGGCCATTACAATTCATAAAATACGTTATAGGGGGCGACAATGTTTCTTGGAGACAGAGAAGAGGGCGTGCCAGATATGGGACAATTTAAGTTAAGGTCTTCAATTATTCAAAATAGATTTCACGTGTGCTATATTTGGGGTAGCATGCGGTATGGGGTTAAAAGGTATATTATCTGTTACCAGTACATCAGGTACACCAAGACGAGCAAATTAATATAGATTTAAACTGAGAGATTTCAGCTTTTTTATCTTTGGTAATAGCTCTAACCACTTACAGGATGCAGCAAAAGCATCATAACCTCAACATATGTAAGAATCTAGACGTTCCTATAGTCTGGTAGGTATAGGATATGGAATTAACGTCTCCTTAACATTTTGTGTAGCATACCTTTCACAAATTTTGCAATATTTGATCAAGTCCTCTATGTCTACTGACAAATTTGGCCGCTGTATCTTTGCGATGTCTCCCATATTCTTGTTTATTCTACCTCACTGTTAGCTACCTCCCTGAAGAGTATGCCCTTTCAAGAAACGCATTTTAATTGCAAATAGATTATGCGCGAAGCGTTCGTCATTCGAAAAAAGTGCGCTGCAAGTGTCACCTGCGTAACAGTTTTACCTTAATCATTGTTGTCTAATTAACACTTTTTCACCATTCTGCTCCGCGTCCATGTGTGAGGTGTCTGGTAATAGCCTAAACTCGCCATAAAAGTGTGTGCACATGAACGGAGAAATGAACGGAAAAAGCGACTGTTAATTGTTACGGTGAAGCTAAGAATCTTAATCAACCGCACAGCAAATGCTTAGTTGAAAAATGCCCGTTTTTAAATGAGGCTCACGTTTGATAAACATTGGCACTACTGACATCTGAGATTTTCGCGCAAGGTTGTGAGCCTTGCAACAGAATAACTAAAAGAACGGTAGTCTGCTTCACACAAAATGAGTATTTTTGCGAATAGCTAAATAAGTTGTCATTTGTTTTGATATAGAGGGTAGACGGCTGACCCATTTATCCCCCTAATATTTTCATAATAAGACGACATAAATCCACTTTTTCTTAATGTTGGTATCTATGTATGAAAAATGCAATTATATACCTACCTGCGTCTAGAAGCCGTCCAAACCTGAGCCCTATTGATCACATTTTCCATGACTTTTAGTAAGTTTCCTGTTCGCTATTTCGAATAGCTTCCAGAATATTCCGATGTGCTTCCTTTATGTAGTTGGTATAAAAACTGAGTGTTCATGTTCATGTGAGGGCTCTATTTTCTACCACTTAGCACTTTGTAATCTTCAGTTAGTTATTAATAAATCATTATTTGAGTTAAACAGTGCTAAATTTGTTTCAGCACTAACGATTGACGATTCAACCCTAAGGGCCACCTTGATTTTCATAGTTTTCTACCGATCTTTGTCAGCGCTCTATTTTGAGGCTATGTTGCAAATATATCCATAGGCATCAAATTATCTATGCTTTTAATTTATATCAGCCCAAATTTCTCTACAATTTAAATAGAAAACATAGCCTCACAATAGGAGAGCGCTGACGCTGACTCGGAACACAGGAAACCTGAAGGAGTGAACAATGCTATGAAAATCAAATAGTCTATAAAGGCGTCCAACAATTGTAGGAACGACTGATGATATGGCCCTAAGTCTCATAGACGGCTCAAGGAATAAAGATACTTAAACAATTTCGATAGTTAGTTGTATTACCTGCAATTTATAATTTTTGCAAAATGTATTTTCTTTTCCTTCCAAAGAAACATAAAAACGTGATATTTGTGACATTTCAACTCAAACAAAACATAGCTCCGCTCCAAGGAAATATTAGGAGTTTTTTTATATATACAGGGTGACTTTGAAGTTGAGTCATTAATTTTCAGATAGTGATTGTAGAAGGAAGATAAAACAAAATATGTGTGTAAAAATAAAAAAAAAATTAAAAAAAAATGTTTACCTTGTTTTATAAAGTATCCTCCCGACAAGTATTTCAGTGCGGACCTGTATTTGATCGTGAGGTCCCCTGTGAGGTCTTAAGTCACCTGATTCACGAGCCCGTTGTACTACATTAACAAAGGCACGAGGGGTTGGTTGCACTCGATTGGGAAACCGATCCGCATAAACATGTGCCATTTTTTATTTCGTTTGAGCCACGCAAGAGACACTATTCACACGCGTTACCGACTGACACTGACTGTATGTATAACTGAACTGAATAAAATAATTGTAAAAACATCGTTCCAAATTCTTTCGCTTTTTTGTTTCCGATGCGATGAACCGATAAGGCGGATTATATCCGTTGTTGCCAAACACAAGCACATGATATTATTATTGATATATATATATATATATATATATACAGGGTGACTTCGAAGTTGAGTCATTTATTTTAACAGTGAGTAGATCTGATCAAAAGATATTTTTTTCCTTTACCATTTTTCTCGTAAAATTAAAGTAACAAAGTTATAGCCCTTTGGAAGTTTGTCATGTGCTCGTGTTTGGCAACAACGGATATAATCCGCCTTATCGGTTCATCGCATCGGAAACAAAAAAGCGAAAGAATTTGGAACGATGTTTTTACAATTATTTTATTAAGTTATATACATACAGTCAGTGTCAGTCGGTAACGCGTGTGAATAGTGGTTTCTGTTGCGTGGCTCAAACGAAATAAAAAATGGCACATGTTTATGCGGATCGGTTTCCCAATCTAGTGCAACCAACCCCTCGTGCCTTTGTTAATGTAGTACAACGGGGTCGTGAATCAGGTGACTTAAGACCTCACAGGGGACCTCACGATCAAATACAGGTCCGCACTGAAATACTTGTCGGGAGGATACTTTATAAAATAAGGTAAATTTTTTTTTTTTTATTTTTTTTTTATTTTTACACACATATTTTGGTTGCAACATGTGGTCAGGCATTATCTTGTTGGAAAGTTGGATCTGCCAGGGTGTCAAGATAGGGTAAAAGATGGGGTTCTAGAACCTTGTGGATATAACGCTGCGCGTTCATGTTACCTCTGATGAAGATTAAAGGTGACCTGGAATCATAAGCTATAGCACCCGAAACCATAACTCCAACAGTGTGATGAACATGTCTTTCAACAAAAAACTGTGGATTCCTCCTTTCACCACGTCGCCTTCTAATCTTGGCACGACCATCGTGCATGCCTAAACAAAATCGAGACTCGTCACTAAAGACAATACTGTTTGATTCCTGATCCCAGAGTGACCGTTGTCTGCACCACTCAAGGCGATTACGTCGGTGTTCTCGAGTTAAAGGGAGGACCCAGTGTGGCCGGTATGAAAACAAGCCAGAACTTCTCATTCGTCGGTAAGCACTTCGCGTGCCAATAGGTCTTCCGTGTTCTGCAAAACCATTCATTTGCAGTGGACCTGGTAGTGGAGAAACGGTCCCTTAAGGCCAATAATCTTAGGCGGCGATCTTCACGGTCTGTTGTTCTACGGCGGCGTCCAGTGCCCCTTGGTCTATGCGTACGGCCTTTTCGAAGCCATGCCTGACAACACCTAACCACAGTGTCTAGACTTCTTCGCACTCTAACTGCAATTGCCCGAAAAGAAAGTCCAGCTTCCCGAAGTCCCACTATACGGCCCCTATCAAACTCACTAAGTTGACGAAATCGTACAGGTCTCCGTACTCTAGGCATCGTAACCGATCGTAAAGGATGTCAAGAACCAAAATCCGCCAACGTTGATTCTTTACTGCGGCTGAAATATTCATTTTTAGAGCGTTAGTGGATTAAAAAAAGCAGTATAAAAACCGGAATGTCCAACTGATAAGGCTGAAAATTTTTTCACTTGTTATTTACAGTAAGATAAATACGTTCACCAACTTTTATTAAAATAAAACCATTTAAACTGGGTGCTCGGATTTATATATCACTTAGTATATATCACCGCTAACCTCAGAAACAAAATAAGATGCCAAACGTCATTGTCCGTTACCTATTCATTTACCTCTCAGTAAAGCTGATGAAACAGCTCAAATGTTAGTACGCATAAGGGTCAGTCCAATACCAGAGTAATGCAGGTAGTAAGTGGCCTGTGATTAAACTATTCGCTTAAATAGGAATAAAAAATAGTATTTTCAAGTGTCTCCAAGTAATAACACTTGAACATTATTGCTAAATTGTTTTGAAGTGTCCATACAAACACAAGGATATTCAGCTTTGAAGCTGATCTAAGGTATACACCAAATACTAATTACATTTAAGTTTGTTTTTATATCAATGATTTAAGGAAGTTCGAGCACCTCAACCCCATTCCTTTGTTAGCCCATCTCTGAGTGCGTCATAAGTTGCACGACTTTCGACTTTAATCGCCTGTAAGCCAAGATAACAAGTTTTCCCTTCCGAAGCTACCCAAAAGTTTTGTAAAATTGATAAAATGCTTTTTTGCTTACAGGCGACATCTTTTGGTTATAAATCGTTCGATACGACTGGCTTATCCTTAGAAAATTAAATCACTTTACACTGATTACTTGAGAGTAACTTTCTACGGAATAAATATCTTTTTCATTCCCCTATTGGATAGATATATTTAGACCGAGCAAGCAAAATATAACTTCACCCTTGACTCTCTACCCGCAATGGCTTGCTTTCGCTGGAAGGTATAATAATAGTAATAATAATAATAATAATAATTATAATAATAAAAAATAAACTATTGGCTTACCTCAGGCCAAATGTTCCCTGAGACTTGTAGCTATACAGGACCAGGTCATCCCTACCAACAATTACAAGAGGTTCATACTTAAGAACTTGCAACAGTCTGATAAATGCAGGTACGGCTGTCAGGACTCCGAAACAATACAGCACGTAACTGGTGGATGCCAAGCATTCGCTCCAACGGACTATAAGGAGCGCCACGACATAGCTGCCAAAATCATTCACCAGGAGTTGGCATACAAATTCAAACTGATCGAATGCAAGCTACAGTACTACAAATATGCACCGCAATGTGTCCTCGAGAACGACAAGTATAAACTATACTGGGATCGCACTGTGCTTACGGACCAATACATAAAACAAAACAGACCTGACATAATCATTGTCGACAAGGGCGCCCAGAAAGTAACTCTGATTGATGTGGCCATACCTAATAGTAACAATTTAACATACAAGCATAATGAGAAAGTTGCAAAATACAGGGAGCTAGAATTTCAAATTAAACGCCAGTGGAAAATGAAGTACGTGGAAACAATACCAATAATAATGTCGTCTACAGGGGTGATACCAAGAAGGCTGCTAGAAAACATCAAAGCGCTGGAACTGAGTGAAAACATTTACAAAATCATACAGAAAGGAGTTTTGCTGGCAACTGCCCGCATAGTAAGAAAATTTATGGGAAATGCAAGTACCTAGGGAGGTCACTATTGAGGCTTACCCCTTTGATGCTTGAAACGTCCGGGTTAAGCCAGAACACCCCGATTAACGGGAGTAACAAAGCCCTACGGCTAAAAAACAATAATAATAATAATAATAATAATAATAATAATATTGGTGAACCTTGAGCATGCCATACAGAATACATTTGCGAACAGACTTCATATGGTTGGCGTATTCCTTGACTTAGAGAAAGCTTTCGATCGAACGTGCAGGTTTAGTGTACTTAAAGCACTAAAGAAATGGGGAATACACGGTAAAATGATGGATTTTATCAAAAGCTTTCTAGAAGAAAGGAGATTCGCAGTAAGACATGGTAATTCTCTATCAAACAGTCACGTCCTGGAAAGCAAAATACCCCAAGGATCTACGTTGAGTGTTCTCCTTTTTAACATAGCAATAAATGAGATATTTAATGACCTAAATCCCAGCATTAGCCAAATCATGTATGTTGACGACATTGCCATTTATTACTCATCGAACTCGATCGATGACATCCAAGATAATGGACCATCGACAAATTTTAATGAATGGACGCCAGCTTCAGTTTTGTGATAAAATAAAGGTATTAGGACTCATATTCGATAAAAAACTCTACTGGAAAGAACACATGCAGGATTTAGTCGCAAGATGTCTGACGTTCTCTTTAATTCCTATGAATAAATCAGAGTAAGCTGGGGCAACATTCGTGATATTATCTAAGGTCGTAGCGTCTTTTGCAGCCTTGTCTACCTTTTCATTGCCCCTAACGCCAGCATGCCCTTTAACAAAGTTTATATGTGTTCTCTTGGCTTTGCCAGTTACAAGCAACTTCCTAATGTCACATATTAAAGCATTATTATATAACTTGTTAGGGTTACTTCTAATTGCCTTTAAGACAGATCTAGAATCTGTAGCAATTGCGGCATGGGAGATACCTTGCTCCAAGCACCATGTTAACGCTTGACGGATTGCACAAGCTTCCGCAGTAAATATCGAACAAAAGTCAGGGATATGAAAGCTGGTATAATGATTTAGGTGTTCAACGTAGAATGCACAGCCGGTGCCCATCTCACTTTTAGAGCCATTGGTAAAAATTACAGTCTGGCAATTAAGACCTGCCAGTACGGTTGATAGAACTGATCTATTATAGTCAGGGTTTTCTGTGTACGTGGGTGTTAGGATACTTGTTTCATTCAAAAATACTTCATACGTATAATTATATAAAGGATATTTATCTTCCGGGTGTATATAATTCGAGAGATTACCTACAAGTGACCACGAAAGCCTCAGCCAGCATAGGTGACCTTTTCTTGGCCCAGAAGCTATTAGTGAAGGCTTCTGATGTTAATTTTTGCACCCCATTTTTTTTTGTGTTGCACTTAACAATGTTGATCCCTCTCTCGGCTTTGGATTTTACGTATTGGATATGCTTGCCCCATAAGAGTTTGCAATCCAGTACTATACCTAAGTATTTGTAATCCTGCACTACGGGAATAACAACGTCACCGTACTCGAGCTGACTAGGAAGCACGATCCTGTGCCTGGTAAAACACAGTTTCCATAATGGTTTGCAAAGTACTTTGAAAGAGCGACCATATGCACATTGTGGAAGTTGTAATAAGTATAGATCTATGCCCTCAAAAAACATGTTGTGTGCGCACCCAATACAATAACAGACTTTTTCATGACTCAAAGGTCCTTGATCTATCACTGATCTTGAGACGGCATTTACCGTATACCGAACTCAACGACACTATTTACCGATTCCGTTCTTGTGCCGGTTCGGCAACACTGCCGATGTGCAGATCACTTTAAAAACATTGATATCCCAGTTATAATAATAGAAATAATAATAAAATATAACAATGTTTGGAGATACATTTTCATGAATAGGTATTTTTGATTCTGCCTTATAATATCTAGACAATGGATTGAAAAAAATTTGTTTCCGTATTCCAAGGCTTGAAAGTCGTCAACAATCAGCCTTTTATTGTCAAGCAGGCAGGACGAACGTAATGTTGAAATTTCCAGTTTATGTAATGTGCAGTCTGATGAACTCTATTTTTGATCTCTGTGATATTTATAATGACAGCTGTAAATCAATCATAAATTGCTATAAGTCATCGATTGTTCTCTGAGCTTACCCGGGCCAATTGATGCTAAGTTTAAGTTTACAATGTGTCTCTTTATTTTCTAATAGGTGGATGCGGATACTTTTACAAATATCGATGTTTTAGGACCCATTTGGTGTAAATTTCTAGATCATAAACTGGCAAAAATTGTTTTTGATGTGACAAAAGATGATGAACCAGTTGGAATACGTTTTATATCCTTTTTTTTGCAAAATAACAAAAATCTGTACATTTCTACAGGTATGTATTTTGTACAACACCCTGTACGTGATATACAGACAAAACTAGATTGCCATGCATGAACAGTCGTCGAAAACATCCTACCAAATATAATAGCTAGAAAATCGACCTATTATTTGCCGCATTCTCATTGGTCCACTTAAATAACTGACCATCTTTTGTGAAACTGGAAATTCTATGAAAATTAGCCTAATTCTAAAGCACAAAGACATAATATTACATCTATAATGTACCCTTATTTATAAGGCAACCATTTTTTCACGACTTTATTCAATATGTCAATAGAGATCACTGATATTCAGAGACCTCTGACAGCTTCTGTCAAATTGCATTTCGATAAGCTATTTTCCCATTGGTCCAAGGGACCGTCAAATATTTAACGTTGGTGAAATTGGGCCTTAGAGTGTTCTGTTATTTTTTGATAACGGAGATTTGGTTAATTTTATTTCCGAAGAGGTTTGTTGAACTGAAAAATCCCAAAAGACAGCTTCCAGTAGAGCCATGAATAGGATACTTATATTTTTGTCTAAATATGCAGCTTACCGAAACGAACGCGACTGATATAACAACCCTAGAAAGCAGTTTTGCATATGCTGACGTTATCGTTCTTAATTGACGTATATCGAAACTCATCTCAATATCTTAACTTGCAGTGTGAGCTACCAGACAAATTTAAACACCATGTGTTATAGAAACGCAGCATTTTCAAACATATGTTGTTATAAAGCTTTTTATTGTTTCAAGATGCTGAATCTGTACTAGATGGTTTCTACTTCAAGAGGATTGTAACTGCCAAATGAGAAAAACGGTGAATCAATATCACATGTACCCGACATGTTCTGTGCAACAATGTAGTACGTTACATAATCCCTCAAAGATGGTATTCTAACACACTGATTTTAGATGCTCTTTCAACCCGCTACAGCTATAAACCTACTTCCTACACGTTTTCGTCGTGTCAACAGTTCCCGTTGTCCTGTAACTTACAGGAGCAGCTTTGTGCTAACCCGAGACATGCACTCAACCTTTGTGCGAGGTGCTCAAAATATTTTAGTTGTCCTGAGAAATCTAATAGGAAAACTTACGACACTGCGAAAGGCAGTCCACCAGTCTCTCTGTCACCCGTGTTACAGCCAGGGTTTAACGACTCTCAACAGCGAAACTTTTACACCGATTCTGAAATGAGAAGATGGAAGTAAATAAATCATTTGACACGATCTTTAAAGAATAGGTCCTAGGGTGAGCATTTTCACTTATCGACAATTGAATGATTTTTATTCTACAGCACTATACCACTTACCAGATTTATTGAAGATCCCAAAGAAATTTTGTTAATCCGTTTTTCGCTTACAAGATTTTAGTATAATAGCACAAAATAAGACAAACATTGATACCTATCTGCCACTTCTACAGTACAAGGCACAAGTTAGAAGAAATAATAGATATCTTTCAGCAAAAAAAAAGACTAGGTCAAACAGCTTTAGATTTGATAGCACACCACGTACTTACTCTGATACGATAGTAGATATTTTGTTTTTCAAACATTTTGAAGAAAGGCTGAGAGAATGGATGATGGGAACACCTCGTATGGTTTTGCATACTATAGGTATGTAGACATCGAGTGCTAGTGTTTCGAAAATTCTCGGACTTGTGTAAAATCCCTTAAATATATACTAAAAGCTTTGCCGCATTTCATAGTAGTACTAGCATTATTGCTTCATGCCTTAATTTTTATGGTTGTACAGAATAATGCGTAAAATACATATATTTTTTTGCTGCGGAAGCCCCAAGCAAACTTATTTAAGTTACGCTAAATATTTCAAGACCCGCTACTGTCCATTCATACAACCATAAAAAACCGGAGTCCGCGGAAATATCACTGATCCTCGGATACATTTTATGACGTTTTTGGTCGATCGGTGCCAAATTTGGCATGCGACTCGGCCGTAAACGGAAATAACGGCTGAAAGGTGGATGTGTGGTCAAATGATAGAAATGGAGTTCAAACGCAGACTCGGCGGTCGCAAGCTGCTGCTGCGTCGTGACTTCTTGTTTTTGTTTTTTTATTTCGCTGCCTGGCGCGGAATGGGCATGTAGATTTTTTCGTCTTGTAGAAGTAGTTGTGGTAATTGTCTCGAGATTTTTCTTGCGAATCTTACTTTATTCAGAGGAATGCCGAGGTTATGGAAACATCAAGGTAATCTCTGATCCTAACTGACGCATCTAGCGTATGTAGCTTTGAAGTTTTGCATTGTACGGTGGCGAATATTTTCAAAATGTTCAGCATTTAGTTTCTGTAACAACTGCAGTGCTATTTGAATTTGAAGTTTATAGGTACTCGTATGACTGTCTTATTCCTATACTTGTTAGTCAGGGCTGATGGAACATTTATAATGTATAAGTTTTCAAGTAGCCCTACAGATATTCCGCATCTGAAGCTGATAAATATACTACCAGCATTTTCCAAGTTATTAGAACTAGCCATGAAACATCAGGTATCTGACTACGACTTCTTTAACGGTATCATTCCTCGGGTTTAAGGAAAAACCACAGCACAGCAATAGTTCTGGCTAGCATCTCGGATGACGACTTAATAGTAGTAGATCAAGGAAATTTATCATGCTTGGTATTACTCGATTATACAAAGGCTTCTGATACTCTGAAACCATATATTTTTGTAAAAAAGCTGATATTTAGAAATCATCAATTAATTTTGTACAAGCCCCTTCCCACTTCAGTTGGCCCACTTCAAGATTTGTACCAAAATATACCTTTATAAACTAAACAGGACGAAACTATTTACTTCTAAAACAATTTATTTTCCCAAAAACATTTTAGATACACTCTAGTCGTAAAAAATATATATTTGAAATCACTTAGACCTATAACTAATAGGGCATCTGAACAAATAAATAATGTGCGAATAAATGCGCGAAGTTAACAAAGCAACAATTGAAAGACTACCATTGGGTAACATCACCTTTATTTTTGATTACGGCTGAAATTCTTTGGCGCATAGTGTTAACCAAATTTTGGCAAAAATTTGGTTTAAAACAATCCCATATTTCTTGAAGCTTTCGTCTCAATTCGGTGATTATACGAGCAGAATGTTGTCGTAGAACCTTTTTCATCTCGTGCCACAAAGTTTCAATAGGTGACAGATCTGGGCTGCTAGAAACCCATTTCAAAAGTGGTACATTATTTTCTTCCATCCATTTTATAGTCTTTTTTGAGGTACGGCACGCTGCACTATCTTGCTGAAACACAAAATCTTGGCCGGATGTCAAACATTCTTCCATCACTGGTAAAAGCGATTTTTCTAAAATTGCCAAATATTTGTTTGTATCCACATTTCCATCAATAAAATGAAGTTTTCCTAGTCCTTTTGATGACATACTGCCCCAGACCATAATGGATGCTGGAACTTTCACTTTTCTCTTCAGACAGTCAACATGGAATGTTTAATTTTTTTGCGAATAACTCTACTGCGACTGTCACCAACACAAACTTCGAATCGGGCCTCGTCACTCCATTGTATTGCACACCGTTGTTGAGGTGCCCATTGTCTATGTTCTTTAGCCCATCTAAGCCGATTTTTCTTTTGCAGTGGAGTTAATAGTGGATTTTCTTTGGCCTATAAACAAGTTGTGCAACTTTAGGGTTTTTACTTCCCTTTTTTTATAAGAAAACTTACCTTGCAAGTGCTAAATCCCAGTTTGTGGGCCTCTCTACGAGTTGTGGACCTCGAAATTCTCCTTCCAAAAGCGTCACTCCACAGAGCACTTAATTATAAATAATTGGCACGCCTGTTTTTCACGATTATTCTTCTTAATGCTCTTTGGTCGGCATTTGTGATATTACTTTCTTTCACATATCGTGGCTTAATATTAACTGAACCAATTACGTTATATATTCTAACAATATTTCTCACACTGTACCGCGATAAGTCTAACAAAGTTGGAATTTCTGAGTTTGATTTCCCAGAATCAAAAAATTTAATTATCAGTAACCGAATTTTCTCACTAATAACCTTTCCTCTACCCATTTTGAATTCCTTAACTACCCAAAACTATTTTAAACGTATTCTGAGAGCTGTGATTAATAAAAAAAATGGTCATGCTTTTATTTTTCACAGTCACCTATGCGTTATAGACTTATTTTGCATTGAAATGAAACTAGGTTGGTATGCTGTAATTGCAACATGTGTTATTTTTCTGCTGCAAATTTGATTAGGGAGTGATAAAGTTGGTGTTTTCTACTATATATTATCAAAATATTCATTGTTAATATTTTAAACCTATAACACCCTGCTACATTTTTATTATTTGTGTTTGATAAGAAAAAAACTAAGATTTCAATAGTTGGGCCAACTGAAGTGGGAAGGGGCACGGATTGAGTTATTTCACTGACAGGAGCCAGAGGGTTGTTATTGGGTCAAGAATCTCGGAGAAAGTTCCAGTAAAACTACAGGGTACATTATGGGTCCATTATTGTTCTCAATTTACATTTCTGACTTTCACGAGTACGTCGAACACTGCAGTATTCAGCACTATGCTGACGACACTCAATTGTACTTTGGCTTTGATATTGAAGATTTAAAGATGCCGAACACTTGATTAATGATGATTTAAAATGAATTTATCTAACATATCTTATGCTCATAATCTGAAAATTAACCCCTTAAAATCATTCGCAGTTATATTTGCGCCAAAGGTTTCAAAAAGTCAGGCAATACTATCATTGAACATCTTTGACGAAGCGATCCTTACAAAATGGGTGCAAGAATTTAGGACTCTGGATTGATTCTGATTTAAGGTTTGAAAAACATGTTAGTCAACTGTACCGAACATCATTCGGTGTCTTGAAGCAGTTATTTCCTCATAGGTAAAGTATGGATACTGGTATCAAGCTGAAGTTGTTCGAAACCTTAATATGGTCTAAAATTCACTACTGTAACTGTATTTATGGACCTGCGCTAAGATTGATTGAGAAAAGGAGACTTCAGACTATTCAATATGCGTGTTTCAGATTTGCTTGTGGAGTGATAAAAGTTGAGAGAGTATCACATAAATATCGTCAGATGGGTGTGCAAAAAAATAGAAGAGCTACAAGAAATGCAAGTATTGACCTTGACCAGTAAGGTAATCACAACACAATGCCCTCCATTCCTACCAACCAAATTTTTCAGATACTCAGATATTAATAACCGAATACAAAGATTAAGCGTCTCTTGATTATCCCGAGACATTCAACATCTCCATTTGAAAGGTCGTATATACAGGGTGTGTTCATTTGAAAGCTTCCACCTCGGATTTATCTAAAAACACTGATTGATAGAAAAAACGCTGAGACATCAAAATATTTGTTAAGAGGGGCAGCTTTTTAACCAAAAACTACTTCATCTTCTTTCACCCTCTGATTGCCCCCCCCCCCCCCCCCAGGTCATCCTCTTAATAATTTTAAATGACAGCCCAACTAGCAAAGTAGTGCTATACGCTTTTGATGAAAGAACCGTTCAGCCATAAAAACTGAATGTTGCACTGACGCAAATATCCTATAGCGGCTGCAAGAGGCTTACACTTTTGTTGTATAACTGTTACCTGTACCCTTATACAACCTCTTAAATGACTGAAGTGTCCTATTAGGTGTGCCCATTCCGCTTGTATAGCTGTTCTAAGAGGGTTTTGCCAATTTTCTTACAGTATATAATTCTGTGCAAGGAATACTGTATAACCATTCTTACAACTCTAATAGGAGTGATAATTGTTAGTTGGGAAGGGATATTGAATGATAGTTTGTTAGAAAGGCCTTTCGAAGTTCTTTATTTTGACATTTGATTTTTTTAAATATGTCGATCCGTTTTCAAGAAAATTAGAAAAATCTTTATTTAATCTAACAAGATAGAAAACAAAAACACGCGAAAATATAACGTTTTATTTCAATAAGTCTTTAAAATGTTGGTCGTTATTGGCCAAACAATATAGGCGAAAGTGGTGCTCACCCGAACGAACCAGTAGGACCACCAAACAAAAACTTTTACCAAAGAAACAAAGCATTATCTTTCCACAACATGAGGCTAATCGACATTATGATATGCAAGAAAACAATTTCTCTTGTCATTCAGGCGTAGACCTACATCTCAAATCGTGCAACTCCACATATTCCTGAGCTTCCTTTTTTGTGCTGCAGATGGCGCAGCGTCTGGAAGTTCCATATATAGGCATGTGAGCAGATTTTTCTGCCCTTTTTTCAAAAGGGAACGTATTTTATATAATGATTTATGGGTTCCATTGATTTTCGACCTTTTTTCTTGAACTGTTTCAAATCGACAGTCGAACCGCAGCAGCGTTTTTGAAACAAAATGTACGCGTTGACTGCCGTAGTATCGACAAAGTGACATACTATCCTATGGTACCACTTCTTGCTTTTTCGATCTATCGCGTAGCATTCTTTTAGCATGTCCGCCTTATCGACGGCACCCATATGTTTATTGTAATCCACAACCAAAGACGGACAAGTTACTTCTGACACAGTTCCATCTTTATTCTTTCTATTGATTCTTATGGTAATTTGACAAGAAATAAACAGGTTCTTTGTCTTTCCATTTTATCTGGCAAATATTTTTTCCCTTTTCTCAAAGTGCCACAACCACATAATTCCATTTTGTTTCAATAGCTGAGCAGTGGAACACTTGAAAAATAGTTGTCAAAAAAAATTATATAATTTTGTTGTTGCAAATCTCTTGTCAAGTCTTTGACTACACTTCCTCCTAAATATTTTTGTGGCAAGTCACCAATCTTACCAGAATATATTTGAAATTCGCAAATATACCCTGAATCTTCAGTCCGCGCCCAAACTTTGTATAGACAGTCCTAGTGGTTACCTGAAGAAACCACTACATATTACATGGAACAAAACCCTGTCAGATGGTAAATTGATCAATTGAGTCGGAAGGTATGAAATATTACAGTTATAAAACTAAATACCGTCGTGTCATTTCAATTTTCACTCAGTGTGTTCATGTTTACAAACAGCCGAAAAAAGACACACGCGGAAACTTCGCAATGGATAAAGAAACTTCACGGAATACACACTTCCTCGCACGGGGCAGAACCGTCAATTTTTTCCCGATAGATGTCACTAACGGTAATACTTTTAAACCGCGGTAAGGCTACCCGACCAGTAGGACTGAAATTACGTGTTTTAATATAGGTGGTAACATGGATCGACCAATAGAACGGAAAGGGTTATTCTTCCGAATTGCTGTTTATGTTGGTAGCTTCCAATTTAAATTATAAACGAATTGTAGATTTGGCAAGCCCTAACAGGCAACATTTTGAACATTTACTGAAATAAAAAGGGATATTTTCTTTTGTTTTTGTTTTCTATCTGAACAAATTAAAATAAATAAAGATTTTTCTAATTTTCTCGAAAAAGAATCGCTTGATTTTAAAAAATCAAACGTCAAAATAATGGACTTTGAAAGGCCTTTCAAACAAGCCGATACCCCTTGTCATTTAAAATTTTTAAGGGAACGGCCCTGGGGGCCGAGGGTGAAAGGGGGTGAAATAGTTTTCGGTTAAAAATTTGGCCCTCTTGACAAGTCTTTTGAAGTGTCTCGGCGTTTTTTCTTTTAATCACTGGTTTTTGATTTTTTTCCTTTTTTGTTTCCATTGCGATTAAAAACTTACATATTTGTTGGGATAAGTTGAAAAACGCTTTTAAGTCACACTTCTTTTTTATATTTAGTATAAATCAATCCGGATTGTTATTATTATTATTAGTTCGTCTATCTATACCAAGAGTTCAGAATCGTGCACGAACAATAAAATTTTAATACGACGTTAACGTGGCGCCCTGCCTATTTTACAGCTTCTGAACCACTTACAACAGCCAAATGATAGACAAAACAAACAATACGCCAATTTAGTTTGTGTCGCCTCTGCTTTCTTCTAAAAATTATGTTAGCTGCACTCCAACTACGACCGATGAAGTTCTTCATTCTGTTGTTCAGGTTCGTTTCAAGTTTGTCGGATGCACCGGAAAACTTCACACGAAAATGTGAATTTGATTTGAACTCCAAGAGTGCAGGGATCTATATTCTCGACGCTCTAATGGCCTGTTCTCCTTTTTAGCGTGGTTCAGCACAAACCTATTTTCAAAAGAAGACATGGAAATGCTTAAGGGGCTCTCCGATGAAGCATCTCAATCTCAATCTCAATTTGACAAAATTAAGAAACATCAAGAAACTAACGCAACTTTTTATATATACCAGAAGTCGACGTCAAGGCGAAGCCGGGTGATAGGAAAAGTCATAACAGCTATCAGAAAAATATTAAAAAAAATTTTATGTATGTTTTTTGAAAATTATAGGTCTTTGAAAAAGATATAGAAATTTCACACCCTACGGCAGTCTGTCAACTCCTGTTACTACAAATATTAACTTTTTTTGGATTTTATTTTTACAATGTAATGACGAATAATGCATCTTCAAACTGGTGTCTCAACCTTACTGCCAACTTTTCTCGTTCAGCAAAAATTGCCACTTATTTCCCAACCAAGTATTCCAAAGTAAAACTTTGCTCAACTTTAACTGGCTGTACTGGAAAAAATGTACTACGAGAGTTTGGCAAGTAATCTTAAAAGTTGGCGCATTTAATAACGATTCCAAAATGGTATAACACTTAGGAGATTACTCGTTAACTTATGCACAATTTTTATTTGAAAAAAAAACTGATGAAAATTTTTCAAAATTTCCTAATTAAGCAGCGATTATGAAAACGCACAAGGACCCTTAAGGATAACTGTTTGCACAACAGTGGGCGTCAAAATGCTGCTGATGATGATTCACCTTTACAGCAAATGCTCAAACTGTTTTCCTTCAGCCGCAATACACGCTCCACGTCTTCTTAAAAAAGATCGGGTTATTAAACCAGCGAATCCACGGTTATTAACAAACTCAGCTGCTTCCAATAGTCTTTGCCGTAGCTCAGATACATTTTGAATCGGCTTGAAATACACTTTTTCTTTTACAGTTCCCGAGTAAAAAAATCTAAAGGATTCAAAGCAGGTGATCGGGCTGGCCACGGTATTGTACCAGACCGCCTTATCCATCTGCCTGGAAAGTTTTGATCGAGATACTCTCTCACTGAGAGTGCATAGTGCGCTGGGCAGCCATCATGCTGAAACCACATGTCCCTGTAAATACTCAGCGGCACGTCCACCAATAAATTTTGTAAATGATTTTTCAAAAAATTCAAATAAACTTCAGCAGTCAAAGTCTCTGGGAACTCAAACGGACCGATTATTTTACCATTTAAAATTCCTGTCCAATGGTTTATCTTGAAGCGATATTGAGATTTATCTTCTCTCATCAAATGTGGGTTTGCTACGTGCCTCTCGTGTAAGTTATACAGGTTTATGTACCCATCTTTCTTAAATGTGGTCTCATCCGACCATAACATTTTTTCAAAGAACTGTGGATCTTGCCTGTGTCCTTCTAACATTGTGCGACAAAAAGCAACTCGGGGCTCATAATCCCGGGGCAGGAGAGGTTGAACACGCTGTATGTGGTATGGATGAAGCACATCACTTACTTGCTATTGCACATTTTGATACCGATCAGTACTCCTTCGTTTACTGCGCATCTTTACATGTTCGTGCTTGTTGATTTCGTACTGTTACTAATTTTGGATTCGTGAACTGGACTGTTGATCGCTTGTGATTTGGATTTGGACTGTTTAATTGCTCTTTAAAACAACATTTGCTTTCCTTAGACTATCTTTGATAGTGTGATTGAGCAGTGCCGCTATGTCCCTGTACACCGTACAAGAATATGCTAACATGCACCTCATTTATGGGGAATGCAGATGCAACGCTAGTACTGCAGAGAGACTTTACTGTGAGAGGTACCCGAGTGCAGCTCGTCATCCAGATCATCGAGTGTTCACAAATGTGCACCGCTTATTGTTCTCAGAGGGCCAACTACCAAACCAATTACACGGTGAAGGAAGATCTTTCCTTCCTTACGAAGACGTGGTGCTGGGAGCTGTCGAAGAAGACCCGAGTACTTCAGTGCGTGCAATAGAACTAAAAACAGGTGTGTCCAAAAGTACAGCCCATAGAATCTTGCAAAAAACGTGCTCCATCCATACCACGTACAGCGTGTTCAAGCTCTTCTGCCCCGGGATTATGAGCCCTGAGTTGCTTTTTGTCGCACAATGTTAGAAAGACACAGGGAAGATCCACGGTTCTTTGAAAAAATGTTATGGCCCGATGAGACCACATTTAAGAAAGATGGGTACATGAACCTGCATAACTTACACGAGTGGCACGTAGCAAACCCACATTTGATGAGAGAAGATAGATCTCAATATCGCTTCAAGATAAACCATTGGACAGGAATTTTAAATGGTAAAATAATCGGTCCGTTTGAGTTCCCAGAGACTTTGACTGTTGAGGTTTATTTAGTTTTTTTGCAAAGTCATTTAGAAAATTTATTGGAGGACGTGCCACTGAGTATTTACAGGGACATGTGGTTTCAGCATGATGGCTGCCCAGCGCACTATGCACTCTCAGTGAGAGAGTATCTCGATCAAAACTTTCCAGGCAGATGGATAAGGCGGTCTGGTACAATACCGTGGCCAGCCCGATCACCTGCTTTGAATCCGTTAGATTTTTTTTACTGGGAAACTGTAAAAGAAAAAGTGTATTTCAAGCCAATTCAAAATGTAGCTGAGCTACGGTAAAGACTATTGGAAGCAGCTGAGTTTGTTAATAACCGTGGATTCGCTCGTTTAATAACCCGATCTTTTTTAAGAAGATGTCGAGCGTGTATTGCGGCTGAAGGAAAACAGTTTGAGCATTTGCTGTAAAGGTAAATCATCATCAGCAGCATTTTGACGCCCACTGTTGTGCAAACAGTTATCCTTAAGGGTCCTTGTGCGTTTTCATAATCGCTGTTTAATTAGGAAATTTTGAAAAATGTTCATCAGTTTTTCTTCAAATAAAAATTGTGCATAAGTTAACGAGTAATCTTCTAAGTGTTATTCCATTTTGGAATCCTTATTAAATGCGCCAACTTTTAAGGTTACTTGTCAAACTCTCGTAGTACATTTTTTTCCAGTACAGCCAGTTAAAGTTGAGCAAAGTTTTACTTTGGAATACTTGGTTGGGAAATAAGTGGCAATTTTTGCTGAACGAGAAAAGTGGGCAGTAAGGTTGAGACACCTGTTTGAAGATGCATTATTCATCATTAAATTGTAAAAATAAAATCCAAAAAAAGTTAATATTTGTAGTAACAGGAGTTGACAGACTGCCGTAGGGTGTGAACTTTCCATATTTTTTTCAAAGACCTATAATTTTCAGAACACATACATAAAAATTTTTTAAATATTTTTCTGATAGCTGTTATGACTTTACCTATCACCCGGTTTCGGCTTGACGTTGACTTCTGGGACACCCTGTATAACAGTAGAATTCAAATCATTGTATATGCTTTCATTACACACCCTCGTAACTGCTGCTCACTCTCAATTGTATCCTGCTAAACTTGGTTTTTAATAAAATCCCAAACAAAAAGTCAAGATGAGTTAATTATATGGAACGTTCTGGCCAGGACACTTCACTGAAGGTTCCAATCCGCCTTCCGGAAAATCTCTAAGAAAGATATTCTCAAACTTGCCTAGAGTTTTGTGCAGGAGCACCGTCTTGTTGAAACCAACAGCTTACAACCTGTGCCAAAGGTAAATTATCCAGTCTTCAAGATCATCTTGAAACAATCGAAGGTACCATTCTGTAGCTAGTTCCACACCACATATCAAACCCAAAACGTTCTTGATGTCTGGATACCTTTTTAGCCCGCAGATTTTCTTGAGCCCTTCAATGAGTGTTGCTATCCCTGGTCTAAGTCCTTGTCAAATTCTGAATTTATAGAGGTGATATCTATGTTTACCCAAAATGGATTAATAATAATAATAAAACGTCTTTATTAATTAGTACAATTTAGCGGGCGAAGTTTAGCTAAATACCTACCACTTAACCCTATTATCTTTACGGCGGCCAACCAATGTAAATACAGTGTTTTACATATACAGGGTGGCGCATCGAAAACCAAACAGACGCATTTACTGGCAGGTCAGTTTTTTTTTTGGAAAAACACTCAGACACGTCGATTTCATTTTCGAGGGGGACACAAGTTTGGCAAAAAATCACGTTAACACGTGCAGCCCTCTGGGCGGGGGTGACACCAACCCTAACATCTTAAATGGAAAGGGGGGTCGAGTGATACCTTATTTTAAAGGTCCTTCAATTCCATTTATAATGATGTAAAATACATGAGCCTCAGTTCAGTAGTTTTGAAGATTTATTGATTTAAAGCTTAAAGGGACAGATTAGTTTGTACTACTTTCAGAAGAAATCTGACTAAAGGAATTTACTTAATAAGTAAATGCTTTTCTCCACTACGCCCATGGTTTTTTTATCATTTTGTTGTTGAAAATAGCTATTGGAGCGTTTTTTTGTGCCAAAAAAGCTATTTCTCGAAGAAAGATAAGGATATATCTCGTACTTATTTTATATAGGAATTTAGTACATAGTTTGCGATTGATTTGACCAAACTTTGTTGCTAAAATAACTTGTAACACTTTATTACATAAATTAACCATGGTATATTCAACAGCATAAAGAGTTGAAATTATCGAGATATTTTTCGGAAATAAATAATCATCGAAAATATGTTCTAGAACGTTTAGCTAAATTTAGGGAAACTGGGTCAGTCCCCAATAAAAAACGCAACATTGAAAATCCCATAAGGAAAGAAGCAATAGAAGTGGGGATTTTAGGGAAAGTTTATGTAGATCCTACGTTAAGTACCCGCAAATTGGAGACTCTGTGTAGTGTTAGTTGACGTACTGTCCGACGGATTAAAGGCCCATAGTTTTCATCCGTATAAAATTTACCTGGTACAAGAACTTAATGAAGACGGTTTTGATCGGCGATTTCAATTTTGTGAAGATATGAGTGAACGAATTATAAACAATGAACATTTTCTATTCAACACTTGCTTTTCCGACGAATGTTCCTTTTCCTTAAATGGCATAGCAAATCGTCATAACTGCCGATATTGGTCCGATTCTAATCCCAGAATTTATCATGAGGTTCATACACAGCAGCCACAAAAATTAAATGTTTGGGCTGGTATTTTTGGCGATCATTTGGTTGGTCCTTTTTCCTTACCTGGAAATTTGACTGGTGAAATTTATTTGGAATTACTGGAAGACGCCATAGATCCTGCATTAACAGTCATAATTGAAAATCAGAATGATCGGCGGTACATTGCGAATAGATTGATGTTCCAACAGGATGGTGCCCCACCACATTACGCATTACGTATTCGACAATATTTAGATCAGACGTTTCCAGATCGATGGATTGGTAGAAGAGGTGCCATTGAATGGCCCCCAAGATCGCCAGATTTATCACCTTTGGATTTCTTTATGTGGGGTCAATTAAAAAATCAAAATCTATGCTACTCAGCAGACACCATTAGAAGACCTGCGACAAAGAATTGTGAATAAGTGCCTTTTCAAATTACTCTTTAAATATTGCAAAAGTGCGACAACGTTTTGACCAAAATCTTTATTATTGCATGGAGAGTCATGGTGGCCATTTGCAACATTTACTTGCCTAACGGGTCAGTTCATTCCTCATTTGTAAATTACTTTGCTGCCAAATGTATTGATCTCCACTAGCGATGGTGTATTAGTTTTATTTAAGCTTTAAATCAATAAATCTTCAAAACTACTGAACTGAAGTACATTAATTTTATATCATTATAAAGGGAATTGAAGGTCCTTTAAAATAAGGTATCACTAGACCCCCCTTTCCATTCCAGATTTTGGGTGTGATGTCACCCCCGCTTAGTGGGTTGCACGTGCTAACGTGATTTTTTGCCAAACTTTTGTCCCCCTCGAAAACAAAATCGACGGGTCTGAGCGTTTTTAAAAAAAAAAACTGAGCTGCCAGTAAATGCGTCTGTTTCGTTTTCGATGCGCCACCCTGTATATTATTATCCATATTCAGCAGATTCACATTAACAACACCTAATTCGATAATATGGTCATAAACAGTTGACAAATGTGACAATTGGGTGTCCAGGGCTTTAACTGCACAATTAAGATCGCCCTTAGGGGAACTGTACAACAAACCAAAGGCGACTGAGGATGATTTGAATCCAAGCCACAATTGTTGTTGGATCTTCTCCAACATAATCAGTTATAGTAATACGTTCACGTTTTATATTATTGCTTATATACACGCCTATGCCGCCACCTATGCAACCCTTATCCTTTCTATGAAATGTATAACCATCTATACAGGGTGACTTTGAAGTTGAGTCATTAATTTTCAGATAATGATTGTAGAAGGAAGATAAACCAAAATATGTGTGTAAAAATAAAAAAAAAATTAAAAAAAAATTTTACCTTGTTTTATAAAGTATCCTCCCGACAAGTATTTCAGTGCGGACCTGTATTTGATCGTGAGGTCCCCTGTGAGGTCTTAAATCACTTGATTCACGAGCCCGTTGTACTACATTAACAAAGGCACGAGGGGTTGGTTGCACTCGATTGGGAAACCGATCCGCATAAACATGTGCCATTTTTTATTTCACTATTCACACGCGACTGAAACTGACTGTATGTATAACTGAACTGAATTGTAATCGTGAAAACATCGTTCCAAATTCTTTCGCTTTTTTGTTTCCGATGCGATGAACCGTTGTTGCCAAACACGAACACATGATATTATTGAGACAGGGCGGTACTCAAACTTCCAAAGGGCTATAACTTTGTTACTTTAATTTTACCAGAAAAATGGTAAAGGAAAAAAACATTTCTTTTGATCAGATCTACACACTGTTAAAATAAATGACTCAACTTCGAAGTCACCCTGTAGATAAGGTTTCTGAAGAAACCTTCTGACTGAGTCAGGTTTCAGGGACGGCAAGTACATCAAAATGTTTTTCTTTGATAAGTACCGATAAGTCAGTAAATGAAGGTACACGCGAACGGATATTGACATGACCAAATCCTATTGAGTATACCCTAACCATGATCTATCCTACTTTTTATTTATAAATATGTATATCTTTGATACATGGGGCAAGCTGCATCCCTTACTGAATGGTCCACTGCAACGTTTTCCTTCCTTATTGTTTATTTATTTTATTTCCAACAGGTGAAACCCAATTACAAGAAATGCTGAAAAAATAACGATTGAACAGACATGGTTCTTGGACTTAAATCAATAGTATCACACATTCTAAATAAGATTGAATGATCTATAGCAGTTAATAATCGATGCGCAACTGCACTGTAAATAACACACACGATTCAGTAACACTGTTCATGACGCAGCACATGAGATTAATTGGCGATTTTGTCATAACATTTGTACGGCCAGCTTGACAATAGAATGCCGTTTGTTGTCCACTCCCTAGCCTTGGAACGCGGAAACATATTTTTTCAAGTAAATTTTGACAGTCAATTTTATTGTGAATGAGGCCATACAAAAACGACAAAGTAAATATGTTTCGTCTTGTAGACAATGAATCCAAATTGAAAAACTCTAATAGGGCACTATGGTCACAACCTCTTTCTGGATAAGGTGAAAATACTTTAAAGCTTTACGTTGAATGGCCTCAGGGATCTCGACAGAATTTTGGTATATAGGAGACCAGATCAGAGACGCATACTCCAACTTGCTCCTGACAAAAGTAAAAAATAGTCATTAATGTATCAACATTGGAGAAACCCTTCCAGTTTCTGATACAGAAACCAAGTATTCGAGTGGCAGCCGACAAGATATTGAGTATATGCTCAGTAAACGTTAGCTTGGTATCAAAAGTGACTCCAAGGTCTCTATAAGAGGTGTATCTATCTATAACCTGACCATTGATGTAATAATTATCATAAATTAAACAGTTAACCTTTCTTGTATAAGTCATGATTTTACATTTCGAAGCATTCAGACTGAGACAGTTTCTTGAACACCATGACGAAATTAGAGCTAAGTCATCTTGCAACATGACGCAACCCTCGACTGTCTTGATCGACGTGCAGATTTTAAGGTCATCAGCGAAAAACAAATGGAAACACTTCGGTTCAAAAGAGTCATTAATAAATATCAAAAACAATAATGGACCTAGATTTGACCCTTGAGGTACCCCGGACGTGGCCCGATAGTAACTCGACCTATGACCACCATATTCGACAAATAACCTTCTATCCCTCAAATATGAATTCATGAGCGACAGCATTGCATCAGATATACCCACTGTTTTAAGCTTATCCAGAAGTGCATAATGATCAACTTGATCAAACGCCTTCTGAATATCTGTGTAGATGACATCAACTTGTCCCTGACCGTCCAGTACTTCAGAAATGTACTTAGTAATCAGAGCCAAGTTGGTGACCGTAGATCTGCCTCTCATAAACCCATGCTGATTAATAGAGAATGCACCCCTGACCGAGCTGTAAACCGTTTCATAAGCGATGATCTCAAACAACTTGCTGAAATTGCACAGAATTGCTATTTGGCGATAGATGGAAATATCAGAGATATCTCCACTTTTGTGAATAGTACATATTTTAGCGGTCTTCCAGATATTTGGATATGTGTCTCATTTTAGAATTAGGTTGAATATGGAAGCCAGCAGTTTCGCTAGTATATGAATGCAATCTCTAATGAAAAAACTTGGAATACCATCACATCCAGACGTCATTTTGTTCTTTAATCTGTTCGAAGCCCTAATTACGTTTTCTTCACTTATATTTTTTAAAGAAATCATATCGGTAGAATTATTTGTTGGCGGAGATGACCCTAGTAGACCAGACGGGATAAAAACTGTTGAAAAGTAGGTAGCAAAACTGTCCACTATATCCTGAGGCGTATCGCAGACATTACCGTTCAGCGTCATCCTTGGGGGATTCTAGATTGCTGCTTTTTGATATGGGCAAATGAACAGAATTTGCTAGGATCATTGACAATGGCATCCTCAACCGATTGGACGTAAGCGGAGTAGGCAACACTGATCTGGTTCTTAATGAGCTTCCTAAAATTACTGAACTGATCATAAGAAAACTTAGTACCGTCACGTTTCCAGTTCCTTCTTGCTAGGTCCTTTTTCTTGATATTAAGTATAATTTCACGTGTGAACGATGGGGGATACGAAAACATTTTATTTTTACATTTAGGGACATGGACCTCAAAGATGTTATTGATAACTGAATACAAGGCGGTACAAGCGACATCAACATTAACTGCACTGATCACCTCCGTCCAATTATTATCTTGCAAGGCTGTGTACATTTCAGGAAAGTTAGCTTTACGAAAGTTAAACCGTGGAGAATTAGCAAATGGGAATTTCGTTGGAGATCCAGATGTAATGAATTCCATGATCAGTGCAGGATGATGAACGTCCTCTTTAACCGAAGGTGTATTATCTCTGAGGACTTCTATTTCGATATTTCCTAAAATTAAATCCAGTATTCGACCATTTATATTTTGAATATTATTAAAATTAGTTAAATCTAAAAACGAAATAAAGTTGCTCATTAATTGAGACTTCTGATCATTAACGTCACTGTTGAATGATGCGACATTAAAGTCACCAGCAACAATTATTTTACAATTAGTGAATGCATTGTTAAATACTTCCAAAGCTTCAAGGTACTGACCAAACATGTCCAAATTAATTGAAGGCGGAATATAAGTAGAAAAGATAACAAAATGCTCATGGTTAATAGTAAGCCTAATACATACAGTAATTATATATATATATATATATATATATATATATATATATATATATATATATTATAATTGATACAGCTACTACAGACTTTATTCGTCGACATTCTTTTAAACAATGACTTTTAGAACAAGAAGGGCACTTTACAGACGCAGATCTGCACTGCTTATCAGGATGATCAAATACTGAACTTATGGCGCTGCACAATTTGTGCTAACTGCACATCTTTTCTACCCAATAAAGACGTATTCTTGCACCATTACGATTTTCCGTATCCCAGGAGAAACCTCTAAGATGAGGTCACAGCCATTCCGCATTTTCAGTTTAGTAATCACTTTCATATCTGAAGAATTGAAGTTATCCAAGTTATTTAAGGATAACAGTCTAGCTAATTGTATGATCATCACTGTTTATATCCTCTGTTAATTCAACATTGTCAACGAATTGGTCTCCTAAGTGTGATTTTAAGGCGTCTCTGAATTTGTTCAGATTAGATTTTTTATTGCAGATGACGGCAACTCCATTTCCTTGCACTATTTATGCAGACTTAAAAGTTGGCAGGATTCACCACCTGAGCCATTCTTTTGAAAATATCTTAATAATTTTTCTTAGAGGATTTTACCAGCTACACCAATGACTCATTGTTGGGCTATGGATTTGGGTACTCCTTTATTTTTCTCAATTTGCCTAGTTAAGATTCAAAAAGACCATCATGTAGTGCCTAAAAAGTGCCAATGTAATGGCTTCATTACGTTTGATATATCTTAAAATAATGTCAGAAAAAATAAAAATGGATTCTCAACGGCATGAAAATACGCCCCACAGAACTTTTCTCCAATTTAACCTGAGCTGTATCTCCCACAGGTATTGATCTATTTTATAGAAATGAGGTTTAGAAAATGCGCGATGCTTTGGTATAAAGTGCTATGGAAACTGTTCGCTCCAGAATCATGTCCAGTTAAAACAGCGTTATTATCTCACCCTACACATCTCACGTGGCTTCACAACAAGGACCTTGAATCGCTTCATCAATCTTGCCAGGCAAAATTGAAAATGCCCAAGCCTTTAACTCACCGGCAGGCCCTATGATGTAAACAATTGCCAATCATCCGTTTAGGCAGCGTCTTCCAAAGCGGATGAGAGATCTGGTATTTATACGTATTTCCTGCCGCGCGGATTGGAGCGCTATAGGCACTTTTCTGTTGGAGAGTAGGTAGCCGTCCTTAAAGTATGTAAGCCTCAATTGTTAGATATAGCTAATTTAAATTTGATGGTCTCGCATCAAGTGCTTACTGACACCAATGGGAATACAGATAAGAGTAGAAAATGTCGCTAATTTTTATGTTTTCAGTCTTTGTAACTAGCAGCTTTTGTTGTTATCATTTTTAATAACTTCGTTAATTTGTTCTTGACTAAACCGTAGGTGAATCCTGGCAGCCAGTTATACTTCTATGTGGTATAAAATTTAGACATTCATCTAAAGTTACGCCCAAGTTTTTCACCGACTCACTAACTTCTATAGTCTCACCATTTAATTTTACTTAAAAATTTATTTTGGCATCACTTCTACATAGTTTAGGTGAAAAAATGATGACTTTCGATTTTAAAGGGTTCAACTAAAGGTTATAATTTTTTGCATACATACTAATAGATCTTCATTTATCTCAAATTAAGCATTTCGAATGGTGTGATTATGAAAATGACTGTAGATCTGTGAATCGTCGGCAAAGAATTGGATATTACAATATTTAAGAACTGAGTGGAGATCAGAAATATACAAAATGAACAGGAGTGGCCCAAGTACAGACCCTTGAGACGCGCCGGAGGAAATGAGGCACTTTGAAGGGAATGCGTACCCTTTGATATCGATTTCCTAAGAAGCTCTGAATCGTTTTTGAGGCAGAGTCAGAAAAAACAAAATATTTGCACTTGGCTACTAGAAGACGATGATTTATGGTATCGAATGCCTTAGAGAAGTCAAGAAGAACTAATGATGTGATCATATGTTGATCCCAGGCTCTTACAATGTTGTCTAATAGGGAACCTGCAGTGTTATATCCTTTTCGATAGCCTCATTGTTTGGGAAGCAAAATTTTATGTTTAGAGAGACAATCGTAAATTTGGGCGTACATTGCTTTTTCTAATAATTTGGACAAAACAGGTAAAGTACTAATTGGTCTTAAATAATCAGAATATAACTTTGGTTTACTTATTTTAGCTAATACTTCTTTCCATGATTCTGTGACCTGAAATCGCAAAAAAGCATAGTTTTAGCATTCTGAGTGACACGCCATCACTTCCCAATGCATTCGATTTCAAAGACTGGAACATCGATTTTAAATCAGTCATGTCGATTGGTTTAAACTTGAATCGATCACCAGAATAGTGATTATTTTCATAATGCTCAATCTTCTCTGTGCATGAACAAATGGCGTTATTAAAAATGGAACAGAAATAATTATTAATGTCAGTAGGGTTCTTTAAATGTAGAGGAATATCGGTATTTTGTGACTGTTGGATACGCATTGCTTCTAAGAATCTATAAAACATTTTTGAATCATTTTGTTGACGGAGGCATAATGAATATGCTGCGTTTTCATATCTAATTTGATTTAAATTTGAATTTCTGAGCTCTTTGTAGCAATTCTAGGAATCTTCTGCCTTATTAATTTTAAATTGATTTAAAGCTCTGTCTCTGTCTTTCATCATACGTTTAAGCTGGGATGATAGCCAGGGTACACTTACAATTCTTAGAGGTGCATGCTTATCAAAAGTGAATGTTAGCCCATCTGTCAAAATGAAATTTTGTGATCAATACTATCTACGGAATATATAATGCTGCAGGGAAAGTTTTAAACATCATTTTGAAATGATAAAATATCAAAATGTTTAAAGTCTCAGAATTTAACGAATTAGACTGCAAAGTTGTTTCACAAAATACTAAAAAATGATCGGTAAATAAATCCATATTTATAGTCCCAGCATTTGAACAGACCTGAAGATCGTTGATAAATATGGAATCCAGTAGTCATCTCGAAGTACTAGTTATTCAAGAGGGTTCTATAATAACTTGATGGAATCCATACGCATTAAAACAATTTTCTAATTTGATGTCTCTTCTTAAAAGATTTATATTCATATCTCCAACAACTGCAACACAATCAAAGTTCGGTACCAGAAAAGAGAGAGCTTTATCAAAAAAATCAATGGCATCATCAACATTGTTATGGGTGAAAAAGTCGGTAAATTACCCGAAAGCAAGAGTTTGACCACTTAATTTCAGTTTAATCCACATATTTTCAACACTAGGAAAGTGTTTCTATTTTTTATCAGACGTTTTGTTTGATGGATTGCCAAAACATAAATCAAGTCTTAGGATCAACCGATTTTTTTGTTTACAGAATAGCTATTTGCTAAAGTTGAGCTTTTCCCAATGAATCAATAAACACAATTTCACTTGGCAAGTAATATGAGTCTTATGGTAACGATCACACTGTATCTGACGGCTAAGCCACAAAAACACTCGTGTTGCACAAAATTAAGGATATTTTGAATCATCAAACGTCTAGGATGAGAAAGTTAACGGGCATATCGAGAATTTTCTACCGAAGACCTCGAAGCGGGTCATAAAGCTCAACCTAAAATATAGAATAAACTGGTAAAGGGTTCATTCGACCCTATGCTACTTGGTACGATAATAAATATTATTATAAAAATTGAGAATATGTAACCCCAGTCGTCATGAATGCAGCGATAATTCAACTGTAGTCTTCAATGAACGACTAGTGTTCAGTGTTGAAATAATTAGCTCAGCTGACAGGTGATATCAGGTCTACTGGCTTTACTCCTGTTCTATACAATTATCGATTTTAATGCGAAATTCACGGAAAATTTTTAAAATTCTCAAATAGCATACTCTCCATATTCTTCAACGAAACACAAGAATAGACCAATTCACCCCTTCCCCGCTTTTCTCGTCTCCGAGTGAAACGTCATCAACCCATTCCTGCTATGAACATGAAAGATAAACTTGTCTAGTCAAGCGGAATCGCACAGCAGCCTTCTGTTGCGCGACTCAGTGGACTACACAGTGGAGCAAGTTCGTAAACATTCAAGGCCACGGCTCGGACTGTAATAAAAAATTGGCACAAAATTTTAGTGAACTTAACTCTAATAAAAGCGAATCAAAATTTGTTTGGTTCACCTCAAAATTAATCCGTGTACCAAGTCAAAAAGCATAGGTGTTTCCTCTTAAACTAAACACTTATGTTTTTCTTCAATCTCCTCCTTTTTTCATATCTTTCCCTTTCTCCTTTTCCTTGACATTGTCAGGTTTCTGGGCAATCAGATCTGACAGATTCGACTAACGTACATTAGACAGTGACTGATCGGCAAAGGTCCTACGGACCGCCCAGACAAACAGATGACGAATAATAAAGATAAACATGTCAAAATTAGATTACAAAAACGAAAAATAGAAACGACGAGTACATTCGACATAGCAGGGTTGCCAGATATTGTCATTTTCTTGTCGTATGCTACGACAATAATTTTAGGCATTCGTTACATTGGGTTTTGGCATGGGCCAAGCCGAAACCAAAACCTAAATTAATATAAATATCCAAACCGAAGCTTAAACCTTTTGCGTTTGGTCTTGGGTGTTGGTTGGTGTTGCATTGTCGAGTCATTTTTTACACTACATCGTGAATGCGGACCAATCTTGCAAAATTGCAGTCGGAGGTCTATTTTTCCATTTCATATCTTATTGTTGCATGATTTGTCTGTTTATATTGGTCGATATGGTTATGCCAGTTTTAACTTTTTGTGTGTGAAAATAATAGCGCAGTAACCGCATTTGTGCTAAATAACAAAATAAACTCTCTTATACTTGTCCGACAAATTTTAACCTCATATGCACTGTTACGAAAGAAGTTCATTTCTCAAAAAAGGAATGTAATAAAAGTCTTACAGAAATTAAGTTATAAACCTGAGCTTTAATAATAAATTGAAAACTAAATATCTATATTTTGCTTTTATCGTCATGGTATTAGAACACGCATTAGTAATTTACTGTCGCAAATGTTGTGTCAGACAACTAAAGAAAACAATATACCAGGAATTTTTTGGTTTTTCATACTGATAAGAACGTGTAAGTAAATAAGGTTCAATCTGTATCGTGAGTGATCTGAATGAAGGACGGTGGATTTTTGTGAAGTTAAATAGGAAAGTGTTTGGCGAGTTTATGTTCTTAGTTATTTATTAATAAAATGCCACATGTGTACACTAATGAGGAGTTAGTGGACATTGTTTTAGCGTACGGAGCAGCAGGGCAAAATCCGCGAGCGGCTTCTCGTTTGTATGCACACCGACTTCTGAATACGCACATACCACATCACGAAACTTTTAGTTCAATTGCTTTACGTGCACGTGCTAGTGGAGATCTGCGCCCAAGACCCCAAGTGGATGGGGGTCGGGTTCGCCCACAACGCCTTTTGAATGCCGAAGACGAAATTTTGGATACTGTAGATGAAAATCTGGGAACAAGCACAAGGCAGTTAGCCCAGGTCCCAGGTCCAAGTGACACATGCAACAGCGTGGCACATATTACATGAGACCCAACTGTACGCTTATCAGGTCCAGAGAGTCCAGGCGTTGCTACCTACAGATTACCCCCTAAGAGTAAGATTTTGTGTTGTTGCAAGAAAATGCTCGAAATGCCCGTTTTACAGCTGATATTTTGACCACCGATGAAGCTATTTTTACTCGTATTTTGATAACCAGTCTTCATAATACACACGTTTGGTCCTTTGAGGATCCTCAAGAAGTGGTCCAGACACACTTCCAACATCGTTTTTCTTTAAATGTGTGGGAAGGTATTGTCGATGAACGTCTAATTGGACCGTTCGTATTGCCATATCGGATGGATGGTCACCAGTATTTGGAATTTCTTTGGAATGATTTGCCGCTCGTTCTTGAAGATGTGCCATTGGCGGTCCGAGCACGGATGTGGTTTCTGCACGATGGGGCACCTCCGCATTTTCGGTTAGAAGTTAGTGGTCCTTTTAATCAGGTATACCAGATACGCTAGATCGGAAAGGGTGGACCAATTGCATAGCCTCCACGGTCTCCCGATCTAAATCCTCTGGACTTTTTTTTATGGCGATAATTGAAAAAGAGGTATTCCGTACTCCAGTTCAGAATGTTGATGAATTACGTGTCCCAATCAGAGTGGCTGTCGATGATTTGAGCCCTCTGGCACAACAGGAAAGAGGTGTATTTGAATTAACGCGCCGAAATTGCATTGAGGTCAATGGAAACAATTTTGAACAGATTTTATAAGTAAGTAAACTGTTAAACTGTATTATTTCATTATCTCGATTTCTGTAGGACTTTTATTACATTTTTTTTTTTTGAGAAATCAGCTTCTTTAGTAACAGTGTATATGTGGTTAAAATTTGTCGGATACGTTGTGAAACACCCCGCATACATGTAAAGTACCAATAAATACATATCCTCAGGTTTACAACCCCATTGAAGAAGTATATGAAAACGATTCAATTTATATATTTGAACCGTTCCACTTCACTGATCGCGAATGTACTTTCCTAACACCAACATTATGGGACACTAATGTCAAATGTCAGTTCCTTGTTGGTATGAAATTAAAATCATTTATATGGAAATACCTGGGAAAATTTAGCAGTTTGTGAAAATAGTAGTTTCTGTAAATCGTAGTTTTTTGAAGAAATCTGGTTTGCTGGCAAATTTACCTTAAATATTGCGACACCTCTCAATCACTTTAAAGATGGTGCGACTGGTTACACACATTGAAATGGAAACCAAAGGGTTCTCAACTCTGATTGCGTGTATGAATATTGAAAATCTTGACTAGTTTTGGTTCAGTACAAATCCAAGGTGTCAAAATGTCGTTGATGAACGATGAAGTGTGTGAATTTGTTGTATCTAAGAAAAGTTTGAGTGAAAAGGTTCTTTCATGTAAGAGTTTGGAAGTGCAAGTTTGAAAATGTTTCATAGGACAAACTATAAACACAAATTTCATATAATTTCATGATATTTAATAAACTGACGATATTTCAATGACAAGTTATCAACCCACGTTTTAACCGTGTTTTGTTTTCAATGCAGATCTTGATGTCCATTGACTATATTCAATGGGCTCTCTTGGTGCAGCGAACCTATTGGTGCAAGATAATATCCACGCTTTCGGTGACATCCACCCTTATTACATTAAAAAACTGAATAAGTAAACATCATAATAGATTATAAAGAGTAAAAAGGCAGCTGTAGCAGACAAAGAATAAAAGCCGTAAGTTTAAAAAACTACTGTTGTTTTACTTGGATGAATTGATCTACTGCTCTTAAGTAGACATGTAATTAATATGAAACAAGTGACACAATAAATGTTTTTGTCGAACGATGATGGTATATTTTGTAACTGTGTTCATTAAAAAAATGATTATGTATTAGCGTCAAAATTCTGGCAAGGCAGTAAATGTGTCTGGTCCGCATGCTGCCGTCTGTGAATTCACTTATAAATTATCGTAATGTAATAGTTTCTGTACGAAGTAATCTGCGATATGCTACGCTACGCATTTAAGGGTTAACATATACATAACCTCACTTTAAAGAAATGTAGTCAACATGCCGACTGCCGACAAAGATGCAGCAAGTACGCGTCTGTTAAAAAGAGACAAGAATAATAGAAAGAGGTAATATAGTCTTTCTATAACTATCTAAAACTGTAATGACTCATCGATGTTCACGTGAACATCACTTAACTACTAGTAGTCGGCTGTTCATAGGCGGGGTATGAATGTTTAACATGGGAGAACTAGATTTGTCACATGCTTAATAAAGAGTGGTTTGAAACATATTGTAAGTCAAAAATTTGGGAATTACCTTTATTCATCATCGCTTCCACTTACATCTGACAGTAATAAACTGTCGCTATCGCTTTCCTCGTTGAAATTGACTATATGTAACTGGCTCTATGGTGGTGTCGATGTGGTGGTCAAGCTGCCACATTTTTGTTTCTTCCATCACAACATGACGGATAGCATTCTGCCAAGCTTCGGGCGTTACTAGCTGTATGGAAGTCTCAAGTAAATCCTTAACGTCTGGTAATTTGAAGGTTGTGTTATGGCGCGCAATATAACCCTTCACTTGAGCCCAGATGAGCTCTATTGGGTTCAGTTCACAGTGGTAGGGCGATAACCGCAGCATAGTGACACCACATTGACGAGCCATCTCATCAGTCACGTAACTAATGTTCGCAGGTTTGTGCTGTTTAATTTTTTCATACAATTCCGCTTTCACACATGAATCGTCAAACGGGATTCCTTTTTCGCGCAACCATTGCTGCATGTCACTTTTTCGAGATCCCATAGTCGGTACACGTTCGGCTCGACGACTATGGTAGGAAGCATTATCCATGACGATCACAGAGTTGGGCTCAACTCGCTGAAGCACCCCTTGAAACCAGCTCTCGAAGTAGCTGGCATTCATTTCGTCATGGTAATCACCTCCTTTTTTAGAGACGAAAATCAAGTCACACTCTTCTAAAAAGCCAATATCGCTACCAATATGAGTTACGATCAATCTTTAACCTTTCCCTGACGGTCCACGAAGACCTGTTGACAAACCTTCAATGCTTGCTTGTCGGTTACTCACTACGTTTTTGTCTATCCAGGTTTTTTTAACTGTGTGACCTGCATTTACCCATGTCTCGTCCAAATAATAGATTTTTCTGCTATGTCGCCTATATTCAATCATTTCGCGTAGGTATTTTCGACGCCAGGCGACTATTTCAGGTTTCTCTATCAATACTGACTTCCGATTACGCGTTTCGTAACGAAAATTAATTTCGTGCAGGGATTCCCTCATTACCTCGACGCTCATTTGGGGTATAATTTCATTTTCCATGATTGCTGCATGTACAGCCTTGAGGGTTGGTATCTCATTCCTAAAGAAGAATGAATGTACGGTTCGCCTTAACGCCATTTTGCTATCGTCATCCAATTCAACGGCCTTTCGTCCCTTCAAATTAAACTTTGGATCAGTAGTAGCTCCAGTTTTCTTCTTTTCATGCACCACCCTGTGAATGGTCCACTCTGGAACGCCTGTCATACTTTCACAACGCGCGAGTGCATCTCCCTGCGACATAGTTCTGTTCAGATAATTGAACACGTTGAGCACGATTTCTTTCGCGTCCCTTTTCACTGCTTTACGAAGCCGTCTACTTGTTCCCTGGCTTTCAGTACTTCCACTCGTGCCATTTGTACTCTCCATGGTTAAGTATAACCAAAACAGTAACCACAGAAACCACAACAATAACAATCACACAACAATTCTTATAAAAACACACAATATGCGATCGCTCAACGAAACACGTTCCCATGCGTTGCCGACGCCTATGAGTCTGCCAGTCGAGGCGCGTCTTTGATTTCACTGGTTCTACCGGCGGAGAACAATCAGCCATTATTTCCATCTCTGTCTGTGCTGTTGACTACCGCAAAGCCACAGAAACGACGTATGTCGTACGCTATACTGCTGTACTGGAAGGAAGCCGGGATCGAGCTCTGATCACGTGGTGTTGATCACGCGTATGAGTCATTACAGTTTTAAATAGTTGTAGTATATATCTTTATATCGAACAATACCTTCGTGCAACCCGATCGCTGCCGAAACACCTTACAGAATAGGGTAAAGTGCGATAGAGAGTTTATAGAAGGAAATTTCTTACTTAGAGGATACAGAATATGCGTGCTGGTTGCTGGCAGGTTTACATACAGTGAAATGAAAACCGAAAGGTTCTCAACTGTGATTGCGTGTATGAATATTGAAAATCTTGACTAGCTTTGGACCAGTATAAATCCAAGGTGTGAAAATGTCGTTGAGGAACGGGAAAGAAGTGTCTGAATTTGTGGTATCTAAGAAAAATATTTGGGTGGAAAGGTTTTTTCATGTCACAGTTTGGAAGTGCAAGTTTGAAAATGTTTTATAGGATAAAGTACAAACACTCGCATAAATATGGATAAACTTTCAGCAAAACTGAAAAAATTGTATTTTACAAATACGTTAGGCATTTTTAAAATTCCATATGATTTCATGATATTTAATAAAGTGATGATATTTCAGTGACAAAAGCTATCAATCCACGTTTTAATCGTGTTTTGTTTTCAATGCTTCAATCTGACGGAGAGATCTTGAAGTCCATTGACTATATTTAATGGGTTCTCTTGGTGCAGCTAACCTATTGGTTCAAAATAATATCCAGTCTTTCGGTGACATCCACCCTTATTACATTAAAAAACTGAATAAGTAAGCATCATAATAGATTATAAAGAGTAAAAAGGCAGCTGTAGCAGATAAAGAATAAAAACAGTATGGGTTAAAAACTACTGTTTTTTTACTTGGATGAATTGATCTACTGCTCATGTAATTAATATGAAAAAAGTGACACAATAAATGTTTTTGTCAAACGATTATGGTATATTTTGTAACTGTTTTCATTAAAAAAATTATTATGTGTTAGCGTCAAAATTCTGGAAAGGTAGTAAATGTGTATAGTAATGTGATTTTCGTCCCAATCGCCGGTTAAATATCAGATAAACTGAGCTTCACCAGTTTTTGTCAAAACATTACAGACGTTTGGTACTGGTATTTTTCCACAGATATTAAAAAAACCAAAGTGATACCTCTTCACAAACAAGGAGATAAAAAAGACATGAACAACTATAGACCCATTGCATAATTAGTACAGTAAGTAAAATTATTGAGAAATGTCTGAAAAGAAAATTAATGCAGTTTTTGGAAAAGCATAAATTACTCAACTTAAATCAGTTTGGTTTCAGAGAGAATTCTAACACTGAAGTTGCACTTGTCAGGGTCACTGAGAGTATTCTGAAAGGGCTAGACCAAGGAAAAAAGGTGATGGGTATTTTTTTAGATCTAAAAAAGGCATTCGACACAGTGGCACATCCAATTTTACTAGGTCGTTTGGATAATCTGGGAATAAGGGGCATTCCAAATAAACTCATAAAGTCCTATCTTTCTGGACGTGAACAAATCACAAATGTCTCGGGTCAGGAAAGTAATATTTTGAAGGTAGAATGCGGGGTGCTACAAGGTACGGTTCTCTCAACTTTGCTGTTTATAATATACATAAATGATATAATGGAACAATTAAATGATGCAAACATAACTATCTATTGCTTTGCAGATGATACGAGTATTTTAGTAAGTGGTGAAGATTGGGATTCCGTCAAATTAAAAGCTGAAAGAGCATTGCACACAATTAAAAATTGGCTAGATTTCAGTTTGCTCTCTCTAAATATTGAGAATTTTATGACTTTTTCCCTTTCCTCGCGTACTTTGCCTAATCTAAACTGCATTAAGATTCATGACTCATATTGTGACTTTGCACCTCAGTGTGCATGTAGCAAATATATAAATAAGAAATCGAGCTTGAAATATCTAGGAATAATTATAGATGAACTTCTTACTTGGAAAGATCATGTTGAGTATGTTACAACAAAGATTAGAAAACTTATTCACAAATTTTATGAATTAAGGGAAATATTAGACTTCAGAACTCTTAAAACAGTTTATTTTGCTTTAACAGAATCTGCAATTAATTATCGTTTCTTAGTTTGGGGAAATACAAATTTAGCAACGTTATCCAAGTTACAGGTAGCTCAGAAATGGATCATAAAAATTATGCTTTTCAAACAGAAACGATATTCATCTGAACTTGTTTTTAGAGACAGTAAAATACTGAACCTAGAGCAGCTCTATTTAAAATCACTTTATGATGAAATATGATTTCTACAAAGAATACTTACAGCATGGCCAAAATACAAGAAGTGCTGCTCATGCAAAAGTAAAGTTGCAAAACCCTAGAAACACAGCTTGCCAGAGTCACGTTTACTGTATAGGTCCAAAAGTTTATAATGATGTGCCAAATAGTATTAAGAGATTGAGATATTCTACTGTTAAAAAGGAATTAACAAGATGGATTATTGATAGTCAATACGCCATTAATTATGTAATATAAAAACCTGTAGCATTAAAGGTATTAAGTTCCTAAAATTTAAGATAAAACATAATAGCTTTGAATTTGTTTGATCTATTTTTATATTTCTTTTTCTCTTTGTAAACTAGAATTAAGAACCTCAATGAAAAAGTTACACTTAACAATGTGAATGGGGTGCACACACAGTATTTTGAATACAATTGTGCATCTAAAACTATTAGCAATAGTAGGTAATTTTATGAATAGATAGCTGGATTTAAATATTATACAATAATTGTAAAGTCTATATATTTAATATGATGTAAAAAACTGTATACATGTTGAATCTGCTGCTAATAAATTTACTTTACTTACTTTACTTACTAAATAAAATACAACAAAATGAATTCGAAAATGAATTCGTTTCTTTACGTCCTACTGTTACTTTTCGGTTCAAATCGTGCATCAACTGTAGCGATCGGCCCCACCTGCAAGGAAACCGTCTCTTCGGTATGATAAATGATCTGCGAGGCCCGAAGAGCCGTATACGTACATGAGTGAGAAGCGCATCTGGTCCGAAGTACGCCATTGCAGGACGAGAGAAAATTCCTTCATCGGACATATGAGACCTGAACGCACAAAGGCATTGCCTGCTATTGATATCCTTAAGTTCGTTGGTGATTCAATCAGAAATGCAACTGACGTTTATTGACTTTTCTTTAAAAGCATGTGCCGTTATATCCTGAACCGTTGTGACAAAGGTCAATAATAATAGACGTCTTTATTTTATCTACAATTACATTGTAGTATCGGCACATGTCCTTTCATTTCGAAGTTTAGTATGCTACTACTCTCACACTTAACCACATAGTCGCTAGCAGATGTTCACAACAATACACTGTTCATAAACAGATTTGGTTAGCTGCATCGAAAGTAAAAAATAAAAAAAAAGAAAAGGGCATACTTTCTATAATAATAGTAAATAATAATAATAGTGCGTTTATTGCCCAACAGTGATCACTACTTAGAGAGCAAAAAGCAGTAGTATAGCTTACATGGTAGTTACAGCACAAAATGTAAAACAGAAACAGAAGAAACATGAAAAACCAAAATCCATCATAGATGAGCACGAGATTTATTCTTTAATGCACAGACACTGCAGTGAAAACTATCACATGCACTTAAAATTTTGTTGGCATTTCGGCACATAAAATTGATTGGAGCCTTTAGCAGTAAGTTAGTTTGAGCTCTTTTGCACAGATGTTATTCTAGGAACCAGAATATCTACTTGAGCTAACAATACAGCACAGTCTACAGATAACTGATATCTACGGCTCTCCAAAGACTGATAATCAAATCTATGTAGCAGCTCAGGATAACTACAGCGTCTTGGTGGATACACACCATCGATTTTAAAAGCTATGAATTTCAAAAATTTCTTTTGTGCTTTTTCAATAGCAACGATATATTGGCTATATGTAGGACTCCATATGAGTGAGCCATATTCCAGTTTAGATCTTACTAGACTGAAATACAGAGACGATAATGCTGAGGTGTCATTGAAATTCTTGCAATTCCTAACAATAAAACCGTATGCGCGACAAGCACTCAGCGCTGTTTCGCTTACATGAAAATTAAATGTCAACTGTCTGTCAAAATAGACACCTAAATCTCTAAAGCAATCGGTTCTTGCTAGTGTCGAATTCTCAATAGTATACCGATAAGATATAATAATAATAATAACAATAATAATAAATGTCTTTATTAATCAGCATACATCAGTGAGGCGAAGTTTAGCCAAAAGGCTGCTCTTACACTTAACCTCACTGTGTACGAAAGAGTAACACAGTTAAACTCGATACACAAACAAACAATAGTAATAATAAGAAAAAGAAACAAATGCACACTTGAACTATTAATATAATAATAATAATAATAATAAAGTGTCATAAAAATAAAACAAACCAACAACTCAAACACTGAGAGACGATTGCATCTCCAATAGCTGTTTTCCAACTGATTTCTTAAAAGAGAGTAAACTTTCTTGTTTGTTAGCCGCACTGACTGAATTGTAAAGCTCAACAGCATTATACGTGAAAGATCTCTGATATAATGAGGTGTAGTGAAGAGGAATATTGAACTGTTCATCATGACGTAACCTTCTTGAAATTAAATTCCTACGCGGAACTAACTTATTTGCAAGGTAAATAGGTCTCTTGGTAACTACTGTTTTATGTACAAAAACCAACATATGAAACTTGAAAAGATTATTGAGCTTCAGCCACCCCAGCTCACAGATCTTGGATGTAACATGGCTATACCTACGAAGGTCGAAAACAAAACGACAACAACAATTTTGAATTTTCTGCAATCTGTTATGGAGTCAAGACAAGGATAAAACAGTATAAAACAGTAAAGCAGCTTAGACATAACTAAACTTTCCACCAATTTCTTTCTAGTCTTGAAATTGAGAATAGAACGATTGGAGTATAGGAGTCTTAGGCTTGCATATGTAGCTTTAGATATATTACTGACGTGGTGATGAAATCTAAGATTTACGTCTAAAGTAACACCTAGACTTTTTGCATGCGTGACGAGTGGAATATGGTCATTATTTACCCTCAAATCAATCATCCTTTCAAAATGCTCATAGCTGGTTTTGGGACAGAACAACACCGCAAAACTCTTGGTAGGATTGAGCTTCAAACAGTTAGCCTTGCAATAGTCAGTTATATTTACCAGATCTAAATTTATTTTATACGAAGCTTGATCCACATTAGTAGAGTCAAAAGTGAAGGTCAATTGTGTATCGTCTGCGTAAGTATGAATACTACAAAACTGTAATACAGTATGCAAGTCAAAAGTATAAACTAAATATAGTAAAGGACCAAGCACGGAACCCTGAGGAACACCAGAAGCAACGTCGGCACTAAGAGAAACTCCTTGGCTTGTTCTTATTCGTTGCTTGCGATTATTTAAGTATGATTTAAAAAAGCAAAGAGGAACGTCAGATAGTCCGTAGTATTTTAATTTGGATAGAAGCATTTCGTGGTTAACCGTATCAAATGCCTTTGAGAAATCTAACAACACCAGCACAGTGTAAATATGATTGTCTAAGTTAGAGATAATCTCATCAGTTACGTGTAATAATGCAGATGTTGTGCTGTGACCACTACGGAAACCAGACTGACAATTTGGAAATATGTTGTACTCTTCAAAATATTTTACCAATTGCATATAAACAATTTTTTCCAATATCTTTGACAAGGCACACAATATACTAATGGGTCTCAAATCCGAATATTCTGTAGGATTATTATTCTTAGGCTTACACTTGCGACTAAGTGTTACTACTTTGCATTTAGAAATGTTCAAATGCAGATGATTTTTTTCCCAAATCCAACAAATATTATTAACCTTGCTTAAAAAGGGATGGAAACGTAAATGCTTCAATACCTAGATTATGTTTGGAGGGTTGAGTAATATTGTCTTAACTTTTTGTTAAAAGACAGGCAATGAAATATATACTTTGGGAATGCCATTATAAATAAAAGCAACATTATAGGAAAGGCCGTTGTAGTTTAAATGTGTGGTGGGGCATACTGTGGGGCCGTATTTTTTCGAGCAATCCATAAAGGCAGAGTCCTTCTTGACTTTTGGGACACTCAATTACCGTTGTTCTTAGAAGATGTGCTAGTGGAAACATAGCATAACTTGCCAGCACATTTTGCTGTTATTGTGCGAGAGCATATTAATGCACAGTTTCAACAGCGGTAGATTGGAACAGGAAGTCTGCCCTTCGCGATCACCAGACTCAGCTTGTCTTGATTTTTATTTATGGGGATGGTTGACGGACATCGTGCTTCAGACTCGGATTACAACCAGAGAAGATATGAAAAACCGGTTTCATAATGCATTACGTAACATACCGGGAGTCAAAATTGAAGCTGCATTTCGAGCATATACGAGGGTATTAAAAACCTGTCCTTTTTAACTTAATAATAAAAAAAAATTCGAAAAAAACTTAGTTTTATAAAATAAAAATTTAAGATATTTCTGTATCAAACTTTTTTAGGTTAGGGACAAGATATTTTTCATAAAAGAAAATCACACCAATGTATACTTTTTTTTGTTGAGAAAATTAACCAAGAGCGACCACATGTGAAACTAACAACACTTCAAATATTATAATATTTTTAGCCCAATAATATCTTTTTTCAGCTAGCCCAAGTTTGTTCAAATCGGCTCAGCCATTTCAAAGTTACAGGATGTTTTTTACGGAAACCTTTGAATACCCCACTTTATTTTTAAAGATTCGGCAAAAATTGTCAAACAAAAAAGTTCCAATTATCATCGAATTAAAGATCAGGTATTTTAGCAGTTACGTGCCCTAGTGGCCATTCCAGAAACTTACAAATAATTTCCAGGTTTTTCTCTTAGCTTTTAGTAACGATTTAGTTGGCCACCCTGTACAACGGATAGAATACCACGGGATACCTCATTTATATTTTTTTAGTTAATAAACGCATTGCTATGATAAAACAATATCAAGATTACATAATACAGTTATAATAAAAATAGGTATCCTTAGTGCCAGGTTAGCAAGCTGTTAGTTAGATTGACCTTTTCAAATTATTGACTTTATCAATGAAACCCCTTCACTCACAAAACTGTTCAATGAGGAAGCTATATTGTAGAATTTATTTCCACATGGTTAATTTAGATTTATATCGTAGGCTTGAGTATAAAACAAATAAAAAATGGGCGGCTTAAGGAAGGGGACCACGACCCTATCCTAAGTGTCAAGGGTGATTATGCACGCTTCTGTACAACGTCTCGAAGTGGAATATTTATGTTCATACTTCCTACGCATTGACGGCGGGAGTACTATAATTGCAAAAAAGTATTTAATGCAAACTCCAAAAAGCTTATGGTTTCAAAAATGCGATCCTACTTGCAACCAGGATGGCGTCAAAGGATTAAATGCACAGAAAGCGACCTAGCTTCCAGTTTTGGTATTTTATGAAATCTTTGGTATAGTGACATACTAAGTGACATATAAATCCGAACACCCAGTTTAAATGGTTTTATTTTAATAAAATTTTGTATAACTACTTAATGAAGCATAATAAGTATATGATAAAAATTTCAAAATGATTGCACTGCTTTAAAGCCCTTTGACCTTTAATAATGTGTGGATGCACCCTGATGTGCTACACATTCTCCCACGCACCTAGGCATGCTTCTGATCAGGTGGTCAATGTCCTCCTGTGGTATCTCATTCCAGGCTACCACCAACTCCTCTCGAAGTGCTTCTAGAGTCTGAGGAGGACGTTGCAAATTGAGCAATCTCCTACCCATCATATCCCACACGTGCTCAATTGGGGATAAGTCGGGAGATCTTGGTGGCCATGGTAACAATGTGACATCATTATGTTGAAAGAAGTCTATTGTGACTCTTGCAACATGTGGTCGGGCATTATCTTGTTGGAAAGTTGGATCTGCCAGGGTGTCAAGATAGGGTAAAAGATGGGGTTCTAGAACTTCGTGGATATAACGCTGCGCGTTCATGTTACCTCTGATGAAGATTAAAGGTGACCTGGAACCATAAGCTATAGCACCCCAAACCATAACTCCAACAGTGTGATGAACATGTCTTTCAACAAAAAACTGTGGATTCCTCCTTTCACCACGACGCCTTCTAACCCTGGCACGACCATCGTGCATGCCTAAACAAAATCGAGACTCGTCACTAAAGACAATACTGTTCCATTCCTGATCCCAGAGTGACCGTTGTCTGCACCACTCAAGGCGATTACGTCGGTGTTCTCGAGTTAAAGGGAGGACCCAGTGTGGCCGGTATGAAAACAAGTCAAAACTTCTCATTTGTCGGTAAACACTTCGCATGCCAATAGGTCTTCCGTGTTCTGCCAACCATTCATTTGCAATGGACCTGGTAGTGGAGAAACGGTCCCTTAAGGCCAATAACCTTAGGCTGCGATCTTCATGGTCTGTTGTTCTACGGCGGCGTCCAGTGCCCCTTGCTCTTTGCGTACGGCCTTCTCGAAGCCATGCCTGATAACACCTAACCACCAGCTTCCCGAAGTCCCACTATACGGCCCCTATCAAACTCACTAAGTTGACGAAATCGTACAGGTCTCCGTACTCTAGGCATCGTAACCGATCGTAAAGGATGTCAAGAACCAAAATCCGCCAACGTTGATTCTTTACTGCGGCTGAAATATTCATTTTTAGAGCGTTAGTGAATTAAAAAAAAGCAGTATAAAAACCGGAATGTCCAACTGATAAGGCTGAAAATTTTTTCACCTCTTATTTACAGTAAGATAAATACATTCACCAACTTTTATTAAAATAAAACCATTTAAACTGGGTGTTCGTATTTATATGTCACTTAGTATATGTGCTTGAAGCTATAGTTTAGGGAAAGTATAAGTACATAACCTTGTAATATGGTAGTAAGGCATCAGCAATTATTAACGTAAAACTGCATCGAAACACGTATCATAAACCCAACTTGAACATTGAAAACAAACAAAAACCTGAGAAAATTGGAAAAAAGATACACCGGTTGTTAATTAGCTGTACATTTCGGCAAACTCCTTAAGTATCTTCCATTATCACACGTTTTTGCTGCTGTACCTAATCCGCATGTCGTCTTTCAAGGTAAATACAGATGTTTCTGGCTTACAATTATTTTGAACAACTTTATTTGGTTTAGACGAATATATACTTTGCTTTATAAAATTTTACAAAAAATGGTAAGTGCCAGAACCAGAGCTATACCCTATTCGTAGTCCATTTACGCCCCGGAACAACAAAGATGCAGCGCGGCAAAGCGGCAGCCGCCTAAGCATTGCAATAGCTATTGGTCATTCGGCCTTAAAACTACGAACAGTTGCAGGATTCGTCATGATAGAAGTCAAGCCCGGCACGCCGAAGCCGGCAGTTGCTGTTCATATTCGGTGCATGTTTATGTTATGTATCTTTATACGTTAGAATGTCGTCTACGGATACAGCAGATGAAACTGAGAATATTTCTCCCAATGCTTCCTTCAGCCATAATAATAATAATCATCTATATCGCTTATCAATTGAAGAAAATAATATAAACATGAATAAACAATCGACAATATTAAATAAAAACATGAATTTTGTTCAAAAATCGAACACTTTTCTAAATTTTGATAAACCATATGTAATTTCTTAATATTCAATAAGCTGGTGATGATTCAATGACAAGCTGTCATCTCATACTTTGACAGTACTTTGTTTTCAACATTTCATAGGTACTGGTTTCTAAAATTGGTTGATTCGAACTTGAAGCTCATTCGCTGTATTTGCAGCCGCAGTAGCTACAGCTGTTTTACGAGACGTTGGATTATTAACAGAAGAAAATTCAGTGCAAATAGACAAAAATAAGTTAGGAATAGCTAAAGAGAATATAAGAAATACAATTATGAATTCCATAAAACATCAACCTATGAAAGCAATTTATTTTGATGGTGTCGAAAAGACAAAACATTGACTACTAAAGAAAAAGATGGCAGACTTCGTAGAATAACGTTAGCTGAAGAACATATTACTTTGCTACAGGAGCCAGGTTCAGTGTTTCTGGGTGATCCAATGCCTTCTTCTGGATCAGCGAAACACCTACTTCGATGCATAGTTGACTCCATTCAAGAAGATAAATATAACCTGTCAGAATGGCTGTGTGTTTTTCTTACTGATAAGAAGACGTCCTGATTGTCTAGTCAATGTTTATAGTAGCAAATTCAAAAAATGCCAGAAATTCGTATTTTGGTTTTAATTTTCCTTCCGCATGTTATTCCCGATTGCACTTCTAACGTTCGATTTTCACTTTTTTTAATCTTTGGGTTCTGGTAGGGGGCAGATGACGCATTACAATCGAAAAACTGCTTATAAACATTTTTCTTGGAATAACAAAAAGGCAGCTTTTGCGCACTATTCCAAAAATTCGATTTTTCGGCCCAGACTAGCGTGCAGGTTGAGGTGTCCTGATATCAATCTTCAATATGAAATTGTATAATATCCGGAAAGAGAACCCCCTGAATTATGTGGTCGGAACTTCAAACTCCGTTTTTAAGAAACTTTATTTGGTTCCAACAATAGCGTAGATGAACCGAACCGGAATTACAGTGTGTGTGTGTTCGCTGTGACTGAGATTGAATGACTGACTCATAATTAACCCTGGAGCGCTTAGGCGAATAGCACGGCTATAGTTGCTTAGGCGGGGTTACCAATAACCCCAGTGATATATTCCTATTTAATGAACAAAATATAAAAGATAGACACTTTTGTTTCAATAATAAAACATTTATTTCAAACACTCGGTACATATTTCAACTCGATGATTACTGCAAACAGCCTTGAAACATTTCGGACAGGCAGTTTTTGTTTTTCGGTCATTTGTTCTTGGACATAAAATGCAGCGAGTCTGTTTTAGCAATTTTGCTGGAGGTGGATCAACTTTTTCTTCTGTTTTCATATCTAGAATATCCATTATTTATTCTTTCAATTTTCGAGGCGTTGGTTTTGTCAAACGTCTTTCCATATGAGGCCTGACCAGTTGTAGTCCAAGTTCAAATAGGTATTTTCGACGAACACTTTTTTGTCTATCACGCTTAACAATTTGGAAAATAATGTTGGAGTTAATGCCTGCTTGATCCATTATACCATAAAAAAAGCGTAATGGCCACCTGCGTGTTTTGCGGGATACCGAATATGTGTGCACCATCTGGTCAAAGGTATCGACACCTCCTTTGGTAGAATTGTAAAAATTTATTATCTCGGGTTTTTTATTTTCATCTATTGTACTACCAGAATGCATTGTCGATAAAAGTAGCACAGATTTAGACTTCTTGGGTGTGAAGGACACCAAGGTTTTTTGGTTGTCGAATCCAAATTGAGAAGACATAATTTCTTTTCGTTTGTTTGGGAGAAATGATGGAGGAATTTCCCTCTTGTTTTTTCTGAGAGTACCCACAATGGCCAAATTGTAGTCAACAACCATTTTGTTAGCCAGTGGGATGGAAGTAAACCAATTGTCCATCGTCAAATTGCGTCCGGTTCCGTGAATGGGTTCTGTCAGTTTTCTTACGTAATAAGCTGGGAGAGGTTCTTTATCTGGCCTATTTTCTTTGTCGATATATGGAATAGCAGTAACCATATAATATGTGCGTGAATCACACATCGTTACAACTTTGATTCCATATTTTTCAAGTTTTGATGAAATATATACTCTAAAAAGGCAATTGCCTCGAAATCCCAATAACTGTTCGTCGATGGTACAATAACTGTGAGGAGTATAGTATTTTGTACAGTTAGATATAAACATTTCCCATATATTACGTACTGGAGAAAATTTATCTTCTCGGTCTCTCATGGTTTTGTCGTCAAATCTGAGGCAAGATATCAAAAATCTAAACCTTGTTTCACTCATTACGCATCGATACACTTCTGGTCCATGCTTTCACCACATTTCTGCTGTAGTTAGATGATTGTCTTTTCTACAATATAAAGCAGTCCTGTCAAAGCCAAGATCTCTTCAACGTCTGTCTCGTTAACAAAGCCACAATTAGCAACATATTTCCCTCTTTGTCGTTCTATTTCCATATTTGTATGTACCACTATAATAGCTATAACATTCGCGCTAAAAAATAACTTCCATGCCTCTAATTCCGTTGAAATATTTTTGGCCGCACCTTTTGGTACTGGAATACATGAAACAATGTTTCGCTTAGGTGTTCGAGTACGACATGGAAGCTCAGTGCTCCAAATATGTCCATTTTTTCCTTTTATTACTTTGCCAGGAAGTTGTTCTGTTTCACTCTCTACTTCACTATCATCCATTGAGTAGGTGCTCTCCCTGTCGGACTGAATTGAAACATGGTCGTCATAGTCAGTGCCGTCATTATCTGAATCAGGTTCATTGTCGAGTTCTTCATTCCATCGTAACAGTGTTTCTTCAAATTTGGGATCATCTGGTCGGACAGCCATCTAAATAAATTACGTTATCTAGTGTGTAGAATAAAATAAAAATACCAGCTTAAGCTTACCTGGGGTTACTCGTCACCCCAAACACAAAATATCATATAAACTATTGCACTGAACACAAATGTGCGACCAACAACACACACACTTTAACCTCAAATGAACATAGCGGGATCTCCGATGTTGCCAATTTATGCACAAAAAATTAGTGAACATTTGAATTTTCTTTGGGGTGATGCGAAACCCCACTAAGCATTACAGGGTTAAGATACAATCGTTAATATAGACCAATAGTGATGAGCTAGTAAAAAGAGATACAACGCAACTATTATATCAATTAATAAAGTGTTAAAATACAGCAACATAACTCTTGTTACCTACTTCATGCGTACTGGAGAGAGTAGCAGATGCGCTGAAGATTAGTCTTCATGGTACGGAGACTCCATCTGTTTACGTATTTCATATAGCGTTGATGACATAACCGCCAAGAACGTTTGAAGGGAGTATTTTCATCTAATCCTTGACGTCTTCACTCACTAAGGCACGTTATGACCGACCTCTGAAGACGTCGTCCTTCCATATACAGGATATCTCTTCTCTGCAGTACTGGCAACGCCGTGACTGCATTTACTCTCTTTGGTTGTTTTACCAGATAAGATTTGTTCCCAAGAATTCAGAAATTCGCCTAAATGAAAATGCCTTGCCGCGGCCGAGTGTGATGGACAAAACTTCACGTCGCGTAGCAATGAGATACCATCGTGTCCGATTTATTTTTATTTATTCCGACGACTTTCTGACAACGAGGGAATCTTCGTCGTCAATTATACTTTAAAAGCGTTTCTGGTCGATCTTTGAGTTTTATGTTAAGAATCGCCGGCTTTCTGTGAACTGTCTCTCATCCGAGGCGTATTTTCGATAATCGCATTTTGCGCCTTCTGCTAAGACTAACGATGTCCTGAAAGTTTTGGCGCAAAGTATTTATCGGATCTTTTTTGAAGAACATATTTATTTAAACAATAACTGGTTATCACAAATTACAATTCAATACTGTACTAAACTATACTATCGAATTATATGGAGTGGCCTATTCTGCTCTACCAGATGCAACTCTCTTCGGGTGTTTCTTATGAGTTCCTGGACGGAGTTCAGATCAATTTCTCGCAGTTTTTCGTAAATTCGCCATCTTAATTGTTTTTCATCTCGGGCTTCCCGGCCTCCATGATTAGCCTTCCTTGATAGTAAAGCCCAAAAATCCTCTATTGCGTGAGCGTGACAATCTGAAGCAATTTGGAAAGACAGCTATCAATATAGCACTGACTATTCAAAGTTTCACCCCGCACTCTTCCCAAAAAAGGTTGAGGCACACCCCTTTTGCGCACCAGACAAGGATTCTATCTGCAAATATATAACATTCTCAGGGCATTTCTCTACGTTGTCCGTATAAAATCCGTCGTTTACCTTCATTTCAGAATTATCCAATATTTCATATTGTCTATGCATGGACTTGACTCGGATTTTTCGGTACTTGTACCGAAAAGAGAATATTTACCGTTAATATCATTCCCCACGATTTTTCAAAATAATTTAAATATTTCTATACTTGCCGAAAAAGAGCCGAAACCAAAAATAAGGCTAAAAGAATCGAAAAAGGAGTTTCCAGAATGGTTGCAAAGTTCTTTGAAAGAGCGGCCAGTATGCACATTGTAGAAGTTGTAATATAGAACTATGCCCTCAAAAGTTATGCTGTGTGCTCGCCCAATACAATAACAGACGTTTTTCATGACTCAAATGTCCTTGATCTGCCACTGATCTTGGGACGGCATTTACCTTATACCGAATTCAACGACACTATTTACCGATTCCGTTTTTTTTTGCCGCTTCGGCAACACTGCAGATGTGCACTTCAAAAGCAATCGATATTCCAGACGTGTTATAATAATAGAAATAATAAGAAAATATAACAGTATTTGGAGATATATTTTCATAAATAGGTATTTTTGATTCTGACTTATAATATCTAGACGATGAATAATAGGTGGACGTTTTAGGACCGAGAAATGCAGTGTGTGCTGTTTGTTTACATTTGGTGTGGATTTCTAGATCATCAATTGGAAAAAATTGTTTTTGATGTAACAAAAGATGATGAACCCAGTGTTGCCAGAAGTAGCGGAATTCCGCTACTGGTAGCGGAATTTTCAAGTGGTAGCGGCGTAGCGGCGGAATTGGAATATTTTGTTAAAAGTAGCGGAATTTTGCAACTTAGGTACACATGATGGATATTTTTACCAGAAAAAAAATTGAGTGCAGTTACTAACCAAATCTAAATACAGGTATATTTCCAATCGACAGTGGTAACCACGGGTCGGTAATTCTTATTCAACGGAGACGCATATAGATGGTAGTAGATGGTAGTAGATGGTAAGAACACAATCTGTGAAGTGTATTTTCAAAATATGTCTAATAATTTTAACACTTGCCACATGGTAATACAGATGTCAAGTGGACATTCTCATATATCTATGGGGATAATCAAAACAAACAAAAGGAATCGTATTTTACCTCCAAGTTTGCTCGCGATACTTATCAAACTCGATACAATACAAAAAAACGTTGCTGCTTAGACTTCGAATTTGGTGAAAAACATTTTAAAAAATACAAAAATAATTTATATAGTATACAGAGAACAGAAATACAACAAGAAGATACAGACAGTGACCAGGTATAAGTAACTCAAAAACTTCAATTTTTTTATGCAAATCAGAAATGGCTTTTTATTTTTTAGTATCCTTTGATATTTTTTTAATATGACTGCGTGATAAATGTTCTGTTGTTTGACAGTTATTTGTAATATTGTATTGGTTTTTATAGGTCAAATGTTTTTTATTACAGTTTTATGTTATATTTTATCACGGTATTTGGTTTTTGTTTTCCTTTTTTGACACAACCTGTATAATAAATGCCCCCCTGTTTTATGATAGTGCGCCAACCTCCCTCCCTCCGACGATAATCACCGGGGTAGCGGAAAGTAGCGGAGTTTTTCGATACCAGTAGCGGAATTTTCAATGTTGGCTCTGGCAACACTGGATGAACCAGATAGAATACGTTTTATATTTTTTTTTTGCAAAATAACAAAAATCGGTACATTTCTACAGGTACGTATTATGTACATCACCCTGTACGTGATATACAACACCACATTGCCATGCATGAACAGTCGTCAAAAACAGTGAAAACATCCTACGAAATATAATAGCTAGAAAATCGACCTATTATTTCTCTCATTTTCATTGGTCCATTTAAATAACTGACCGTCTTTTCTGAAATGATAAAAATTTGAAATTCTAAGAAAGTTATCCTAAGTCTAAAGCATAAAGACATAATATTACATCTATAATGTGCCCTTATTTATAAGGCAACCGTTTATTCACGACTCTATTTAACATTTCAAAAGAACTCACTGACATTCAGAGAGCTTTGACGGCTTTGGGAGCTTCAGACATGGTATTCCCTGCTCGGATTCCGCTATTGTTGTGCGTGAAATGTTTTCATCCTGGAATATTCGGCAGATATCAGCTTTGGGTGCCCGCCCAAACAACTTGTAGATACTTGTTCTTATTACTAATTTACGTGACATCTCAAAGCGAAAAATTCAAAATAAATACATGTCAACTGACAGTAATGTAAGTAAACAAGCTTTTGTTTCCAATGGCATCACGTAATTATTTTGTGTTTGTTTAAATTAAAGCCGATGACTTTTATGCCAAATCCTTTAGAACATACGTTATTCTGTTGGACATTACATTCACGTTGTAGTCCGAGATTGTAGTAGCAGATATTTCACGATCTGCGGTTTAGTAACTGACATTTCTGGTTGTTACGAATGACCATTGCCAGACATTCTTCGTTTGTAACTGTATTGTAAGTATTCGTTACATTAAAATCGATTGAATCGTATTTAATTTATAAATAACGAATCACGATTGTTACCAAATACCGTGAAAAAGTACAACGTGATCACGACTTCGTAGTCTAATCATATTAGTCGAAAATGCCCCTGGTTTTCAAGATAATTGTAAAGTCTGGTTTCATTGCTGCAAGTTGTTCAAGAGAGTATTCAAAACATGGACGCATAAAATGGGTACACAATTTTTGAGGGAAAACTTTTTATTCGACAACAAACAATGAGAAAATGAGACCACAGGTGAAAAGATCCAACTGATAGCAAAAAAGTTATGGCACTTGCTGGTAATGTGACGACGGTTTCTTGCAAATATGTGAAATTTTTCAAATTCGTAGGATTCGTACTTCTAAATAACCACAAGGAAATTGGAGTAGATTGGTCAAGTAGGTTTTGAAAATGTCTGACTGTTTACCCCAAAACACCTATTTTCCAGCTATTACTACTAGTTTATTGAGCAATATACAGGGTTAGTTTAAAGTGCAGTTTATAGCAAAGTTGGGGTTTTCCTTTTCAGAAACAACTGCCCATGAAATAACAAAGGTAATGTGTAGTGAAACGAGGGCGACCAAGTAAAAAAAAAATAAAGGAAAAAGTACTCACTCTCCAGTTGTCGAGAAGGGCTAACTACGTCTCTGCCTGAAATCGAAAGTTATTCACCCCATTACGCGTGAACGTAGATTCGTCTATCACCAATATGCACTTCAAAAAGTCCGAATTATTGTCATGTTGATGCAACAACCACTCACAAAACCGCACTCTTGCTGGAAAATTGTCAGGTTGAAGGGCTTGTACACGTTGGACGTTTGCCACACTTTAGTTTTTGATACTTGCACTTCTCTAGCCACGTCTCTAGTGCTTGTTGAGGGATTCTCGTCTACGCGATTCAGTAGTTCTTCCTCAACTTGCACCATTCGTGGTTGTCTAGGCCTCCCACTGTGCCCACCTCGAAATTCCTCCAAATGGCCCGTATCCCTGACTCTCAGGACCAGGTACACAAATCTGCGGGGCCTTGGATGATGTCGTCTAGGGAAACGATCTGCATACACTCGCGACGATTCTGTAGCATTATGAAGACATTCGCCATAAATTAACAACATATCAACGAGTTCATTATTGGTGTATGAGTGTGCCATTATTATTTTTTTTTTGAAACGCAATCGATTATACGGGTTCGTTACCTCTATACGCGTGACACTTTACGTCGGTTGAAGGTTGCATACTGACCTGACACACTGACCCCGACCCCCGACCCAGTTCTGTCGTCAGGTTCAGCTAGTAGCCGGTACCAGTCTGAGATATCGCGGAGGTCGCGGCTACAGGACGGTATTCAGATATTTTTGATGTTGCAGAGCCCTTTATCTCGGTTCCCTTAAGACATTGGTGTATATGGTACTAAGAAAAATTGCTTATGTTTTCAAGATCTACACGTCGTGTAAAGGAAAACCCCAACTTTGCGGACACCCTGTATACTAGTTTACCTTGCCAATATGAATCGCAAACCATTTCGGAAGATAATTGTTATTTTTGTGTAAAGAAGGGGTTACGTTTTTTCTTCTAAACACACTCAAACATTTCGTATTTGTGAGTAGTTCGCAACAAAAGATGGAAGACACATCCTCTTTGTTTTAGAATGTGTGTAGTAACTTATGTTTTTCGAATATCGTAGCGCGTTTGTTCAATTACTCACAAAAAAGAAATTTTTGAATTTGTTTAGAAGAAAAAAAAACGTAATCTTTGTTTTTCGCATATAAATAATATTTATCTTTCGGAATGGTTTGTGCTTATAGATCGACAATGTAAACACGCGTATTTTGCTATTTAATGCTCTTTGAACGGACCCTGTATTTTGCTCAATAAACTAGTAATGATGGCCGGAACACAGGTGTTTTGAGATAAATAATTAGAGATTTTCAGAAAACTACTTGACCAATATAATTCAATTTTGTTGTTATTTCGAAGTATGAATCATACCGATTTGAAGAATTTCAAGTAGTTTTTCGGGCAGCACATTTTTGCTATCAGTCGGATCTTTTTACGTGTAGTCTCATTCTGTAGGCCTCATAAATACGTAAAAATCTTGTAAGAAGAGTTTTTTTGTTCCTGCCAACACTTTCGATTTAATCCCAAAAAACACTTTCTCATAGATTGAGTACAATATTTTTCAAGCAAGTTAAATGTTAAAATAAGTTTACCTTCTCCAAGCAAAATAATTTAATTGTACGAGGGTTGTTTCAAAAATAAGGTTCCCAAATTGTTTTAAGGTCACAAGGAATTTTTTATTTGAAAAAAAACGAATTGACCATTGGTAACGTTGATCCTTAAGCTATTTTTCTCCATTTTTTCTACGTATCTTTGGAAGTCTGCTGCCAGCCCGTTTAGAAACTTGGAAACTGCTGCTTGCAACCCCTTATCCGGCTTCATTGCGCATGGCTGTCTGGACGGTTCTGAGCATTGCAAATAGGCGCTTTTTGTTGGGATAGATGGTAGGGTAGCCGACAAACTCGACGGTGTTGCCAGATCTCGCCTATCTTCGCGCGCGGCAAAGATACAGCGTTGGGAACGGTACTTTTGAGACAACCCTCGTATACAGGGTGTCCCGGAAGTCGACGTCAAGCCGAAACCGGGTGATAGGCATAGTCATAACAGCTATCAGAAAAATATTTAAAAAAAATTTATGTATGTGTTTTGAAAATTATAGGTCTTTGAAAAAGATATAGAAATTTCACACCCTACGGCAGTCTGTCAACTCCTGTTACTACAAATATTAACTTTTTTTGGATTTTATTTTTACAATCTAATGATGAATAATGCGTGTTCAAACTGGTGCCTCAAACTTACTGCCAACTTTTCTGGTTCAGGAAAAATTGCCACTTATTTCCCAACCAAGTATTCCAAAGTAAAACTTTGCTCAACTTTAACTGGCTGTACTGGAAAAAAATGTACTACGAGAGTTTGGCAAGTAACCTTAAAAGTTGGCGCATTTAATAACGATTCCAAAATGGTATAACACTTAGAAGATTACTCGTTAAGTTATGCACAATTTTTATTTGAAAAAAAACTGGTGAAAATTTTTCTAAATTTCCTAATTAAACAGCGATTATGAAAACGCACAAGGACCCTTAAGGATAACTGTTTGCACAACAGTGGGCGTCAAAATGCTGCTGATGATGATATTTACCTTTACATCAAATGCTCAAACTGTTTTCCTTCAGCTGCAATACACGCTCGACATCTTAAAAAAGATCGGGTTATTAAACGAGCGAATCCACAGTTATTAACAAACTCAGCTGCTTCCAATAGTCTTTGCCGTAGCTCAGCTACATTTTGAATCGGCTTGAAATACACTTTTTCTTTTACAGTTCCCCAGTAAAAAAAATCTAAAGGATTCAAATCAGGTGATCGGGCTGGCCACGGTATTGTACCAGACCTCCTTATCCATCTGCCTGGAAAGTTTTTATCGAGATACTCTCTCACTGAGAGTGCATAGTGCGCTGGGCAGCCATCATGCTGAAACCACATGTCCCTGAAGAATACTCAGTGGCACGTCCACCAATAAATTTTGTACATGATTTTTCAAAAAATCCAAATAAACTTCAGCAGTCAAAGTCTCTGGGAACTCAAACGGACCGATTATTTTACCATTTAAAATTCCTGTCCAATGGTTTATCTTGAAGCGATATTGAGATTTATCTTCTCTCATCAAATGTGGGTTTGCTACGTGCCACTCGTATAAGTTATGCAGGTTCATGTACCCATCTTTCTTAAATGTGGTCTCATCCGACCATAAAATTTTTTCAAAGAACTGTGGATCTTTCCTGTGTCTTTCTAACATTGTGCGACAACAAGCAACTCGGGGCTCATAATCCCGCTGTATGTGGTATGGATGAAGCACATCACTTACTTGCTATTGCACACTTTGATACCGATCAGTACTCCTTCGTTTACTGCGCATCTTTACATATTCGTGCTTGTTGATTTCGTACTGTTACTAATTTTGGATTCGTGAACTGGACTGTTGATCGCTTGTGATTTGGATTTGGACTGTTTAATTGCTCTTCAAAACAACATTTCCTTTCCTTAGCTTTAATAGTGTGATTGTGCAGTGCCGCTATGTCCGTGTACACCGTACAAGAATATGCTAACATGCACCTCATTTATGGGGAATGCAGATGCAACGCTAGTGCTGCAGCGAGACTTTACTGTGAGAGGTACCCGAATGCAGCTCGTTATCCAGATCATCGAGTGTTCACAAATGTGCACCGCTTACTGTTCTCAGAGGGCCAACTACCAAACCAATCACACGGTGAGGGAAGATCTTTCCTTCCTTACGAAGACGTGGTGCTAGGAGCTGTCGAAGAAGACCCGAGTACTTCAGTGCGTGCAATAGAACTAAAAACAGGTGTGCCCAAAAGTACAGCCCATAGAATCTTGCAAAAAACGTGCTCCATCCATACCACGTACAGCGTGTTCAAGCTCTTCTGCCCCGGGATTATGAGCCCCGCTTTTTGTCGCACAATGTTAGAAAGACACAGGGAAGATCCACGGTTCTTTGAAAAAATTTTATGGTCAGATGAGACCACATTTAAGAAAGATGGGTATATGAACCTGCATAACTTACACGAGTGGCACGTAGCAAACCCACATTTGATGAGAGAAGATAAATCTCAATATCGCTTCAAGATAAACCAATTTTAAATGGTAAAATAATCGGTCCGTTTGAGTTCCCAGAGACTTTGACTGCCGAGGTTTGTTTAGGTTTTTTGCAAAATCATTTAGAAAATTTATTGGAGGACGTGCCACTGAGTATTTACAGGGACATGTGGTTTCAGCATGATGGCTGCCCAGCGCACTATGCACTCTCAGTGAGAGAGTATCTCGATCAAAACTTTCCAGGCAGATGGATAGGACGGTCTGGTACAATACCGTGGCCAGCCCGGTCACCAGATTTGAATCCGTTAGATTTTATTTACTGGGGAACTGTAAAAGAAAAAGTGTATTTCAAGCCGATTCAAAATGTAGCTGAGCTACGGCAAAGACCATTGGAAGCAGCCGAGTTTGTTAATAACCGTGGATTCGCTCGTTTAATAACCCGATCCTTTTTAAGAAGATGTCGAGCGTGCATTGCGGCTGAAGGAAAACAGTTTGAGCATTTGCTGTAAAGGTAAATCATCATCAGCAGCATTTTGACGGCCACTGTTGTGCAAACAGTTATCCTTAAGGGTCCTTGTGCGTTTTCATAATCGCTGTTTAATTAGTATATTTTGAAAAATTTTCATCAGTTTTTCTTCAAATAAAAATTGTGCATAAGTTAACGAGTAATCTTCTAAATGTTATACCATTTTGGAATCCTTATTAAATGCGCCAACTTTTAAGGTTACTTGCCAAACTCTCGTAGTACATTTTTTTCCAGTATAGCCAGTTAAAGTTGAGCAAAGTTTTACATTGGAATACTTGGTTGGGAAATAAGTGGCAATTTTTCCTGAACCAGAAAAGTTGGCAGTAAGGTTGAGACACCAGTTTGAACACGCATTATTCATCATTAGATTGTAAAAATAAAATCCAAAAAAAGTTAATATTTGTAGTAACAGGAGTTGACAGACTGCCGTAGGGTGTGAAATTTCTATATTTTTTTCAAGGACCTATAATTTTCAAAACACATACATAAAATTTTTTTAAATATTTTTCTGATAGCTGTTATGACTTTGCCGATCACCCGGTTTCGGCTTGACGTCGACTTCTGTATATTAAATTTGGTTAATTAGTTTCGGAAAGAGTGTTTGCCTTATCTTGATGAATAATTTTACTCAGATGTAAGAGGATGTTTGGATAATATTATTTTCAAATTATAAGAAAAAATTGCATTTTACCGAATACATTGCTCTCACATCTGCGATATCTATATCGAAAAATTTGGAAAACTTGATATTGATACTAGATTTTTTCGAATCAAAACAAAAACTTCATTATTGTGTAACGCTAACAATTCGATAATTTTATTTTCTTTAATTGTGTGTGATCAAGTTTTACTATTTGTCTGATTATATACATATCACATCATTTAGAGCTGCCTATAGAAAAACTCGTTCCCGTGCACGCATTTCGATAAAATCTTACTTTATACAGAAGCGCCGATATTAAGTTCATGGTGGCATTAATTTCCATATTTCCCGGTTTATATAAATCTTCACTACTTCATTTATAGTGATTGCATATTTCTTGCGAGTTGCTTCGGCTAATTGCCCACCATTTTTGTATTAATTACGCGAATGGCATCATAAATGCCGGACATATCTCATGAAAGACTTATTAGTACCGTGCATCGGCTGGTATCTTGATGTAAGATTGAATTTTTGATCCAAGTTGTTTGCCTTATACAGGATGTCACCATGGACGATTTCTCGCAACATGTAGGAGTTTCCACAAAGGCTATAAACGCCATCAGTATCAGTTATACTCTTTTATACTATGACGATATCAGTGGTTACAAGCATCCAACGCATCATGCATTTGAAATCAGTTATTGCGCTTTAATCGCTGAAGCCGATAGTCCCATGCAGAATATTTTCATAATTTCATCGGTTTGAGCACTGAAGATAAGGCTTCGCACATTAGTAGTTTCGGCATACTCGTATATGTAAATAATAATAACAGTGACTTTGTTATCCAACGGTTTCCCATTTACAGGATAACAATTAAATTACATGCCCTTGTATGTTATGATATGCGTTGATAAAACAATATAATGTAATAACTGAAGGAATACTTATTATAATAACAGTACCCTAAACAGAGATGCAGATAAAGTTAAACCAAAAACAAGAATTCAGAATTAGTTCCATAACTTCCTTGCTATTCTGATAAACTCACTCAGTGTACAGAGGCTGGAGATACCGTTTGATTTATGACACATAGCATAGACTAGAGACTTAAATGACATATTAGTCTTATCTGTAGGTAGCTTAAATATCGCATAACGTCGAAATGAATATGGAGGCACAGCAAGAGCAACTTGCCCCAGTACATCGGCACAATCAACATATCCATGCAGCAATTTAAATGAAAACAACGCCGCCGTAAAGTGTCTCCTATGTTCTAAGCCAGGTATTTCAAATCTTCCACTTAGTTCATAATTATTGATTCCCCTTTCGAGATAAACTTTAAAGGGAAAAGTTTAAGAAATTTTCGCTGAACTCATTCAACACAAATTTTATACAATGCACCTCATAATATGGATTCCATATAATGGTGGCATATTTAAGTTTTGATCTAGTGTGAGTCAACTATTTTGATACTGCTGATATTATCAAAATATCTACAATTCCTTATAAAAAACACGTATGCTCTTAATGCTTCAGATACAGTTTTTGCAATGTTCAGAAAAAATAGCATGCAATCGAAAATAACACCTAAATCCCTAACCTGTCTAATCAGGTTCTTTCTAACGGAATTATATTTAAAATTTATGAATTCCCTCTTTCTTGTGAAACTGATCACCTTACACTTATCTACATTTAGTGTTAATTCATTATTGTTTCGCCAGTTCTGAGTCACATGATATTTTTAAATGATCAGCAGAACCAAGTTTTTCGGCTGCTAAAGCATCGAATAAATAATTTATAAAAAATTATAACAGGAACGGCCCCAAGTTTGATCCCTGCTGACTCCACATATAGCTCCATGGGCTTCCGGCTTAAACCCATTATACGAGACAAAAAGTTTGTAGGCTAAATATTTGTTTTATTTTGGTCCATACAGTTTTAAGCATAGATAGCCTTAGTTGGGGCGACAGCATCATATCCTTAGAAGTTCGCCCGATTTCCGACATGGCCACTCGAAATCTTATGGTAAAATCTTTATGGTGCATTCCAGCAATAGATGAAGCAATATTCCAAATATCTTGAAAAGAATAAATTTGCGAAGTAGACAAGCTTATACACAATTAACCTTGCTTTTAATGCTTCATTTGATGAAATTATAATAAAATGTTGTTTCCATTAGAAAAAAATGACCTCAAGTAAGTTGAGTTGAGTAAGAGTACGTTTGGTACAAGTTAGCCCTTCTGGGAAAAAAAGTTAGTCTCGATCATATATAATTAAAGATTAAGGGACCTTCCTCCTCCCCCTGAGAGGAATTGTGCACATGATCGTTGCGATGACCAATACCGCGGAATGACGAAATTGGGCTTCATCATGCACAGTGCACACAGCTCACAATAGTGTGGAAACGGTTGCCGACTGTGACGTGCGACCACCGACCAAGATGCTTGTCCATCGAGGGACATATATCGACACCTGACTGTAGGAGGTTTTTCTAGTTTAAGGGCTTTAAGGGTAAACGTACGGGGCCATCTATGTTGAGAGAAATATGCCTAATATATGCGTGAAATTATTCGGGATGGAGGCATATAAACAAACTCCTAACCCCCAATTTTTAGCTCATCCGAAAATGTTTACAAAAATGATCAGGATCGTCTAAGACTTCAAAAAATTAAGTTTGATCGATGTTTTTTTTTACCTTTCTCTCCATCGACACAGGACCAATTTTCAAACAATACAGAGCTTTTGTTATAAGATCAGTGGACAGACTTTAAACGGACAGTCTCTCATGGCCCTGATCGACTCTCGTAAAATGTGCATTGTATTAACTCTCTCTTCGACAAACATTCTCCTGAAAGGACGCGGACACGAGGAAATGTTCTTCTAACCGGACAAAAAACAAGATAAAATCAAACGCTTTGTCTTATTCTTTCTGTTGAGAGTATCGCTATTGCATTTCTCAAATGTGCCGTATGCCATTTTCGCAGGGACCTCTAGTAAACCGAGGATTTATCAAATTTAATTTTTCGGTACAAACGCAGCCTCTGCGGTAAGTTAGGGACTTCCCCATGTTGATCGAAGATTTACCGTCCTTACTCTTTACGGAAAAAACACATATTGCAACGCATTCATTGTAGAAGTTTCTCCATATTCTGACAGAGTGGTTGCAAGACCTAGATTGAAAAATGGCTGAAGAAAGGAGAAACATTTTGTTATTTTTAGACAATGCGGGATCTCATCCAAAAGACATTGGCTTAGATAGTATAAGAATCTTATTATTGCCCCATAATTTTACATCAGCTTGCCAACCAGTTGACCAATGGACTATAAAGAGTTTTAAAAGTTATTACCCAAATCTGATACTCAAACACCTGCTAGTAAGCATTGAAGCTGCTGGTACTGCTTTTGAGTAAATACAGAAAATTACGTCATTGGATGCAGTTTATTTGGCAAAATGCGCTTGAGACTAAGTAACCAAAGAAACAGTACAAAATTGCTTCCACGATGCAGGATTCAATCATGAAAATATGCAAAGTGAAGATCACCTGACCCAGAAGACGACTCACCACATAATATACTTTTAGATATCCTCAAAAATAAGAATTTATTGAAAATAATAATAATAATTAACGTCTTTTATTTGTAATATTCTTACAGGAGGCGAGATTTAGATTATACATCTATTCTACCATCTAACCCCCTTAACAATACGAGATGTAAAAAAAAATAATTTGTTGAAAATTAATAGGTACCTGTATACAATAACGACAGAATAAGGTATAATCCAAGTAAAGACGAGGAAAATATGAGGACACTTATGGGTTACAACAGATTTCGCTGCAGATCAAGAAGAGCTCCTTTTACTTTTTTCTTGAATTTGGATAATGGATTGGTTTCTTTTAAACTGCGATCTAAAGAACTATATGATTTGATCGCATTGTAAATGTATGTATTCTGAAATAGAGATGTGCTGTGGCGTGGAATTGAAAAAGTCTCTTTATATCTAATATTAATACCATGCATGTTCCCTCTACGTATGAATTTGTTTACTAAATATGACGGCGTTTTTGAATAAATATGAGTCAGATTTAGGAGCTGGTACTTATACATTTTATCAATTTTCATCCATTTGACTTCATTAATGGCATATTTTCTGAGACCAATTACAATTCTGCAACATGTATTCATAATACTTTAAATACGATTTCTTGTTATAATATCTAAACAGGGATAGTAAACCACTAAGCAATACGATATCTTTGAAAACAAGAAAGATTCACACAACTGCTTTCTCGCAGATTTATGTAATATAGCCTTGTTTGCAAATAAAACATTGAGTAATTAGATAGTTCACATGTGCAACAAATTTTAAGTCATCATCCATTATAATACCTAGGTTTTTCGAATGATCCACAGGAATTAATTTGTTACCTTTTAAATGTATCTCTATGTCCTTTTTTAAGGTATTATTTTTTATTCTATTTGCGTATACCAACATTTTTGTCTTGAAAGGGTTCAAACGAAAATTATGACTACTACTGAACTTTTCAGTTTGGGCAAGATCTTGATTAGTTTTATTATTTGCTGTTTCCAAGTCATTACTCCTAAATGAATAGAATATTTGAGTATCGTCTGCAAAAAATTGTATGCTGCATGATTTTACCTGTTTCTAAATCTGAGATATATAATGAAAATAATAGGGGTCCTAAGACTGATCTCTGTGGTACACCAGAACAATTTTTTTGTTCGGTAGAGTACTGTTGTGTGAATGATTAATGGTGTCAATTGCTTTAGTAAAGTCAAGAGGTATGAGAGCTACTGCTTTTTGGTTATCGAGTGCCATTCTTATATTGTCTGTTAAATCACAGAGTGCCGAAGCTGTATTATGACCTTGTCGAAATCCAGATTGTTTAGATGGAATAATTTTGTTAGAATATAAGTAGGCGCAGAGCTACTCGTAAACAACGCGTTCCAATACTTTAGAAAAAATTGGCAGTAGACTGATCGGTCTCAGTTGACCATAGTTAGTAGGATCAGAGCACTTAGGTAATATCCCCTCTCTAAGCAGCAGTTTATAATATGCGTTAAGTAACATCAATTTCAGGTATACATAGTAGTATCATATGCAAAGTTATTCCATCTGAATCACTAGAATTTGATTTTATCTTATGTATAATTTTATCATCCAACCAAGGAGCTGGAGCTTTGTTTACACGCACTACCTTTTGTGGACAGTGAACATTAAATAAACATAAAATACTATCTGTTAAAAAGTTAATTTTACCTTCAGTGTCATCTATCGATATAATATGCCACCATATTAAATGACTGATAAATAATGAAAACCTTATGATTTTTAAACCTAGATAAAAGTTTGAATGTTGAACATCCAGATTCTGTCCTAGAAACTGAAAATCCAGTTGAAATACAAGAACCACCGAAGATACTGATGTAGATGAGGTTTCAGTACTAATAAGCACTATTCCAACTTATGGCAGCTCAAAACTTTTGTCGAAAATTGGGAATATACAGAGTCTTTGGAGCTGCTTTCTAAATTAGAAATATGATTTCAAGACGCCATCTTAAAGACAAAGGGCAGACTAATGACAATACGTGAATTTTCGCGTCGTTAACGTGACTCTTTACTTCACTGCTTTGTGTTACTACATATGTATGTACTATTTTTGTTTATTTTAAAAACATTTATATACATATACGTTTTAAATATCCGATTTTTGTTGTATTTCTTTCAGCATGTCCCGTTCCAGTCCGTCCAAAGGAACAACTTATTGGGTTTTCTAGAATATACTCTTCATTCTCTTTCTTTTACCTAGTACTATAAGGAGTCCGTTGCAAATCGTATGACACAGGCAATAACACAAGAAAAATTGTTATAGTTTAGTGGTTTGCATTTGTCATATTTTGCGCGAAATTTTAGATATCCCAAAACAGAGGTATACCATGATATTCATGAAATCTATTTAATGATCTTGTAGATTAAATGGCATAAAGTAATTAATACCACTGGAATCCCCACCATTTTGGAAATGTGTTTTAGCGAACCATTACCATCAGGTCTACAGTAAACCCAAGTTTTTATAGCTGTCTAACACAACTTTTTGAGCAATAGACTCTGCAGTTGGCACACCCTGTATATTGTGTCACGTCTGTGGCAAAACTAAGAAAATCACCGACAACGCTTTTAGAATTTCTAAATCGCAACCAAATATTTCCTATGGATCCCAACAGCAACCCAAGCATGTGAGTATTTCACACTGGTCATGTCTGAGCCTAAATTATAATCTTGTAAAACGTACTTTCTAGCTCTAGACATCTGAGGCGCATGAATTTTTCTCATTCAGAATAGCGTATGCCGATTCGCAAACAATTCGTTCTTCCTCTCGTTTGTCAGAGATGTAGCTAAGATAGGATGAAACACCCTGTATATAAGAATTTCATTATCATATTTGCACGTATGCTCGTCTATCTCGATAAGAATTCCGTGATTATTTCCAGTATGTTATGTGATATGCATCGATATTTTTTATTATCTCTATGCTGCAGAAAAGGAATCAGATCATTGCTTTCGATAACAGATAATAAATACGTCTGGTCATCAAGTTAACTCCTGGGTTGACTCAAAGTAGTGTTTCCTGTACCTGTTACCAGCTAGTAGAAATTACTTGCAAACCCATTGTTCTTTTTTTATATTTATATTTTTAAGGATACATGAGTTCTGTATTATACATGTGTTAATTATCTCTGGATGCAGAATCAATAGAGTGTCCCGCAAAAATAGCCAGGGCAGCCCGTTCCGAGTTGAAATGAAATGAAATGAAATGGAATGGAATGAAATGAAATGAATGAAATGAAATGAAATGAAATGAAATGAAATGAAATGAAATGAAATGAAATGAAATGAAATGAAATGAAATGAAATGAAATGAAATGAAATGAAATGAAATGAAATGAAATGAAATGAAATGAAATGAAATGAAATGAAATGAAATGAAATGAAATGAAATGAAATGAATGAAATGAAATGAAATGAAATGAAATGAAATGAAATGAAATGAAATGAAATGAAATGAAATGAAATGAAATGAAATGAAATGAAATGAAATGAAATGAAATGAAATGAAATGAAATGAAATGAAATGAAATGAAATGAAATGAAATGAAATGAAATGAAATGAAATGAAATGAAATGAAATGAAATGAAATGAAATGAAATGAAATGAAATGAAATGAAATGAAATGAAATGAAATGAAATGAAATGAAATGAAATGAATGGAATGAATGGAATGGAATGGAATGGAATGGAATGGAATGGAATGGATGGAATGGAATGGAATGGAATGGAATGGAATGGAATGGAATGGAATGGAATGGAATGGAATGGAATGGAATGGAATGGAATGGAATGGAATGGAATGAATGAATGAAATGAAATGAAATGAAATGAAATGAAATGAAATGAAATGAAATGAAATGAAATGAAATGAAATGAAATGGAATGGAATGGAATGGAATGGAATGAAATGGAATGGAATGGAATGGAATGGAATGGAATGGAATGGAATGGAATGGAATGGAATGGAATGGAATGGAATGGAATGGAATGGAATGGAATGGAATGGAATGGAATGGAATGGAATGGAATGGAATGGAATGGAATGGAATGAAATGGAATGAAATGGAATGAAATGGAATGAAATGGAATGAAATGGAATGAAATGGAATGAAATGGAATGAAATGGAATGGAATGGAATGAAATGAAATGAAATGAAATGAAATGTTTATTATTCTTAGCCCTAAAGCTAGTTCCTATAGTTTATAATAATGTCTTACTCCAGTAATAAACAAAAAAACAGTAATTCTAGATTCCCTTAAAATCATAATACTGCAACCACAGTAAATGCAACAATAGCAAATGCGAGATAATGACATACAGTTATCTTAACACAGAAAGTACATATATTATGCCATTTTATCTAGATACAATTGCTTAACCTTACGAATAAATATATTTACAGACGTCGCTTCTCTGATTTCTGTAGTTAATGCATTAAAAAGTCTCAAACCATCACTAAAAAGACATTTTTGCATATGGGATGTTCTAGCGAATTCTATGTCAAAAGTGTTACGTGGCCTGATATTATATGCATGCCTCTCGGACCTCGGTATTAGATATTCCTGCAGGTATTCAGGCAATAAATGATTTTTTGTTTTAAAAATAAATAAGACATTTGACATTTCAACCTTTTGCTGTATTGAAAGCCATCCGAGGGTTTTTAACATTAAATTAATAGGCGTATAACGTGTACAAAATAATATAGTGCGCATAGCCTTATTTTGTAGTAACTGGAGCCTTTGAATATCAGTTTTTTTGCATGATAGCAACAATGAAAAACAATAATTAAAATGTGGATATAGGATGGTATTATATACAAGAAGACGACTCCAGTGACTAAGACTTTCAGATATTCGCCTAAAAAATCCTATTTTTTTCCCAATTTTTTTACTAACATAATCAGCATCCAATGAAAAATTTAGCTGAAGATCTGTGTTGGAACATGTCAAAACTTGCTTACTAGGCGCCCCCTAGCTAACGTATTGCAGTGCTCGTTTGTTCAATAAGTAAATAGATGGGGAAACTTAAGTAAAGATTGTTGATAATTTAACCAAAGAAAGTCCATCAGCCCATGGTACACGCTACATCCCATCGAAAGAAGAACTTTCTGCCTCACTTTATGTTAAATCTGACTAATAAATTTTGCTTTGTCTTCTCTCACTGTTATGCGATTATGGCAATAGATAACACCTTATACTGTCTTGTTTCGATAGATCTTATACCTCAGATAGAGGTTAGTTGCTATGCTTTCGTTCGTGGTTCTGACCTGAGGCCAAGCTTAGATGTTGCTGATGAGTTGCCAAAAAGCATAAAACGTTTGTCGATGGTTGACTGTCTGTGGTCGGACGGACCAATTATTCGTTTTTCCATTTCAGACTATGGTTCAATCAATAGCAAGTCCTTCAGTCAACTAAAAACTGATGACAGTTTTCTCGAAGAGTGTCCATCTTTTTGGCCACATAATGATTCTTTTTAACACGCTAAGAATACGGTGCAAACACTGACAGCTAACGATACGGAAGAAAGAGCAGTCAAGTTAGTGCATGGCCTAATCACTGCTGATGAGGAACAAAAACAATTTTTACTGCGTTATGTACAAGAACACAGGCAGGTATATCCTGACTATAAAAAGCAAACTTTGAAAATAAAATTTAATAAATAACTTTAATTATAGATATCTGAGGAATATGAGATACAAATAAAGTAATAAGGATCCACTGTATGGCAAGTCTTCAAGCTTCATGCCTCGATCTGCATTTACAGATTGCAGTTCCCTGAGTAGCATTCAATATAGGTAATATAATGTTAATAAAGCTAATTAATTTTGATCTGTCAACGTACCCTTCGGTACATAAGAAGCGAGGCAGGATAATTTATCCGCACATAAATTCGGTAACCTCTTATACGCTGCTTTCTCAGTTTGCTTTTGTTGAATCTTCCCCACAAGGTTGCACTTCCTTTCATTTCCATAATAGCTGACTCAACACTGGAAGTCGCTTCCGGTTGTTTGGGAATTGATCTGCACTAGAATGCATTGTATCTAGGCTTGGCATATCATTTTCACTCATGATTGTCACGACAGCTTTTGAAATTCAAGTATTTTTATTAATAACTGGACAACAAATTTTGGTTTTTTAATTGTATCTTGTGGGAAAAGTGCACTTCTTTGTTAATTTTGGGGCGCTGAATCCAAAAATGACAATGAAATAAAAAAATTAGTTGCGGTTTAGAAAAAAAACTTTTTATTTTTAAGGATATATTAAAAAAAGTAACAAGATTCATATACTTATAAGAATCACTATATGAGCTGTCTTTTTGCTGTTCTTTTATGGATCGTTTCTGGAGCATCTCTACCAAGAGTCCAACAGTAGTCTGCAAGCATGGAAGGATTCCACTTTCCCTGGTACCTTTTTTCCATTGTTGAAATATCCTGATGAAAACGTTCGCCGTGCTCATCACTTACGGCTCCGCAACTGTCAGCAAAAAAAGTCCAGGTGTGAGTGTAGGAAATGTATCTTAAGAGACATATTACAGCCCATCTTTTGATACGATGACAGCATATTTTTGACAAGGGTTTTATAGTTGTCAGCTTTTCTATTTCCCAAGAAATTAGTGACCACCAGACGGAAATCATTCCAAGCAGTTTTTTCAATACCTGTTAAAGTGTTTTCAAAACGGTGTATCTTTCATCTGTGGCCCAACAAAAATACCTTCTTTAACCTTTGCCTCGATTAGTCTTGGAAATTTCTGACGCAGGTATTGAAAAGCTGACCCATCTCTATCTAATGCCTTGACAAAGTTTTTCATTAGGCTCAACTTGATATGCAGTGGTGGTAATAAATTTTTTTTCGAATCTACTAATGGCGTATGCTGTACATTTTTTTGACCTGGCTCTAGGAATTGACGAACAGGCCAGTTTTGTCTGGTGTAATGAAGTGCCTTTGCCCGACTGTCCCATTCACACAAAAAACAGCAAAACTTTGTGTAGCCTAGCTGCAGCCCAAGTAAAAGTGCAACAACTTTCAAATCGCCACAAATATGCCATTGGTGCTCATCGTATTTTATGCATGTCAATAGGTACTTCATATTGTCATATGATCCTTTCATGTGAACTGCATACCCTACAGGAAGAGATGGTAAAATATTTCCAATATGCAATAACACTGCCTTTAAACTCAATGTTGAACTGTCTATAAACAATCTCCATTCTTCTGGGTTATAGTTTATATTTAAAGCCGCCAGTAAGCCGTTAATGTTACTGCAGAAAACCAAGTTATTCTCCATATTGAAAAATGGTTCTAAGTCTTTGTGGCGTTTACGAAAAACACATACCGAAACATCGTCTTCTAACAAGTTCCACTGCTGCAGTCTTGTTCCAAGTAACTCTGCCTTACATTTTGGAAGTTCTAAATCTCTTACAAGATCATTTAATTCTGACTGTGTTATTTTGTGCGGTTGGTGGCATGACGTGCTCGGTATAAAATCAGGATCTCTTGACGTTGATGGCATATCTTCTTCCTGACGAATGACTCGATCGCCATGATCTGATTCGTTTTCTGATTCGCAAGTGTAGGATTCTGGGGGTTTTGCAATAGGATTTTCGTCACTGTTAGGCACAGGTCTCATCGCAGATGGTATGTTTGGGTAGTTAATAACCGATTTTTTTTTCTTGGACATACCTGTGGCTTGTCCAACACAAGGTACCATGCAAAAGTAACAATCATTAGTATGATTTGTAGGCTCTCTCCAAACCATTGGGACAGCAAAGCGCATAGACCGTTTTTTGCTATTTAACCAGCTCCTCAGGCTTGAAGCACATGCATTACAGCAGATGTGGGGTGCCCACTGTTTGTCTTGATCACCTAGTTTACAACCGAAATAAAGCTGATATGCCTTTGTTATTAATGGAATAATAGACCGTCTCTGAGACGCAAAAGTCACATCACCACACACGTAACAAAACTGATCTGGATTGTTTACACACTTTCGAGACATCTTGCATGAACGCTGTCAGCGAACTGAGGAAAAAATGGCTAATATAAAACAATATAATGTACACGTATGTATAACGTAACACAATCATGCCGATTACATCATCTTTCCTTGCCGAATAAAAAAATGTAGCACGTGCATTCTTGTGAATTACAGTATATTAACACTGTCACAGCAGGAACACATATAATTACCGTATCTCTAAAACTTGAACTAATATTGAAATAATAAGTTTCATTCCGGTTTTAGCACATTAAAAATAGTAATATTTTGTTGATTTTATTTAGGATATTTTTTGGCTGTTGATCAGTGTAATGTAATTTGGTGATAGTGCTTGGAGATCAATTAGAGAATCACACCAGGTGGTAGCCATCTCCTGTTTACAATCCAAAAATCCAACCGCATATGCTGAATGAATAGAACTCTGTTAGACTTTTCCAACCAAGGGCGTCTCTAACGTACCATTGGCTATATGTAGGCGCATGTTATTAGTACATGTTTTCTTCCTATGTCATTATCGTCAAATATAACAAAGCTGAAAGTGAACTTACTGATTAGTAAATACTATGTCAGATAATAGTTGCAAATGACCATAATTCTGACTAATCAATGAGCACATAAGAAATATCTTATTATCTTTATTTTGATAACCCAATTACCCGAAGCTCTGCACTTTTCACGATTAATATACGTCCTACGTATGGTTCGTTTTTTAGCAGCATTCAACGTCAAGTAGTAATAGCGGGTCCACAAATCAAGTACTTTATTATCAAATACCTGGTAATCAAGACGCCAAATTGCATCGTCCGAATTCCATGCTCGCCCAGATGAGATTTTTTTATCGATATACGTAATGATTGGAGTGCGCGGTTGAGTTCGGTATGCAAAATGTTCCGTAAGTAAGGAAAAAGCTGAGCCGTGGTGCATTTATCTTTGCTTAATTATCAACCGTCAGATATCCGGCTTCATTAGATATAACAATAATGTTTACTGTCCAAAATACAAATAAATTGTCATAAAGAAAATCTTTTAGACGAATAAACATACAACACGCAATAATTTGTAAAGGTGCGCTTGCACGGGAAATTTATTGAGCAATTATTGCTCGGCAACTCATAGATCAACGCACAGGGTATTAATAAGGTATGTAGACAAACTTTAATCACCGAATCCTTGGTCAATCTGAACACCAAATATTCATATGAACATGGGTCCGTAACGGCTTTCTTTTCGAGCTAGAGCACTATCACTAAAGAAGTACGAGTAATGTTCCAAATATTTCTATGAATAATGAAACGTATTAATTGAACAGTTGGTACAACCTATGTTAAATTTTGTATGTTTCACAAGTTGCTGAGGCTCAATATGAACGAGGATGAAAATAGTATCATCCTGTATTTTTGGAAAAAAATTTATTTAGAAGGTCAATAGTCAAAACAAATCAATGTCATGCTATTTTTTAAAGTTAAAAAAGTAGGACAAATCAAACGAAAAAAGTGGAACAAACCCAACGAAATAAGTGGAACAAACCAATGTAATGAATTGGGACAATCCTAACGAAAAAGCTGGGATGAACCTAACGGAAAAGTGGGACATACCTAACGAAAAACAGTGGGACAAACCTAACGAAAGAAATTCGGACAAACCTAACGAAAAACAATAGACAAACGTAACGAAAAACAGTGGGATGAACCTAACGAAAAAAAAGTGGGACATGCCTGACGAAAAGAAGTGGGACAAACCTAACGAACAAAAAAATAGGACAAACTCAACGGAAAAAAGTAGGACAAACCTAACAAAAAAAAGTTGGACAAAGACAAGATTGTTGCGTCCCAAAGCAGAGATAGCCTCCAGGTCTCTTGTCAGATAGGAAGTGGTCGCTACTCTTCTTTTTGTCAGCTCAGCGGCAGACATCGACTTGTCACTCTGACTTCCTGCATGTAGAGTGCTGTCATCAGCGAAGCCCTGGATTGGGTTGATCGTGCAGGAAAGGAAGTTGTTGATATGTAAGAGAAATAGTGTCGGAGCCAAGACCGATCCCTGGGGAACACCCGCGTTGCGTTGTGAGATGACGAGGAGAACCCGTCAATTACGACGGATGTCTTGCGGCCAGAGATAAAGTCAGCCACCCATCTACAAACCTTTTCTGGTAAGCCATAGGATGGAAGTTTGTTTAAGAGGGCAGCGTGCCACAGCTGATTGAACGCTTTCGTGATGTCAAGAGCAACGAAATGAGCCTCCAAATAAGACTGGATGAGCTTACTCCAAAATTGCATGACGTAAAGATCTTGCTAGCACCTCCGCCTTGGCCTTTGAGTCGAATACAATGGTTCCATCTTGACTTTTTAAACACTAGAGCTTCTTTGTGACAGTGTTTAGGAATCCCCGAAACATCAAAAACGGAGTTCAGCGATTGTTATTTATTTCGGTTTTGCTTATTGCTCTGCCGCTTCTGGACTGAAACTACAAAGCTCTGACATAGTACTAACCTTATGCAGAAATTTCGTAAAAATCCGAGCGGTAATTTCCAAGTTATAGACGCGCAAAGGATCAGCAGACGAACAGACGGAAATGAGAAGTAAAACGACTTCAAGATAGAGTAGTAAGAGTTTTTTATTTGCAGAAGCAGCCAGAACGCCAGGAAATCAGTATATTCACAGGTTTCACTTATTGTCCAGTGTAAGACAGATATATCGGAGAGACAACTGGAGGATAAGTTCAGAAGACACATTTACGTAACTAGTTAGGAACATTTACGTCGCAACAGCGATAGCGATTATGAACACCTATTTGCAGAACTACGAGTACTTATATACACGATGTTGTATGAACTAGGGCCACCAAATTATCTGAACACGTCCTTGAGCTTGAACTGACACCACGAATCAGTGGACAAAATTCGTGAAAAATTCGATTTGAAGAGGTTTTCGCGCTTCGAAATTGACGCTTCATTTTTTAATACTTTCGGAAGAAATTTTTACAGTGAACTCAAAACAAAACTCTGCAGGGTGCTATCGAGCCACTTTTTTATTTTTTTCACTAAGCTCTTTTTCAAAACATCGCGAAGTTCGACAAAAAAAGTAAGCACTTCAACGCATCATAAATCATGTGCAAAAACAAAATTTCAAGAAGTGCTCCGATAGCATCCTGGATAATTGTCTTCTGAACATACTGTATGAATTTCGTTGAAAGATATTGAAAAATGGAGTGTCAGTTTCGGAGCATCTGAACCCTTGTAAATGGCTTGAGACTCAGCGCGTCGGAGCCGCCTTAAATGATAATAGCATACTTGAACTTTGACCTGTTTTTGATGCGCCAGCTTGCACACTTACGTGAGTGTTCCGATTTTCAGTATCTCTTGCATGAATGGGAGGATATGACGACGAAGGATGTATAGTAGCAGCAGGTGAAGATAACTTTGAAGGAAAACTTGATCCAGAAGGGGAAGGATCAGCAGGAGTACAAGTTCGAGATTGTAATCCAATATTTGGATTTGCAGTACTTCTCATAACCATCATAGTATCATAGTTTCCCATATCAGCATAAAATAAAATATTATTGAAAAGATATTGCACTATAGACTGTTCTATTAGCGCACTGATAATTTCCGAAAGATATTTCGATAATTTCAACTCTTTCTGCTGTGGAATATACCATGGTTAATTTATGTAATAAAGCGTTACAAGTTATTTTAGCAACAAAGTTTGGTCAAATCGATCGTAAACTATGTACTAAGTTCCTATTTAAAATAAGTACGAGATATTTCCTTATCTTTCTCCAAGAAATAACTTTTTTGCCACAAAAAACGCTCCAATAGCTATTTTCAACAATAAAATGATAAACCATGAGCGTAGTGAAGAAAAGCATTTGATTATTAAGTAAATTCTTTTCGTCAAATTTCTTCTGAAAGTAGTACAAAATAATTTAAAAAAGCTTTAAATCAATAAATCTCCAAAACTACTGAACTGAAGCTCATGTAATTTACATCATTATAAAGGGAATTGAAAGACCTTTAAAATAAGGTATCTCTCGACTCTCCTTTCCATTTAAGATTTTGGGAGTGGTGTCACCCCCGCTTAGGGGGCTGCACGTGCTAACGTGATTTTTTGACAAACGTGTGTCCCCCTCGAAAACAAAATCGACGGGTCTGAGCGTTTTTCAAAAAAAAACTGAGCTGCCAGTAAATGCGTCTGTTTCGGTTTCGTGTGAATTTATTTGGATAGAGCGCAAAGTTTTGCATAAAAACACTAGTACACTCTTACAACTTGAACTCAAGCTTTCGATGGTCTATGCCATCATCGTCTGGAGTAACTCGGCGAGATTATTGCTGAAATTGTTCTTAAACGACAGTGGAAGGGAACACATAGGCGACGAACAAAAAACTGGACTGATGAGGCCCGATTACGACGGAATTATTTTATCAACAAATGGCAAACCATAGCTATGTTCTTTTAATTTTAACCACTGATTGATTTGGAAGAACTTGAAAATCTATCAACTATTGAAAAACCCTTTGAGATTTCATCCTTCCTGATGACCTTTACATTATCCGGCCGGCACGTGTTGACGTGTATACTTATTGATGTAATTAGGAGGGAGAACTACAGGGGGAGCTATACTTCAAATTACTTATCACCCAATCGTTCTAAAGTCTTTCGAAATGTGAAATCACCAAACTAACCCAATGAAATTGACAAAACACAGACCAAAATGACATTACTATTAACCTAGGTGTTTTTTGGTTTCATTATTCACCTAGGGAGAGAAACGCAATAAGGCATTGCGACCAGTAATGGCGATATCTTGGATTAGCAGTGAGTGAAATATTTTTTCGTTTACATGTCTTCAAATTCAAAATATACTTTCTGTATAAACAGGCAACTTCGTCGTATAAGGCGTGACATTTCGTACCATATCAACTAGCTAAGACCTTATTGCTCTAAGAAGTCGTTGGATAATGAATGGGCCTTCTGTGAATAATAAATCAACAGTGGCTATTTAAATTTAAATGTGCTAATATTCCAGCCTCCGCCTGTATTACATGCGATTTAGATAACCATCACACACATAAAAAGCCAATAAGTTGTCATGTGTAGGACTTTCAGACACACGAGAAATATGCCTCCTGCTTCAAGACACGGTTGTTGCTGTTTTGTTTTGCGAGTGAATATAATAATTTGTTGTACAAGTTCTAACAAGGAAACAGATTTGTTCTATTCTATCACATGATGAAAGAGTTTCACAGAACACCTACAATCTGCAAGCTCATTTGCCATTCCCATCGTTAACAGGCGGAAATATTGCAGAATTTATTTATTTACGGCACATCCTCATTACGAAGACCATGAGTCCAAACTAGCATTTTGTAAAAATAGACTACCAACAAAGAAAAGGTTACCTATATTTGTCAAAGTTTAGTAACACACAGATCCATCACCATACTATGTAACCTTTTCAAGGTTACTGAAAGGATTCTTTACTTACAAGTGCTAGACTTCATTGAGAAACATAAGATCCTGCCCAGAGAGCTAGTCTGGTTTTTGATCAAATCACAGTGGTACTACGGCCTTACGAAAAATAGTTGATGATACACATGTAGCACTTGAACAGAATAAATTATGTATTTTAGCGCTATTAGATTTTTCTAAGGCATTTCACAGTATAGTATTTAAATCCTATATAACTGGCAGATCTCTTTCAAAAACCACAATCTCCCCAGCTCGAGCTTTTCCATGGTGTCCCTCAAGGCTCCATGTTAGGCCCTCTTCTCTTTATATTATACACCTCGCCGGTCGACAGATGCCCAAAATGTATCTCCTATCACTTCTATGCTGATGATACACAGCTACATATAACATATGAAGAGGCGGACATCAAAAAAGCATGTAAAAGATTGAATTAGGACTTAGAAACTTTAGCATTGACATCTGAGATACTTCTCAGTACTGTGTCTAATACTAAACTCCTAGCGCCCACTAGCGACCATTTCAGGAACCTGAAGATACTTTCCAAGTTTTCCTCTTGGCTGTTTAAGTAAGAACATTCCCTGTACTATTTCATACTCAGACAGCCGCAAAGACAAAGCTTTAACGAGGCTCCTACAATCACGAGCCCCATCTGCTGAGGTAACGGGGGGGGGGGGGGGGGGGAGTGAAAAGGAAACGAGGGTGGGCTGTCCTTAGACGGTCGTCGGTGCTACTTTAAAAGAGGAAAGGATGACTGCGGGTGCGTACCGAGGTAATTTTTTATAATAACAGAGCCGGATCTCGATTAGCGATCTAGCCTGTAAATCGTTTCCTATTTTGGTACTCAGCAAGTGATCATTCAGTATTGTTCTACCTTTGTTACTGTTCGTCGATATTGTGTTGTTGAATGGTTGTGCTGTACTCTTGTTGGTGTGATTGTTCTTGAGTGCCTTTTTTTATCAAGGTTGATAATGGACAATAAAAGGTCATATGCGACAATTTTAATTATGATTTTTTTTATACTCCAACTACCACGAAGGCCTAAGACCTAAACACCCATTGGGTACCGTGAGGCTATAGGGGGATACAGGGGAAAGGGGGAACGCCACACGGACTCTGGCGAGGGAACACGTGTGCATGCAACATGCACACATTCTGGCTCCGCCTACGAGATCCGCCGGGTGGTACCTCCACGTTCGACAGTCACAGACCGTCTACCACCTACGGACATTCACAACATCCATAGCCAAGAGAAGAATTTCTCCTGGGACGGGACTCGAACCCGCACAGCGCACGGCGACTGATCAGGAGACCGAAGAGTCTACTACTGCGGCCACCGCTGCTGCCTGCAGTGAGTTTAATTCATGATGAGGACAACAATGGTGTGGAGCAGTTCAACTTTATAATTGCAAAATATATTGGGGTAAGCGAATAAATTATTGCAAGAAGAGTTCATACCATGAAAGATGTACTGCAATTGTAGTGAGCCACAATACCGAGCGGCCTGTCTATGTGGTCCAAATAAATTTTCGTTCTAAGCTTAGTCCAACCTCGCTTGTCACTAAGATGGAACAAAGACTCAAACGCAAGAATCTAGAAAAGAAACTCAGACCAAAAAAAGCTGATATAAAAATAACTAACAATTCGGATAGCACTTCGAAAGAAAATGAATAGTTTTAAGGCGAATTCTGTCAAAGACCTGGCATGAACGACATTGATTTGGAGGTTGCTAAGCAATAATTTTTAGGGAAACTTAGAAAAAGTGACGACGAGATTTTTCAGATCGAACAAGTCACCAAATCACAGGACTGTACTTTGTGGCATCTTCATCGGAGGATAAGGTTAACAGCGTCTCGATTTGGTAAGTTTGTAGAAGAACGCAGACAGCAAGCTGTAAGGTTCTAGTAAACACCATCATATACACAACAGAGTTTTCTAGTAAGGTAATAAAAAAGGCAATACAAAAATCATTGGACAAGACAGTTCAATCTTGTGGTTTGTTTACTGATCGCAGGCAACCATTTCTGGCAGCATCACCTCCATCTACCTATTACAATAGACAAGACATGTACTTAATCCAGGTATACGCCTACCTGTTTAATGCTTTGCAAAAGCTACCTGACTGTTTCCTCTTATTTTGACCGCATAAGATAGTTTTATGACCCTCCTTCAATTGTTACCATCTACCACAAGACCCTTGTAAACATAATTATGTTTATTGACATGAATAAACGAATTTGAATTTGAGTGCTTGAATTTATTTTAGGAAAGACATAAAATTATTTGAGTTCCATTTTGTCTCAGTCGGAACGCACCGTCGCGTCGCTTGGACTGGCAGGACGAAACAGTAGATGAGTTTCGCCCAAAAACCAATTGGCACTTCACAGCCTACGTTTCATTTTTATTATTTCCAAAAGAAACTCTTGCAGCGTGCTAAAAACAAAGTCCACATGGTGCCAGCGATCCACTTTTTCGATTGTATCCACTAGGGTCTTTTTAAAATATCGAGAAGTTGAGCACAAATAGTAAGCATTTCAACCCACCATAATTCTTGCGCAAAGACAAAATTTTGTAAAAAGCTCTGATAGCACCCTAGGCAATTATGTCTAGCTTATATCCAGAAAAACATCACAAACTGCAGAACACAAATTGAAGGTATCGGCGAAAAGGGTACATTTCATGGGTCATGAGATTCAAATGAAAATACAGGAATAAAATCTACCAAATTATCATTCCCAAAAACATATTTCCTCGGCATATCGATAATTTTAGTTCCACGCTAGATTCCCCTATACTTGACTGGAGTGATATCCGAATTTATTCTTCCCTACTGTCGGTAGTTGCAAATCTGTTAGTTCTTGGTGTCAAACCTATAGAGCAGGTACCAATTTTTTCAAATCGTGAGCACATTATTCGTCGGATTTTCGTTATTTAAATTGCCTGTAATAACTGGGATCAGAAGCTTCTTAATAATAGAACATGTTTCACTGCTTCCAACCCCCCCCCCTTTTTTTTAAGCAGTACAATTTTTTTATGTCAATGATTCGGAACCCCTGAAACGCCAAAAACGGACTTTCAGCAATTGTTACTTTTTCTTTTTTGCCTATAGCACCGTTGCCACTGAACTAAAACTACAAAGCTTTGTCGAAATTTCATAAAAATCCGAGCGGTAATTTTCAAGTTAATGATGAGTGATGTAGATGTCATATATAACTTAAAGAAACATTACATCTCATTTTAGAAATTTTTCGCGATTACAATACTTCCTCGCCAATGGGGTCGGAAGTAAAACGACTTTTAGATCGAGGAGTATCAGCGATCGCGATTATTTGAGTACCTATTTGCAGAACGACCTATCTACGCGATATTATATGAAATAAGGCCACCATATTATCTGAATACGTCCTTTCCTAGTCCGTACATTGCGCCGCAATGCTTGGCAGCACGAAACAGTAGACAAAATTCGTCCAAAATACGATTTGTAGAGGTCTGCGCGCTTCGAAATTGACGCTTTATTTTTTGATATTGATGAATATAGTGTCAGTTTCGAAGCAGCTGAACCCTCGTAAATGGCTTGAAACTCACTGCGTCGGAGCCGCCTTAATACTAGGGTAATTTAATTGCTATTATGTTCCTTGGTTGATAGTCCTCAATTTTTCACATTCTGCACGACTGAGCTACAAATGTAAAGCAGGAGTCTAACGGAATACTCTAGAAAGTATCAACATCTTAGAGACGATTTTAGAGGAAGAGGTGAGGCTAATTTGACGGTAACAAACTGCAAGGGTACCAAGCAAGCTGTACCCGGTTCTGTGGACAGAATGGTGCACTTAACGAATGCTAGCCATGCAAACCTCATTAGCTATACAGATTTTATGTCCAATCCAATAGCATGTTTGACCATATTCAATATTGGACGCATCCAGGTTCTGCCATCATTAGCTTTTTGCCGGCATCGACAGCTGCAATCACGTAGTTATCCTTATTGAAGTATGGCCATGTATGTGGTGGTGCGACGCGCATACCATTTCATAGAGAATTCTGAAGATGTATCACGTTCATCATACATCGCATACCTAGAGTGCCCTTCTATAACCATCGCAGCGTCATCTACTTACAGTCGAAGAGCCGTTTCCGTTTTTTGTCATTGAGTGTGCTCTATGTATACCCATATGTATTTTCTTCTTTTATACTGAAGCAGTCACGAAGGCGAAATCTTAATAGGGACCGTTCAAGTATTCAAGATTGTACTCAGATTAATGGTTAACAATAACTGGGATAGATAATAATTAGTGAATGCTTGTACAGGGTGGCCCATAAGTCCTGAGCTGGAAAAAAGGAATAAAACCAAACTAGTTTCATTATGAAGAATTATTATATTTTGTTATCATCTTTATTGAATGGGAATTATGTTTTAAAAATCACATCATCTAAATGCAATCCATTACGATCACGGCACTCATATAAACGACGTCTAAAATTGTCGATGACTGCGCGGCAAGTCAACACTGTAATGCTTGCCATTTCTCTTCGGATATTTTCTTTCAGGACATCAACTGATCGCGGAGTGGTGTCGTACACTTTACTCTTGAGGTAGCCCCATAAAAAGAAGTCCATTGGGGTCAAATCTGGACTACGTGGTGGCCAGGAAATGTCTCCTCTTCGAGAAATTACTTTGCTGGGAAAAAGTTGACAGACGACGGGCATAGAAGTGTTGGAGGTGTGGGCAGTTGCTCCGTCCTGTTGAAACCAGGTCTGCGTATTATAGCCTGGAAAATTCTGCAACGCTGGTGTCAAAAACTCTTCTATCATTGCTACATACCGCTCCGAAGTAACAGTTAATGCGCGACCTGTGTCGTCCTCAAAAAAATAAGGGCCTACGATGCCATGCGCTGACATAGCAGCCCAAACTGTAACTTTAGGGCTGTGTAAGTGCTTCTGATGCTTACGCCTTGGATTTTCGGGGCTCCAATAACGGCAATTTTGTTTATTTACATGCCCATTTAAATGGAAGTGAGCCTCGTCCGAGAACAACACATTATTGAGCGAAGAGAATCGATTCAACATTTCATTCGCAAAGTTTAGTCTCTGAATAGCGTCATTATCTTTTAATTCCTGCACTAACTGAATTTTGTAAGCGTGCAGACGTAAATCTTTCCTTAAAATCCGCTGTAAAGATGTTCTGGGTACGTTTAGTGCACTGGAATGCTTACGAGTAGACTGGGTAGGATTTTGACGAACAGACTGTGCCACAATGTTGATGTTTTCTTCAATACGAGTTGTCCTTGGTCGACCCCACCGCTGTTTATCTAACGTCGAACCAGTCTCTTCGAACTTAGCAACCCAGTTCTTAATCGTTTGAGCTGTTGGATACTTTGTAAAATTGTGTAAATTGTGGTATTCTCGATATTTACGCCACGCAATGGTTGCCGAATCATTATTTTGATAAAACGCGCGCACACAAAAAGCACGATCCGCTCCAGTGAAACACTCCATGGCGACTGAATTCCCAGACACTGAAGATACTGCCCCCACCTCGCCCGCGCCGCTCACGCTCACCCGTTAAATTTTATTCAAATTTGAAATTTCAATGGACAGTATAATCAAATCAATTCAAAACATACTGAGAATTAGCGTATTTTTTATGCAATTTGTTGAGGTTGACCAAATTACCTCTTAAGTTTTTCTTGATAGTCAAAGTGTTATTTTCAAACCTGTCGTGTAATTGTTTTGCTACAGAGACAGTCCGAGAATTTTGTAACGATAAGCTATCTTGATTTTCTATGAGAATTATTATATTTTCCACTATTTCGTCTAGATCAGATTGATCTAAATTACCTGATATGTATTTTATAACAGGAGTAAGGCCATTATATAATCCACGCCTAGTAGTCCAGGCTAGATGAAAAACAAGTGGAAAAAAGTTTTGCAGATATCCGAAAGTTTTAAATAGAACTTCTATTGACAAATACATAAATAGATACAGCCAGATAATTCCTCTGTTTTAATAAACAATTGAACAATCCCAAAATTCAGTATTTTGCTTGTATAATTTTCAAATTAAGTTTTATGATTAATCGGTAAACCGGAGGTTTTAGAACATAAAAAGGCCATCAATTTCCCAAGGTATGGTCCTAGAACCCTTTACAAAAGGGAAATGGATTCTTGAAGATGTCAACTTGCAAAAAATTAGTCATTTATTTCAAAAAATTAGTCATTTATTTCAGAATTGTTGTTGACGAATTGCTATTTTTATAGTTATAAACATTTACAATAAGTCCTTAATTTTTCAATATAATTTATTTTGACAAGTTGATCTTAATAGGTGGTTGAAAAACGCATTTTTAAAAAACCTTCTATGACCAATAAGAGCCAGATAAAAATTGGTGTGCAACATATATTACGGGTATACCACCAGTTACAAACATGGTTAGGCAATAAATTAGATCCAACCAAGTACTGGTGGAGGCGAACCGATATATACTATGGAGAGTTTAATACCAGACGATATTATTAAAAAATTTCCTGCAAATGTAATCCTGACAAACGGGTAGGTGTAGTTGCAAAAAACGTGGGTTAAACTGCACAGCTTAGTGCATAAATTGTAATGATGGTGATGATGACACAAAATGCTACAACATTGCTGAAATTGGAATTGACGGTGATGAAGAACAGACTGATAAAATCGACGACTTATTTGAAGAAATAAGTTATAAAAATATTGAAGAAGGAGTGTAGCGTCCAAATAAAAGAAGAATTTTATAATATTATTATGACAGAAAGAACGCATATAAAATAAATATAAATGAAAGACAAACGCAAATCAATATCTTTACAATTTATTGAAGTGTATTTTGTAGAGTATACTTACCAGTTATTTGAATTATGAAATGTTCCAACAATTTTGTTGTAAAATATTAATTATTTTATTAGAGTGAGGGTAAAAGTGAACCAATATCAATCAACATCAATATCAATATCAATCAATAACCTTTATTTCCATACGGACAATAAATAATAGTATTGGAATTGTCAATTTTTCGTTCGCTACAAACCTACAACTAATCCCAAATTGCATTGTCAAAAATTCATCAACACGATAAAAGCACTTGATTATCAAAAATTGCTTCAACCGGAACTGGAAGTCGTTACTATTTTTAACCGAGGTAATGTGGCATGGTAAATTATTAAAAAGAAGCGGACCAATTTTATTAGGTGATCGAAATGACGCTTTAGTTTGGCTGAAGTTTACATATAAATTATTACAAGTCCTTGTATCATAATTATGCATATCACAATTTCGTTTGAATTTTTCATTATTTTTAAAAACATGTAAGCACAATTCATATATAAACAACGAAGGGACAGTTAAAATGTTGAAACTTATAAAATATTTTTTGCAACTTTCTGTAGATGAGATGCCTGCTAATGATCGGATGCATCTTTTTTGAGACCCAAATACATCTTCAGAGCGCGTTGACCAACCCCAGGAACATACTCCATATCTTGATTTATTGTTGATTTATTTTTATTTCATAGTAATTTAATTTTAATAATACAACGTGTCAAGTTCTCCGGGATTTTCCAGGAAAATGAAGATGTGGCAAATTATATTATTATAACTTGCATCATAAAACTAAGATACTTGATTAAAATCTGGGAAAATATCGAGACTTAATATTCATAAACAAAGAAGATGTGAATTAAAAGAAATCTTGGCCCCTATAGGTCGTAGAAAATCAATTTTCTAGCTACCTATCCAAGTCAGCTTGTTAAAATAAATTATATTGAAAAATAGTGATGTTACTGTATATGTTTATAACTATAGAAATAGCTATTTTTTACATCATTTATTATCAACAGTCTTAAAATAATAATTATATATATATATACAGGGTGACTTTGAAGTTGAGTCATTAATTTTCAGATAATGATTGTAGAAGGAAGATAAACCAAAATATGTGTGTAAAAATAAAAAAAAAATTAAAAAAATTTTTTACCTTGTTTTATAAAGTATCCTCCCGACAAGTATTTCAGTGCGGACCTGTATTTGATCGTGAGGTCCCCTGTGAGGTCTTAAGTCACCTGATTCACGAGCCCGTTGTACTACATTAACAAAGGCACTAGGGGTTGGTTGCACTCGATTGGGAAACCGATCCGCATAAACATGTGCCATTTTTTATTTCGTTTGAGCCACGCAACAGATACCACTTTCACTAACACTGACTGTATACAAATGACTGAGATACTTGTAAAAACATCGTTCCAAATTCTTTCGCTTTTTTGTTTCCGATGCGATGAACCGATACGGCGGATTATATCCGTTGTCGCCAAACACGAGTACCTAATATTATTATTGAGACAGGGCGGTACTCAAAGAAATGTTTTTTTCCTTTACCATTTTTCTGGTAAAATTAAAGTAACAAAGTTATAGCCCTTTGGAAGTTTGAGTACCGCCCTGTCTCAATAATATCATGTGTTCGTGTTTGGCAACAACGGTTCATCGCATCGGAAACAAAAAAGCGAAAGAATTTAGAACGAATTATTTCATTCATTTGTATACAGTCAGTGTCAGTGAATAGTTGTATCTGTTGCGTGGCTCAAACGAAATAAAAAATGGCACATGTTTATGCGGATCCGTTTCCCAATCGAGTGCAACCAACCCCTCGTGCCTTTGTTAATGTAGTACAACGGGCTCGTGAATCAGGTGACTTAAGACCTCACAGGGGACCTCACGATCAAATACAGGTCCGCACTGAAATACTTGTCGGGAGGATACTTTATAAAACAAGGTAAAATTTTTTTTTATTTTTACACATATTTTGGTTTATCTTCCTTCTACAATCATTATCTGAAAATTAATGACTCAACTTCAAAGTATATATATATATATATATATATATATATAAATAAATTTTTTTATCCGGCTGATATTTAGCACACATATTAACACCAATGATGCCCTCATTCTCACTAATTTATTTACCATCTACAATTGTTATTGAAATAGTTATAAACATTTATACGATATTGCTAAAAAGCCCCGTATTTAGCTTAATTGTTTATCGATTTTAATTCTTAAAAGATAGATTGGAAGGTCCTTTTATTCTCGGTAGTTCACCGATTATTTATGAAATTTGTTTTGAATAGAAATCAGAACGCATATCTGACTGTATCTTTTTATGTATTTATCATTAGAAAGACCCCCTCCTTTCATTTAAAACTTTCAGATATCTGCTTAACTTTTTTGCACACAATACCTATTTTTTTCTCTGTAGCCTGGCCTACAGAGGAGTCTTTTGTATTTGAACACTTCATATTTATTTAAAAGCAAATGATGCTCATTTTCAAGTGTCATTATATACCCTGTATACATTCTCAATAGTTTTTACTGAATCATAAAGTCACTTCCCGGAAAAGATGATGTCGCCAGAATCGCCAGTGTACAGACATCCAGAGGCATCACCACCCGCAGTGTCAGACACCTATGTCCACTGCCCAATCAAGATGAACTTGACCAGTGATGTGAACTTTTAAAAGTGTTATACGAACTTTTGAACAATGTTGTATAAGATTTGAATATTATATTTTGAAGGCATCCCTACACAAGGGGGGCTATGTTAAGATTATTTATAACACGTGGCAACCATGTAAGGAAATTTGTTAAATAAGTTCCGCCGTCCGCCATTTGTTTTTAATATAAAAACTGTCATTCAAATCGGCTCCCTATTTAATCATTTAATATGAAATCATCAGAACCCATCGTTATCGAAAATACAGTCCACTGATTACCAAAGTTTCTCCAGTGAGCCAGAGAATTCATACTTCCAAACGCGGGTATAGTTTGAGTATTGACTTGACACAAAGTCCTTCTTTACACATAACCGTTAGGTAAGGAAAACAAATGTTGATCAACTGTACAATTACTAAGTCTACCGTTTTCTGTTCATGAGAACCAAGTACAAAACGAATGTGATTTCTTTAGAACAGTTTCCCTTGCGATCTTGTCAGTTGACTCGTGTATTTATCTATACCGACAAACGATGACTCCTTTTATGGTTCACAGCTTATCAATAATACTTGTTCCGATCTATCTTCAGTCCGTATCTAGATAGAGATGAGTGAATAAAACCACAGAACTACATCTGCACAATCAGACGTATGTCATTTGTTGGAGGCGCAAGATCAATTGGCACTAAAGATAAGAATAGCTGCACGATTTTTTGCAACTGCAAGAATTACTTTTATCCATCCATCTCCCTGTGGAGACTGAAAAGCGTCAACGCGAAATTGTTATATTTCTTGTAATATCCAGTAAAGAAACGTTAAAGATAAATAAAATCCATAATCAACAGGATCACTTTTTTGATTAACGCAACATTTGAAAAAATCCAATTCTGTAAATGGTTATGGAAGATATTTAAGGTTGCCTAACATTTTTCTCCATGACTCAGACTTGAAACTTCTTCCAGATCACAACATTAACGCACCACTATTTCGAACACACCGTATAAACAAAAAAGGTGCCACGGAACGTTTTCTTTTGACATCGCGTTAAGTAGTCGCAGTGTAATAGCCTCCTACCTCCACCAACATACCACCTATAAATCCTGATGTAGTAAAAAATATACAGGGTGTTCCTTAATGATATGTGAATATTTAAGGGTTATAAACTATGGCCCAAAAATGTTTCCTTACAAAAACTCGAGGTGTTTTAGGAAAAAAATGGAAATTAATTATTATTTTCAGAACTGCTTTAGATATTTTTATATATTTTTTAAGAAAGAAATGGTACGCCAATGGTTTTATGCCTAATAAAAATTATTTTTGAATTTCCCGTTCAATTTACCACAAATGATTTTTCTTAAATTATTTTCCTTCGATGCGCCATTTTTGAGTAGGAAAATAAAAACTGTTCTATTGTCTAACTTGCAAAATTATTATTAACTTAATTGGAAAAATTAAACACATTAGGGGTAATGAACAACAACAACTGATAACATAAACATAATATTAAAACCAACGAAAAGATTACAAACCTAGAAAGCATGCTTCTGCCCTCCTTATTATGGAATTACGCACTCGTTGAAATATAACAGAAAATCCACTAAAATTCTCCAAACAATTTGATGGCAAATATTTAAGTGTCTAGCGATCTTCCTCGTACTCTCTTCAGGATGTTCTTCGACTTCGTGCAGCACTGCTTCCTCAATCTCAGGGGTTCTCACAGTTAGAGGTCTACCTACAGATGTTCTTTTTCGGACAGAACGAGTTTCAACAAGGCCACGAGGAATATTAGAAAAGGTTCTACTATCTGGCAAAGCACGATCGGGATATCTCTGGTGATAAATCCGTCTGGCTTGCTCACCATTACCGTCGGCAAGGCCATATACGTAATGCATTTCCGCCATTTATGCATTTGAATGGTTCACCATTATTATCAAGATTGTAAAAGCTAAATAATGGAAAAGATGTCACAGCGAACAGATTTGAATAACAAAGACTTGTCAGATGTCAAAAGCCAGTGACACATTCCAGAGCAACTAGTCGTTTATTGCTAAATTGCATTCTTCAATTATTACATTAATTTTCTCAGACAATAGAACGGTTTTTATTTTTTTACTCAGAAATGGCGCATCGAAAGAGAACAATTCAAGGAAGATCATTTGTTTTAAATTGAACGGGGAATTCAAAAATAATTTTTATTTGGCAAAAACGCATTTAAGTACCATTTTTTTTTCTATTAAAAGGTATCGAAGTCAATACCCGTAAGCACGACACTGTTAAAGCTAAAAATTATTTTTGCATTGCAAAATATGCAACTTTATTAACTTCCACTACGTACGAGTACCAAATATCAGTAAAATATCGGAAGCGGTTCTGAAAATATTAATTACTTAATTTCCAATTTTTTTTCCTAAAACTTTGACATCCCGAGTTTTTGTAAGGAAACATTTTTGGACCATAGTTTATAAAGCAAACTAACATTAATTTTTCATGTAGATTGACACCCTTAAATACTCGCTTATCATTAAGGAAAACCCTGTATATCTATTCCAGATTTTCAACAAATGCATTTCAATGAGTAGCTAAACAAACCTGTGAAAGTAACCGGTTGTACCCATCACTACGTGAAATTTTCCAGCACAATAGTCTCATAACTCTTCTCTTGCACCGCTACAAACTAAGATATTTATTGTTATAGACCATTGTGGGTAACGACCTATTATTTGATGTATCGATGCAAGAAAATGCATCATTACAACAATGCGTTACAATCAGTATTACATGGTGAATTATATTCAGGATGGACATGACAATATTTATGTGCGTTTCAAACTCTGAGGTATGGATAGCTTTTACCTTAAATGATGATCTGATCAAATGTTTATAAATTACTGCTGTTGTTTCTATGGTGACAGTGTAAGAGGGGCGGGAGGGCGCTCATCAACAGGTTGGGAACATACATTTTGTCTACTCTGGGGCCCGCACGGGTATCACGTATCTTGAAAAGTGGCATTATGTCGATTTTTTTTGACAGTATGCTAGTTTGCTTTGGCATTATGTTGAATTTCAAAAATGAGAGAGATAAGAAGTAATTATATTCACTCTACACTGTGGAAGTGCAAGCCATATACATGCTAACAGTAATTAGTCACAACGCTGGCGCGATGATGATTTCCCGTAATTGTCCGTAATTTATAACTTCGAACATAACCTCTCTTCAGAAAGCTCAACATAAAGATAACCCGTCGGACAGAGTCAATAGATATACTCCATTGGTAGCATATTCAGTAATGATTTTCTTACACAGCAAATATCACTGATTTTATATTCAGACCAATACACATAATCATCCAGATGCGGTCTTGCTATTCAACCAACTTTCTTCTCAGAGATAAAAACTGCAGACAAGAACCATTTGACCTCACAAAACTATGCAACCAATAATGCGTGTAGCTTAGTTGGGTGATTCCTCCATAGATGGACGTTCACAACGACCCTACTGAGCAGACATGGAATGACTGCTTGCGCCCAAAAATACTACCTAGGCTGCAAGTTGACATCTTGTAGGTTTTTTTGACGTTTTGTAGGTTTTTTACATGATACCCTGTGCGTCATAACGTTCTGCATCTGGATAACTGAAATAACGAACGTACTATGTGCGTCCTAATGATCTGCTATAGTTGAGATAGCATTAGAAACCACTCTATATTTTAGTTAATCTTATCGAATTGGAAAATATTGTAGGTGTCTGATACCTACAAGGGTACTTGTAGATTCCTACTATCTCTTCCTTACTGTGGTTTGAAAATAAAAATCATATTATATATTGCCTTGCGATTTCAGGCCTATAAGCATACTTTCACTCTTGTCAAAAATTCTAGAAAAGATCGTTTACGAGCAAATGCTAACACACATCAATAAATACAGCTTAATTCCAAATACACAGTCGGGATTTAGAAAAAATCATAGTACTGTGACTGCATTAGTTGACATTTGTGATGACTACTTGAGAGCTATAGATAATTCCTGCGTAACTACAACTGTTCTGTTGGATTTAAGAAAGGCATTTGACTGTTTAGACCACAAAATGTTATTGGCTAAGCTGCACTTTCTTGGTTTTTCTGAGAATTCGATTAGGTACATGGTTTGACAATTACCTATCAGATCGACTTCAACAAGTTAAAATAGGCAGTGACTATTCTGACAATCGGGTCATTGTAAAGGGGGTGCCGCAAGGTTCCATTTTAGGACCAATCTTATTTACTTTATACGTGTCGGACTTGGATCGGTCGGTCAAACATTGCGCCTTACATTCTTATGCTGATGATACCCAGCTTTATCTATCCTATGATCCCTCCTCATGTGTTGATGCTAATGAAAAACTAGCAGTAGATTTACCCGGCGTTTGTGATTGGTTTAGATACCACGGGTTACACATAAACTGTAGCAAATCGGCCATAATTACCTTCCACTCTAAGAAGAACGAGTTCAGTGGAGATGCTATAAAGCTATGCCTCAATAGTGAAGAGCTCACACACAAAATATCGGTATTAAACTTAGGAATAATCTTTGATGAGCACTTAACTTTTCATGATCATATTTCTAAGGTTGTACAGAGCTCTTTTGCTAAACTAAAAAGCATCTACAGCTTTAAGCACGTGATGTCTCAAGATACTAAAATTAAGCTTTGCGATTCACTCATTTTAAGTAAGTTAGAATATGGAAGTTCCGTGTTTGGTCCTTGTTTGACTGAAGCCGAAGCTTACAGACTTCAGAAAGTGCAGAACAGCTGTATTAGATATTCTGTTGGAATACGAAGAAGGGAGCGAGTGTCTCCATTTATTCAAGAAGTGAATTGGTTGACGATGAGGCAGAGGTGGTTGGTTCACATTTTATGTTTGGTTCATAGCATTTTATTGACCAAATACCCTATATACTTAAATAATAAGTTATCCTTGAGAAGTCAGCATCATGCAGCCAACCTCCGTTTCGTTGGTTACACCCTTAACACGCCCCATCATAGAACCACCCTATTTACTAAGAGTTTCTCTTTTGTTGCACCCAATCGCTATAATATGCTCCCTGTCAGCTTCAAAGTTTTATCTGTTCCACTTTTTAGATCAAAAGTAAAAAAATTTGTTTTTGAAAATATGTCATAATACCTTATATTATTTAGTTTTTAACTTATGTAATGGTGTAACTGTTAACTGTGAATATATATGATTTTTTCTTTAAATTAAAAAAATGCCTATTTTTGGCATAATAGATTTTTCATTATTGTTACTCAACAATGTTTATGTATCCCAGATTTTGTATTATAATTTTATTTGGCCCTGGTTGGTATGAAAAACAGCTTTTAGCTGACACCCGCCAGGTTAAATAAAGGCTATTATTATTATTATTATTATTATTATTATTATTATTATATTATTGTAATAAAATAATGTTATTTGAAGCACTTGGGGTGATGTGAGGACCACTATACGTTTTTTTCGAGTCAGTTCAGAACTTGTTATAATTTCATACGTTTCTCTTTTGACTAATTTCAGTTGTATCCAGGGCGGCACAACGAAAAGGTAACACCCCTATTTGTGACTCGCCTGGTACAATTTTGATTTCTAGGGGACGTCTTTCTATCTTACTAACACTTTAGATTATTGAATGAAAACTCTCTTTTTTAATTTTTAGATTCTGAATTAATTTTTTAGTAACTTTTGTATAATGAAGTTTATACTTATCTTCAATCATTGAGAAGCTAATTGATTTTATAATAAAATTCGACTATCTTAACTTTACTTAAAATTTGTCTTCTATTTCAAATTGTTAAGTTACCTAAATAGTTGTAATAAATACTGAACAATGACTTATTCAATTCAAGAAAGGGTATAAATAACAAAACTGTATTACCATAACAGGAGCATTGCAAGAGCTACTGCCCGGTTGTTTAACGCACTACGTCCAGACAAAAATATTAACTATAAATATGTAGCTAAGTTGTTAAGATTTGAAGAAACTGGATTTGTGGTCAACTTCGTAATCGCCATAGAGAAAATCCAGTTGGAAATGAAAGTGTAATGCAATATCGTATTATGTATATCCCACTAGAAATTAAAGTTGACGTGTCCTAGCGTATATATATATATATACGTATATATACAGGGTGACTTTGAAGTTGAGTCATTAATTTTCAGATAATGATTGTAGAAGGAAGATAAACCAAAATATGAGTGTAAAAATAAAAAAAAAATGTTACCCTGTTTTATAAAGTATCCTCTCGACAAGTATTTCAGTGCGGACCTGTATTTGATCGTGCGGTCTTGGAGCACCGGCATGCCCTCCCCTGTGAGGTCTTAAGTCACCTGATTCACGAGCCCTTTGTACTACAATAACAAAGGCACGAGGGGTTGGTTGCACTCGATTGGGAAACCGATCCGCATAAATCCGTGATGCCGCGTAAATAAGAATCATGTCCACAAGTTCAGCATTTTCGTAAACATGTGCCATTTTTGATTTCGTTTGAGCCACGCAACAGACACCACTATTCACTCACGCGTTACCGACTGACACTGACTGTATACAGCTGAATAAAATAATTGTAAAAACATCGTTCCAAATTCTTTCGCTTTTTTGTTTCCGATGCGATGAACCGATAAGGCGGATTATATCCGTTGTTGCCAAAGACGAGCACATAATATTATTATTGAGACAGGGCGGTACTCAAACTTCCAAAGGGCTATAACTTTGTTACTTTAATTTTACCAGAAAAATGGTAAAGGAAAAAAACATTTCTTTTGATCAGATCTACTCACTGTTAAAATAAATGACTCAACTTCGAAGTCACCCTGTATATATATATATATATATATATATATATACCTGGAGGGTCACAAATAGGGGTGCGACTTTTTCGTTGAGCCACCCTATATAAGTAACGCATGAAGAGAGTGCTCATAAGCCAACGCTTTTCCACAAAGATCGCAGTTTTATTGTCGATTGTTTTTTATTCGATTTTTGAACTGCTTGAACATCGTATTAGTTTACTAACTGCCTTACTGTTTTCTGAAGTTGCTTGAAGATGGAGAAGCACATAAACTTGCAGGGGCCACCAAAGAAATTATTTGTCACCTCATTTGGTTTTCAGATATATGATGGTATCTATTGAAAATATAAATTATTCGTCAAACGTCTTGGATGGAGAAATTAACCGCAATATCATTAACATCACAAGACAATATCTTTACGAAAGATCGTTAATTGTGAAACGACCTGGAATAGAATAATTAATTGTATAAATTATATAGTCTCTATCGATATCAATCTTTTCGAAGAAAAATACTAGGTACATCAGATATGCTTTGTGTATCCATTCCAAAATGAGCGTGTGGAGTTTAATAATAATAATCTGTCTTTATTGCATCACTAACGTCACCACATAACATTAAAAGGTATGGTGCAAATGGCGGAGTCTTGCCATTGGCCAATCTACTCAATCAATAGTTGATTGGGTAGATTTTATTACTAATGAAGTATGTATAGTACTACAAACTGTAAAAATGTCTGTTATATATATACGTGATGAAGAATTAAATGCTTCTAAATTTTAATGTTACCGTGTACATATATATTCAACAAAGATTAATACTTACAATAATAGCCTTTAATTAACTAGTGCCAAACAAACATAAAATACAAAGTTTTGGGAAACAAATATAAACAATGTGAATATATAATAATAATAAATCTATTAAGAATTACTCAAAACTAACACCAAGATGCTAAAATGCATGTAGAGATTGAGAATAAGTGTACAGTTGTGTTAAGAAAAGGAAAGTATAATAAAAATAGGCAAAATTTTAATTCATACCCAAAAAATCAGATTTAGTCACAGTTAACAGATAGGTACACCATTACACAAGTTAAAAACTATAAAAAATTATGCCATTTTCAAAAACAAAGTTTTTTCTTTTGACTTAAAATGTGGCGCTAATAAAAATTCAAAGCTCGTAAAGAGCTTATTAGAGGGATAGGGTGCAACAAAAGAGAAACTCTTAGTAAATAGGGTGGTTCTATTATAGGGCGAATCAAGGATGTAACCAACTAAACGGAGGTTTGCCGCATGATGCTGACTTCTCAAAGACAATTTATTATTTGAATATGTAGGATGTAGGGTATTTGGTTAAAAAAATGCTATGAACCAAGCATGGCAGGAGAGATGGGGATGCAACTGGCCATGGTGCTTAGAGTAGAAGGCTTATCCCAGATATTAAAACTTGGAGTGAAAGGGAGCGGTGCGGATAGATTACTATACCGCACAATTCCTCACAGGACACCGTTGATTTGACAACAGTTACTTGAGTGACAGAGGTCAAAGGACTAAGATTGGTTCTTCTATCTCCAAACCATTTCTGTATGTTTTGGAGTTCCTCAGGGTAGTGTCTTGGGCCTTTATTTTTTATAATATAGTTGAATGATATGGAACTTGTTCAGAAAAGTATCTCCATAAATCTATTTGCCGATGACATACTTGTGTACTCAGTCTGCAAAAACCTGAATGAGGCTATCGATATTGTGAACCGTGACCTTGCAAATATTGATACATATCCCAAAATGAACAAATTGTAGTCGAACACTCAAAAATCAAAAGCAGTAGTAAAATCAAGCAGAAGTAAAAACAAGAATAAAATAAAATCTGATATCCCATTTAGAATTGAAAATACAGTTCTTGATATAGTTGATACAATGAAATACGTTGGATTTATGTTGGATAAAAACCTGAGCTTTAACAGCCATAGTGACTACATTATTAAGAAAATTTCAGAGAAACTTTATTTTTTGTCAAGGGTTTCTAAACAGCTATCAATGTTTGCAAGAATTACGGTTTACACTACAATAATAAAACCTGATTTTCAGTACTGTTCATCTTTATTATATTTCTTTAGCAAGTACAAAATAGGCACCTTACAAAAATTTCAATTGCGGATAATTTTACAGTGCTCTAGATCATTGATTCCCAAAGTGGTCTATATCGACCCCTAGGGGTCTACGATAACCTGCAAGGGGTCTACGTCAGCGAAAAAAAATTTGGGGGTCTATGAAATGAATATGGGGGTCCACGATAATAGATCTCAACACATACACTGATAGTACCTATTTACTTACATCATACTATCTTATAATATCAAAACATATACATTATTTATAAAAGTACCTATGAACTAAAAAATTTATTATATATGTTTATAAAATTGTGTAAGTTGTAGGATGTTGGTATTCGCTTTGTGGTAGCAATACATTTTGAACTTGTAAAAACCTGAGAGTCGCAATCTCAGAGCTTTGCTACCTTGCACTGACTTGTTCAATTCGTCACTCTATAAATACGAATGTGGGACAAATACGTTTATTCGTTTCCTGAATTTTGAAAAGGAAAGTGCTAAGAAAATATTTAAAAAAATATATTAGTATATCACACAAATTATAGTGAGTCAGTGTTATTTTGTTTGAGAGTGCTGGGGAAAAGTAAGTACATTATTTTTTATTAAATTTTAGTTTTGTACTCGTAGTTAGCAAAGATAGATAAATTACGCCAATCATGACTTTAGTTATTAATAGTTAAATATTCAATCATACAAAATTACACTAGTAGTCCTCAATAGTTTCTTTTTGAAAGTTTTAGCAATCGGTAATATAATTACAGTGCAATCCTCGTAATTCGAGCTAATTGTTGCAAGATGTTCGAATTATGGAATGTTTTCTGAAAAATCAAAAAATATTTTTAATATACAGCTGCTGGATTTTCTGTCTTATTTAAATAATTTAATTTTGCCCACAGATGCCATGTCCGAATCTAAAAAGAAATGTAGACAGTACAGTGTTGATTATTTGAAATTTGGCTTCATTCCATCATTGCCGGACAAACAATTGCCTATGTGCCTTTTATGCAACAAAGTTTTGGGCAATGACGCTATGAAACCATCTAAACTGCAAGATCATCTGAGAAGATGCCACCCTGATAAAACAGAGAAACATTTGAAATACTTTCAAACACTCAAAGATAAATTTCAGAAGAGATCTACACTGGACAGAATGTTCGCTTCGACGTCACAAAGAAATGATGATGGTTTGCGGGCGTCTTACAATATCTCGTTACTTATAGCAAAATCCGGAAAACCGCATACTATCGGAGCGAAGTTAATTTTGCTAGCCGTTGAAGAGGTTTTAAAAACTGTTTTACACAAACCTGCATCTGATATCATTAAAAGAATTCCCTTAAGCAACAATACTGTTGAAAGACGTATTGATGAAATGAGTTCTGATATTGAAAGCTTCTTATGTAATTATTTGCAAACGACCCATTTCTCTATACAACTGGACGAGTCAACTTTACCTGATAATGATTATTGGCATATGTTCGTTTTATTATGAATCAAGAAATCTACGAATCGTCGCAAGAACTTTGATAACCGACACTAAAGGTGAATCAATATTTCATGTTTTGAAGGATTACTTCATAGAAAAAGCAATTCCTTTATCAAATATAATATCAGTAGCTACAGATGGAGCACCTGCCATGGTTGAACGTTATCGTGGATTTATAAGCTATTTAAAACAAAATGTGTCAGGGGTGTTAGCAATACATTGCGTCATCCATCGACAATATTTAGTTGCTAAAAATTTGAGTGTTAGATTGCATGAATCACTTCGTTTAGTCATTGATGCAGTAAACCGAATCCGAAGCAACGCGTTGAATACGCGCAGTTGTGTGAAGAAAATGACTTTCATCAATTACTCCTTCACACTGAAGTACGAAGGGCTTATGTTTGACAAGATTTTTTGCAGTTTTTGAGACTACTTTAGAATTTCTGGATGCTAAAGATAAAATTTTAAAAGAAAATTTAATGAAGAGGAAAACAGACATCGCCTATTTAACAGATTTGTTTACAAAATTTAATATGGTTAATTTGCAATTACAAGGCGACAGTTTAAATCTGATTAAAACAAAGTCCATCTTATCAGCGTTTCTTGCCAGAGTTAAACTAATGAAGCAAAATATTGGACGAGTTTTCTCAGTTCCCCAATTTGTCACAGACAAGCTACTAGGAAGACGACGTATCCACTTACGTTCAACATTTAAATGCCCTCTATTCAGATTTTGAATCTACGTTTGAGGATATTTTGACTATGGTAATACCACCGTGGATAATTAATCCATATGGTGACATAGAAGAAACGAATGTCATAATACAAGAGGACCTGACTGAACTAAGTACAAACGAAGAACTTAAGGTTCAGTTTAAAAACGGATATCAGCAATTCTGGCTGCAAAACAACATACCCGTTACTTATCCCGTATAATGGAATATAGCGAGGAAATTTTTAATTTCCTTGCCATCGTCATACCTAGTGGAAAGGGAAATTAACATGTGTTTTTACTTTAAGTTTTTAACACTAAACTTCACTACAGTTAGAAATTTACAGGAAATCAATATCAGGTAAGTAGGGGGTCTACCCAACACGGAAAAAGTTTGGGGAACTCTGCCCTAGATACACAAGAATTGAATATATGCTGGATACTCTACAGTGGTTATGGGTGAATCAAAATCTTTAGTTAACAACAATGCTGTTTATTTATAAAATTGTGAAGGGAACATTACCTAATTATTTAGGTGCTCATCTACGTCCAAATAATGAGATCCGTTCTTATAACACTAGGACGTGTACTCATTTCCATGTAAATAAAACAAATATGAAGACTGCAATGAAAACAATAATGTACAAAGGTCTATGTGAATACAATAAGTTGCCCCAGCAAATAGAAAGCGCCAACTCAGTCGGGTATTTCAAGAAAGCACTTAACAAACACATAAGATCTGACAGAATTTGATAAATTTATTATATTTGAATATATATGTATGCACTTGTGAAATGCTGTAATGCTACCAGTTGTTGTTGTTGTTGAAATTAGGATTTTTTTTTTCTAAATAAAGGACTACATATTAACAATTACCTGAAGAGGGTAGAAAAGAGAGAGTTCGCCAATTGCGAATATAACAATGTGGAATGTGGGTTGACTATCAGACACGCTTGGCGAGAGGCTCACTACTGACAATTTTGCCATGCATGTACGAGAGTGAAAATGGGTTGGTATTCACCCACCAGTGAGGCAGATGATGCTGAGTATGGGAAAACAAAAATAGACCAATAGTAGGTTTCTTTTTTGCTTGGTTGTACATGTACATAGGTTTAATAGTGCGTATATGTACGATATAGAATAGATGACTGTACCTTTGGTATGAGAACGTTACCCACCATGAAGAAATGTGGCAAGCATTACAATGCTTTGAAGTGTGGCAAACGACTGAGGGAATTTAGTGAGTATACCTTTTCTGGAAAATCTCGTACTGTTTACCTGTCTGAGAATGGTTGTAACAACTTTCCCCTGTCAATAAAAAAACTTGGATTATTTCTGTTAGGGTCAATTTCACCAACATTAATATTTGACGGTCACTTGGATACAATAGGAAAATTTGACGGAAGCTGTCAAACCTCTCTGAATATCAGTGATTTCTATTGAAATGTTGAATACAGTCGTGGAAAAACGGTTGGATTATAAATAATGGTACATTATAGATGTAATATTATGTCTTTGTGCTTTAGAATTAGGATAACTTTCAAAGAATTTAAAATTTGTATCATTTCACAAAAGACAGTCAGTTATTTAAATGGGCCAATGAAAATGAGAGAAATAATAGGTCGATTTTTGTTATTTTACAAAAAAAAGGATGTGAAACGTATTCCAACTGGTTCATCATCTTTTGTTACATCAAAAACGATTTTTGCCAATTTACGGTCTAAAAATCCACACCAAATGTAATCAAACAGCACATTATGCATTTCTGGGTCCTAAAACGACGATATTTGTAAACTATTATTGATCATCAAGATATTATAAGTCAGAATCAAAAATACCCATTTATGAAAATATATCTCCAAACATTGCTATATTTTCTTGTTATTTCTATTATTATAACACGTCTGGGGTATCAATTATTGCTTTTAAAGTAATCTGCAGTGTTGCCGAACCGGCAAAAAAAACGGAATCGATAAATAGTATTGTTGAATTCGGTATAAGGAAAATCCCACCCCAAGATCAGTAGATCAAGGACCTTTGAGTCATGAAAAATGTCTGTTATTGTATTGGGCGCGCACACAACATGTTTTTTGAGGGCGTAGTTCTATATTACAAATTCTCGAATGTGCATCCTGGTCGCTCCTTCAAGGTACTTGGCAAACATTCTGGAAGCTCCTTTTTCGATTCTTGCTTATACATTTACGGGATATTAATGCACAGTCTGGCAACCATGTCGCACCCTCACAAAATGGCCGCTGACAACCACACAAGTCACTGTGTTGTCATTGAATATCATGGAATTAAACTTTCTTCAGAGTATAAGTTTTGTAACTGGGACCAACGGTTGACAGATCCCACACATGTGTCACTCGATGAGTCTTGAAATGCAATAGTCAGCTGTATTCAAATAATGTCTAATATAAATATAACCTAGTATGTGTACTCGTGAAAAAAGAAAAATATGGCAAATTTGTAGTTTTTTGCAGGTTTTAGGTTTGCTGGTAGCTTTAAGGCATATATTTGGGAATTTCTTAATCGCTGTGAATATAGTGTGGATGTTTGTTCAGTTCCTGACCAATGAAAAATATTCAACTTTATGGATGTATGGATATCGAAAATCCTGAATGGTTTTGTGGGGATATCAATCGACGGTGATATAATGGTACTGATGAACGGCAAGTAAATGAATGAATGTTTGGAAACGAGCAATATCTATGAAATTTTTGGTAGAGCCTGTCATCAAGTAGGTGGCTAATAGCTATCTTCAAGAGGTTTATAGGAAAAAACACACGGTAGGTGATGTTGAATGAGTAAAATCGCATATCAATTGAAGAAAATAATATAAACATATATATATATATATATACAGGGTGACTTCGAAGTTGAGTCATTTATTTTAACAGTGAGTAGATCTGATCAAAAGAAATGTTTTTTCCTTTACCATTTTTCTGGTAAAATTAAAGTAACAAAGTTATAGCCCTTTGGAAGTTTGAGTACCGCCCTGTCTCAATAATAATATTATGCGCTCGTGTTTGGCGACAACGGATATAATTCGCCTTATCGGTTCATCGCATCGGAAACAAAAAAGCGAAAGAATTTGGAACGATGTTTTTACAATTATTTCGTTCAGTTGTATACAGTCAGTGTCAGTCGGTAATGGATAGTGGTGTCTGTTGCGTGGCTCAAACGAAATAAAAAATGGCACATGTTTATGCGGATCGGTTTCCCAATCGAGTGCAACCAACCCCTCGTGCCTTTGTTAATGTAGTACAACGGGTTCGTGAATCATTTGACTTAAGACCTCACATATGGACGGCATGCCGGTGCTCCAAGGCCTCACGATCAAATACAGATCCGCACTGAAATACTTGTCGGGAGGATACTTTATAAAACAAGGTAAATTTTTTTTTTATTTTTTTTTTATTTTTACACACATATTTTGGTTTAAATTTTGGCTAAATTATATGTAATTTCTTAATATTCAATAAGCTGGTGATGTTTCAATAACAAGCTTTCATCTCATACTTAGTATCTTGTTTTCAACATTTCATAGCTATTGGTTGCTAAAATTTGTTGATTGGAACTTGAAGCTCATTCGCTGTATTTGACGGACTGTTACCCTATAGGTAGAGAATAACGGACTGTTGATTTGACAATCCTGGTGAAATCCACCCTCAAACAATTATTTGATCAGGGGGCTTAAAACTATAACATCCTCATTTTCTTTATCAGAACATCCTGTATAATTCAAAACTTCTGCCACCAGCTCTAAAATTTGAGTATAACGTTTTTAAGTAACTAAGCACGTTTGTTGTAAGATCCAGAATAATGAATGTGGAATGCTATCTCGAAGAGTCAGAAATTCCTACGGCCTAACTCAAGGAGATTTCATGGAATCCATTCGTTCCCAGAGAGACACGCACTTTGCGTTGGAATTAAAGAATCCAATCGTGGATCAAATACTATTTATACGTTAAGACCTTTTCGCTGTTCAGTTCATACATTGCATTTCTCATCAGTATATCTAAATCTACTATTCCACTCGACCATTAGCGAAAATTGCTATCCTGCGTGGAATTTCTAGGAATCAGATTTCTTAGTGAGCCTGGAATTTGATTTAGCTAAATGCGTAGAGCTGCATCGGAATACAGCATGAGATATTTCTTTCCAGTTAGGATATGCATCACCTGTCAATTGAAGGTAAATGACAGCTGTCTTTTGGATGATTTCCTGAAATCTTATTGATTATGTTGCTTCATAACATTATTTGGAATGAAAAAGTGACGGATGCCCTTAAATTGATTTTTCTATAGGTAGTTGATGTTTTATAATACGAATCCATACCATATTACGTACATCATGGGAATCGAAATGGGACTGTTTACGTATGTTCAGTTCATAAAAGTTAATTGAATGCTTGGCTAATGATATTAGAGTTAGATAGATTGATAGATAGATGGTTTATTGTCTTGAGATCATAGATATGATATGAGACTCATCAGATATATCTCTATAAGTAGGTATACTAACTGACATATAAATCCGAACACCCAGTTTAAATGGTTTTATTTTAATAAAATTTTGTATAAGTACTTAATGAAGCATAATAAGTAAATGATAAAAATTTCAAAATGATTGCACTGCTTTAAAGCCCTTTGACCTTTAATAATGTGTGGATGCACCCTGATGTGCTACGCATTCTCCAACGCGCCTAGGCATGCTTCTGATCAGGAGGTCAATATCCTCCTGCGGTATCTCATTCCAGGCAACCACCAACTCCTCTCGAAGTGCTTCTAGAGTCTGAGGAGGACGTTTCAAATTGAGCAATTTTCCTACCCATCATATCCCATACTTGCTCAATTGGCGATAAGTCGGGAGATCTTGGTGGCCATGGTAACAATGTGACCTCATTATGTTGAAAGAAGACTATTGTGACTCTTGCAACATGTGGTCGGGCATTATCTTGTTGGAAAGTTGGATCTGCCAGGGTGTCAAGATAGGGTAAAAGATGGGGTTCTAGAACTTCGTGGATATAACGCGGCGCGTTCATGTTATCTCCGATGAAGATTAAAGGTGACCTGGAACCATAAGCTATAGCACCCCAATCTATAACTCCAACAGTGTGATGAACATGTCTTTCAACAAAAAACTGTGGATTCCTCCTTCCACCACGTCGCCTTCTAACCCCGGGACGAGCATCGTGCATACCTAAACAAAATCGAGAGTCGTCACTAAAGACAATACTGTTCCATTCCTGATCCCAGAGTGACCGTTGTCTGCACCACTCAAGGCGATTACGTCGGTGTTCTCGAGTTAAAGGGAGGACCCAGTGTGGCCGGTATGAAAACAAGCCAAAACTTCTCATTCGTCGGTAAACACTTCGCGTGCCAATAGGTCTTCCGTGTTCTGCAAACCATTCATTTGCAATGAACCTGGTAGTGGAGAAACGGTCCCTTAAGGCTAATAATCTTAGGCGGCGATCTTCACGGTCTGTTGTTCTACGGCGGCGTCCAGTGCCCCTTGCTCTTTGCGTACGGCCTTCTCGAAGCCATGCCTGACAACACCTAACCACAGTGTCTACACTTCTTTGCACTCTAACTGCAATTGCCCGAAAAGAAAGTCCAGTTTCCCGAAGTCTCACTATACGGCCCCTATCAAACTCACTAAGTTGACGAAATCGTACAGGTCTCCGTACTCTAGGCATCGTAACCGATCGTAAAGGATGTCAAGAACCAAAATCCGCCAACGTTGATTCTTTACTGCGGCTGAAATATTCATTTTTAGAGCGTTAGTGAATTAAAAAAAAGCAGTATAAAAACCGGAATGTCCAACTGATAAGGCTGAAAATTTGTTCACTTTTTATTTACAGTAAGATAAATACATTCACCAACTTTTATTAAAATAAAACCATTTAAACTGGGTGTTCGGATTTATATGTCACTTAGTATACATTATTATCTCCAAAATTTAAAAACATATTTAAGAATAAATATATGAATTTGTCGAAATAGTAGCGGCTGAAATGGAAAGAATCACTGTTAGTGGAAAAAGGACAAAGGACGCATATGCACACGAACGAAATATACATTAAAAAAAAACGGAACAAGGTTATGTATAAGCTTAAGTAGAATAAAAATAGAAAAGTAAAAGGTACGCAGATATAAGTAGCAGAACGCAAAAAACATGTTATACAGTTTAGTTTCCTATTTAATTTTAGGTGCATCACCCAAGCATTTTCTATTAACGGATTCCTCAGGTCTTTCTTGAACTTATTTGGACATCTTATATACTTTAGTAGTGATGGCAACTTATTTAATATCTTGTTGCAGGCGTAGGCTGGTGATTTTTCAAACATTGACAGTGTATACGAAGGTATGCTCAAGTCCTGTTTTGCTCTAGTGTTGTAGTTCGTGCTTAACTCCTTGATCTGCATAAACTGGCGCCTGTGATTGATGTTGTAGAGGGCGCATTTATAAATATACAGGGTGTCCGCAAAGTTGGGGTTTTCCGTTTCAGAAACAACTACCCTTGAAATAACACAGGTAATTTGTAGTCAAACGAGGGCGACCAAGTAAAAAAGAAATAAAGGAAAACGTACTCACTCTCCAGTCGACGAGAAGGGCTAAGTACGTCTCTGCCCGAAATCATACCGCTCCAACAGAAAATGAAATCAGCTGATGCGCTACCGAGCAGACGCCGGCGGTGGTGCAGACCAAACAAATAAGACGGCGTTGCCGCGTTTTCAGTTTTTAGGTAAACGTACTTTATAGGTATTGTTTGAAGTTATCGCCGTTTGATTCAAAAACATAGGTGCGTTCACGACGTAGCCAAGCATCGGTGCAGGCTTTGAGAATGGAGTCCCTCCCCCCAATGAAAGCACCAGCTTGTTCAATTCTGAGACGAAGTTAGTCAACCGTATGCACTTCAGTTTTGTACACTAAGCGTTTCATTTCTCCCCAAAGAAAAATATCACATGGTGTTAAGTCTGGAGATCGCGGAGGCCACGCTACGGGTCCATTACGTCCGATCCACCTATTCGGAAATAATTCATCCAAAAACTCACGCACTTCGCGTCTAAAATGGGGCGGTGCACCATCGTACAGAAACCACATTGATTGTCTTACACTTAATGGCACATCTTCTAACAAGGAAGGCAAAATGTTGCGTAAAAAGTCTAAGTATTGCATCCCGTCCAATCGATTTGGGAGAATAAATGGTCCAATGAGCATACCGTTTACAATGCCAGCCCAAACATTCACCGAAAATGTTTGTTGAAAATGTGCCCGACGGACAGCGTGCGGATTTTCTACTAACTAAACATGAGTGTTGCGAAAGTTATTCACCCCATTACGCGTGAACGTAGATTCGTCTGAGACCAATATTCACTTCAAAAAATCCGGATTATTGTCATGTTGATGCAACAACCACTCACAAAACCGCACTCTTGCTGGAAAATCGTCAGGTTGAAGGGCTTGTACACGTTGGACGTTTGACACACTTTAGTTTTTGATACTTGCACTTCTCTAGTCACGTCTCTAGTGCTTGTTGAGGGATTCTCGTCTACGCGATTCAGTAGTTCTTCCTCAACTTGCACCATTCGTGGTTGTCTAGGCCTCCCACTGTGCCCACCTCGAAATTTCTCCAAATGGCCCGTATCCCTGACTCTCTGGACCAGGTACACAAATCTGCGGGGCCTTGGATGATGTCGCCTAGGGAAACGATCTGCATACACTCGCGACGCCTCTGTAGCATTTTGAAGACATTCGCCATAAATTAACAACATATCAACGAGTTCATTATTGGTGTATGAGTGTGCCATTATTATTATTTTTTTTTTAAACGCAATCGATTATACGGGTTCATTACCTCTACACGCGTGACCGTAACCGTCGGTTGAAGGTTGCATACTCACCTGACACACTGACCCCGACCCAGTTCTGTCGTCGGGTTGACCCAGTGACCTTGTACCACTCGGTGATATCGCGGGTCGCGGCTACAGGACGGTATTCAGATATTTTTGATGTTGCAGAGCCCTCTATCTCGGTTCCCTTAAGACATTGGTCTATATGGTACTAAGAAAAATTGCTTATGTTTTCAAGATCTACACGTCGTGTAAAGGAAAACCCCAACTTTGCGGACACCCTGTATATACTCGGAAGTGTTAGCGAGTTATTATGCTTCACATGACTCTCTCCTTTTAATGTTAAATATCAGTGATACGATACGTTGCTGCAAAATAAACAATCTGCACGCGGTGCATGCTTGTCCCCGGACGATGGTGTGATTTGACAGATACTATGAAGCAATTAACAATTCTGACAATTTGAAATCATACTTGGGAAATACCTTTTTTTAGTAGTTTTACTTTGTTGGTGTATGACACATTATAGTGGACTGCTCTTTGGTTTGAGCCTCGACATGGTCCACCAAATGAATTTTTGAGATACTTAGTGAAATGCGTTCAAAATACTGAGTGGTTCAAAGTTCACCAGGCCATACTGACTGGGGTTGTAGCAAATGTTTGTTCCGGAAACTGTTGAAGGCAGTATACAACTTCTTCCCGTTCAAGAGATTGTACACGCGTTAAGGAGTACCTCAATACCGATCCATGACTTGTTCCACGAACATCTGCGGGACTAACGGCAACATTGATGATGTTCGCTACCTGCAATCTGATCGCTCCGCCATACCTTTTTTGGCGGCTACAAAAATCTCAGAGTCTGTACTGATTAATCAGCTTAGCTTCCCAAATTACGAGGCACACTCCAATCCAAAAAACAAAGTGGAGTTGTGGCTTCTGTCTGCAGCAGCATTACCTGTTCCAAGGACGTTTCTTAGGAATCAGACCCAAAGGGCCTGCTTGTATATCAATATCCCCGCTCCAGAGGTAGTTCTCGTTCTCCTTCAATGCCCATAATGAGCTTTGGTTGGGCTCAAACAAAACCAATGCAGCAGGTCGTGCGGTGTTCGCTATTACTCAAGGACTAGCCTACCTGGTACATTTATCTGATTGGGATGGATGAATACATCCCAAGTATAGTAAAATTCCTAAACCAGGGTCCAACGGCTGGTTCAACAAATGGTGGGATACTGCTCGTCAGCAAAAGATAAAGCCTTCCTACAAAACAGATAAGCCGACGTATACAGGGTGTTTCAGTTTATTGTTTCATAACTTTAAGATTCGATAGAACTTTTAAAATTAATGCATAAAGTCTATATAAACATGGGTCGAAAAATGCGTGGCTTCCGAAATACAGGGTGTTTAAATTTACTTTTTAAAATAGTTTTTTTAAAATATTTCGAACAATATTTGATCTATAACAGTAAAAATTGGTATGCAAGGGTTTTTTGGTACGACAAAACGAACCATGGGCATAGTTTTACTGTAGCCGCTAGAGGGCGCTCTCTACTGTACCTGTAGTGTATTAAAATGACCGAAAAAATTTTCTTGGTGCAATTTTTTGCTTTTTGAATGAAAAAACTGATTCTCCGCACTTTTCAACATAAAAAAGCTTTCCTGTTAGTTTTCGTTATAGTTAGCCGTTTTTGTGATATTTCGATTTTTAAGGTTCGATGCATTTTTAATTATTTATGGGAAAATAATATTATTTTTTACATTTTCGATTTGGGCATTACAAGTAGATGATCATTTAGATTGTGTTTTTAAACACAGCAATAATTCCTAACTCCAGATAAACATAAAAAAACAGAATATTAATTTGTTTAATTTTCCAATATTATTTTTAACAAATTAAATTAGTTATTTACAACTAAAATGCTATTGGATAGTTAGGACAAACATACAGAACCGAAAGTAGTTGCTCGAAATGTAAACCCAATTGTTCAATACACCATTCACATCTACGAATGATCGAACGTGGTATAGCATTATTCAAATAAGGCCTTATTTCATCACATGCATTCCTAATTCTGTCTATTAGCATATCTCTTGTGGTTGCGGGAGTCTGGTACACTTTTTCTTTTAGAAATCCCCACACAAAGAAATCTGGATTTAGGTCAGGGGATCGTGGAGGTCAGGCCGATCCATCTCTCTGGATAATTTTCGTCCAGCCAGTTTCTAACTATTCTCGAATAATGAGCTGAACAACCATCAAGCTGGAACCAGGCCAATCTTCTTAAATCTATCATAACAGCATCCCACATATTTGCATGTTCAGCCTTTAAACATTCCAAAAAGGTCGCAGCATTTAACCTCGCAGGCAAAAGGTAGGGTCCAAATAATCGATTACGGTAGATACCAATCCACACGTTCACACTAAATTCATGCTGAAAATTTCTTTCCCGAACGGCATGCGGGTTTTCATGCGACCAAATTTGTTGATTATGAAAATTTACCACTCCACGTCTAGTGAAGCATGACTGATCGGTCCATAAAACGTTACTTAAAAACTCCCTATTATTATCAGTTCTATCAAGAATCCACTGACAAAATGTGATTCTTCGTTCTCCGTCCCCTGGCTGTAGTCCTTGCACAGGTTGCAAATGGTAAGGACGTCTATGGTCATTTCTAAGAACACGGTGAACATGGCTTGCTGAAATTCCCAAGGCACCAGAAACTCTCCTAACACTTGTGGTCGGATCTCTATCAAACTCACGCAGAATCATACGGGTAAATCTGCGCTGACGAACATTTATGTTTTGATCCCTTTGGGGATTTCCAAAACCATTTTCAATTATTTGGCGATGCACTCTTACAAATACTGAGCGAGTTGGATGTCGTCTGTTTGGAAATCTTCGTGCGTATTCTCTGGCTGCTTCTGCTGCGTTTCCATTTACAAAGCCATACACAAAATGAATATCCGCTAACTCTTGATTGGAGAATAAAAATGGCATTTTTATAAAAAAAACAGGTAAAAGAAACTAAATTTCGTGCATTCACAATTGCAAAAAAACGTTTCAGGTTTCAACAGACAACAAAACTAACTGTCAACTAATTGACGTTTAACCTTATTCTGCTTTCAATTTCAAAAATATTTGCAGGTACAGCCTACTTCTAAAACTTATCGAGATACTGACTTTTTGACGTTATTTTATCATAAATAATTAAAAATGCATCGAACCTTAAAAATCGAAATATCTCAAAAACGGCTAACTATAACGAAATTTCACAAGACAGCTTTTTTATGTTGAAAAGTGCGAAGAATTTTTATTCAAAAAGCAAAAAATTTCACTAAGAAAAAATGTTCGGTCATTTTAATACAGTACAGGTATAGTAGAGAGCGCCCTCTAGCGGCTACAGTAAAACTATGCCCATGGTTCGTTTTTTCGGACCAAAAAACTCTCGTATACCAATTTTCACTGTTATACATCAAATATTGTTCGAAATATTTACAAAAAACTATTTTGAAAGTAAATTTAAACACCGTGTATTTCGGAAGCCACGCATTTTTCGACCTATGTTTATATAGACTTTATGCATTAATTTTAAAAGCTCTATCGAATCTTAAAGTTATGCAACAATAAACTGAAACACCCTGTATATAATGAAAGGTGCATAACGAAGAGGTCCGCAACGCCAGAGACCATCATTAGTCCAGTTAAATAGCCGATACTGCTCTTCTCAGCAATCTCTCTAACCTCTGTGCAGTAGATGCACTTTTTGGGAGATTCAGACATAATATTCTCTGCTCGCACTCCCCTATTGTTCGATAAATGGTTCTGCCTGAAAAGGAGCCATTCTGGAGTATTCGACAGATTTTCCAGCTTTGGGTACCCGCCAAACCAACGCCTAGATTCTTTTCCTTATTTCTAATTTATACGAAAACATCAAAATAAATAAATGTCGACTGACAGGCAACTTGATATTATTTTGTGTTTGTTAAATTAAAGCCAATGAATTTTGTGCCAAAACTGTTAGGACATGTATGAGCACTAGGTTGGCTACCTTCGTGCAGAATACGTTAGCCAATGGTAAAGGTAAACAATTTCAAGCTAGTGTGTGCGTCGGTACAGCTAGAATCCTACTATGGAACGATGAAGTAGGTAGATATCTTCGATGCCGCCAGTGGCCTGAGGAGCCGCTAATTTCTCAGTAAAGAGGAATTAATAAAACTAGTCTCCACCACATCCAGTCGGATTTATAGAGTGATTGTCTTGCAGCGATGTGGGCGTCTACAGGCCCCCGGAGGCTGGCGCAGAATTTTAATATGGCATTAGTGGCCCTAAAAGGAAGCGTGATACATGTTCTTGCTCCTATGTTTGTAAAATTGCATGATAGATACATACATCCGACTTCAAATAATCTTTTACGCTACACGAAATGTCATTGCGGCAGTCCTTATGTGTTGCCCTATACTCGTATCTACTTCGGTGATAATCTTATTTAACTTTTCCTGGAATAAAATTACACTATTAATTTTAAGAAAGCATTGTAAGGTTACCTTGTTTAAAAAACATATCCGCTATTACATTGAAGCTATGATTGTAGGATAATTATGTATTTATATGTTTATGTAGTTAAAAAAACATGGACAGCTGTTCCGTGCTATCTTATTTCAATAGAAAAAACTACTTAGCTACCCTTCCAAATAATGTCTCCATATCATACCTGTTATTTTAGTACACTAGACGTGTACAGTAAGAAAAAGAACTAATCCACAAGACAGCTGAAGCATACAAGCGCAAAATGTATAATGTAAATTTCTGTACTGCTTGCCTTTCATTTTTACCGCATAAATTTTAGGTAGAGCTTGTAATGGACTCTATTACAATTTCAAACTCACCATATTTACAAGAACATTTTTCAGCGGTCGCGAAGCACTTTGTACTGCTGGCACGTCTGATGCTTTTTCAGTTGTTCTTGTGGTGTTAATTGCGAATTCCTCCGCTCAAATATGCGGATAGATGAAGCGAATGGGGAATTGGAAAAAGCCGAAACATGTCTGCAGGTATAGATACTGTTTTGAAAATTGGATGCTTGCGAGTATATTACGAAACGTGATGAATTTAAAATAGTGGGATCAAGACCTCATGTCGTGTGACCACCATATTTGCTAGATTGGTTTAAGTGAGGACATCTTCGATGGAACGCTAAATACGGACAGGCACCTACCTCACATTCACAAACGACATCTCTTTTATCTTTTCTCTTTAGGTATTTTTAATAAATACAACTACTGATATGCGGTCCACTATATGATTATCGTCATAGTCTATGGACCCCCTCCTATAAAAAAGTTATTTTGCATGCATAGTATTGTTAGTAACAACAAACTGCTAGTAGAAAGATTCTCAACCATCTAGCGTCAAGACATACTTTCCATCTTAACAGAAAGTCCAGTGCTGTAAGTGCAGCCTGCCGAATTTGCGTCCATGACTATAAATGGGACTACTGGGGCTAAAACTAATTGATGTAGTACCTTTGGGTAATAATTAGAGTAGACATAAAATTGACTTCTGGGAGTAAAGGGTTAAATGGATTTATCTGTTGGGCAATAAATATATAATTATTATTATCATTATTATGATGTGTCTAAGTCAGCTGCATAACCACGATGTAACCAAAGTAATTAGACTTATCAGTACCAAGTGGGCAGAGAAAATTGCGTGAGGATGGTTACTCAGTAGCTACTTACCAACAGACTCTCCAGATGATCAAATAAAAAGTTGCACGCCAGTAAATCAGAGATTAAGATAAATATCAGCTTGAACACGGAGGAGCCCGCGTGCATTTTTGTGATACAGGTGAAATATCGATATGCATTAATGCAGGCGCGAAGGAATGCCGCAGATAAGGTAAATGAGAGAACTTCTCATGAAGCTTGGCAGTTTTATTTAATGACTATGCACACACCTAGTTGAGCTTAGATTGCTGAACGTCGTATGTTTGATAACGTTGAATGGCTACTGTTGGATGATTAGAAGGTCTTTTGCAATGTGGTACGTGGTAACTGACTAGCATGTTAATATAAATCATCAAACCTCCTCAACATGCAGATATGCCAAATACATGGTGGCTCATTCACATGGGAAGCGTATTCGCACCTAAACCAATATATTTTGGTAAAAACTATGCATGCGATGTTGTTCATAATATTTGGAAATTCATTAATGAAATATTCACAATCTTAAAAATCTGAAACGGTGTCACAATATTGACCCACATATGAAAGTTGATTTTTTTAAATGGATTGTCCTACTTTTTATTACAAATTCGTATTATCCATGAAAACAAAGTATTAATACTTAGATTTATAATTGAAAGTGTACATCCTTGATTTATTTAAGCTAAACCTTCAAGTCCATACTATATAATTAAAGTGAAGATTAAAAGGTGGATTATAAAATCAAAATGGAATGTGTTATATAATAATAATAATAATCACGTCTTTATTGGATAACCCGGAGGGACATAAACAGCGAAGTTTAGCCAAGGCTACTCTTACACTTAACTGTTTATGTCGGTTACATCTGATGTTCAAAACATGGAAAAAAAAAATATATATATATATATAAGAACAATGAAAAAAAGAACACATATATACCTAAGTATAAAATACAAATAGACACAATCTATATCTAGCAGAAATGCTTATTTAATCAATAGCGAGCAACATGCTTTTAGTATGTTTACGAAAACTTTCCAAAGACATCAATTTAATACTGTTGTCGAACTGATTATAAAATAGTGCTGCATTATATGTAAATGCTCGTTGGAATAATGCAGAAGTGTGTGGGGTGGTTCTGATACTATAACGATTCCTAACAGCCCTGTCATGCACTTCGTAATTAAATCTTAACTTAGCTCTTAGATATTCAGGCTTTGATGACAATATTATTTTATGAACTAAAACTAAGAATTTATGTTTAACCAAACTTCCTAACCTAAGCCAGTTCAATGTATATTTATCACTTACGTGATCGTATTTACGCAACCCATAAATAAAGCGAACACAGTTATTTTGGATGATTTGAAGACGATTTTTGATCAATTGATCCAAACATGGATAATAAACGACATTACAGTAACTGAGCATTGACATCACCAAAGATTCGCACAGCTTTTTTCTCAGTTTAAAGTTAAGCATGTAGCGATTGGAATAAAGAGCCCTAGAACACAGGTAAGTTTTTTCATCAAATTAGCTATTTGGCCGCGGAATCTTAATTTTGTGTCAATTTCCACTCCTAGTACCTTAGCTGTTGGAGTATGCTGTAATGTTATGCCATCAATAGTCAGATGGAAAGAATCTTCGACAGTTTTCCTCTTCTGATCAGAACAAAACAATAACACTTGTGTCTTATCTGGATTAATAGTAAGATTATGTTCCATAGAAAACTGATGAACCTTATCTAAATCAAGCTGTAAAATGTCTGATGAATTTTGCGTATCTGAGGCATCGAAATAGAATATTATTTGAGTATCGTCAGCAAATGTTTGTATCCCTGAATTGTCAACTGCTTTATGCAGGTCACACGTGTAAATCAAAAAGAGCACAGGTCCAAAAATTGAGCCTTGCGGAACTCCTGACGGAATAGTCGTAATATTGGATTGATCGTTATTGATTGTGACACATTGCGTGAGACCGGACAAATAGCTACGGAAAAAACTGACAGCAGCATCATCGAAGCCTATATACCTCAGCTTGGCGCACAAAAGTTTATGATTTATTGGATCGAATGCTTTGGAATAGTCAATTGATACCACTGCTGGCAAGCATATGTTGTATGTTGAAGTACGACAGATATAATTTTTTGAATCCTTATCCAAACAGTTATCGGAACTTCACAAGTAGTCCAAGTTTTACATGAATGTGCTGACAAACTTAAAAAACAGAAAAACATTGACAAAAAAAACATTAAGACTGGTGGCAATATCCTTAATCAAACATAATAATAAATTCTTCATCATATTTGGATGTCTAAAACAACAATTTGATGTGCAATCCAATGAGAGCTCAGGGACTTCTTCTTGACCTTTCTATGGAGAGGTGCTTGTTTCGGTGCGTCGGCTATCGGTTCATCGATAACCGAAACTATCCACATTGGGATGGAGGAACACATGCCTAATACAGTGAAAGTGCCCAAACTAGGGTCCAATGGCTGGTTCAACAAATCGTGCTCGCCAGCAGAAGATCAAGGTACGACCAAGTGCCGTATATTCAAAGGCTTCCCTACACTATGCAAGAAGTAACATAAGACCGTGAGTCGAGTGCTTTGGTCGCTAGAAACCGCTGAGGGACTCAACAATCTCCCAACGGCGGATCCAGGAGTTGTGTCGGGGGGGGGTCACACTGGTCAAAAAACTTCATGTTCAGGAAGATGTTCTTCTCGTTTTTTTGGGGGGGAGCTCAGTGCCTCTGACATAAAAATTAAAGACTAAGAACTTGACTGGCGGACGGATGTCAGATGACAACCCTACCATTGTACCCTTAAAGGGTACAGCCTAAAAGTGGTAATAAAATATTAAATAAATCTAATTTAAAAATGAACAATTTATTGCTAGATAACAAAATTAATTCTTCTTTTTTGTCTTCATGTGAATCGATTAATATTAATACTTACCATCTCTTTTGAATCCAGTGCAACAGCTTTTTTGGGGTTTTGTCCATCACAGTGGCGGATATAAGTAATGGCAAAATGGAGATTTGCCGCCTGGGCCCCCAAGGAAGGGTGGCCACAGGGCCCCCCCCAGCAAAAGTCAGCTCTAGGGTCTATATTGTTCAGCGCGTCTGAATGTAAAATTGATAACAAGAAATCAGAGTGTTGTTATATTCTTTTAATCACCATCTGCGTAATGTTTTGAAACAGCGCGTTAGCATTCAGTTTGAATAAGAAAATTTCGCTTTCATTTCTTAAGAATTTTTTTGAAAAATGACTATTTCATTTATAAAGCAACGACCGAATGACTCTCAAGGAGTGGAGGGGATATTTTTCCATTTTGTGCTTACATATATACATATTATTACCTGGTATATAATGTTCAGTAAATGAATTTTTTCGTGGTATGAATCAGCCTATTTTAGTCTAATGAACACTCTAATGCGTCTATTACAGTCTTTTCGCGTATTCGCTGCTTATAGCTATAAAGTTTTACAATACTGTGCATTTTTTTGTTTGGCAGCATATTCAGTAATGCTTTTCTCACACAGCAAATATAACTCATTTTATACACATGCAGGTCAATACAGATAATCATCCAGAAGCGGTCTTGCTATTCAACCAACTTTCTTCTCAGAGATAAAAACTACAGACAAGGACCATTTGGCCTCACGAAACATATGCTTCAAATATGTTTAGTTGAGTGATTCCTCCTTAGATGGACGTTCAGAACGATCCTAATGAGCAAACGTGGAATGACTGTTTGCGCCCTAAAAACTGCCTAGATTGCAAGATGACATCTTATAGGTTTTTCTTCACGTTTGATGGGTTATTTACATGACACCCATGCGGGCCCTTTTCCTTAAATCCGCCACTGGTCCGTCAAAAGGTATTTTTTATCAAATTTGCTCACAGCTTAAGCGCGCGCGAAGAAGTTTTTCCTACATCAGGCTGACCGCATAGGCAACCAGTCTTGCGCTATCATCTAAGGGCTTACAGTTAAATCAAAATTGACGGATGCAGTGCTGCCAGTGTCTAGTAGAAAATATCAGTACGGCATCCATTTAGTATGTGTGCATTACAGATTTATCTAAGAGATTTGGAACTTAAAAATAAGTGGTCGAACTAAATTCGCCTCGGGGGGTCCTGACCCCCATGACCCCCCCCTGCAATCTCCAATTTAACGCTTCCAAAACATAGTACTGTGCCTTGACGAACACAAAGCATCCTAGCACTCATCTGGTTTCGATGGATGGCCGAGTTCTGCCAAAGAGCCGTTCATTTCGGCTGATAGTCAATAACGACAGCTGCTGGGGAAAAGCTAGGCTACTTGTTTAGGGCTAAGAAGTACTTTTCTCCGCAAGAGTTCCTCACTCTATACGGGACCTAGTCTCGAGAATGGCTCATACGTTTGGTGTGCTGCCGCCCCGACTAGGTTATTTAGTCACGATGCTGCCCAGAGGAGGGCTGTCCGACTGATTGATGACTCTTTTCAGTCTCGCGACCCTTTCGCACTGGCGGGCAGTCGGTGATCTAGCTCTCTTCTACCGCTACTCCAACGGGTTCTGCTCCACAGAGCTCCCTTCCATGACGCCGACGCGCGATGTGCCTCCCAGACAGACCCGCCTGACTTTGTCGTCCCATTTTAACTGTGTCGAACTTCGTATATTGAGAACTGGCTGATACGACCGCTCCTTTATTCCGAGTATGTCGAGATTGTGGAGCAATCTACAAGAGACAGCTTCCCAGGTCTACTAACCTTAGACAGTTCAAATATCTGATTAACAAAATTTCTTTGGGATCCTCATAGCAGCCGCGGTGTCCTGGCATTTAAGCTCGTGTCTAGTTGAGGCATCTTAAACTATGCTACAGTTCAATGTACTAGAACCTGATAGTATGAGATGGGTAGCAACGAGGGCTGTATTGAGCTTTATGAAAAATGTTGGTCAGATATAGACTCAATCTCGACAGAAACCCAGTATTTTTAATACTAAGGTACCTGTACCAAATAAGGGCAAGCTCCTTATAAGGCCATGCGTCGATTTTACAGACACTAGTTACATCTAGAATTAAAGATTTCTACAGTTCTATACATTCATTGAGATGAGTTAGCACCCATAAATGTGCCTTACAAAATTACTACTTTAAATTTGTCTTCGACTCTGCTTCTTTTTGCGAAATCTGTTGTCAGTTCAATCAGGTAAGTCTATAGAACATATACAGCTAGTTATTTGTCGTCGCCAGGTTTTAAATATTTTGTATTTTATAAATTGTATGTTTAAGGTTATATGTGCCTAATAAGGCCATGATAAACGGTTCCCATTACGGCCACTTGGCCTTATTAGGAACACGCTGGCCATTACGGCAGATGTCTTAAATTAAGATGTTTTTTTTTTCAGAGACAATAGTCGAAATATGCCCTCTAAGAAAAGGGCGCTGTGGTCAACCGAAGCGCTTGTACAAGCACTGGATAGTATAAACAGTGGAACGTCGGTAAATCGTGCATCCAAAGAATACCAAATTCCACGAAGAACACTTCGCATGTTCGTACAGGTGTGCGAGAAAGAAAACTTGGTACTCGTACAATTTTGTCTAGAGAGCAGGAAGATGAACTATGCTCAAGGATAATCCGATTATCGGATACAGGAATGCCCCTTACACCAAAGATTTTGCGAAAATCCGTCTTTTCCTATGTTAATGACAGACATGAAAATATTCGCCAAAGGAAAGCACAGGTTTTAAATCCAGCTAGGGCACAGAAAGTAAATAAGTACATTGTAAGCGACTACTTCAAAAAACTAGAAAGTTTGCTGATTAGACTAAACCTAATCAAGCCCCATCGTATCTACAATGTAGATGAATGAGAAGGGGTGCAGACTCACCATCCACCGCCAACCAAATGTGTTGGCGAGGAAAGGTGGAAGACGTGTTCACTATGTAGCTAATGAGCATGCAGAAAATTCCACAATAGTTGCATGGAAATGCTATTGGACAGGCAATACCACCAATGGTCCTGTTCAAGGGAAAACGTAAAAAGGATGAATGGGGTGACAATATGCCAACCGGAACAGTAATTGAAATGACCCAAAAAGGAAGTATGACGGCAGCAGTATTTGTTAAATGGCTAGACCATCTAGCAAACTATAAGCCACCAGGAGATATTCTTCTCATATTTGATGGTGCCTCTTCTCATTTGGATGCAACTATTGTTGACGCCGCCGAAAAACCTCACATCACTTTATTGTGTCTTCCGAGTAACACGACACACGTGCTGCAACCGCTAGATAAATGTGTTTTCAGCAGTTTCGAATATCATTGGGAAAATGAAATACTTAACCATTACAAGCGGTATCCTGGCAGGAAGTTGAATCGTGCAAGATTTGGAGAAATTTTGAGGAAAGTGTATCCAAGGGCCATGTCTTCTGAAAATCTTCAGTCAGGATTTCGCGCAACAGGAATATACCCACACGACCCAGCTGCGATCCTGGAGACTGCATTTACACCTAGTTTAATGTCAGAGAGGCCCGATTCAAATACGGCAGCTACAGATGTTTAGGAGGAGAATGAGGAAAACGATGATGTCAGCTTTACAGAATCTGATGACTTACACTACTGATGGCCAACGGAACTTCAATGTTACAGATAACAGCTACTTCTAATGAAAAAGAAATAAACTCGACTCAAAAGTTTGCAGTTCTTGAAACAACAAATCTTGTGACTGGTCAAATAGACAGTGATCAATTGGATCTAAGTTTCAGCGAAGTACTTCCCACACCCGAATGGAAGGCCAACGCCACAAAAAGACGAAAAGCCATCAATTCTACTGCGCAAATCGTCGTAAGAGATTTGTTTAAAGACCCAAATCCAGGTCCATCCGGCTTAGATAGAACAATAGTGAGTCTGGAACCGTTAAAAGCAAAAGGTCCCGAAAGAATAAAGACGAAAACTGGTACTGTTTCATATGCGATAAGGATGAAGTACGTGACATGCGTCTGTGTGTAGTATGCTTAAGATATGTCCATGAGGAATGTGTAGGCTTGTGTAGAGGTGATAAAGTATCATTTGTTTGTCATCATTGCGAAGGCAAAATCTAAGATTCTGTATGATTTTCTTTAAACAAGTTGACTTTTTTTATTTAAATCTGTCTAGATTTAAGTGTTTTTTTAATTTTGTTTAATTAGACATATAGCTTCGTTTATTATACAGTCTTGATTTACATTTTGATTGTGGTTTTATTGAAAACCAGATGGTGACCTTATTTGGATACATGGGTTCCTAATAAGGCCAACGGTAGTGTTTCGAAAAATATATTTTTTTATATGAAAAGAAAAGGTCTCTGAGTTCTCCGATGTAGCTTGTGTAATAAGCATATCTACAATAATACCTTTAAAATTCCAAGGTCGTTTCGCAAATATTTACGCAGTTACAGCTGTCCAACCGTTAATGTGGCCTTATTTGGTACAGGTACCTTATTCAAAGACTCCAACCTCAGGCATATTCTGTATTTCACGCTCAGTTGTTAATAGGTCGTGAGGTTGTACGTGAATATGGTAAGTTGACTACAGACGGAACATTTCAGTTATGATAAGTATCGATATTTTCTCAACCACAATGCCTTGCTGTGCTGTGTCGTACGTTATAAAAACCTGAGAAGGATTTATTGCAAAGGTACCAGTCATTGTAAAACGCTGTAAGCCAGCGTGGACATATCCATGGACTGAACGTTACGTGTCTTGCGTCCTGTAAATGCACCATAATTTATTCAAGCTTTACGATAACTGGATTTCGGCCGCGTTGTAACACTTGTCTTATCGGGTTTTTATCCCCTGCCTTGCGCTGTCCGTGTCGGTGTGATGTGCCTCTTTCAGATTGGCGGAAAAATGCCTGTATGTATCGTAACGTGTCTGCTGACGCATTGGCCGCATTACTGAATTACATTATTGTCGGATTTGTCCCGCAGGATTACGAGGTGCTTCAGCACCTCAAAGGCACCGCTGAAGCAACGTGTGCAATTTTTCCTTTTTTTAGGTTTGCCAAACAACATTTTTTATATTCTTGTCAAAAAGAAATAATGCGCTATTAAATGCCTTCATCGCTACAGGATATTTCCAAGTTTCATCTGGGAAAGCTTCTTCATTCAACGAAAATTTGGGGTTATACATATATATATATATATATATATATATATATATACTTCGAAGTTGAGTCATTTATTTTAACAGTGAGTAGATCTGATCAAAAGAAATGTTTTTTTCCTTTACCATTTTTCTGGTAAAATTAAAGTAACAAAGTTATAGCCCTTTCGAAGTTTAAGTACCGCCCTGTTTCAATAATAATGTTATGTGCTCGTGTTTGGTTCATCGCATCGGAAACAAAAAAGCGAAAGAATTTGGAACGATGTTTTTACAATTATTTTAGTCAGTTGTATACAGTCAGTGTTAGTCGGTAACGCGTTTGAATAGTGGTGTCTGTTGCGTGGCTCAAACGAAATAAAAAATGGCACATGTTTATGCGGGTCGGTTTCCCAATCGAGTGCAACCAACCCCTCGTGCCTTTGTTAATGTAGTACAACGGGCTCGTGAATCAGGTGACTTAAGACCACACAGGGGACTGCATGCCGGTGCTCCAAGACCTCACGATCAAATACAGGTCCGCACTGAAATACTTGTCGGGAGGATACTTTATAAAACATGGTAAAAAAATTTTATTAATTTTTTTTTATTTTTACACACATATTTTGGTTTATCTTCCTTCTACAATCATTATCTGAAAATTAATGACTCAACTTCAAAGTCACCCTAGTATATATATAAAGAGAAAATGATCATGCGGAGAAACGTATATAACAAAAAGTAGAAAAATAATGGGCGAGATCCGCAAAAAAGAGGAAAGTGGGTTCGAGCAGAAAATAGGATAGGTAACCCGAGCGATACGTATTTCTGCTGGTTGGCTTCATCAGGCCCGAAATGAATGCACATATGAAACTACAAAAGTAGATACACATGCCCACACATCCGGATACGGGTGTAACCTGAGGAAACGAAGATGGAGAGGAAAAAAAACGACACACGATGTCCACAACAAGAGCCAACCTACACATTGTAGTATAAAATGGCTAGAAGACCTCGAATTTTCAAGGAGACATCTAACCACAACCACGCGGCCGATTATAGCCACTTGCTGTGGTACTTCACGCCCAAAGGATCTACAAAGAGAAAATGATCATGCGGAGAAAGGTATATAACAAAAAGTAGAAAAATAATGAGCAAAATCCTCTTATTTGCTGATTTTGTCCATTATTTTTCTACTTTTTGTTATATATATATATATATATATATATATATATATATATATATATATATATATATATATATATATATATATATATATATATATATATATAAATATAAGAAAAGATAGGAAAATAGTGGGCAAGACCCGCATTTTTCTACTTTTTGTTATATATATATATATATATATATATATATATATATAAATATATAAATATATATATATATATATAAATATAGCAAAAGATAGGAAAATAATGGCAAAACCCGCAAAAAGAATGAAAGCGGATTCGAGCAGAAAATAAGATAGGTAACCCGAGCGATACGTATTTCTGCTGGTTGGCTTCATCAGGCCCGCCATTTTATACTACAATGTGTAGATTGGCTCTTGTTGTGGACTTCGTGTGTGATTTTTTCCCTCTCCATTTTTGTTTCCTCAGGTTACACCCGTATGCGGATGTATGAGCATGTGTATCTACTTTTGTAGTTGCATATGTTGCATTTCGGGCCTGATGAAGCCAACCAGCAGAAATACGTATCGCTCGGGATACCTATCCTATTTTCTGCTCGAATCCACTTTCCTTTTTTTGCGGATTTTGCCCATTATTTTCCTATTTTTTGTTATATATATATATATATATATATATATATATATATATATTGTATTGCTTAGCTTGAAGCTATTAATTAAAGATACTTTGCTATAGAATGTGATATTTTGACAGAGCTTTCTGTCTCATTGTCACTAGCAGTACTTAAAACTGTCCCATCGCCATTGTTACAAACACTTCTGATTAGTTCTGTATCAGTTAATTCTTCCACCAATTCCGCACCATTAATCCACTCACCAACATCTGATTGGGTAAGATTTTCACACCCTGCTATTTTTACGACGATCTCATGTAAATTTTCGTTGTTATTCTCATAGTCTGTGCAAGGTTCCACTTCTTGCTCAGTTATTGTCGACCAATATTTTTGTAAAGTAGGATTTTTTACTTGGCGTGCATGCTTCTGCTATCCAATATGCTACATTCTTGAAGTTAATCTCTTTTAACGAGGTTAGAACCAGTATCAACTTTAACTAAAATTTGCTCTAATAACAAACGTGTGTAATTGCATTTTAAATTTTCTCAAACTCCTTAATACATTGGCTGAATCAGTGACGTTACATTATGAGGCCAAAACATCACTCGTATTTCTCCACTTTTAAGTTGCTCCTCTTTTGGGTGGCTCGGAGCATTGTCTAATAACAAAACACATTTTTTCTAGGATATACGCATATACGCGTTCATTCAAATATCATTCGGTCTTGGAAACAAAATGATTGTGAAACCAGTCCTGGAATACAGCAGCATACGATTTTTATACCACACTGGAAGATCGTTGGGACGGACGTGTTTAAATGCTCTTGGTTTAGCTCTTTTCCGATTAACAACAAAGGAAGTTTGTGTTCTTTACTGCGTTTGTAAGCAGGGGCTCCAGATTTTTGTTTTGAAGCTAATCTTATAGTTTAGGTCCGTTTCGTCGCAGTTGAAAATTTGTTCTGGATTTAAGCCATACTGCTTCATTACTTCTTTAAAATGTTCTACAAATTATAATGCAGCGGACCTATCGGCAGATCATTTTTCTCCGCAAACTTTTAATTCTCGTTTACCGTGTCGTTTTTTCCACCTATGCAGCCAGTCACTGGCAGCAAGTTATCAGGCGCCTCAATAACTGGCAATTCTTCACTTAAGTTGGCTTCCTGTTGCTTTAGAGTTGGTCCGGAAATTGGTATTCCACGTTCTCGACTCTGTGTAAACCACAGATTTACCACTTTTTGATATTCTCCTTTTCATAGCTTTCCGTGACGGCTGCGATGATGTCAGAACATTGGACCACTTTTCAATTTTCTCAAGTTATTTTTTCCATTCTGATATGGTTCTCACGGTCACACCCATATGATTTGCCACGTTTTTAAGCAAACCGCCTCTATCTAAACGTATGATTGTCTCAAGTTTCTGTTCTATGGTAATAACAACGCGTGTACGTTTCCTTATATGCTGCTCCATCTTACCGATTATGAAACTGACTGAAACAAACATACACGCACACATACCAGTGAATTTCGCAAACGCGCTTGGAGAATCACCGGGCGCGAATCTAATGACGCAAACGTCGAAAGGGAACTATCAGCGGCTATTTCGGATCATGCGGCGATTTCCTGAACAACTTCGGTTAAAACGGATAAACTATTGTATGCGATCTGTTTGGAATAAAGCGGATTTCGGATAATCGGGGTTCTACTGTATCTCAAAAAATAAAAATTTATCTACAGGGTGACTTTGAAGTTGAGTCATTAATTTTCAGATAGTGATTGTAGAAGGAAGATAAACCAAAATATGTGTGTAAAAATAAAAAAAAATAAAAAAAAATTTTACCTTGTTTTATAAAGTATCCTCCCGACAAGTATTTCAGTGCGGACCTGTATTTGATCGGGTGGTCTTGGAGCACCGGCATCCAGCATGCACTCCCCTGTGAGGTCTTAAGTCACCTGATTCACGAGCCCGTTGTACTACATTAACAAAGGCACGAGGGGTTGGTTGCACTCGATTGGGAAACCGATTTTGTAAAGACTCCACCCCCCGTAAATAAGAATCATGTCCACAAGTTTAGCATTTTCGTAAACATGTGCCATTTTTTATTTCGTTTGAGCCACGCAACAAACACCACTATTCACTCACGCGTTACCGACTGAATCCAACTAAAAACATCGTGATAAGCGTTTCAAATTCTTTCGCTTTTTTGTTTCCGATGCGATGAACCGATGCAGATTATATCCGTTGTCACGAGCACATAATATTATTATTGAGACAGGGCGGTACTCAAACTTCTAAAGGGCTATAACTTTGTTACTTTAATTTTACCAGAAAAATGTTAAAGAAAAAAAACATTTCTTTTGATCAGATCTACTCACTGTTAAAATAAATGACTCAACTTCGAAGTCACCCTGTATAATATACAACCCACAAATTTTATTATTCTATCTTCAATAATAAAACAGTTATAGGGGCGAGCCACCTTGGAGAATCACTCGGTATAGAAAAGTTTATGTATACGAAGAATTATTGTTTCCGAAAGATGTTTGTATTACGAAATTCATTGTGCTGTCATACCGGGCTTCCCCCAATTCGGTTCAACCCCTCTCAATTAACCCATCTGATACAATCAATTGAAGCTACCTTTATTTGTATGGTAAAATATTCGGTGCCTTCAACCTGGATCTCCTGCTTCAGATGCAAATGATACATTTTCTTGGTCTTGTTCCATATATCGCCCGATGTCAATAATTTACTGTCAATTGCAAGTGCACAATGAGCAGGCCCAACGAGCGACTGCGTCAGCGAGATAAATCAGTGCAAAGGCCCATCGGCCGTGCCTCGGACGCCGGTCCCAGTCTTCGCCGTCTCATAATTGACATAATGATAGGAGTAAATCTTCCCTCGCGTACGTTGATTTATCTGTGGGGGCACCAAGGAAAAATGCATTGGCAACAATCGGTGTTGCCGAGTTGAGCCTATCGAAGGAGATCCCGCAGAGACCTTTGGCTTCCGGCTGATTCCATCAAAAATTACCATTGTTTAGACTCCAACACGTATAACAAAAATGTTCATGAGTCCAAAGTTTTTCCATGAGTGTGCTAAAAAAAGTCGTCGTAAATTTATTTAACAAACGTTTTACAAAATTGAAATGTAAAGACTGTCTTTTGTACAACCTTAACAAGTGTATTCCTGATAATATTTCTAACTATGCTTTGTCTGTAAATCTCTATAGTCGCAAGAGTATCAAATCAAAGGAACTCGTTCTTTGTGTGACCCCAGAGGTAGAAATCCAAGAGTGAAAGGTCTGGGGATCTAGGACGCCAAGATATTGAACCACTTAATGAAACTATTATTTCATCAAACTGCTCTCTTAAGAAGTTCCTGACTTGAATGGTGTTGTTAGCCGGACATCCATCCTGTTGAGAGCAGGTTCTTCTAAAATCATCTTCGGTTAGACTAGCTCGTAAAGCCGGCACAACCTGGTTTCTCAAAAGCTCTAGGTACCTCAAAGTGGTCTATATCGACCCCTAGGGGTCTATGACAACCTGCAAAGGGTCTACGTCAGCGAAAAAAAATATTTGGGGGTCCATGAAATGAATATGGGGGTCCACGATAGTGGATCTCAACACATACACTGATAGTACCTATTTACTTACTAATATCTTATAATATCAAAACATATACATTATTTATAAAAGTACCTATGAAGTAAAAAATTTATTATATATGTTTATAAAATTGTGTAAGTTGTACGATGTTGGTATTCGCTTTATGGTCGCAATACATTTTGAACTTGTAAAAACCTGAGAGTCGCAGTCTCAGAGCTTCGCTACCTTGCACTGACTTGTTCAATTCGTCACTCTATAAATACGAATGTGGGACACATACGTTTATTCGTTTCCTGAATCTTGAAAAGGAAAATGCTAAGAAAATATTTTAAAAAATACCAACAGATAGTATATCACACAAATTATAGTGAGTCAGTATTATTTTGTTTGAGAGTGCTGGAGAAAAGTAAGTACATTATTTTTTATTAAATTTTAGTTTTGTACTCGTAGTTAGCAAAGATAGATAAATTACGCCAATCATGACTTTAGTTATTAGTAGTTAAATATTCAATCATGCAAAATTACACGAGTGCTCCTCAATAGCTTCTTTTTTAAAGTTTTAGCAATCCGTAATATAATTACAGTGCAATCTCCGTAATTAGAGCTAATTGTTGCAAGATGTTCGAATTATGGAATGTTTTCGGAAAAATCAAAAAATATTTTTAGTATACAGCTGCTGGATTTTCTGTCTTATTTAAATAATTTAATTTTGCCCACAGATGACTGATGCCATGTCCGAATCTAAAAAGAAATGTAGACAGTACAGTGATAATTATTTGAAATTTGGCTTCATTCCATCATTGCCGGACAAACAATCGCCTATGTGCCTTTTATGCAACAAAGTTTTGGGCAATAACGCTATGAAACCATCTAAACTGCAAGCTCATCTGAGAAGATGCCACCCTGAATGTTCGCTTCGACGTCACAAAGAAATGATGATGGTTTGCGGGCGTCTTACAATATCTCGTTACTTATAGCAAGATCCCGAAAACCGTATACTATCGGAGAGAATTTAATTTTGCCAGCCGTTGAAGAGGTTTTAAAAACTGTTTTACACAAACCTGCATCTGATATCATTAAAAGAATTACCTTAAGCAACAATACTGTTGAAAGACGTATTGATGAAAAGAGTTCTGATATTGAAAGCTTCTTATGTAATTATTTGCAAACGACCAATTTCTCTATACAACTGGACGAGTCAACTTTACCTGATCATGCAGCATTATTATTGGCATATGTTCGTTTTATTATGAATCAATAAATCTACGAAGAACTGCTCTTCGCAAGAACTTTGATAACCGACACTAAAGGCGAATCAATATTTCATGTTTTGACGGATTACTTCATTGAAAAAGCAATTCCTTTATCAAATATAATATCAGTAGCTACAGATGGAGCACCTGCCATGGTTGGACGTTATCGTGGATTTATAAGCTATTTAAAACAAAATGTGTCAGGGGTGTTAGCAATACATTGCGTCATCCATCGACAACATTTAGTTGCTAAAAATTTGTGTGTTAGATTGCAGGAATCACTTCATTTAGTCATTGATGCAGTAAACCGAATCCGAAGCAACGCGTTGAATACGCGGTTATTTGTGTGAAGAAAATGACGAACACTTTCATCAGTTACTCCTTCACACTGAAGTACGCTGGCTGTCGAAAGGCTTATGTTTGACAAGATTTTTTGCACTTTTTGAGACTATTTTAGAATTTCTGGATACTAAAGATAAAATTTTAAAAGAAAATTTAATGAAGAGGAAAACAGACATCGCCTATTTAAAAGATTTGTTTACAAAATTTAATATGGTTAATTTGCAATTACAAGGCGACAGTTTAAATTTAATTAAAACCAAAGTCCATCTTATCAGCGTCTCTTGCCAGAGATAAACAAATGAAGCAAAATATTGGACGGGGCGAATTTTCTCAGTTCCCCAATTTGTCACAGACAAGCTGCCAGGAAGACGACGTTTCAACTTACGTTCAACATTTAAATGCCCTCTATTCAGATTTTGAATCTAGGTTTGAGGATATTTTGACTATGGTAATACCACCGTGGATAATTAATCCATATGGTGACATAGAAGAAGCGAATGTCGTAATGCAAGAGGAATTGACTGAACTAAGTACAAACGAAGAACTTAGGGTTCAGTTTAGAAACGGATATCAGCAAATCTGGCTGCAAAACAACATACCCGTTACTTATCCCGAAGAAATTTTTAATTTCCCTTCCATCGTCATACCCAGTGGAAAGGGGGTTCAACGCTGTTACCAATCTCCTAACGAAAAAAAGAAGCAGACTGGACATCATTAGCCGAGGAGATTTAAGATTAACCCTTACAAAATTGACGCCAAATGTTGATGGTTTATTATTAAAGCATCAGGTGTATCCTTCTCACTAAAAATATTGACTTATTGCTTATGTTATTTTATTGATAGTTTATTTTATGTTTATTGGTGTCTGACCAATAAATGCCCGCATTGGGAATAAGTGCCCGCATTCATTTTTTTAAAGAACCCCCCTTTATAGAAAATATTTTTTTTTAAAAATTATTCTAAAATTCGTTAATTTTTTGCCTATTTTTAGATAACTTAAACGTATAAGAAGCGGAATTTCATCACTCAACTAACAGTGAAATTATTGTAGAACATACGTTTATGTTATAGTTAATAAAAGAACTCGCTTATTGTACTATTTTAAGTAAAAACCTTTTTTTTTAATTATATTTCACTTTTTTTTTATTTTATCACTCTTATTTTTTTTTTCAATGCGGGCACTTATTGGTCAGACACCTGTTTATTTAATGTTACGTATATTTTAGATAACAGATACAAAATTTTATTTTGAGCAGTTTTAATTTACATTCAATTAATAAATGTATAAATTAACATGTGTTTTTACTTTAAGTTTTTAACACTAAACTTCACTACAGTTAGAAATTCACAGGAAATCAATATCAGGTAACACGGAAAAACATGGCAAGGGGTCTACGACACAAAAAAGTTTGGGGAACTCTGGTTTAGATTGTCAAACAAAAATGGTCCTATAACTCGACTTCCTGAAATGATTAATACCTAACTTCAAATAGGTTCCCAGTTAAAAAAGGTGAGTTAGTTTAAATTACCAATGACTCCACACCAAAAGTTAGCTTCAAATGTGGTCGGTAGACGTCTCTCTGCCACCTCGTGGGGGTTTTCCACAGCTCAATGCATATTAAAAACTCCACAATTCGTGAACCTACTTTCATCGAACCACAAGGCAGGATTTACAAAATCGGCATTCTCATTAGAATTCCTAGTATACCACACACAGAAGTGCGTTCGCCTTGGAAAATCAGTCCTTGAATTATTGTCTGTTTGTAAGGATGGTACTTATCCTCATTTAACACTCTCTGTTGATTTTGACACACACCAAATTCTCGTTCTATAGTTTGTTCTAGGTTGTGCGAAGTCCTTATAATGTCACATTTTGACAGCTGTCAAATTAGCTGTTTCCGATTTACTGACAAAAAACAAAATTCGATATTTTCTGTTTTTCGCCGATATTTCCAAAACCAATTGAACGATCGGAAATCTGAAGCCGGCTATCGAATGCACTAAGTTTCCTCCAAAACTTTCCCCATTTAGCCTTTGCTCTAGGTATAGCAGGGGCCGAGATCCCTGAATAGAGAAGCGAATCTGGGACACACTACCTATAGGTTTTGGTTTTTCTAACATATGACCAAAGTTATATGCGTATACTATTGTATTAATCTCTTAGTATGTGGTTGACGATACGTGTATTAACTTTTGTTTCTATTTCAGGTATGTATCTTCTGCAGTCTGCCACAAGTAAGTACAGGTGCTATAACGTCGCTCATGAATAAATACGTATGACAAATTTCATTAAAGGAAAACATTGCTTGTTTGTTGCTCGCTTTGTTTCAACTGCTCTTCTGGGAGGTCAAGTTGATTGATTTGGGTCCTAATACTTTAAGTGATGCGCCATCTGAAGCTCCGGTATAATGCAACTGCGATTTGAAGGAACCATGTATGATTTTATAATGCTTAATTATTTTAGTTTTAGTTCTTTACAACATGCTATGTTGAGGGTTTGTTTTTTTATTCAAATATGATTACACTTTTATATTGTCAATACTCAAGTCACACAGCCCTCGAGACGGTTCATTAACTGCCGATAGCAGTGCTGGATCTCCGATAATCGAATATCCTTCACCTGGTTGGTTACAGCCATTTCAATGTTTTCGACTGTCCCTTGTGACGATTTTTAAAACTCGGGAAAAGGTTCATCTACAGTCGACTTTCTCCATTCTGAAAATGCCTTAAACCACCGATAACCCTGGGCTCTCGACAAAACACTATCTGCGTAGGCCTGCTGAAGCTTAGCAAAAGTTTTTGTTGCCCTGCGAGAAGCCTGACGCAAAACCTGAGAGTACACCGTTGCTCGAAATTGATGTCATTTATTTAAGAACACAAACTCAAACGAGTTCAAACTTGTACTTAAGGTGGATCACATGTTCCCCTGTTTTCTCTCGCCTCCAGTGTTGCCAGATCGAATGCCAGGATCATTGCTTAATTTACAGACCTCGTAAATATTATTCAGCCATTTCAGAATAGTCTAATATCTCTTAATGTTGAGACTTGACCCAACACATTGTAGTTCCTGTTTAAATAACTCTGATCAACAGCCAAAAAATATCCTAAATAAAATCAACAAAATATTACTATTTTTAATGTGCTAAAACCGGAATGAAACTTATTTTTTCAATATTAGTTCAAGTTTTAGAGATACGGTAATTATATGTGTTCCTGCTGTGACAGTGTTAATATACTGTAATTCACAAGAATTCACGTGCTACATTTTTATATTCGGCAAGGAAAGATGATGTAATCGGCATAATTGTGTTACGTTATACATACGTGTACATTATATTGTTTTATATTAGCCATTTTTTCCTCAGTTGGCTGACAGCGTTCATGCAAGATGTCTCGAAAGTGTGTAAACAATCCAGATCAGTTTTGTTACGTGTGTGGAGACGGTCTATTACTCCACTATTAAAAAAGGCATATCAGCTTTATTTCGGTTGTAAACTAGGTGATCAAGACAAACAGTGGGCACCCCACATCTGCTGTAATACATGTGCTTCAAGTCTGAGGAGCTGGTTAAATGGCAAAAAACGGTCTATGCGCTTTGCTGTCCCAATGGTTTGGAGAGAGCCTACAAATCATATTAATGATTGTTACTTTTGCATGGTACCTTGTGTTGGACAAGCCACAGGTATGTCCAAGAAAAAAAAATCGGTTATCAACTACCCAAACATACCATCTGCGATGAGACCTGTGCCTCACAGTGACGAAAATCCTATTCCAAAACCTCCAGAATCCTACACTTGCGAATCAAAAAACGAATCATGGCGATTGAGTGATTCGTCAGGAAGAAGATATGCCATCAACGTCAAGAGATCCTGATTTTATACCGAGCACGTCATGTCACCAACCGCACAAAATAACACAGTCAGAATTAAATGATCTTGTAAGAGATTTAGAACTTCCAAAATGTAAGGCAGAGTTACTTGTATCAAGACTGCAGCAGTGGAACTTGTTAGAAGACGATGTTTCGGTATGTGTTTTTCGTAAACGCCACAAAGACTTAGAACCATTTTTCAATTTGGAGAATAACTTGGTTTTCTGCAGTAACATTAACGGCTTACTGGCGGCTTTAAATATAAACTATAACCCAGAAGAATGGAGATTGTTTATAGACAGTTCAACATTGAGTTTAAAGGCAGTGTTATTGCATATTGGAAATATTTTACAATCTCTTCCTGTAGGGTATGCAGTTCACATGAAAGAATCATATGATAATATGAAGTACCTATTGACATGCATAAAATACGATGAGCACCAATGGCATATTTGTGGCGATTTGAAAGTTGTTGCACTTTTACTTGGGCTGCAACTAGGCTAGACAAAGTTTTGCTGTTTTTTGTGTGAATAGGACAGTCGGGCAAAGGCACTTCATTACACCAGACAAAACTGGCCTGTTCGTCAAATCCTAGAGCCAGGTCAAAAAAATGTACAGCATATGCCATTAGTAGATTCGAAAACATTTTTATTACCACCACTGCATATCAAGTTGGGCCTAATGAAAGACTTTGTCAAGGCATTAGATAGAGATGGGCCAGCTTTTCAATACCTGCGTCAGAAATTTCCAAGACTAAGTGAGGCAAAGGTTAAAGAAGGTTTTTTTGTTGGGCCACAGATTCGAAATATTTTGAAAGATACACAGTTTGAAAACAGTTTAACAGGTATTGAAAAACCTGCTTGGAATGATTTCCGTCTGGTGGTCACTAATTTCTTGGGAAATAGAAAAGCTGACAACTATAAAACCCTTGTCAAAAATATGCTGTCACCGTATCAAAAGATGGGCTGTAATATGTCTCTTAAGATACATTTCCTACACTCACCCCTGGACTTTTTTCCTGACAATTGCGGAGCCGTAAGTGATGAGCACGGCGAACGTTTTCATCAGGATATTTCAACAATGGAAAAAAGGTACCAGGGAAAGTGGAATCCTTCCATGCTTGCAGACTACTGTTGGACTCTTGGTAGAGATGCTCCAGAAACGATCCATAAAAGAACAGCAAAAAGACAGCGCATATAGTGATTCTTATAAGTATATGAATCTTGTTACTTTTTTAATATATCCTTAAAAGTAAAGTTTTTTTTCTAAACCTCAACTAATTTTTTTATTTTATTGTCATTTTTGGATTCAGCGTCCCAAAATTAACAAAGAAGTGCACTTTTCCCACAAGATACAATTAAAAAACTAAAATTTGTTGTCCAGTGTAATAATACACCCTCATAAGAGTGAAAGACACCCACCCCAATAAACATCTCATCAAGTTTGTTAATGGTGTGACAGTAACAAGATTCATATACTTATAAGAATCACTATATGCGCTGTCTTTTTGCTGTTCTTTTATGGATCGTTTCTGGAGCATCTCTACCAAGAGTCCAACAGTAGTCTGCAAGCATGGAAGGATTCCACACTCCCTGGTACCTTTTTTCCATTGTTGAAATATCCTGATTCAAACGTTCGCCGTGCTCATCACTTACGATTCCGCAATTGTCAGGAAAAAAGTCCAGGTGTGAGTGTAGGAAATGTATCTTAAGAGACATATTACAGCCCATCTTTTGGTACGATGACAGCATATTTTTGACAAGGGTTTTATAGTTGTCAGGTTTTCTATTTCCCAAGAAATTAGTGACCACCAGACGGAAATCATTCCAAGCAGTTTTTTCAATACCTGTTAAAGTATTTTCAAACTGTGTATCTTTCAAACTATTTCGAATCTGTGGCCCAACAAAAATACCTTCTTTAACCTTTGCCTCACTTAGTCTTGGAAATTTCTGACGCAGGTATTGAAGAGCTGACCCATCTCTGTCTAATGCCTTGACAAAGTTTTTCATTAGGCCCAACTTGATATGCAGTGGTGGTAATAAAATGTTTTTCGAATCTACTAATGGCATATGCTGTACATTTTTTTGACAACTTTCAAATCGCCACAAATATGCCATTGGTGCTCATCGTATTTTATGTATGTCAATAGGTACTTCATATTGTCATATGATTCTTTCAGGTGAACTGCATACCCTACAGGAAGAGATGGTAAAATATTTCCAATATGCAATAACACTGCCTTTAAACTCAATGTTGAACTGTCTATAAACAATCTCCATTCTTCTGGGTTATAGTTTAGATTTAAAGCCGCCAGTCAGCCGTTAATGTTACTGCAGAAAACCAAGTTATTCTCCATATTGGAAAATGGTTCTAAGTCTTGGTGGCGTTTACGAAAAACACGTACCGAAACATCGTCTTCTAACAAGTTCCACTGCTGCAGTCTTGATCCAAGTAACTCTGCCTTACATTTTGTGCGGTTGGTGGCATGACGTGCTCGGTATAAAATCAGGATCTCTTGACGTTGATGGCATATCTTCTTCCTGACGAATCACTCGATCGCCATGATCTGATTCGTTTTCGGATTCGCAAGTGTAGGATTCTGGGGGTTTTGGAATAGGATTTTCGTCACTGTGAGGCACAAGTCTCATCGCAGATGGTATGTTTGGGTAGTTAATAACCGATTTTTTTTTCTTGGACATACCTGTGGCTTGTCCAACACAAGCTACCATGCAAAAGTAACAATCATTTGTAGGCTCTCTCCAAACCATTGGGACAGCTAAGCGCATAGACCGTTTTTTGCCATTTAACCAGCTCCTCAGACTTGAAGCACATGTATTACAGCAGATTTGGGGTGCCCACTGTTTGTCTTGATCACCTAGTTTACAAACGAAATAAAGCTGATATGCCTTTGTTATTAGTGGAGTAATAGATCGTCTCTGAGACGCAAAAGTCACATCACCACACACGTAACAAAACTGATCTGGATTGTTTACAAACTTTCGAGACATCTTGCATGAACGCTGTCAGCCAACTGAGGAAAAAATGGCTAATATAAAACAATATAATGTACACGTACGTATAACGTAACACAATCATGCCGATTACATCATCTTTCCTTGCCGAATATAAAAATGTAGCACTGTCACAGCAGGAACACATATAATTACCGTATCTCTAAAACTTGAACTAATATTGAAAAAATAAGTTTCATTCCGGTTTTAGCACATTAAAAATAGTAATATTTTGTTGATTTTATTTAGGATGTTTTTTGGCTGTTGATCAGTATTATTACTCTCCTGAATTTCATCATTCCGCGTAACTTATGGCTTATCGCAAAGCGCCAGTGATAGGCCGTTTGCAGAAAGGTTGGAGTGGAATGGAAGACCTATACAACTCAGAATTTTGCAGTCGCTGGAAACAGAATTTGCGCTACTCATAATCCCTTATCAAATAAGTGATGAGTGAGTGTATATTCTTAAATACTCGTGTCTGTTTCATCACACATTAGCTTTGTTATAAGCATAGTCAAATACGAAAAGTCACAATTTCTAGATCAGCCTAAATTCACAGACTGTTTGAACATACTAACAACACCTTTCGATTTTGTATAGGTTGAAAAATTTTGCGCCACTAGATGCAGTCTTAGCATCCAGCTTCTCTTGGTGCTAAACACTTCATGGCCTCAAAACTTCTAAAGCTTTTGGCCACAGCGGAACTTCTGTTGGCTCAAAGACAAAGTGGCTCAAATTTCTGTCCGGCGAGTTACTTTTTCAAATTTGGAAACAAAAAAAGTCGCACGGGGCCAATTCTGGATAATGCGGTGGATAGGGCAGCAGTTCGAAGCATAATTTGACCAATCTGGCCGTGGTGAGACTTAGTACGTTGCCATGGCGGAGGAGCACGTTTTTCCTTGCCAAATGGGGCCGTCCTTCCTGCATTTCGGTGTCGAATCGGCCCAATAATTCGACATAGTAGAGCCCTGTGACCATTCTTTACGCTTCTCCAGGTAGTAGATGTAGAGCACACCTTGTGAATCCCAGAACACGGTGGCCATCGCCTTTCCGGCCCATATGACAGTCTTTGTCTTCTTCGGAGCACATTCATCAGGTGAAGTCCGCTGTTCCGGCTGATCCTTGGTCTATACCGGTGGATCTATGTTTCATCGCAGACACTCCTTCGGATTGCACTCAAACAGCGTCAAACACTCTGAAGTGGTCTCACTATTGATCTCATTGTCCGGAGTGTGCAAACGCGGCACCTATCGCGTAGACAGCTTTCTCATACCCAATATTCCATACAGGATATAACCCACGAGATGCATACTGTCGCAGTTATCTCGCGGAACTTCAATCAGCGGTCTACCAATACAAAATCGTGGTTTTTGGTCACGTTATCCTCCGTGGTATCCGTGGGCCTGGCTCATCAAAAACCGACGTGCGATCATGTCGAAACTTCTAAAACCAATTTTCGACAGGAGAGCGGTCACCTTACACATCAACCAAGCACTCTTTGATTTCGTGCGCCATTTCCCTTCCAAAAACAAGAATCGAATCACCGACCGATATTGCTCTTTCTCCATTTCTCTAAAATCCACGGACACGCCCGCTTCCACACGCGGTCAAAACAAAAATACGAATTCGAATCGGCCAAAATCTCAACAGTAGCCGTCTACAAGAATGTACTACAAGAGCAAGTTCCCCATCGGGAGGTGAGTTTAAGTACTTATCGAACCGCCCTCGTACTCACAAGTATAGGTTACTACTAAAGACCTTTGGAGTCTTCCTGAATTTATTTGGCAATTCTTTGTAACTATTACTACTAAGCTATCTGGTTCTTGCCTAGGTTCTTAAATTAATAGCTAGTACATAAGTGACGAGTATAACGACCAGATCGCTAGCATAGCGATTACTTTACATAATACAACAACTTTGAAATAAGCTGAACCTTAACTGCACCAGATGCAGCTTGACATTTTTATGACTTGACCTTGAACTACCTCAGATTTTCTTGGATTGCATCGGATCTTCTCCCACGGGGGTGAAAGATGTCCTTGACGCCCCCTCAGATCGAATCGTTAGCTCTTACGTATCAGTGCCAATGTATTCGTAATACTAAAAACAAAGTTACAATCAGACATTTAACTTTTCAACATTATAGGTCACGACTGTTCCAACTTGAGTACTGTTGAATTGATATAGGTGTGTTAGAATTTAATCAAAAGTTTTACTATTTAACCTTAAATGAAGTCGTTGAAACACAACCAAGCGCGGCAGCATTGTCGCCAGTTGGCTAAATAACAATGGCCGACTGCGGGACAGGAGATGGCAGAGAAGAAAGGTAAAGGGCGACAACTTAATGTTCGCATAAATCATCAGCGCGGTGCCGAAGACATTGGGAACACCTTTTAGGCGAAATCCGCTTTCAACTTCTTTTTATCGACAACATATTTTCTCGGAATTGTACTTAATTCCTCGTTGACCGGCGGATAAGTCAAAACGCTCGTCTCCGAATGAAATAACATCTGCTGGATATTGAGGACAAACGTAGATCGTGGCCCGTCGAGCATTTTCATCTGATTGTGAGTCCATTTGTTTGCAACATATGTGATTGGATATTCAGAGATTCTTTTTTGATATACACCTAGCTGATGTAGTTGCCGATCAATAAACTGTTCATGAAATCATAAGCAAGATTTTGTTATTTCATCATCAAATACGTAAGCTGTCTTGATAAGATGGCCATACTTATCCGCTCGAGTTGGTTAAGCAACTAACAGAAGTACTACCGAAGAGAGATGGAAAATCAGAATTTTCCCAAAATCGTTTTAATTTTTTACTGACTTTATTTGCAGCGGGATTTAAAAATAATTTGCACATTAACATCGTCGCCATTACTCCTCTGCAAGGCGGCATAATTAGAATTTCAATATGAATTTCGTCTATTCTCCTGTAGAACTAACTTTATTTTACCTCAAGGACGCCGTATTGGACTTTTGGGCAGATGAATAGACCTTTTAATGCTGATTCCAAAAATATATAACGTGTAATGTCACGTATTCCTGTTAAGGAGTGATAGACTGGATCAAAAGCAACCGATTTTGTCCTATCATGTCTTATCCAAAAGTTAACCATTTTTGAGTTATTTGAATTCTAAGTTTTTTATTTTTTATTCCGATTTCAGACGGTTAAAATGAAAATACAAAAAAACTGCATGCTTGATTCTGAGTTTTTTGGCTATCGTCGCGTAACAGACATTCCAATAGTTCATAATAAGTAATAAAATATTGAAAAGCTACAAACGTTTTAAAATTACGCTTTTTAAATGTAGCATTTTCTTTTTTTTTTACTAACTTATTCGATAAAAAATGCAATTTTCTGTAATAAAATCTCCTAGTAATGAAATGTGCAAATTATGTAAATAATATCTCTATCTAACAAGCTTTAGTTTGAGGTATTAAGCGTTCAATTATCTGAAGTACGTGCAGAGAAACAACAATGACACCCACAGAGGCTAGATTTTTAAGGAATTTGTATTAGCTGTTTGAACAAGTCGTTTCTGTCCTCAAAGGATTCGCATGCCATGATTGTTTTATGGCATCGGCTCGACGAGGAAGCGAGCGAGAAGAGCTGACTTAGTGGAGGAGTGAGAGAGAGAGAGAGAGAGCTGTTATTATTCATCATTGTAGTTACGCCATCGCCGCACGCCGAGTGAGAGTTAGGTTTAATTGGTATCAACTACTGCGTACGCGCACACGTTTTACGCACGATTATTATTTTTGAGTTTCCCAGTTCATTTCTAGTGGTTTCTTTATCATCATGGCAGACGAGCAGCGAGCACGGGCAAACTTTTACAAATGAAGAATACGCAGACATAATGTTCTGTTATGGACTTTGTAACGGCGATTCTGCAGCTGCCCACCGTGAATATCGGCAACGTTTCCCGAATCGCCGAACACGTCATGTTATTGTGTTTGACTCTGTGTATCGGCGCATCCGCCAAACCGGACGTGTTCAAAGGCAACATAGTGATGCTGGTCGACCCCGAGTCTATCATCCTGAAGATCAAGAGGAAATCCTTCGTGTGTTTCAGGAAGGCTCTACTACGCCTACGCGCATTGTGGCTGCTCAGTTGGGTATATCACAATACAAAGCATGGTTTACTGAGCATACTGCAAGATTATACCCTTATCACTACACGCCTGTGCATGTGATTGAAGAGGGCGATCCTGCAAGACGATTAGATTTCTGCAGATACATGTTACATGCAGATACAGAAGATACAGACTATTTTAAGAAAATTCTGTGGACCGATGAATCGAAGTTTGATAAGGACGGGATCACTAACTACCGTAATGCTCATTACTGGGCTGATAAAGTAGCTTTAAATCCCCGAAAAATAAGACCGACGGGGTCTCAGAGCCGGTTTTCAGTCAATGTGTGGATGGGCATCATTGATGGATATTCAATTGGACCTCATTTTAAATGGAGAAGTGTATGAAGAGTTCTTGAAAAATCACTTGTTTCCATTAATGGAAGACGTCCCATTGGCGACGAGACAAAATATGCGGTTCCAGCACGACGGCTGTCCCGCACACTACAGTAGATTAGTACGGGCGTATTTAGAATCTAAATTTCCAAATCAATGGATTGGTAGAGGCGGGCCCATTGCCTGGCCAGCAAGAAGCCCAGATCTCACACCGATGGATTACTATGTCTGGGGACATATGAAAAGCCTGGTGTAAGATGTTTCGCCCGTACCAACGCGCGATGAATTAATTATAAGGATAATCAGTGCAGATGACCAAATAAAAAGCCGCTTAACAACTAGAGTTACCAAAAGTGAATTACGTAAGAGAATGCGGGCGTGTATTCCTAACAGGGGATTACAATTTGAGCAAAATCTGTAAAATACTAAAGGAAATGTAATTAAATAAAACTGTCATTAAAATAAAAGCCTTTTATTTATCCTACGTAATTATCGTTCATACAACTTTACTAATCTTTTTTTAATTTTATGTCTGTACTTGAGTTAGTTGTAACTTTTATACCTCAAATGAAAGCGTGTTAGATAGAGATATTATTTACGTAATTTGCGCATTTCATTACTAGGAGATTTTTTACAGAAGATTGCATTTTTTATCGAATAAGTTAGTAAAAAAATAAGAAAATCATACATTTCAAAAGCGTAATTTTAAAACTTTTGTAAGTTTTCAACATTTTATCACTTATTATGAACTATTGGAATGTCCGCTATGTGACGATAACAAAAAACTCAAAATCAAACATGTAGTTTTTTTGTATTTGAAATTTAAGCGTCTAAAAAAAATAAAATTCAAATAACTCAAAAACGGTTAACTTCTGGATAGGACATTATAGGACATAATCGGTTGCTTTTGACCTAATCTATCATCCCTTAACAGGAATACGTGACATTACAAGTCACCCTGTATACATTACTTCTAAAACAATTTATTTTGTCAAAAGCATTTTAGATACACTCTAGTCGTAAAAAATACATATTTGAAATCACTTAGACCTATAACTAATAGAACATCTGAACAAATAAACAATGTGTGAATAAATGCGCAAAGTTAACAAAGCAACAATTGAAAGATTACCTTTGGGTAACATGACCTTAATTTTTTAATACGGCTGAAATTCTTTGGGGCATAGTGTTAACCAAGTTTTGGCAAAAATTTACGAGCAGGATGTTGTCGTAGAACCTTTTTCATTTCGTGCCACAAAGTTTCAATAGGTGACAGATCTGGACTGCTAGAAATCCATTTCAAAAGTGGTACATTATTTTCTTCCATCCATTTTATAGCCTTTTTTCAGGTATGGCACGCTGCACCATCTTGCTGAAACACAAAATCTTGGCCGGATGTCAAACATTCTTCCATCACTAGTAAAAGCGATTCTTCTAAAATTGCCAAATATTTGTTTGTATCCACATTTCCATAAATAAAATGAAGCTTTCCTACTCCTTTTGATGACATATTGCCCCACACCATCATGGATGCTGGAAATTTCACTTTTCTCTTCAGACAGTCAACATGGAATGCTTCATTTTTTTGCGAATAACTCTACTGCGACTGTCACCAACACAAACTTCGAATCGGGCCTCATCACTCCATTGTATTTCACACCATAGTTGAGGTGTCCATTGTCTATGTTATTTAGCCTTTCTAAGCCAATTTTTCTTTCGCAGTGGAGTTAATGGTAGCTTTTCTTTGTCCTATAAACAAGTTGTACGAGTACAACTTTAGGGTTTTTACTTCACTTTTTTTTATAAGAAAACTTACCTTGCAAGTGCTAAATCCCAGTTTGTGGGCCTCTCTATGAGTTGTGGACCTCGAAATTCTCCTTCCCACAGCGTCACTCCACAGAGCACTTAATTGTAAATAATTGGCACGCCTGTTTTTCACGATTATTCTTCTTAATGCTCATCGGTCGGGATTTGTGACATTACTTTCTTTCACATATCGTGACTTAATATTAACTGAGCCAGTTACGTTATATCTTCTAACAATATTTCTCACACTGTACCGCGATAAGTCTAAGAAACTTGCAATTTCAGAGTTTTATTTCCCAGAATTAAAAAATTTAATTATCAGTAACCGAAGTTTCTCACTAAAAACCTTTCCTCTACCCATTTTGAAAACCTTAACTACCCAAAACTATTTTAAACGTATTCTGACAGCTGTGATTAATAAAAACAATTGTCATGGCTTTTATTTTTCACAGCCACCTATGCGTATAGACTTATTTTGCATTGAAATGCAAAAAGGTTGCTGTAACTGCAACATGTGTTATTTTTATGCTGCAAATTTGATTAGGGAGTGGTTGGTGTTTTCTACTATATATTATCAAAATATTCATTGTTAATATTTTAAACCTATAACACCCTGCTACATTTTTATTATTTGTGTTTGATAAGAAAAAAACTAAGATTTCAATAGTTGGGCCAACTGAAGTGGGAAGAGGCTCGTACGAGTAACTGTTGTACTGCAGGGTGGCCTATCCATGTGTGGACGGAATATCACTCATGCCATAAATATATTTTGAGAAAATCTATTTATGGCATGTTATGCATGACATTTGTGGGCACATTTCTAAAATATTGGCAATTATACAGGGTGTCCCAATTTTGACCTACATATCAAAGTTGTGATTTTTTAAATGGAATGCCTCAAATGTTATTGGATAAGCCAATTCAAAAGAAGAAGGTTGATATAACATACTATGGGGTTTTGGTAATTAGCTACTGAGACGTAAGGTGTTTTGTCCAAAAAAACCGTCCACTTCGGCAACCCCTCAATCCGCCATTTTGAAATATGTAGTGCTGAATTTTGTATCAAAAAAACTTACACACCTCAGCTTTTATCTTATTTGTTACTTTCTCAAGTTTTCATTATTGCTCATACGGGGTCAAAACGCGAATTGCACTTTTTCTCGAAATTTTCAAATACTTCACACTGTATATTTGTGCAAGTTTGGATTCAATTTTGTATAAGCTTTTTTGGAATAAGGTTTGTTTCAGATAAAATCACTGGATTTTGAATTATTAAGCTTTTAATAGAACACCAAAATTAAGGAAAAAATCGCATCACCCATGGAAACAAAAGTCAAACAGTGGGCTAGTTCCATATTGCCACTAAGGCCCGTATCGTCAGTCGTCCCTACAATTGTAGGGCGCGTTAATGGCCTTCTTGATTGTCATACTCCTTTCTCTCCTTTAAAAATTTCTAGATTACACTTGTCCCGTGTCAGCGTCAGCGCTCTCCTATTGTGAAGATATGTTTTCTTTTTAAATTGCATGAAATTTCAGGCTGATAAAACATGATATAACTCAAAAGCAAGCACAATTTGATGCAAATAGATGTTTGTGACATAACCTCAAAATAGAGTTCTGACACGGAGAAGTAGAAAACTATGACAATCAAGGAGGCCATAAAGGCGCCCTACAATTGTAGGGACGACTGACGATACGGGCCTTAGAGTACAGATTTGACGTAAAAACTAATAACAATCAAAACAGTATAAATCAGCTTCAAGCGTAATAGAGGAAAACAACCATAACAACAATATAAACAAACAACTATCATTACTCAAGACCTAATCTACAAAAACTGCTCGAAAATATCTCCACCGTGTTGAATTCACAGCTGTAGTCTTTGGATAAATGACCGTTGCACATCCCTCAGCATGTGTTCCCTTATGTTCAGAAAAGCATCCGTAATCCTTTCCTTCATATTTTTCGGGGTAGATGGTGGATATCTGTAAACCTCTTGCTTAACGTAACCCCATAGAAAGAAGTCGGTCGGTGTCATATCTGGTGATCTAGGAGGCCAAGATATAAGCCCATCATGACCAATCCGACGATTGTTACTCCAGGTGTCCAAGTAGTTACGCACACGATTATGATGTTGCGCAGGTGCGCCGTTATGTTGAAAGTACATATGCATCCGAGTTTGCAGATTGACATCTTCCAAAAGCAAAGGCAAATGCTCGATCAAAAAATTCAAGTATTCTGCACCTGTTAATCTGTTGTCGAAAAAGAAAGGCCCGATAACTTGTCTGTCAACAACTCCTCGACAAACATTCAAGCTCCGTTTATTTTGGAAATTTACTTGCCTAACCCAGAAAGGGTTTTCCGTTGCGTAATGCGCATGTTTCCACACCTAAGCTATGCAGTCGGTTATCTATCAAAACAAAGAAATTAATGATGATGGATCCCTCGAGCACTAAAAACTCCGGACGTAAACTCACTCCACTCTCGGAATGTCCGGGTGGAGGGTGGGCTCGAGGGAACAACATCGAAGATAAAATTTGTTTTTCGAACATCTGCGGGATCAACAGCAACATCGATGCTGTTCATCACTACCTGCAATCCAATCGTCCCGCCGTGCTTTTCTTGGCGGAGACAAAAATCTCAGAGACTGCACCGATTAACCATCTCAACTTCCCAAACTACGAGGTGCACTCCAATCTGAGAAAGAACAGGGGAGTTGTGGCTTTTGTCCGCAGCAGTCTTTCCTGCTCCAGGGATCTTTCTTTGGAATCAGACCGGAAGGACATTCTGTGGCTTCGCCTCAGCTCCAAAACATCACCCAAATTTATTTGCTGCCTTTATCGCTCTCCCTCGAACCATAACTGGGATGACCTACTCGAATACCTCGCCGTCCAGATCGACTTCCTGAACATCAATCACCCCGCTTCAGAGGTAGTTCTTCTCGGTGATTTCAATGCCCATAATGAGCTTTGGTTGGGCTCAAATAAGACCGATGCAGCAGGTCGTGCAGTCGAAGCGTTCGCTCTTTCTCAAGGGCTAACCCAGCTGGTCACGAGCCCTACTTTTTTACCCCGCGTCTCGTCACACGCCAGTAGCCTGCTGGATCTCTTTCTGCCCACGCATCCTGCCCCTTACAGCACTGCTGTCCTGTCCCCCCTGGGTAACTCAGATCACGGTGTTGTGGAGGTTAGGTTTCGGTCAGAATCCGCTGTGGCAGCAGAAACTCGCACAGGCCGCAAAACTTGGCATTACGGACATGCCGACTGGGAGGGGCTCAGATATTTCTTCTCTAGCTTTCCTTGGAGAGATGTCTGTTTCACTGACGCGGATGCGTCGACTGTCTGTTCTTCAATAACCGAAATTATCCACGTCGGAATGGAGGAATACATCCCTCACACAGTGAAAGTTCCTAAACCAGGGTCCAACGGATGGTTCAACAAATCGTGTGACACTGCTCGCCAGCAGAAGATCAAGGCCCACAGAACCTACTTACAAAACCCCACTGTAGAGAACAGACAAGCCGACGTCGAGTCCAGAAACAAATATAACGAAGCGGTTCGCAATGCCAAAAACCAGCATGATATAAAAGTTAGGCACAGGGTAATGTCGCAGCGCAATGGCAGTCGGTCTTTCTGGACGCTGGCCAAGCAGATCGAAAAGAACTTCTCACACAGTAGCCTTCCACCACTTACGTGTCAGGATGGAACTATTGTATTCGACTCAAAGGCCAAGGCGGAAGTGCTAGCCAAGATCTTTGCTGCCAACTCCACCATGGACGTCCCCACCAACGCCCAAGTGCCGTCAATTCAAAGGGTTTCCCACACTATGCGGGAGGTAACATTCAGGCATAAGACCGTAAGACGAGTGCTCTTGTCGCTCGACATCAACAAAGCTTCTGGTCCGGACTTTATTCCTGCCATTTTACTGAAGAGATGTGCAGCGGAGCTTGCTCCAGTTCTTTCGCGTCTCTTCCAGATATCTTATGAATCCGGCACCTTCCCAGAAAACTGGAAATTTGCTCATGTACAGCCCATCCCAAAAAAAGGATCTAAAACCGATCCTTTCAACTACAGGCCTATAGCTCTGCTTTCTGTTATAAGTAAAGTGATGGAGAGGTGCATAAATCTCGAGCTTCTGGACTACCTCGAACGTCACAGCTTGATTAGCGACAGGCAGTACGGTTTCCGCCACCAACGATCCACAGGGGACCTCCTAGCTTACATCACGCAACTGTGGAGTAAACTCATCCAGTCTCATGCTGAGGCTCATGTCGTTGCTCTTGACATCACGAAAGCGTTCGATCAGCTGTGGCACGCTGCCCTCTTAAGCAAACTTCCATCCTATGGCCTCCCAGAAAAGCTTTGCAGATGGGTGGCTGACTTTATCTCTGGCCGCAACGTCAACGCGGGTGTTCCTCAGGGATCGGTCTTGGCTCCAACACTGTTTCTCTTACATATCAACGACCTCCTTTCCTGCATGATCAACCCAATCCACAGCTTCGCTGATGACAGCACTCTACATGCAGGAATTCAGAGTGACAAGCCGATCTCTGCCGCTGAGCTGGAAAAAAGAAGACTAGCGACGACTTCTTCTCTGACAAGAGACCTGGAGGCTATCACTGCTTGGGGACGCAACAATCTTGTACAGTTCAATGCTTCCAAAACACAGTACTGTACTTTGACGAACAAAAAGTGTCCTAGCGCTCATACAGTTTCGATGGACGGTCGAGTTCTACCAAAGAGCCATTCATTTCGGCTGGTCGGAGTCCAGATCACCGAGGACCTGATCTGGCACGAACACATCTCTTCAATAGCTGCAGCTGCTGGGAAAAAGCTAGGCTATTTGTTTAGGGCTAAGAAGTACTTTTCTCCGCATGACATTCTCACTCTATACAAGGCCCAGATAAGGCCTAGCCTCGAGTATTGCTCATACATTTGGGGTGCTGCCGCCCCGACTACATTGTCCATGCTCGATGCTGTCCAGAGGAGGGCGGTCCGACTGATCGACCGACTCTTCTCTAACAGACAGTCTCGGGACTCTTTCGCATCGGCGGGCCGTCGGCGATCTAGCTCTTTTCTATCGCTACACCAACGGGCTTTGCTCCTCAGAGCTCTCTTCCATGATGCCGCCGCGCGATGCGCCTGCCAGACAGACCCGCCTGACTTCGGCGTCCCATCCTAACCGTGTCAAACTTCGTACATCCAGAACTGGCCGATACGACCGCTCCTTTGTCCCGAGGGTGTCTAGATTGTGGAACAATCTACGGGAGGAAGCTTTTCCCAGTTCTACTAACCTTAGGCAGTTCAAAAATCGTATTAACAAAATTTCTTTGGGATCATCATAGCAGCCGCGGTGTTCCGGCATTTAGGCATCTGCCTGCGCGGCTGTTTCGATATAAAAAAAAAACTCTATTGGAGCTGCGAAATTCTGAGGACGAAGGCCTTCATAGGTGATATGGATGGTACCTATGCTTGTAGATAATCCTTTGGACAGAAGTTCTGCATATATCACTTAAATGAGGAGTTTCCTGCAACTTTAATAGAGCCTCCAACTGATTCGCCTTATTGGAGACACTTGGATTATTTATACATTTTTTGTTATATTCCACTGTTCCGCTTGATTCAAAACGTTCTCGTAGTGTGGAAAATGTTTCCGGCCTTGGATGTCGCATATTAGGGAGATGCTAGGACACTATTTCTTTGGGCATCGCCGAAAACGAACACCATATTCACCATTCCTTCTTTAGAAAAATTCATTATCAAACAATCTTTTATTATAATGCTCACAAAGTTAATTTTGACAGTTTGTCACTAACCAACAATTTATTTGTTTCCAAGGATCATGCGATATTTTAGGAAATTAAGTCGTTCCATAAAAGACGTGCTAATGACCGAACAAATAGCCGCTAAAACCCTTATGTGTCTTGTATAAAAAACTTATAAAAGATTGAATGCAAACTTCCACAAATATACAGGGTGTTGCATTTGAAATTTTTGAGAAAAACTACAGTTTTAGTTTTTGACCACCCTGTATGAGCAAAAATAAAAATTCGAAAGGTAACAAATAAGATAAAAGCTGAGTAGTGTAAGTTTTTTGGATATAAAACTCTGCACTATAAATTTTAAAATGGCGGACTGAGGGGTTGCCGAAGTATGGGGTTTTTCTAGAGAAAACACCTTATATCTCAGTAGCTAATTACCAAAACCGCATAGTTATATCACTTTTCTTATCTTGAATTGGTTTATCCAAATATGCAATAAAATTTGAGGCATTCCATTTGAAAAATCACAACTTTGATATGTAGGTCGAAATTAGGACACCCTGTATAATCGCCAATCTCTTAGAAATGTGCCCTCAACTGTCATGTATAACATCCCATAAATAGATTTTCCCAAAATGTATTTGTTTATGAGTAATATTCCGTCCACACATGGATGGGCCACCCCGTATAATAGTTGTTGCTGTATATATAGCCTTCAACTTTACTAAACGACCGTTGTATAAATACCTCCGTTGGGAGCAACTCGACATGAAAGGAAAAGGTTCCGGTTTGTAGTATAGAAGTTACCATTTATGCCACAACATAACTATTTTGACTACCGAGCTAATATGCCGTATTAAATAGTTCTATAGACGTTTATGCGATAGTTCAAAATGTATCCTATACAGTGTTTATAAGTGTGATAGAAGCATTATCCTATCACAGAGGGACCTAAAACATTTTTTAGGCCCCTCATTTTAGTGCAAGTATACTACAGGGGGCAAATTTGTATTTCATCAAGCCAGCATTTTGGGGGCACAGGCAACTCAAAAGAGAGCTTTCACGTCTTAACAATTATTCTTTTACCAAAAACGAGCGCTGCTTTCCTAGTTGGGCTGTGACCATGACATGTCGTTCTCAGCGCCGTATCTTTTATGCATAGATGCATAGAAGAGCCATTGCTGGCTTTCTCTGTGAGTTCCTACTATTCCAACTACTTGATATGTTGTCTGTTGTCTCTCAATGATGTCAATAAACCCTGCAGCTGAAAGAATAACTGAAAAGCATTCAGGGGGTTCAATTGATAAGTATAAAACTCTATCCGGTACCGGGTTAGTATCTAAAAATATATCTGCTTGTGGGGAAAGCCCATTGATATCCATATCGATAGTACCTGTTGCAAGCTGCAGTCGAAAGCAGACCTCGCATTTATATTTATTGCAGTTTATCACATGGAAAAATGACGGGGCATCCTGAAAGAACCGTCTGAGGATGCACCGGTAGTTGCAGCCACCTTACAAATCCAAAATGACTGGCAAAATCCTGGACGCACCGTGAGAGAAATAGGGCTTTATCGCGATTTTTTCGGACATTAAACAGCGGTGCGATGCGGCGAATTGAAAGGATTGTGCTAACCGGTAAGCCATATCAGATTTACGCGTCATCTTTATTTTTTCATACTCGCTCAGAATATAATGGGCCATTTCATATGAGGAACTCAATTGTCTTGAAATTACGACATTGTTCTGAGATCATGGATATTTGGCATTATTCAATTCTCAGTCCAAATAAATATGGCATGCAACCAAATAATACGTCTCTGTCCAAACAAATGCGTTTTAGACACGATTCTTACAATTCCTGAAGTTTAACCCTGATCCAAAGTCAACCTTTTTAGTGTACATTTCCCATTGTTCTGTTGGCCTTCCTACCTTTTGGCCACATATTAGCTACACCTTTGATTCCTGGTACCACGGCTAACAGCGCTGAGCACCAACCCATAACAAACGAAACTAAAATTGTTTACAGGATTATGTTATTATATTCATAGACAAGTGTACACATGGTGTTGTTAAGTATACTTATAGTCAGGAAACCCTCCCAAGACCTCCTACACACCCCAGACACCTTCAATTATTGACAGATGTAGAGTCAAGTTCACTAACATTAAATTCTAACGGGGTCTTCGACCAATTAGGGAACAGTTTATTGAAATTCAATTTGACGGAAGCTATCAAAGATCTCTGAATATCAGTGATTTCTATTGAAATTTTCAATAAAATTGTGAAAAAACGATTGTATTATAAACAAGAGAACTTTTATGATTCCAACATGATGCTTTTGTACAAAGAAAACAGGACAACCTTCAAGTATTTTGAATTCACTAATTCAAATCTGTCTCTAAGCCAATGGGAATGCCACAAATAATAGGTGGATTGTCTGGCTGAATTTAATAGCATGTTTGGACGTTTGTTAATAACTGGAAATCTCGAATTTGCTTAACTCTACATACCGAGTGTTTACATGTCATCATTATAGCTTTATACCTGTTGAAATGTGCGGATTTGACTGTATTTTGCAAAAAAATAGAATATAAAATGTATTCCAACCAATTTCTCATTTTTCGTTATATCATAATAGTAATCAATCGTTATGGGTTAATCAATTTCTTTGTAGCAATTAAAACAGCATATTCTCTCCTTCTTCCTAAAACACCCATATGCTCAAAACGCGTTAATCACTACATCTCCGTGATGCATAATGCAATTATTATAGACAGAGACCTCTAAGATTATGAGAAATTATCTGAAAATAATTTTTATACCTGTTAAAAAAAAGTTCTCGACTGCAATTGCATGTATGAATGTTGACCAGTACCAATCTAATGTGTCAAAATGTGGTTGAGGAACTGGGAAGAAGTGTATGAATGTGTTGTTACGCAACACGTAACAAAAATTTGAATAGAAATGCTTTTTTTGATGTAGGCGCTTGGAAGTGCAAATTTGCAAATGTCCTATGGGATAAAGTCTCAACACACGATAGGTGATGTTAAGTCAGTATAATCACATATCGATTACCAAAATTCGATTCTGCTGAGACATCAAGCATTTTTTTAAAATGTTGGCTAAATTTTATGTAAATTCATAATATTTAATAATCTGATAACATTTCAATGACGAGCTATCACTCCATATTTTACAGTGTTTTAATTTGAATACTTCGATACTATTTGCTGCCAAAAATCTGTTTGGTACTGCTAGCCTACTGGTAATCTGAATATATCAATAGTTGGGTGTATCTGGGTTCTATAGGAGGTCTGGGAAGGGTTAGCTGACCATGATATGTATTCGAAATGCTCAAGTACTGCATTTATTTATTTATTTATATACAGTTTGGGGTGTTAACAGGTAAACCCAACACACACCCTCAGTGAACCATAACTAAACTTACATAAAATATCGTATACATATACACATATTACATTATTGAATACTTCAATATTAATATTTTTTTTCCTCCGATATTGTTGTAACAACATAAACTGAGTGAGTAGTTATAATTATAAGCAATAAACTATTAATTTAACTTTTTTAATAAAAGGAGTATACATAATTTAACATTTACTTACGTTTAATTAAAACTTAAATTGAAATTCTACCAGAAATGATATTGGTGGTGATAACTTGAGTTATGTAAAAAAATAAAACATTTCTATTTTAGTCTGCCATAGAGCTGTAATACTCATACTTTAAAGCCTTTTTCAGGGAGGTCAAGCTAATGTTAAATAAATCTATATTACAGAAATTATTATGATTTTTTGAGCCCTGACCAAAGGGGAATTAAGACCAAGATTGGTTCTACGGAACGGTATTCTAAACAGATGATAGGTTCTAAACGTTCTATCAGGAGTGTTAAAGTTCAAGTTTGCCAAAAGATCCGGACAGTCAGTGAGGCCATTCAACAATTTTTGGACACAGCAAATGTCAGAAATTGTTCTTCTATCTTTTAAGGAAATCATATTGAACTGTTTCATAATTTGCGTATCTGTAACAGGTTGGTGAGTTTTATGTGCTAACATCTTCAAAAATTTTGTGTTGAATTCTTTCTATTCTGACTATATTACATTGTAAGATGGATTCCATATTACTGATGCAAACGTCAGTTTGTTGTGTATATAAGCGCAGTACAATGAAAGAAGCGTTTTTGGGTTCGTAAATTCTCTGCATGTCCTGTTTATGAACCCTAGTGTTCTATTTGCATCATTTACGATGTGCTCTACGTGGGTGATGAATGAGAGTTTCTCATCAATGTATATCCCTAGGTCTTTTACCACATGAAGCTTTTCCAGTTCTGCCATCCCTATCTTATATCTGAAATCTATAGTGCTCGCTATGTTTCTAGTAAGCCTCATGTAATGACATTTTGTTAAATTCAGGAAGATACTGTTTTCAGTGCAATACTTTTGCAGAGATTCCAAATCGCTTTGAAGTTTTACACCGTCATTTACATTTCTAACAATAGTAAATATCTTTAGATCATCAGCATATAACAAATATTTACTGAATGAAAAACAGAAGTAAGGTTGTTCATGTATATGTTAAATAACAATGGTCCTAAGTGACTACCTTGTGGTACGCCTGAAGTTACTAAGAATGTCTCCAAACGATACCCATTGATAGTCACCACTTGTTTACGATTACTTATATACGATGCTAGCCACTGCCATAATGGACCATTGAAGTAGACACTCCGCTTTGTCCATTATCGTGGTGAAAAGTCGGATATACGACTTTTGAAAACTAACCTGACCTTGACCATAACCTTCAAGGTTACTGTCAAGGTCAAATCCATGATCACTGTACGCCAGTCGTTGCGAAACGCTAGCAACGGTGAGTTTTACTTCCTCTCTGATAATATTATTTCAAGATTTATGTTGTACTCCCATATCTATTCCCTGCTTCAGGGTTTCGGGGTTCGGTAAGGGGTAAAGTAGGGCAGCACGGGAACTTCTGATCGTCATGTTGACAACTACCTCTATGCGAAATTTTAACAAATTTAACCGAGAGTCATTTTTCATAAGAAAAGCGTCTGGTTCTTTTCAGAGGAGAAACATTTCTCAATCTCTCCATTTTCCATTGTGATCGATTTTGTAATATGTAGGTATATTTGTAAGTTTCGAATAAACAACCTTGTCTATTTTGTTAGTCGAGTCTATAACAGTAAATTATGATTTACCTTCGTAAACGGCTCAGCCGATCAAAAGTGCGAACCAAGCCCCGTTCATGTGACATGAAATATGAATAATTGCCGTGCATATTCACGCTGCAGTCTCGTGGCAAACTGCGATTTGACACAATTAGAAATCTCTACTTATACATTTATTTCATAATGTATGCAAACGTACACATAACGCTCTCATTTGCGATGTTTTAGTCCAATGGAATACGAGAATGTAGTCTCATGCTCTTATAAATGCTATATATCTCCATATTTTGCGTTTCTGGTGAATTATGGCTAGTGCTAATGGGTTTTTAGTTTAATGGCCACCTGCTGGACAGCGAGCGCTTATTAAAATGTTCTAATTGAGTGGTTGTCCCAACCTATGAGGCCAAATGAACTTTTGTTCGAGCTCAGATACGCATATACTCTATTTTTTCCACTTGACTATAACAACTCAAAAAATAATGTATGGATTACACAACCTAATTCTCATTCCACAAATAAAGCACTGCCTTAGGCCCGTATCGTCAGTCGTCCCTACAATTGTAGGGCGCGTTTATGGCCTCCTTGATTGTCATACTCCTTTCTCTGCTTCAAAATTTCTACAGTACAGTATATTCAGATAAGAGATAGACCGGACATAAACAAGACCACGTGATCATCGAACGCTGTAACATTCGGCAGGGACGTATTAAGAATCACGCAGTACATATTTTAGATAGTAGATGCTGCTTTGCGTAACTTTGTAGTAAATTAGCACAATTCGATGTGTATACGATTGGTGATGGATATAGGATCATGTGGGGGTGGGGTAAGAAATATATAATGATGTAAATATACATAAGGGTTTCAAAATTTTCGCTTCGATTTCCAGCTTCGGATGCCGCCTGATGTTTGGTGAAATACAGTCGAATACAATCTCAAAATGGCGTTTAAATTAGCCTAAATTAAAAATAATCCTATATCTCTTAAAATTGCTTTTAGAATATTGATTAGTATATTTTTTGATTTCTAGGTAAATATGTAACCAAATTAAAACGTTCAAAACGTAAAAAAATGTGCATGGTTGAACATTGTCAGAAAGTAGATTCTTGAATAGGTTTTGCCAAAATGGGTTCAAAAATGTCAATAATTAATTAAAAAATACAGTAGCTTTATAATTACTTATAACTTACCGAATTTGATGAACGACATCTTTTATTGGAAAGATGAGCTTGATGAGCTTTCATCATCGCTACTGCCTGAAGCACCAACGTCAATAATGAATGGCTCGACTTGTTCCTCTAAAATATTGTCCAGTTCCCACATTCTCTTTTCAACTTTGTCTTTCACGTGCTTAATACAGTTTTCCCATTTTTGCGCTGTTATTAATTCTAGAGCTTCTTTGAAAAGTCCTTTGAGGTCACAAAATTTAAAAGTTGTATTTTGCTTAGCTATATAATTTTCAACCTCTGCCCATATAAGCTCAATGGGATTGAGCTCGTAATGGTATGGAGGTAAACGGAGCACAGTTTTATTTTGACTTGCTGCCATTTCGTCAATGGCGTATTTTTGATATTCCGCCTTGTGATCCTTGACAATTCTTAATAATTGTACTTTCAGCATTGCTTCTTCAAAGTTGATACTTTTCGAGCGGAGCCAATTTTGAACATCAACTTTCCTTGAAGCCGTTGTTGGGACCTTCTCCATTCTGTTCACTGTTCAAACGATTCGCCATTCATTTCCTCGTGGTAATCTCCAGTTTTCTTAGACTCAAAGCATCACAGACCGTCAACAACAAATCCATCCTCACTGCCAATATGGCAGATAATGAGCCTTTTCCCTTTACCTGGAAATCGAAGTACTAACTGGTGTAGATTTATTTCAATAAGCGAACGTTTTTCAAATGTTTTCATCACATTCAGCGAAAAAACATTGAGACAAGAGTATCAGATTGCTATAATTGGGATTATTTAGTCATATGGAAAGAAAGAATATTGAACGTCGTATTATTACTCATCGCTTCACAATTTAATTTAAAGTTATAAACCTTTAAAAAATGAATGATCAGGAACCTGAAATACGCGCAAATATTAATATTAACAAATTATAACTTTATAAAGCTTAAAGTATGAATTAAAATGATTAGAAATATTAGGAACGGTACACAATATAAAACTTAGTAACTTTTTTTTAAGTTTATAATATTCGACATATTTTAAGATTATATTAAAAAATTATTAAAATATCGAAAACACATAAAAACATGGCTTGAAAAAGTTCTAACAAATGAAAATGACAATAAAACATCCAGGCATTTTATCGAAAGTTATAAAAGTTTTGTTACTTGTAATATGTTTTATCTGCCCCCTGGAATTAACGTTTAGAACCTTGTTCCCAAGGTTTGAAAAACATCCGATTGTTGTCTATTACTCGTATTTACCTGCTGGATTTTTTAATCCGGTGGACAGTCCATCTAGAAAGGCCCTCCTGGATGAAGTTACAGAATCATCAACCCATACTTTACTTGTAGTGTGTCCTGCGTTTACCCACGTTTCAAGGTAATAAATCTTCCTGTTTTGATTTCTATATTTCCCAATTTTTGTTAAATAATCCCTCCTCCATAGCACAATTTCTTCTCTATCCAGTAGTAAACTATTACGACCCCTTTTTTTCTATTTGAAATTTAAATGCTTCAGTAACGCATGGAAAGTTGATCGTTTGAAATTTGGCAACGTTGTATCTCCATTTATCTCCTGCAGTACTTTATCTATAGTAGGTATTTCATTCCTAAAGAAGAATTCATGCACTTTCCTCCTAATCGCATGCTTATCAGCTTCATCCAATGATTTAACAATACTTTTGCGATGTTTACTGGTCATTGGCTCAGAAAAGGTGTGATTTTTTTTGTATTGTCTTAACACATTAAACACTGATGCGCGACACACCCCAACTTTGTGAGAAACCTTCACAACAATTTCTTTGATGGTTGATGCCTCGTTCTCCTCGCGCTCGATCTTATATATATTCAAAATGACCTCTTTCATTTCTGCACTCAGGTGTCTTTTTTTAGAGCGTTTCCTAGGTGGACTACAGGAGTTTACAACTTCATCGGCAGTATCTGTACTATTGGGCATTTTGCGCAAGCAGTTGATAACAATAACAATCAATAACAAGGTATAACAATAACAACGACAAACTCAACAACTTAATAAGATAACAAACGAAAACGTCCAAAGAAATATCAAATTGCAATGATGCACACGACATACGTAACACGTCTGAACCTGAATGTGACTCTGCCTTGATACGACTGCTCTGCCGCTCGGCATAGGCATTTAATTGCGAATTGACCAATGAGGGCTCCTGTTTCACGTCGAGACGGCGGCGTTAGCGTGAAAATCACCCGAACCTTTTGTTTACATCCGGTCTATCTCTCATCTGAATATACTGTAGATTACACTTGTCCCGTGTCAGCGTCAGCGCTCTCCTATTGTGAAGATATGTTTTCTTTTTAAATTGTAGGAAATTTCAGGCTGATAAAACATGATATAACTCAAAAACAAGCACAATTTGATGCAAATAGATTTTTGTGACATAACCTCAAAATAGAGTTCTGACACGGAGAAGCAGAAAACTATGACAATCAAGGAGGCCACAAAGGCGCCCTACAATTGTAGGGACGACTGACGATACGGGCCTAAGTTGTATCTTATATTTCTTAGACATTTATCATTAAAATAACATTATTTACTAAATCTTCTTTTCACAGTTTTGCACGCAGCGTTAAAGCTACTACACACAAGCCGGCGGCAATGCCGCCTGGTTTATGTCGAGCGGCTATGCCGTCGGCAATACAAGCCGCCGGCACAAGCCGCCAAGCATCATTCCGGTTGTGACAGTCACATAGAACGCTAGTGAAGTGCATATTTTATGGTTGGTTGGTTAAAATGAATAAAGAAATCATCAGTACAGCCGCCGCAGTTGTAATTTTTATTTTAATAAGAAAAAAATACAAAAGGACGAGAAGGTTTGGGTTGCACCCAAGTTTACAAAATAGAAAATGGCTAAACGGTACTATAATGATAGAAGTGTATAAAAAAGATGATGTGGGGTGTCAACGTTTACGCAGTAGCATGTTTTTTGGGTTTCTGTACATCGTCTATGCCTGCACCAGATTTGTGCAACTGTTCGAACTTCTTTTTTTCCCGAAAATAATGAGAGGTTACATTTTTTAACTTTCTCTCTACTTCGCCTTTATCAATGTCAAATACACTTGCAATTATGTTCAGTGCGTCGATTGTTCCTATTCTTATAGTCTGCATTTCTGGGATTCCATAATATATCATTTTCATGAAATTTTTCAATTAAGAGCAGCACAGCTTCGTCGTCCCAATTAAACGACATTTTAAACACACAAACCGCACAACACTACCGCTCGAATGCCAGGAACGAAGTGACGCCGGCAAGCCGCGTAACCCGCCGGCATTCCCCGGCGGCAATGCCGGCGGCTCCTTTGCGCGGCAAGGCCGGCGGCTTTGTATGCCGCCGGGTGTACGGAGGCACTGTGTGTAGCAGCCTTAATAAAAATTATTTCTGTTCCTCATCAGCAGTGGTTGAGCCATGGAAGCCTCGATATTTTTCTCTGAAATAAAAAACCGAAGAACTGCTCCCATCCAAAAATACTAGTTCTATCCGGCCGACCGCAGATAGTCAATCATGGGCGACAAGCTGCTCTTTATTTTCATACGTTATAACGATCGATAGACGCTCTTCCTTAGTCTTTCGTGCATTTAAAGGTGGCACCAATTTGCCATCTCAGTGGACAGTTGCAATATCCGGTTCTCATTTTTTTGTTAACCTCATCCCGTCTCAACCTTCAGGGTGTGGAATTGTGAGAAACTTTAGGAGATATACAGGGTGTTCCTTAATGATATGCGAATACTTAAGGGTATGAATCTACATGAAAAATTAATGTTAGTTTGCTTTATAATCTATGGTCCAAAAATGTTTTCTTACAAAAACTCGGGGTGTTGAAGTTTCAGGGAAAAAATGGAAATTAATTAATATTTTCAGAACCTCTTCAGATATTTCACTGATATTTAGTACGAAGTTAAAGTTAATAAAGTTGCATATTTCTCAACTCAAAAATAATTTTTAGCTTTAACAGTGGAGTGCGAACGGGTATTGACTTTAACGTTTTTTAAGAAAAACATGGTACGCCAATGGTTGTTTGCCAAATAAAAATTCCCCACGTTCAATTTAAAACAAATGATTTCTCTTGAACTGTTTTCCTACGATGCGCCATTTTTGAGAATGCAATTTAGCAATAAATATCTAGTTTCTCTGGAATGTCTCACAGGCTTTTGACATCTGACAAGTATCTGTTATACAAATCTGTTCGCTGTGATATCTTTTTCATTATTTAGTTTTTAGAATCTTGTTAATAATGGTGAATTATTCAAATGCAGAAATGGCGGAAATGCATTACGTATATGGTCTTGCCGACGGTAATGGTGAGCAAGCCAGACGGATTTATCACCAGAGATATCCCGATCGTGCTTTGCCAGATAGCCGAACCTTTTCTAATATTCATCGTCGTCTTGTTGAAACTAGTTCTGTCCAAAAAGAAACATCTGAAGGTAGACCTCTAAATGTGAGAACACCTGAAATTGAAGAACATCCTGAAACGAATACGAGAATGATCGCTAGACACTTAAATATTTGCCATCAAATTGTCTGGGGAGTTTTAGTGGATTTTTTGTTATATCCTTACCATATTTTAAGAATGCAGGCATTACTTCCCATTGATTTTCCAAGGCGTGTGACCCTTTGTCAGTGGTATCTTCAAAAAATTACACAAATTCCGCAATTTGAATCAATGATTCTGTTCACGGAGGGAGTTAATTTCATACAAACTGTTTATCCAAATCGTTGGATTGGCCACGGTGGGCCCCAAGAATGGCCACCAAGGTCCCCAGACCTCAACATTTTAGATTTATTTTTGTGGGGCTATCTGCAGACACTAGCTTACACAAATCCCATTAACACTGTAGAGGAATTTAAGAGAAAGAATAGTTGCAGCTTGTGATAGAATAAAAAACACTCCAGGGATATTGCAACGAGTGCGCAATTCCATGAGAAGGGGGGCGGAAGCATGCATACTAAGTGGAGGGGGCCATTTTCAATAATTTTTGTAATCATTTCGTTGGTTTTAATGTGATGTTTTTGTTGTCAGTTATTGTTGTCCATTAAATTAAATTGATAATAATTTTGCAAGTTAGACAATAGAACGGTGTTTGTTTTTTTACTCAAAGCTGGCACATCAAAAGAAAACTATCCAAGAGAGATCAATTGTTTTAAATTGAACAGGGAATTCAAAAATATTTTTATTTGGCAAGGAACTATTGGAGTACCATTTTTTTTCTTAAGAAGTGTCGAAGTCAATACCCGCACGCACGCCACTGTTAAAGCTAAAAATTATTTTTGCATTGAAAAATATGCAACTTCATTAACTTTGACTACGTACTAAATATCAGTAAAATATCTGAAGCGGTTTTGAAAATATTAATTAATTTCCATTTTTTTCCTAAAACTTCAACACCCCGAGTTTTTGTAAGTAAAAATTTTTGGACCATAGTTTATAAAGAAAACAAACATTAATTTTTCATGTAGATTCACACCCTTAAATATTCGCGCATCATTAATGCATACTTCAATTTGCTGAAAGCCTGCTGCCAGTTTAGCATCTATCAAGAGTTTGGCAGTACTTCTATGGCTGTTTGATTCGGTCAGGTGCCCGCATTTGTACAGCTACAGCATAGAGAACACGGTGACAAAAACCTACAGACAAACAACCCAAAATAACGTCGGATATCAACAAATGCCATAAAAATTTATGATCGTGAAACACTCAAATAACTTCATGTTTGAGGATCGAAGATAGCACCCTTACGTTCCGCCATTGAAAGTAATAATTCCGCACTAAAGTTCTCTATTTTCACGAGCATTACAGAACTTTTAAAAAATTTTATGATTTTCTTTTAAATTGTTTTTGTCATCACCTTTGACCCGTACTTCATCTTGCATGGACCGAGTTTTAGTGAAACACGGATAATAAAAACTCTCCTCCACATTAATTTTTTCTCCGTCTCTTTATTACTCCAAATTAAATCTACAAAAAATCTACTACTCCGACAAGAAACTCCATAACGCAGCTTCTCCGCCTCGAGAAAAGCAGAAAGGCAGATGAGAAATCGAGTATAATAAGAAAGATCATAAAGTTTAGCCTTACCTTGGAAACATATACGTTTATCGAGAACTCTGTAAGTGGAAGTATACACATGTAGGAAACATGTCTGTAACGTAAAACCCCGTTAGGAACAGCAAGGGTCCACCTATAAAGCAATGAACTCTTACAAACGACTGGAACTTTTATTGCCGAAAATATATTTGTCCAGAATTCTGTCTACCTTAGTTCTAGTAAAAACGAGATTTTTTTCCCTGTAACACACATACCACACACCACCTAAGCTAATCAAGATATCAGATTTCGAAGAAATCTGTGATAAGTGGCCCCTAGGTAAGTGCACAAGTTGTTTGTTTTAAAATTTGATAAAGTTGATGAAAGTGACAGATCCTATAGCAGTAGCCAATTCGTCGATATGTTAGTTGGTGAAGCTGCTAAGGCTGCAGATAGCTTTCATGGAGCATAGAGAAAAACGGCAATTACCTGTTGTTATCCCTACGGGGCGAACTCTTGCCGTCGAACCCTTTCCGGTACAGGAGTGACTAGAGATATGCTGTGAACAGAAGTGTGTACACATTTAGATGCAATGCCATCCAGTACAGCATTCCACTATGCTCATATTGCATTTTTGCTAAATTTTTGTATAACACCAAAACGTTCTAATGGAGGATGCCGTAACATAAGCACCTGCCATATTCGGTAAAAAATATATCTAGTCCTCTATTGAAAATCAAGTAATTCTGTTCTACACCAACATTACAGATAGAAAATGATAAGAATTAAACTCTAGGCGCTGAAGAAAGAAACTAAACCCAAAGAAATACACGCATATTGCTCGTGAGTGAGTGTTTAGGCGCAGGAGACATTACAGGACCGCATCAAGATATTATGGGTAGTCATCAAAAATTTCATATAAGATAATTATTATCTTTTACAGTAAATTTCAGTTAGAGATTCACAAATGAGTTAACTACACTTTTTAGTTATTAGTAAGTAAGCTGCGCGCACTCATTCAGAAGAGGAACTTGAATCTTCTGAATCGTTTAAATGAATTATTAGAGGTTCAATTTGGGTATCGATGACATTGTCCAAATCCCACATTTTGACCTCAACCTTCTCCCGAACGTGGCGGATACAGTTTTTCCATTCCTCTGCCGTAACTCTATTGACTGCGATGTGAAAGAGATTTTTAACATCAGAAAATTTATAAGTATTATTATTCGACGCCACGTATTGCTTTATGTTGGCCCAAATCAGCTCAATAGGGTTCAGCTCACAATGGTAGGGTAGCAGTCTCAAGACAGTTTTATTTTGTTTTTTGGCCATTTCGTCGATCATTTTAAAATCGTATTTGTATTTATGTCTATTGACTATACTTATCAATTCACCCTTGACCATTGTTTCATCAAAATCGATCTGTTTTGAGGCCAGCCATTGTTGTATGTTTGCTTTTTTAGTTGCCATTGTGGGAATTTTTTCTATTTTTCTAGAATGGTACGGGGCATTATCCAGTACAATAACAGCGTTATTCTCCAGCTTTAGTAACATTTTGGAGAACCAATTTTCAAAGGAATTGCCGTCCATCTCCTCATGATAGTCCCCTGTCTTTTTTGATTCAAAGGCCCACAGTGCTTCGGGAACAAAGCCGTCTTCACTACCTACGTGACAAATGATCAGCCGTTTGCCTTTTCCTGGAAATAAATTATTCCTTACACTATGGATTGATTAAATTTGAAGGAATGAGGCAATTGAGTTCATTTAGCTGAATTTAAGAGTCACGGAATGCTGATCAAAAACTGAAAAACGTAGAAAATTGAAGTTTGCAACTTCTCAAAACCCATTCAAAGCAAATTGACTGCACCCAAAAATGATAATAAATTTCAAAATAACGCTTAAAAGAGGGTCGAAGTTTTTTTCCTAATGACTACACTGCGAATGCACCATTTTTGGAGAATATCACACATTATCTGCTATCACAGCATATTATTTGCCCGAATTTATCAAAATTAAATTGCCGGATAGATGAAGGAGCTTACCTGCAGGATTTTTCAATCCAGCCGAAAGACCGTCTAGAAAAGCCTGCCTTGATGATGTTACTGATTTGTCGACCCAAACTTTCGCTTGAGTATGTCCAGCATTATTCACCCACGTTTCGTCCAAATAGTAAATTTTTGCTTTTTTCATCGCGAAACTTCCGAATCTTCCTAAGGTATTCCCTTCTCCACACAACAATTTCTTCTTTCTCCATTAACATACTGTTTCTTCCCCGTTTCAAGAATCGAAAATTAAGTTCCTTCAAAAGTTTTCGGAATGTGGTTCTTTTAAATGATGGAAGATCCTCATCAGCATTAACTAATCTTAATATCTTATCTATTGTAGGTATCTCATTTCGGAAGAAAAAATTATGCACTTTCCTCCTGATGGCAGTTCTGTCAAAGTCATCTACTCCGTCCGTTATCCTTTTTCTTGCAGGATACGGTTTTGGCTCAGAAAGTGAGTGAGTGCTCCTATATTCCTTAATGATCCTATAAACACTGGACCGACATACTCCAGAAATATGTGCTACCTTACATATAACTTCGTCCACGACCAAATCGGGTTTTTCTTGAATTTGGTTTTTGTATATATTTAATATTATTTGTTTTTCATTTGCACTTAAATGTAGCTTCTTAGCCCTTTTTTTGGGTGGGGTTGCGCTGATGTCAACCACTTCGTCGGCTGTATCTGTGTCAGACATCGTATCTTAGGCAATATATAAACAAAACGTTCCACTCGCGAAAAACGAGTATACGCTACTGAATGCGTAATGCGTATGCAATGCAATCATGTGCGTGAATTAACTGTTAGATGCCTGTCGTGTCATCTACAATCACATTTACAAGTCCAAACCTGTGCAGATTCGTAGAGCGCCGACGACTGCTAGTGACCTTGAATTTGTCTGTAGATCGATGTTACTCCAGTCAATTTAGGTTCAAAGTGGATGTTTTCAAAACCAATTTGTTGTTCCTACATCAAAAATATATCGATGATGTTTTGTACTGGGAGCTCATGAAAGATCAAGGTAACTTATTTTAACAGTCATCCTTTTTCTAGTCTCAAGATGACACGAAAAAGGGTCTGCGGATTCACTAGAAATACACTGCCGAGGATGTTTAGACCTAAAGTGACTGGAGTATATCCGTGGATGCTTTCGAGGGATCTGTTCACGTGCTCATCACTGTTTACGTTTAATGTCTTTCTTCAGCGCCCAGATTATAGTGTAATTATTGTGTATAAATACAGGTTTTGTGGAAGATTTAAAGCAGAGAAGCTCAGATTTTCATCTTAAAAATCTAGACATATTTTTGGTAACATATTAAAATAGGAACCAAATACGAAGCCCGAAGAAATTACACTACTACTTTGTGCGATAATCACAATAAAATTTGCTGAGCAAGTCATTAAATAGCCTTATTTACAGTGTAGAAGCATATAGCTTCTTGTGTATGAAATTCAAAATCGTAAACAAGATGAATGTACTTTGTTCGTTTGAAAATATTCTTCACTTAGCCTACACAATATGTACATACAAAATACTTTAGTTGGAATAAAGTTGAATCATGTATTAATAATAATAATAATAATAATAATAATAATATAATGACATTACAGAAATTGTATAGCCACTACAAAATAAAATGTTGCGTCATGGTATAAGGCTCTGACTGTACTAGAAATTGCTTGGCCTGTATGTATATATATATATATAATGGGTAATAGGGGGGGGGGTCAAAACAGGTCAAAAAGTTTATATGACCCATGGTCCAAAACTCAATAGACACTTTAAGAGCACACAATCACCACAATCTTACTAGTTTTTATAATCCAATCTGAAACGTTTTTAAATTGGGTAATTAACAAATAAATGGCATTAAGTTTTTCTACGTTAAGCCAAAATTTGTAGTCAGTAAGTAAGTTTCATTAAATTAAATATTTAAAACACACATGACAATAGCGCGTCGGTTTTTCATCACCCTTATCGAACCGGCAATCGATCGCAAACGGTAACAGTGGTTAGTATGTTGTTTAGTTTTTGTTCGCGTACGTCGTCGTGTTTATTTACAATGTTCTCGAATCAAGAGTTCGCCGACATGTTGTTAGTTTACGGTGAAGCTCGTCAGAATTCAAATTTTGCAGCTCAAATTTATTTCGGCAGATTTAGCCAACGGCTACCCCCAGACGGAAGGACATTTGTGCAAGTGTACCAAAGACATCGAGATACAGGAAGTGTTCAGCCCACTACTATTCGCACTCGTGAAAGACAGGTTACTGTAGAACAGGAGGAACAAATTTTGTATATCGTGGAAATCAGTGCAGATATCAGCACTCGGGAATTAGGCCGACGCGTAGGACTATCGCCTACCATAGTCCATAGAATCTTACGGGAAAATTAGCTTTATCTCTACCATGTACAACGAGTAGAGGCCTTGTTATCAGAAGACTATCCTCGCAGACTAACGTTCTGTCAGTGGTTTTTGCACAAAGACATTGAAAATCCGGAATTTCTTAAAAACATTTTAGCGACGGACCAGTGTACTTTTACGCGAGACGGGATATTAAATTTCCATGATACTAACACGTGGGCCCAAGAAAATCCTCATACCATTCGTGAAGGTCATTTTCAACAACCTTTTAAAATAAATATTTGGGCGGGTATTCTTGACGATCAGGTAATTGACCCTTTCGAGTTACCCCCCAAGTTTTCAGGAGAAGGATACCTTAGCTTTCTAGCCAATAACCTACCAGAACTTTTGGAACAGACCTTAGACAACATGCCACTACAATGGAAACAGAATTTGTGGTTTCTTCATGACGGGGCACCATCTACTACTATAATATAAACTCGTTGTAATTAAAAATCATTTTATACTTTTTGTTTAACTATTATTTACTAAATTTATGTAAACGGTCCATGTTTTTAATTTCATTTGGTAGGTTATTGAAAAATTTTGAACACGTTTAAATAGGGCTTTTTTCTATGGAGAATAATCTATGTATTGAATAATCAACATTGACTGTTCGAGTATCATAAACAGTTTGCACCCCAAGCTCAAATAAATTTTCATTTTTGAGAAAATATAAAACACTCAAACACATAGATGACATACATCGTCATGATTTTTTCATAAGTAATATCATAAGGGCATCTAATTTAAAAAAAAAAATCGGAAAAACACGTTGCTAAGTAATATATATAATATCACTGGACAACAAATTTTAGTTTTTTAATTGTATCAATGAAATAAAAAAATTAGTTGCGGTTTAGAAAAAAAACTTTTTATTTTTAAGGTGATATTAAAAAAAGTAACAAGATTCATATACTTATAAGAATCACTATATGCGCTGTCTTTTTGCTGTTCTTTTATGGATCGTTTCTGGAGCATCTGTACCAATGTCCATATTACAGCCCATCTTTTGATAAGATGACAGCATATTTTTGACAAGGGTTTTATAGTTGTCAGCTTTTCTATTTCCCAAGAAATTAGTGACCACCAGACGGAAATCATTCCAAGCAGTTCTTTCAATACCTGTTAAAGTGTTTTCAAACTGTGTATCTTTCAAAATATTTCGAATCTGTGGCCCAACAAAAATACCTTCTTTAACCTTTGCCTCACTTAGTCTTGGAAATTTCTGACGCAGGTATTGAAAAACTGACCCATTTCCATCTAATGCCTTGACAAAGTTTATCATTAGGCCCAACTTGATATGCAGTGGTGGTAATAAAAATTTTTTTGAATCTACTAATGGCATATGCTGTACATTTTTTTGACCTGGCTCTAGGAATTGACGAACAGGCCAGTTTTGTCTGGTGTAATGAAGTTCCTTTGCCCGACTGTCCCATTCACACAAAAAACAGCAAAACAACTTTCAAATCGCCACAAATATGCCATTGGTGCACATCGTATTTTATGCATGTCAATAGGTACTTCATATTTTCATGTGATTCTTTTATGTGAACTGTATACCCTACAGGAAGAGATGGTAAAATATTTCCAATATGCAATAACACTGCCTTTAAACTCAATGTCGAACTGTCTATAAACAATCTCCATTCTTCTGGGTTATAGTTTATATTCAAAGCCGCCAGTAAGCCGTTAATGTTACTGCAGAAAACCAAGTTATTCTCCATATCGAAAAATGGTTCTAAGTCTTTGTGGCGTTTACGAAAAACACATACCGAAACATCGTCTTCTAACAAGTTCCACTGCTGCAGTCTTGATCCAAGTAACTCTGCCTTAGATTCTGGAAGTTCTAAATCTCTTACAAGGTCATTTAATTCTGACTGTGTTATTTTGTGCGGTTGGTGGCATGACGTGCTCGGTATAAAATCAGGATCTCTTGACGTTGATGGCATATCTTCTTCCTGACGAATCACTCGATCGCCATGATCTGATTCGTTTTCTGATTCGCAAGTGTAGGATTCTGGGGGTTTTGGAATAGGATTTTCGTCACTGTGAGGCACAGGTCTCATCGCAGATGGTATGTTTGGGTAGTTAATAACTGATTTTTTTTCTTGGACATACCTGTGGCTTGTCCAACACAAGGTACCATGCAAAAGTAACAATCATTAATATGATTTGTAGGCTCTCTCCAAACCATTGGGACAGCAAAGCGCATAGACCGTTTTTTGCCATTTAACCAGCTCCTCAGACTTGAAGCACATGTATTACAGCAGATGTGGGGTGCCCACTGTTTGTCTTGATCACCTAGTTTACAACCGAAATAAAGCTGATATGCCTTTGTTATTGGTGGAGTAATAGACCGTCTCTGAGACGCAAAAGTCACATCACCACAAACGTAACAAAAGTGATTTGGATTGTTTACACACTTTCGAGACATCTTGCATGAACGCTGTTAGCCAACTGAGGAAAAAATGGCTAATATAAAACAATATAATGTACACGTATGTATAACGTAACACAATCATGCCGATTACATCATCTTTCCTTGCCGAATATAACAATGTAGCACGTGCATTGTTGTGAATTACAGTATATTAACACTGTCACAGCAGGAACACATATAATTACCGTATCTCTAAAACTTGAACTAATATTGAAAAAATAAGTTTCATTCCGGTTATAGCACATTAAAAATAGTAATAATTTGTTGATTTTATTTAGGATATGTTTTGGCTGTTGATCAGTGATTTTATCAGTAACAGTTTTCTGGTGTCTTATGAGACCAGAATTACTCGTTATGGAAGGTATTGCACTTTTCGGTGACAACAGCTGTCAAGTTTTTCCGCTGATAAACTTGGAAAAACTGCTAACAGGTGCGGTCATACAATTTTTCCATCTAGAAACCATTTGTAAATAAAAATTTCGCATTTGCGATTGGTAGAAATTAATACGGGGGAAATAGTCAGTTTTAAACACTCCCCTGCAAGTTTCGTTGGAATTTAGTCCCTTTATTAGACGTACTGCTCTTTTTTGAGCAACACACATTTTTTACATAAACCTACTGGGGTTTGAATGGGTGTACAATTGATAAAAGTTGAATCTTAGTTCCATATTTCCAATGAATAACTGATAATCTGTATGACAGGTTCATGACACAACAAAAAAACTAACTAGAGCAAATGAACGTTGAAATAAGCCAGAACAATTGCAGTCGTTATTGCTTTGTAAAAAATACATGGTACTTTATCACTAAATAAAATTTGAATGGCTCATCTATTGCTGATAATATGTTTGAATTATAAAAGTACATTAAGTCGTGGTCTACTTCAGCATTAGGTACACTGTCAAAAAAAATATTCAAAATATTTGGATTCACCTTGCACGGCGAAGAAAAAGTCTTCTTACAATGAATACCTGTCTAATGGCCTTCCACCAACCCTTATTTCAACGCATCTGGTACTCAATACAAAAAGGTCGCACCCACATTTGTGACTCTTCTGATTCATCGGTAGCCGTACAATATAGGGTGATCCAAAAATAAGATATTGCGTTACACTTTAGATTTTTAAATCGAAACCCTCATTTTTTTATTTTTAGATTTTCCATGAAGTTTTTAGTAAGTTTTGTATAATAACGTTTATACCTATTTTCAATCGTTGAATTTATACTGAAATTGTCATAATAAGGGATTATATCCTAAAAATAATAATCAATATAGGACATTAAAATTTAAGACAAGTCTCCGAGTACTGCTTTGCAAATTAAGAAAATGAACACCTGATGTGACTTCTAGTCTGCGTATGTGTATATTTGGCACATCTTAACTTAATTTAGCTTTCCATCAAACATTCTAATTTCCGATGTAAAATGCACTTTGGAACAAAGTTAGATGGATCTTCGGCTTCTTCGACCAATTTATTTTCAGTATCACGTCATCTCCTGAGATGTTAACTTCAAGTAGAAGTGAATTTCACATTCTGATAACGAATTTCTTCATTTTTATTCAAAAACACTTCAATTTGAATACTATTTCAGTACACTTCGGTTCGCTATTAAGATAAATAATAATAAGCAATCTCTCCAAACAACTTACAGAAGTGTAATAAAAGATAATCATACGTCTACCGGACGTATGGCAATATCTGATAATCAAGAGTACTTACCGCGGTACCACTGTCGTCTCGCGCGAGCTCAAGTCGCCTATTCAGTTAGCAAAGGGTAAAAAACACAAATATCGTTGAGTTGAGTTTTGCATATGGAAATAAAGCAACACGGTAGGTAGTTTTAAATGACTTCATTGTTTTTCGAAGTATTATCCAAAACGGCATTTTTGAATACGTCAACTGCTTCTTCTGGTGACTGGAACCTTTGACCACGCAGTCTGGTCTTAATGTTGGGGAAAGTATAGAAATCGTTAGGACACGGATCGGGACTTGTTTTTTGGGCTGTGTGCGAGCTTGCATTGTCCTGGTGGAGGATGATTCTTCTTTCGGGGTTGATTTTTCGAAGCTCGGTAATAACTTCTCGGAAACAAATGGTAGTATACCCAATTCGCAGTAACAGTTCTTTGTTCATTAAGAGGAATTGTTGCAATATGGCCCGCTTTTGACACAAATGTCGCGACCATCCTCTTCGAAACACTTCGAGAGCGGATGACTTTTGTTGGCTTTTCTTCACCTTGGAACACCCAAACAGCCGTCTCTTGTTTATTTTCTGGTTCATAAGAGTAAATCTACGATTTATCACTACTAACAATGCTGTACACATTTTTTGAGTTTCCGGGATTGAAAGGGTCAAGCCTTTTTTTACACTAATTAACCCTGGCTGCTTTCTGCTCTTCAGTCAACAGGTGCGAGAAACTAATTTTCTTACTCCTAATTCTTCATATAACATTTTTTGAATTGAGGTCTTTGAGATGTTTCAGGACGCCTCAATCTCGCGATATGTCACATGTCTATCTTCAATGATGAGTTTGCGCACAGCATCGACGTTTTCCTGGGTGACTGCAGTTTTTGGTGCACCCACCCTGGGATCCTCGCTAAGACTCACCCTTCCACGTTTGAATTCTCCATACCAACGGGAAATTATCGGCTGATGTGGCGCATCGTTGCCGAAAACAGACAGTAACTCAACAAGGCATTCTTGTTGCGATAATTGCCTCTGAAAGTTGTAATAAATTATGGCGCGAAAATGTTCTCGGTTGAGTTCCATTTTTCTAATGACTTGGTGACCCTTAAAAATTCACTGTAGTGAGAACACTGCACGTATTGTTGTAAAACTTTGAATTTAAGTTTACTAAAGAGTGAGGTTAAGATTCAGAACTATGATTCTATATGCAAAACTTAAAAGACATCCCTCGTATTTCACGAGTGTTCATCACGGTAGAATGACAGCTGATTATTTAATGATATCTCAAAATTCCCCATATCGGCACAGGACACATAATGACGGATCCGTCAACGTCAGGTAGTCAGAGCCGTATTTTGTTTCGGTTTTTTGTGCGCTGCAGAAGAATTTTGAACTTGCTAACAGCTCCGTCATTTAGAAAAGTTCAATTGCTTACAAAAAACAAAACGCTACAAACAAGTTTTACTACGTTTACGCCCGATTCATTATTGCAAACGTCGCAGACTCACACAAAAATGTCACTTTCTGATCAGTTGTTCACCTCAGTAGACGTCAAAGCGTGATGGATACCTATGTAATATATATAATACGGTATAGCCTTTCTAGGGTTAAGGCGGCAATAACGTATACCGTAAGCCACTGAATTTGCGGGACATTCCCTCACATAAGTAAATCCTGCTTCATAGCGTTCCGTCCGGCAGAATCTGAATCCATTTGCATTTTTTGATGAAAAGACAGCCTTGCTGTTATCTCTGGTTATGTCGAGCGAGGCCAAGCGAGCGCATCTTCGGCAGCAAAAACCTGCGTCCCGCGACAGATCCTGCCGGCCAGTATTTCCTGCGAGCGCGTGGAGATCGGCCGCGCCGATTCGCTGCAGGAACCATCGGCCACGCGGTCGCCGTGTTTTGCAGTGCGGTTGTGATTTTGCGTGTTTTTGCCTTAGCTGTGACTGTTTTGTGACACAAAGGAGCATCTCCGTATGTAGATATTCTGATGATTTTCAATACTTTTTTTAAAAACGATATATTAAAAAAATAAGTATACCAATATATACACAAGTCATGACCAAAAATAAAACATCATACGCAGGACCGCTTTTTTAAGGGGGCTCTTCTACGTAACTTTACTTCCTCGAGGGCTTCGTTAAAAGGATACGGGGTGTTGAAGTTAAAAAATAAGAAACATTTTTTTAATACCTACAAAGCCGTCAACTGGAATGATCTAAAATTTGGTATGTGGATTTATCTAAGTACTCTACACATTCAAAAGTCTTTACTCAAAATTAACATGCACCAGTGGCGGAAATACAGGCGATTAGTAGCATTACTTTTCCAAATAAAAATAGTACATCACTGTTTTTCTTAAACGCGTATTTTTAATGTTGCCTTCATTTTGCTACAGATAATTACTCTTGTGTTTTTTTCCTACAGTACACTGTTTTTGTAAAAATAAAACAAGTTAGATCATTGATGAAGAGAACAATTGATTTCAAAATAAAACAGGAAGCCTTGATACCAACTTGACCTCTCTTGGGAGACGTTTTGTCAAAGTTATGTGTTAAACTACCATTATTTTTTTTGTAAGTCAAGTCAAAAGTTCCTTTTTTCCATTTTTGGGTATTGTGAAATGGAATATTTAGCAATGAAAATGTAGTAAATTGCACCCCACGCCTTTTACTCTGAATTATTCTGTTAATAACTTGAATTGATATTATAATTTTATTTTGAGGCCATTAATTATGATTAATTGTTCAACCATCTACTACTGCAATATAAACTCTTTGTAATTAAAATTTATTTTCTACTTTTTAGTTTGGTTAGCAATAAAAGCGTGTTCTTTTGTTTACGCCATTTATTTATTTTTTAACTTCAACACCTCGTATCTTTTTAATGAAGCCTGCGAAAAAATGTTACACAGAAGACCCTCCTTGGAACGCGGCACTGTGTATGATGTTTCATTTTTGCCTGTATAGCACACAATTCTCTAGGCAGTGGCTTAAGCCTTTCCTTCGGGAGAGGGAAGGTGGCAGAGTTAATGTGCAATTTATTTTCAAATTAAAATGAACTTAAGAAGAAATTAAAACAATTTTAGGAAACATTTTTTTCGACGCTCTCCGGAAGTACTTTGAATTTGGAAACTTTCTAAGCAGTATTTTGTTGATTATCTAAATCGCAACGTTGCTCCCACTCCAGCCACTTCGTGTCTCTTACAGTTTCCGGGATCCTAATGGAGAGTGTCGAATTTAAAACACCTTTAAGATTCTATATTTTGAAAATCCAATTTTTTAACAACATTCTTATTAGTATCGTTTAGCACAAGATATGAAAAGCAGGTACAGCAAAAGACGATTCCCAATGCTTTCTAGAAAACTGGAAATATTAAACTTTCCATGCATCTTCTAATAATAATAATAATAAATAATAAACGTCTTTATTAAATACTATATACAATACATGTGTATTGAAAAAAAGAATTTTTTTTTTTTTTACCATTTTTCTGGTAAAATTAAAGTAACAAAGTTATAGCCCTTTGGAAGAATAATATCATGTGCTCGTGTTTGGCAACAACGGATATAATCCGCCATATCGGTTCATCGCATCGGAAACAAAAAAGCGAAAGAATTTGGAACGATGTTTTTACAATTATTTTATTCAGTTCAGTTATACATATAGTCAGTAACAGTCGGTAAAGCGTGTGAATAGTGTCTGTTGCGTGGCTCAAACGAAATAAAAAATGGCACATGTTTATGCGGATCGGTTTCCCAATCGAGTGCAACCAACCCCTCGTGCCTTTGTTAATGTAGTACAACGGGCTCGTGAATCAGGTGACTTAAGACCTCACAGGGGACCTCACGATCAAATACAGGTCCGCACTGAAATACTTGTCGGGAGGATACTTTATAAAACAAGGTAAACATTTTTTTTAATTTTTTTTTATTTTTACACACATATTTTGGTTTATCTTCCTTCTACAATCATTATCTGAAAATTAATGACTCAAATTGAAAGTATATACATGTATATATATATATATATATATATATATGAAGTGTAACAATAGTGGCGAAGTTTAGCAATATGCTATACTAACGCTTAACCACTAAAGTTAAATATTACGTTATTAACAGTTAACAAACCTCAAAATATATATATAACAAATCACTTGTAACCAATACGAGAAGTGAAAAAATGAGATATTTTATGTGCACATACTGCTACTCTAAAAAGATCTATGAAATATTGAGGAAAACGTTAGTCGTTCAAATAACTCAACATTGTAGCGGAAACATGGTAAACTCATGGTCTTAAATTTACTGTCCAAAGAATTATATATTGCTGCAACGTTATATGAGAAACTTCGTTGGAACAGAGATGTTGTATGCTTCGAAATTCTGATAACGTGCCTGTCGCTAATAGTTTTGTCATGACTGGTGTTATTAAAAATTATTTTTTCACGTAGGTATTCTGGCTTAAAATTAATTAAAATTTTATGGAAAAATGTAACTTGATCATCTGGTCAAACTTTAGCCATCTCAACTCTGCATAGTTGTGAGAGACATGGTCGAACTTTCTCATGTCGAATGTAAAGCGAACACAGTTGTTTTGAATTAATTGGATGCTGTGTTTAGTGATCTGACCCAAACAGGAAAAATATAGATTACTGCAGTAGTTCAAGACAGACATAAGTAAGGTTTCGCAAAGTTGTTTCCTCTTTTTGAAGTTTAGCAGATATCTGTAATTTGCGTAAACGTGCATAGGTTTTTTGTGTCAAATTTCTTACATGCTCGGTAAATCTTAGTTTTGTAACAACTTCTACACCCAATATTTTTGCGCTATTGGTGAGCTCGAGCTGCTTATTGTCTATGTTCACATTTGAGAGCGAAATAACGTCGTTTTTTCTGCTCTCTGAACAAAACAATAAAATCTTAGATTTTTCCGGGTTTATGCTGAGGTTGTGATCGGCTGAATATTTTCATAGACTATCAATATCTGCTTGTAATACTTCTATACCGATACAATGGGAGAGCTGGGTATCATCAGCGAACGATTGAATGTCAGAGTTGTAAACTGATCTAGATAAGTCAAATACATATATTAAAAACAAAAGAGGACCCAAAATGGAACCCTGAGCCACTCCTGAACGTGTGCGAGTGACATCAGATGTAATATCCTTTACTGAAACACATTGAATCCTGTTTTTAAGATAGCTTCAAAAAAATTTTATTACAACCTCATCACAACCAACAGAACGTAGCTTAGCACATAAAAGTTTATGATCTATCTTATCGAAGGCTTTAGAATAGTCGACTGATATTAAAGCTAAACCCATTTTTTGTTTGTCAAGAATAAGAAACATGTCGCATATGTTTAATAGGTCCGATATTGTATTGTAATGTTTTCTAAATCCCGACTGATTAGGTGGGATTATCTGATGTACTTCAATGTATGATGTAAGTTGAAGTTGAACAATCTTTTCAAGGATTTTTTACAAAATAGGTTGTAAACGGATCGGTGGGAAATCTGATAGGAGACCGGGTTTCAAGTATCAGTGCTTGCTTCCAAATTTTAGGGAAGTAACCGGTTTCAAGACATAGATTGATAATGCGAATAAGTGGAAAAATATAACGGGTAGGCGTACCTTAACCATAGTTAGCGTAAGACCATTTATTCCTTTGGCATCTGATTTAAGAGATTTAATTGTTTGTAGAATTTCTGAAGGATCAACGATTCTAGAACAATGAATCACTTGTAAAGAAGTGACGATTTTTGTATAGGTGGCATAATTCTTCCGAGGCATTACTTGTACTGTAAACTGACATAAAATAGTCACTGATTTCATTTGGATCAGATAGATTATCTGGAAGAGGGGGTTTTGTCAGAGAATGTATATTAATCTGCTTTAACCCTTAACAGGAAACGTGAATTTTTGGAACACAAAAGGAAACATGCCGTCTCTCAGACTGCGAACTTCAAGATGTTCAAAAAATTAGAGTAAGGCGAAAAGCAAGCAATAACTTCGCTGAAACTGATACTGGATGTTTATTTTATGTGTTTAATACGTAAAATGCTCATTTCAAAATGATACAAGAACATAAAAGAAACATTTTTATTAACTATGCTAAAACCATACAAAAATAACGCTGTTGTTGCAACATTCAGAAACTAAATTAAAACTATGGAAAAGTCTCAATATTTTTCTATTTTCTAGTTAAGTAATGAACAAGGAAAGTATATTATAGTCAATAAATACAAAAAGAACACAATCAAAATTCACTGCAAGTCTCAAACATTGCCTATATTTATGCAGCTAATACATTTGGGTTTGGAGCATTGAAGACATACAGGCTTCCTACATTGTACACACAAAAATTTGGTCATCCGATGGGTCGTTCGGTGACACAAAAAACAGGCTTTCCTTTTTTCCAAAACCAAATTTTCAGCTTCTGTTGCTGGATGTTCACATTTGCCAAGGATGCGATTTATCGTAAGTCGCAAATCCCGAGGTAAACGGGGACTCTCTAGTCGCTTTTCCATATGCTCACGGACCAGGTTAGCGGCCAACATCTTAGCAAATACCGATTTTTCCTTCTGCAATTCATTTTTCTTATAGCACTGGTGTAAAATATACGAGTTCACTACCGATATATCCAATAGTCGGTAGAAAATAACCAGTGGCCACCTACGCGAACGGCGACTTGAGGTACTCTTCGAACATTTTTCATCAAGAGAATCAACTCCACCTTTATTAGCATTGTAATAGGCTATTATTTCCGGTTTCTGTGTTTCCGGATCACAATATTTTCTGTGGTGCATAGAAGATATGAGTATTGTGGCTTTATTTTTTTTTGCTTACATGAGACACAATAGTGGAATCTTCTCGAAATCCGTACATTGTTGATCCGACTTCTCTAGATTTGTTGGGTAAAAATGCCGGAGGAATTTCTCTTTTATTTTTCTTCATTGTACCCACATAGGTCAGTTTGTTCTTCAATAGGACATCCATTAATTCTATTGACGTAAACCAGTTGTCCGCTGTAATGTTGCGATTAGTTCCAAACAGAGGCTTCGCGAGACGTAGAACTGATTGTGTGGGTTTGGAATACCGCTTGTGTTCCTCAGGAAGTTCGAAACTATCGGAATCTTTACCGCAGTATATATATGCTTTATAGAGGTAGCTATTCCTTGCATCCGTCAATGCCATAATTTTTATGCCATATTTGCAAGGTTTCGCAGGCATATACATTTTAAATCGACATCTTCCTCTGAAACTCACGAGCATTTCATCGACAGTGACAGACTGGCCAACTCCGTACACATCTTGACAGTTCTTTATAAAACTATTAAAAATGAAAGATATTGGTGCTACTGGATCTAGCTTCTTTCTTTCATTCCTGTCATCTGGGTTATCAAACCTTAAGGCTGACAGGAGAATACCAAATCGTTTTATGTTCATGACAGCTCTGAATATATCTCTTCCAGAGCCATCGGTGGCAAAAAGTGTTTCAATGTTCTCGTGGTTGCTGTTGAACACCGATGTATATACTAAGAGACCCAATAGTGCCTTTATTTCGACTAAATCAGTGTCGTTTAGGTTGCTGGTTTGATTTTTGTATCTCTTTCGCATTTCTTTGAGCTTGTGATTGGTCCACTTAACGATATGTACCAACATGTCGTCAGTGAACAAAAGCTGCCAAACCGTCAACGGAGCTGCTTCTTCTCCATATTCATGAGCTTTTCCTCTTAGAGTTGGTACTTTAATGACTATATTGTGCTTCCTTGTACGTGATGATGGTACAACTTCCGAAATATTCCACCTATGACGATTTTTTCCATAGAAATAATTCTGGTAAATCCTCTTCATTTCCTTCGGCTCCGTCTTCTGATAACTCACTATCACTTGTATGATCTGATTCCATGTATTCGTCTTCTGAGGCACTGTCTATATCACTAAAGTCACTTCCTTCATCCTCAAACCATTTTAGAACGGTTTCTTCGAACTCCGGATCATCGTATCGTACACGTTTAGAAGGTCCCGCCATACTCGCAAACGCACCTATGCAACACAAATAGCAAACGGGAACGGAAACGTGCCGTCTGACAGACTGCAACAAACTAAAATTGGTCCATATTTTAAGGCACGTTTTGGCTAGACTCGTGTGAATGGGGGTGGGCGATGGTCACTAATAGCTTATGGATTAGATGGGTTTTTACGTCTGTTAGAGGTGCAATAAAAAAAGATACGCTCAGGTATAGAAACGCCGCAGTCTCACAGACGGCACCTATCCGGTTAAGGGTTAAGCCAATCCATACCTTTTTTTCGTTATTCTGTTCAGATAAAAATTGTAGATAGGCTCTTTTTTCTTTCCTCACCTGAGTAAGCGCGTGATTTCTTTTTTGCTTGTAAATATTTAGGTTTTGTACAGTTTTATTTGTTTTGTATGTAGTATGGACAATGTCTCTTTAAGAACGTCACGTAGGCCGGGAGATAGCCATGGAGCAGATGGTTTGTTTGCTCTAAAAATAGTTACAGGAGCATGTTTATCATAAACTCTGATCAGTTTATTTGTTAGGAACTCAACTTTAGCATCTATATGGTTCATAAAAAATAACTCGTCTATAACTTTCAGAATCTAAGTCACTTAGAAAATATTCCTCGTTGAAGCATTTGAAGTTACAAAACATTGTTTTTTTTTTCAAATCATTAATACCATTTTGTGGTCGCATATGCCGTTAGAATCGAGAACCAAACAGTCGGAAATAATGTCTAGTTCATTAGTAAAAACTGGATCTAATAAAGATGCTGTGTTACTTATCACTCTAGTAGGGTCACTGACAGTTTGAGAAAAACCCACCATTTGAAAGCATGGAGAAAGGACGTTATTGCCGCTCAAAATATCAACATTCAAATCTCCTACAATAACAATGTTATCAAAATTGTTTGACATTAACGGTAACATGAGATCTAGAGCGCTGATGCAATCATTGAGGTTTTGTGAGGGTGGTCTATACAACACGCCCAAAAGCAAAACGTATCTGTTTATTTTTATGCTGACCCACAGTTGTTCCAAGCAATTTCCAAAGTTGTTGTCAAAGTTGATAATTTCAACTTGAAGGTCAGTGGATATAGACTCCGACTCCGCCACCGCGGGATCCTCTGTCACTATGGAACAGATTGTAATTATTGATACTCACTGCATCATTGGCAATGTCTTGGTTTAACCATGTTACAGTTACAGCGAAACTATCGAACCGCTCAGTCTGGATCAGGTCAATAGTTAGTTAGTAATAATGATAGTTGTTTCTGTTGAAACTGGACAATTGCATACAGAAAAACTATAGGTGCATATGGTGGCGAAGTTTAGCAACATGCTACTCTTACACTCAACCAAACAAAAAAAAGTTAAGTAGCAGATATCAAATAAAAAAATACATGTTGCACAAAAGTCTGCTACATGTACACAAAGGAAGTAAGGAAAACATTTAACAATATAGACAAGTGCAACCTATTTAAACTGTGGGTGCAAGCAGACTTTAGGACATGTTTTTGAATTCAGGACTCAAATCATTGTATACTAAGTGACATGTAAATCCGAACACCCAGTTTAAATGGTTTTATTTTAATAAAATTTTGTATAAGTACTAAATGAAGCATAATAAGTAAATGATAAAAATTTCAAAATGATTGCACTGCTTTAAAGCCCTTTGACCTTTAATAATGTGTGGATGCACCCTGATGTGCTACGCATTCTCCAACGCGCCTAGGCATGCTTCTGATCAGGTGGTCAATGTCCTCCTGTGGTATCTCATTCCAGGCAACCACCAACTCCTCTCGAAGTACTTCTAGAGTCTGAGGAGGACGTTGCAAATTGAGCAATCTCCTACCCATCATATCCCAGACGTGCTCAATTGGGGATACGTCGGGAGATCTTGGTGACCATGGTAACAATGTGACATCATTATGTTGAAAGAAGTCTATTGTGACTCTTGCAACATGTGGTCGGGCATTATCTTGTTGGAAAGTTGGATCTGCCAGGGTGTCAAGATAGGGTAAAAGATGGGGTTCTAGAACTTTGTGGATATAACGCTGCGCGTTCATGTTACCTCTGATGAAGATTAAAGGTGACCTGGAACCATAAGCTATAGCACCCCAAACCATAACTCCAACAGTGTGATGAACATGTCTTTCAACAAAAAACTGTGGATTCCTCCTTTTACCACGTCGCCTTCTAACCCTGGCACGACCATCGTGCATACCTAAACAAAATCGAGACTCGTCACTAACGACAATACTGTTCCATTCCTGATCCCAGAGTGACCGTTGTCTGCACCACTCAAGGCGATTACGTCGGTGTTCTCGAGTTAAAGGGAGGACCCAGTGTGACCGGTATGAAAACAAGCCAAAACTTCTCATTCGTCGGTAAACACTTCGCATGCCAATAGGTCTTCCGTGTTCTGCAAACCATTCATTTGCAATGGACCTGGTAGTGGAGGAACGGTCCCTTAAGGCCAATAATCTTAGGCGGCGATCTTCACGGTCTGTTGTTCTACGGCGCCCTTGCTCTTTGCGTTCTCGAAGCCATGCCTGATAACACCTAACCACAGTGTCTACACTTCTTTGCAATCTAACTGCAATTGCCCGAAAAGAAAGTCCAGCTTCCCGAAGTCCCACTATACGGCCCCTATCAAACTCACTAAGTTGACGAAATCGTACAGGTCTCCGTACTATAGGCATCGTAACCGATCGTAAAGGATGTCAACAACCAAAATTCGCCAACGTTGATTCTTTCCTGCGGCTGAAATATTCATTTTCAGAGCGTTAGTGAATTAAAAAAAAGCAGTATAAAAACTGGAATGTCCAGCTGATAAGGCTGAAAATTTTTTCACTTGTTATTTACAGTAAGATAAATACATTCACCAACTTTTATTAAAATAAAACCATTTAAACTGGGTGTTCGGATTTATATGTCACTTAGTATATAATGCTGCAGCACTGTACGTGAAAGAAAAATTTGGAAATCTAATAAGTCTATCATGTATATTACGCCTAAAGATTAGCTTGTCTCTTGCATATCTATTTTGACATATGTAAGTACTAGTTTATGAATGAATACAAGACAATGATATTTGACAATATTCTTTGTTCTCATTCAGCTTAATTCAAGTAGACCACCAGATACATAGTCTAAGCGCGTTAATCCACATATGAACCTACCACAATTATTTTGCGCAATTTGAGTCCAATTTCTAGTAATATCGAGATATGGATACACAGTAGTTGAAATTTTCATAACCAAAGATGAGCACAATTTTTTTGTTAGTTTAAAATTGAAAATTGCTTTATTTGCATACAGGGTGTTCATTTGAAGATCTCCCACCACGGTTTTATCAAAAACCACTGATTAAAAGAAAAAACGCCGAGAAGATTTCTCGAGGGTGACAACTTTTTAACCAAAAACTACTTCACCGCCTTTCATCCTCTGCCCCCCAGAGCCATACCCTTAAAATATTTGAATGACAAGGGGTATTATTTTTAATAATTGATAGCTTGTTTGAAATGTCTTTCCAGATACCCGGGTAAGGTAACTTACCATAGGTATGTTTTGGATCTGTTACTAAATTTACTCAAACTGGATCTGTTGCAAATAACAAACGTGATTATCGGAAAGTTTCGGATGAATCCTACTACTTCACTACGCAACATTGTTGCTGCGACTGGTATTTCATTAGGCTCTGTACGCACAGTTACTAAACTCCATAAATTTCATCCATTCAAAATGAAAACATTGCAAGAGTTAACCGAAGATGATTTCGATAGGCGAGTTGGGTTTTGTTAACAAATGACTGTAGCGATTAATTGTTATACCATTTATGTGACGAATGCACATTTTATCTAAATGTTAATAAGCATAAGTGCAGGTATTGGAGCAGTGAAAATCCTTCATGCTTTTGTAGAAGGGAATCACCCGGCACCACCAAAAAATTAATGTATTCACATCTATTTGGATATGTTGGAAAATACGATCAACCCGCTTATCACTGAAATCATTGAAAACCAAATCGGAGGGAATGAAAACCCTATACTTGATGAGGCTGAAATATATGTCCAGCAAAACGGCTGCTAGTTCTCCTGATTTGACGTCATCAGACTGTGAGGCGATTTGAAATATATTGTGTTTACTCCCCAACCTGAAAGTTTGGATAAATTTCGTCAACGCATCATCTAAAGATGCCATGATATCCGTCACTAATTTGAACATCTTCTATGTCATTGTTTGGCCAATAACGAGCAACATGTTGAACACTCAGTGAAATAAAAAGTGATATCTTCGTGTGTTTTTGTTTTTTATCCGAAGAAATTAAAATAAATAAAGATTTTGATAATTTTCTTGAAAACGAAACGACAGAAAAATCAAACGTCAAAATAAAGGACTTCGACTTCTGTACTTTCATATTATATCCTTGTGCTAGAAGCTTTTTACGTAAATCAGGGAATAGTTCCAGAACTATGTGATGAAGTCCTATAATTTTAAATCCTCATTTTCATCCATGTCATTCAGGCTCACGATGTTCTCAATTAATAGCTTGTCATCCTTCATATCAGGGAAATTCACATTTTACACTAGCAACTCATTGGAAGTCATACGGCCATTTAGTTGAGCATTGACAGCATTTTTGAGTTTGGCCACATCATTATCTCCCTTGCACAGCGACCCCTTCTTTAATTTTCTTCGTGCCGCTAATGCATATATTTAAACTAGAAGGGATAATCGTTTTTGACAATACGTAGCACATCGTCTCTATTATTCCTTCCAGCTGATTCGACCAGTAAAACACACTATTCTACATTGTTCGTATACTTTACATTCATCTGTAATACCTGACTATACGTGTTTGTGCGGGCAATATTTTTTACTGGAGCGATAGCACTTTTTGTCTCTTTTAGCTCTTTTTGTTTGTTCGCTAACAGCCCGCATATCTGTCTCTCTATTAAGACATTCGATTTCTTTTTGCAGTATCAAAATCAAACTCAGATGACATTTAGTGACGCTAGAATTTCCTGCTTGCTGGCAGTTATCACAAAGCCAGATCAGGTTATCAAACTCGCTCAGATACTTGAAGATTAGATCCTTCAATCCAACACTCACAGGCTGAAAGGATTTCACACACAGTTTACACTTTATTACTTTGCTATTAACAATTCAATTATCGGCACATACCACACACGTCCACCTCGTCTGTCATCTCTTTTGCTGACTAGTAGTTTCTGTAATCAATGGGTTTCCGAATAATATATATTTCATAACATAGAAATGGTGAGCGGATAAATATAGTTAGATGATGCACTTGGTCACAGCTTTGTACAAAGAATGGTATTGACAGTGAAATTTAAATGAAATCGACTAATTTTCTGCTGAGATACTTCCAGTAATATCTTGAAATTTTAAGGTTTATCATCTCCTTTTTGGAATATTCATCAACGATGATAAGCATAAGAAAACAACTACAGATATAGTTAAGTCCGATTTTATACATAGCTCAGTTATTCCAAAATCCGAATCGGTTAGTTACAAAAATTTTGAGAATTTCTGAGCGTTTTTAAATTTTGTCCGTTGCCTTCACATCGTAATTGTACTGTTTCGTATAAAACTAAAATAGAACTCTTCTTATATTTTAACGATCTTCGATTGTCCTTTTTATAAGTTTTACTATGGTTTTAAGTTTTTGAGAGGAGGTTATATGACTTAATTTTTACGTCATTTGCAGTTCTACAAAAATTGTGATTCAAATTTAACAATCACATTATTCGTCATACGCATAAATGCTCTTTCCACGAATCATGGTAGAAGTAGCGATTCAAACCCTATAACAAATAACAGCGAAGAGGCCTTTCAGAATATACCAAAAAACCTAGAGTATATCATTTAAAAAGTTTGTGTTCATGTTGCCGTGTGGTTATGCATTATCCCCTAGAGAGCGGTATTTTTACCAAATACTGATCGTATATTTTATTGCAAATTTTGTAGATAACTTTTGTTGATATCCATTATAACATTGACCAATTGCACACTAAAGAGTCACCCTGTATATGCTTGAACAACATGTTGAGACCCTACTGTAATCTGTGACTCAATCCGTCTCACTTATCTGTTAGTTTCATTTTCAATTCCTACGCCACCGTGCGAAAGTATCTATTGTAATCGCACAAATTTTTTAAAATGCTTCATTATTTTTTGCCAAAGACGAAGAAGTTTTTCAAAATTGGACCAATGGCGGCGAAGAAAAATGCCAAATAATTCGACGTTTCAGAGCGTCCTCCTAATAATTTAGGGGTAAAAAATTGATGGTTGTGGGATTGTAGGGTGGTGGGAGGTAGTATATTGCAATGTCCTGACATTTAGGCTTCTGCCTGCGTGGATGCTTCTGTATATTAAAAAAAAAGACGCCCCAACAGGCTGGACCTTCAGGATGAGCTCCACAGCAACCATTGTTTATGCCAATCACGTCAAGGCTTCACCTACGTCCACCCTCATGAGTGATAGTTTAGGCAATAGTTTATTAGAATCACCTACTGTTAACAGAATCACTACGTCATCATCTCAGACCTACAACAGAAATTCAACTAATTGTTTCTTAGAAGATTTAAATGATGACGGTATTGCCTAGGAAGTGCAATGTTTAATCCGAATCTAGTCGTGATAATTCATATACAGTTTTAATGCATAAATAGATATTTTTCTGTGAGCTCAACTCAAAAATATAGAAACGCCCGTAAGATTGTAATAATCTACCGTAAAAGCAAGTGCTGCATTTATATTCAAGGAATAAAACCAGATGGAAGGAGCGATAACCGCAAAAATAATATAAGCTACAAATGTAGAATCGGGAAAATTTATTTTGTACACGTAGGCTATGAGATTTGAGACTGCCACACCTGATGCTTACACTGTGGTTTTTACAGCTGAGGTTTAATGGAGAAAGTTTTAGAGGAAACTTAGTGCATTCGATGGCCGGCTTCAGATTTACGTTTTTTCCCAGTAAATCCGAAACGGTTAATTTGATAGCTTTCAAAATCTTACATTATTCGGACATTCTCTTAAGGCAAATAGGTATGACATGTCTGAATCGTCTTTTGTTTTATTCAATTTTTTTTTTTATTTTATACATAATTGCCCAACAGAACTATTCCAATTAGAGGACAATATAATGGTATCTTTACTTATAATACATACATATAATGTATCCATAAAGCTAACTTCAAAACAGAATTAGCTTCAATTCTTTGGGTGAATATTGTGATGTGCATACTTCATCTAGAAATATAATAATAATAACAATATTTTTTATAATAATATTTATTCACTCAATACAAAGATAACAAACAATATGAGTAAATAAATATAAAATTAAAACAGGCCCAATAGAAGGCATCGCCTGTACATGGACCAATAATTTAAGTTGAAACTGTAGAATGCAAATGACAAAAAAGGACAAAAATTAGCTACAGTAGATATAGAGAGTAGAGTAGATATAGAATGTAGCCACTTTTTTAAATTTCTTTTGAAACAATTTCCGAAACGTAAATCTTTTAAGTCTTTAGGTATAATTTCATAAAATTTAGGCGCTAAATAGAGATATGATTGCTGCATTATGCGGTTGAGGAACTACTGTGCCACGAATTTTGTACCTGGTATAATGATTATGTTTAATTATTTGGTCGGTGTTTACAAATTTATGGTAGTGAGTGATACTGTGTAAGAAATAAAGCTGTCTTATATCATACATTCGAACATCTGCATATAATTTTTCAGTGGGATAAAGTTTCGGTTTTTTAAATATTATTTTTAGAATACTTTTTTGAAAAACATCTAAATTATAGATATGTAAGGAACATGCAGCTCCCCATGCTAATATACCATATGTGAGATGAGGCTCAATCAGTGCATGGTATAATGTTCGAAGATATTTTTCTGTCAATATATTCCGAAGGTATTTAATTTTGTAGGATACAAATCTAACTTTCTTTAAAATATAATTGACATGGATGTCCCATCGTAAGTGAGGATCCAAGACCACTCCAAGGTATTTTATGTTGGGCACTCTATTAATTTGCATTTTTTGATCATTAATATTGAAGGAGAAATTTGTGTAATTTGGCAGATGTCTAGCATAAGATCCAAATGGTAAAAAATGTGTTTTAGAGTAGTTAATGCTAAATTTTCTACTGTTAAACCACCGAATAATTTTGATAAAATCATTTTCAATTACATTTTTCAGATCAGACCAGTCAGTGCCTTCATATAATATTGCAGTATCATCTGCAAAACTAGTTATTTTGCCAACACAATTAATTTGGAAAATATCATTTAAATATATATTGAATAACAGCGGACCTAAGACAGTTCCTTGCGGGACACCACACTTAATATACATTTCTTTACTAAATGATCCTGATATCTGCACAGATTGTGGGCGATTTGACAAATAACTTTCGATCAGTGAGTACGCGCTTCCTCTGAAACCAATTCTCTCCAATGCTTCTAATAATAATTTATGATTAACTGTGTCGAAAGCTTTCTTTAAATCAACAAAAATGCAGATTGAAGGGATTCTGTTATCAATATTTTGATGTATTTGATTTACAATTTTAGTTATTGCGTCCGATGTAGCCTTCCCTTCTGTAAATCCATATTGATTTTCACTTAAAATTTTGAATTTTGTGAGGTATCGAATCATTCTAGTAGATAAAACTTTTTCAAAAACCTTTGCTACACTGTATATTATTGATATTGGTCTATAGTTGTTAACATCTGTTTTTGTTCCTGATTTATGTATCGGTATTATATTACCTTTTTTTAAAGTTGAGGGATATATGCCAGATTCAAAGCATTTGTTGATTAGGTAAGTGAGTGGTTCTCTTATGTCCTCGGCTATAATTTTCAAATGCTCGCTATGAATACCATCGGACCCAGGACTTTTCCGATTTTTTAAGGACATAACAGTGGTGTATACTTCACATTGCTCGACTTTATCCAAAATAAATGAGTTCAAAGTTCTTTTTGGAGGCTGAGTATTTTGTACATTTGCTTGTATATTACTTGCTTAATTTTCGTCTATGTCAGTAAAGAATTGTTCAAATTCATCGCATATCTGTTGAGAATTTTTTAATACTGTTCCCGATGTTGTATTTAACTCAGTGACACACTCTTTAAATTTTGTTTTCCTAGTAATCTCATCAATAGTTGTCCAAAGCCGCTTAGGATCATTTAAGTTTTTATTCAATTTATTTAGGTAATGTTTTCGTTTGGTTTGCCTTACAAGCTCTATAAATTTATTTTTATATTGGTTGTAGCAGTCGGTATTCTCTGTAGTTGGCGTTAGTTTCATTACATTATGTAGTCTTTCTTTTTCTATTGCCGATGTTATTAATCCTTTGGTAATCCAGGCATTTCTGCTTTTCTCTTTGTGACTAATTATTACTTTATTGGTACTAATATCTATTAGTTTTTTTATTTTCTCTATGAACAGTCCCGTTGCTTTGTCTATATTATTTATAGGGTATAATTGTTCCCAGGATTCTTGTTTGACATTTGATATTAGTTTTGAATTGTCGACAAAAAATTTGTAATTTTCCTGGTTGTTATTAACGGTAGGGATATTAGAATGTTTTTCATTTGAAGATATCAGTAAAATAGTGGAGAAGCGGTCAGTAATATCGCTTTCTAGGATTATTGGTATACAAGTAATTTTGTTGGATAGGTCTTTCACAAAGCAGTGATCTATACATGTGCCACTGATGGACCTTGTAGGTAGGTTTATATAGGACAGAAATCCGTTACTTGATAGGATATTCAAGTGAAATGACTTTAAACAACGTTATCTGGCCATTTCCCATGGCATGTAATGACCTTTTTGCGGTTAGATTTATTCCTTTTTTTAATATTCTGGCTTTTTGATCTAGCTGTATTATTAATTTGATTGTGTTTTTTTATATACTAGGATTATGCGTTGCTCTTATTTTCTTTTTGAACTATTTCCTGTAATCGGGTGATTGTACCTGTTGGAAATAAAGATCCATCCATCTATCTATCTATCTACAGGGTTTGCAAGGAGTTAAATACAGGTGCTTTCATCACAAACAGTCTAAAAACATATTTACTCAGCCCTGTCATATATTATCGTTGTCTGGGGTCAGGCCTCAACTATCACGCAAAGAAGATGTCATTTACCGTCCAGAACGTCCTAACAGGATGGTCACAACGTATGTTGCCAGTCTCATAATTTATGATCCATGAATATGATGAATGAAACTTATATTTATGCTTTTCGAAAAGAGTACCACGTCGAGTAGTTTAATGCACACTGATTGGATTGGCCCGCTTCTTAACTCATTTTTTCAGTTTCAACAGGCAGAGAGTCTCCGTTCCATACCGCTTTTAGCAGCACCGTAGCTTCACAAAGCAGCATTTCACTTATAATCAAAAATACGGTATGTGCAATGAGTAGCATCCTTATCCATCCCATCAATCTCTGAATTACGCTCCGAAAATCCAGCAAATGAGCGATAAAATTCGCGCGGAAAAAATACGAGCTATATAAACTGTAAGGTGTCTCGTAAACTGGTATCCGGGTACAGATCAGAAGCGTACATCATACGGTAATGACGTGTTTTTTATTGTCGAAATCTTACTTGATTTAATAATCATAAACTGCTGATGCGCGCATTTTTTAATTGCAATATTTCCGTAATAAGCTCGTCGCTAGTGTGCGCATGCTTGCCTTTATGGCTGTCATAAAGTATTATTTAGTGTTCACCGGATTTTGAATGGCATGGCAATATGTTTTTTTGGATTATACTTTGCAAGGATCAGCATAAGCTTATCTTGATTGGGGAAGACGCAATAAATGTTTCGGAGTTTAATTTTATTTACTTTTTCCTTATGCTTCTGCTGATGGAAACTTCAAAGCTCATTAATAAAGGTCGAACATGTATTTTTTGATTTTATGCTAGATACCACTTTGTATATTAGATTCTCGTGAATAAAACTACGCCATAACGAGTAGATATTATTTCATGATCCAATTTCGTTCATAATAGTTCATAATATTGAGAATCTTGCTTTTGAATTCCAACAATGCCACTTGAATCGCAATATTTGAAAAATCAGTTGTTTGCAATATCTCCTTTCCAATCTTTCTACCATAAAAGGTTTTTCGTTTAAAAGGCACCTGCGCTCACAGATGTCTAGGTAAAAGAGTATCTCAGGATATACAGTAGCGAACAAAAGCTTAGAAATAAATAACCATAAGTAACCACAAAAGAAGGCGACGTGGTGAAAGGAGGAATCCACAGTTTTTTGTTGAAAGACATGTTCATCACACTGTTGGAGTTATGGTTTGGGGTGTTATAGCTCATGGTTCCAGGTCACCTTTAATCTTCATCAGAGGTAACATGAACGCGCAGCGTTATATCCACGAAGTTCTATAACCCCATCTTTTACCCTATCTTGACACCCTGCAGATCCAACTTTCCAACAAGATAATGCCCGACCACATGTTGCAAGAGTCACAATAGACTTCTTTCAACATAATGATGTCACATTGTTACCATGGCCACCAAGATCTCCCGACTTATCCCCAATTGAGCACGTGTGGGATATGATGGGTAGGAGATTGCTCAATTTGCAACGTCCTCCTCAGACTCTAGAAGCACTTCGAGAGGAGTTGGTGGTTGCCTGGAATGAGATACCACAGGAGGACATTGACCACCTGATCAGAAGCATGCCTAGGCGCGTTGGAGAATGCGTAGCACATCAGGGTGCATCCACACATTATTAAAGGTCAAAGGGCTTTAAAGCAGTGCAATCATTTTGAAATTTTTATCATTTACTTATTATGCTTCATTAAGTACTTATACAAAATTTTATTAAAATAAAACCATTTAAACTGGGTGTTCGGATTTATATGTCACTTAGTATATCCGTGAGAATGGCAAAACTAAATTAATTTTCAAAAGATTTAGAAGAAAAGTTATTGAATTATTTAGAAGTGGAATCTTGATATTTCTCAAAGATTAAAAATGAACAACGGGACGATTTCGAAACTTATTACTAAATATCAAAAAAGAACCGATTATGTTTTGGATCGCTACATTAAACTTTTGTCCGAAGGAGATCCTCGATTACCAACCACACAGATTTTCAAAAGAATCGTAGAAGAGGGTGTCGAGAATCTTTCTGTCAGAACAGTGCAGAGGCGCTTGGTGGATTTTGGGCTTTTGGCAGACATACAGTGCAAAAGACTCTCATTTCAAAAAAAAGATCGTAATGCTCGGCTTTAATTTGCTAAAACTCATCTAACTTGGACAGAACAACAATGGAATACAGTTTTATGGAGCGACGAAAGCAAATTTGAGCTGTTTGGATCTGATTGTACGCCATATACAAAGACATCCAATACGACAAAAAGTATCAGATGTCAACAGTTAAGCACGGTGGAGGCAACATCATGGTTTGAGGCTGTGTTTCTGGATTCTGGAACGGGTCCAATTGTTGAAATTGTTGGTAAAATTGATCAAAAACTTAACAAAGATATTCTAATTGAACACATGCTTGTTTTGCTGGAGAAGAGATGCCTTTACGATAAACATTTCGGTAAGGTAATGACCCTAAACATACCTCTAAATTCTTAAAGGCTTGATTAAGAATAAAAAATGTTAGTGTTCTTATATGTCCTTCGCAATCCTCGGACCCAGACCGTATAGAACATCTCTGGGAGCACGTTAAAGGACAACTGACAAGAAAAACTTTTAAAAATAGGAACGGTTCATTTAATTATGTAAAAAATATTTGGTAAAATATCCCAACATACGTCTTCTATGAGCAGCAGATGTCAGGCAGTGTTGAATGCTAAAACCTATGCTACCAAATATTAACGAATCAGTATTTTTTTTAATCTTTTTGTAGCTATTGTATTTAATTTTGTAATAAAAATATGTTTACATACTTTTGTCGTCTCATTTTGTGTCATAAAATAATGTGAAGGTATTTTATTGCTAGTCTGTAGTACCACAGCAAATACAAATTGTCATTTGTATCCTCAAGACTGTAAGCAAACTAACTGAGAAAAAAATAGTCCTTAATGATAAAGAATAAAAATTAGCGCACATTTTAAGAATTACTAATAATGTTTCCAAACTTTTGCCCGATACTGTATGTTTATAGTAAAGGCCACTGTTATTATTCGGTATACTTACTACCTATATGATTTGACCACTGTTTTGTGAATACCCTGTACGTACGCTCCATTGAGTCTTCATGTGTGACCAGCTCTTGCACTGTTTGTTTTCAATTGTCCGGTGTCATTTAGGAACGGGATTTTGGTGATTTGGATGAAGCATCTTGTAACAAGCGCGTTTATGTTTTTGGTAACAGTCGGTAAATGCCTGAAAAGGCACGAAACTAAAGGATACGTTTACTTATACGGTTTAAAAAGGGGAATCACCCATTGTATACATATGCGGCGCAGAGTGTGAAGAATGGTATCGCTGTATTCTCGAAACAGTTGAGGTTTTTTACTAATCCAACAATAGCGTAAGAATTCTCCGTTATAGAGCCGGGTACATTCCTGGGCACCTCTTTTCGCATTTTAAAGTCCAAGATGTCTCTTGATCTCCGGGATACCTCACGTCCTTGCTGTCTGGAGTTGGTAGACAATAATAATGATCCAGTTATCGTTATCGATACAACTGATTTGGTCATTTCAAAACATCATAAGTCACACATCTTGAATTTCTAAGGAAACGATAAAGGCTCATAAAAAAATTTTTAAATAACTTTAATGGAATTGGGGTTTCAAGGGATGAAATGCTGAAGAACATTTCACATTTCTTCCCATCATGCCCCATACATGTTCGATGGGGGAAAGGTCTGGAGATCGAGGAGGCCACAAGCGGCATGACGTCATGCATGGTCCTGCTGAAAAAAATGGATCTTGCAATGTTTCCAAAATGGGTAGCAGATTGATGTGGTTGTAAAACCTCGTGGATATAGCGCTGGTCAGTCACAAAGGGACACAGAAGAATCACCGAATATTGTTCGTATTCTGATATGACAAAAAGCATTTACAAATAAACTATGGCTCGGAGTGGCTTTAACATTTTATCAGCGTATACTTTCATGATAGCAAATATGTTTACAAGTTCTTATCAAAATTAAATAGGTAATTGTAGGTGTTGCGTTTTATATGTCACTTAGTATATTTGTATATAATACCTCATCTTCGACATTTTTCGCGATAACAGTACTTGATTGAAAATTGCTTTGGGCGGTAAATGCTGCCTTCATCCGTTGATCATGAGTAGCTCTCGTTTGTTTCCCATAAACCTTAGCGCTTCTTCATTGGTCATAACTTCTGTCCATGGCAGTTTTACTGTTGTTCCTAAAACCCATCTTTCGGCTGCTCTCTATTGTAGTAGATATAGTCGTAATTGAAATAGTGATGAAAATATGAGCCATCAATGAATTGTGAGACTTATGAACCAGTTTATCATCAAAGGCGTATCCGAAATACATCTTTATTCACAATGCTCCTACATAGTTCATGCCTTTTTAAACCTGCCAGCAAATTTTCATTTTCTGGGGAAAGTGCCGGATCCGTGAGGTATCTGGCAGAGACGCGAAAGAACTGGAGCAAGCACCGCTGCACCCCTCTTCAGTACAATGGCAGGAATCAAGTCTGGAGCACTCATCTTACGGTCTTATGCCTGAATGTTACCTCCCACATAGTGTAGGAAACCCCTTGAATCGACGACACTGGAGGGCGTTGGAGGGACGTCCATGATGACTTTGGCAGCAAAGATCTTGGCAAGCACTTCCTTATTGGCCTTTGAGTCGGATACAATCGTTCCATCCTGACACGTAAGTGGTGGAATGCTACTCTGTGAGAACTTCCTTTCAATCTGCTAGGTCAGACCTGGGACGATAACGAAGGAATGATACCTAATGATATTTTTTAAATGTATGTAAAAGCAAATAGTTAAGTTTAAGTATAGTTAACTCATCGATTAATCTGCTCTCTAGTTTTATTATACAGCAGATAATACATGTATTATCCGTAATTTATTTTAATAAAAGACGGTTTATTATCATTATTTCGGTGTTTCAGATCTACTATACTATTTGTGATGAACATAGATAAACCGAATCCACTCCGCTACTATTTGGCAGAAGCCATAGAAACTACAATCGAAAAATGAATTGCACCGTAACTCCAGTACTAAATTGGAAATATCTGTTTCTATTTCGGCGAATCGGTTGAGAAGAGCTACTCGGTGGAATACAAGCTTTGTTATCCGATTCCTTTCGATTAAAAGATATAGAAAACGGAAATTACGTTTCTGAGTAAGTTGGAAAGCAAGTTCAGTGCTCTTGGAAAACACTCATGTGCCGCAAGTCAAGTGGATTTACCACCCAGCACGTTCATTCAGTTGGGTGGTTTTGAGTGTTTCAAATGACAATGACAATTTTTCTATCATTCTTAAAAATGGGTTACCACCCAAAAAGGGTGTTAAATTTTAGTAATCATCTCCTTGAATGATGTCCTCAGAACTTGAATTGTTCTGAGAGTTGAATTCTTTGTTAGAAATTAAAGGGTCGGCCGGAACAACGTTGTATATAACATTTTTCTATAAAATGAGATTTCCGTGAAACAACGTAGTATGTGCCTATTGGGACCCGTTGACAACATAGACCCACCAGTTTACTCGCATCAATCACTGTGACGCGAATTTGTAACGCGCGCCATTTAAGTCTTCCGCGTAACAACGTTCTATGTACGTAAACAAATAAGAATATCTATGGTTTATGAAGCATTCCAGTGGGTCAATTACATTGCTAAAGCCAAAGTTAAAAATCCTTTTAAAGGCGTCTGGATGCACCAAGCCTTCTTTGAGAATTTAACAGCTTTGGAATATATATAGGTATATGGAAATACCCCAAATGTAAAATTACACAAGGATTGTGGCTGCAACTCATCTCATAATATTATGCAGCCCTGGAATTCATTTCCCATAAGCAATCGTAAAAGAAAAGAAACGACGACTTTTGCCACTGATATCGTATCATCTGAAAAATTACCTATAATGTATCACAACCTTCTTCCAATCAAAGATGCAAAATTAAAAAACCTTGAGGATATGAGTGATTATATTCCGCTTAAGTATATAACATTTTATGAGAAATTAACTGCAACCCAGTAATACTTATTTAAGTTTCAGTTTTGGTTTCGAAACACGTTGATCAACTTAGACGTATTTTTTTGTTATTAAAAATATGTTACTGTGTCCTTTGGTTCCCTTAATAAATAGAACTGCTGAAAATACTTGTTTTGCTTATAGTCATTTAAAGCCTCCCTGTAAAAACGTTGTAAGTAACGTGATCATACAACCTTGTTACATACGTTTTCCATAAAAATGGTTCCCATTGCTGCAAAATGGGTGTCACATTTTTAAATTACAATAACCTTGTATAACTATTGTTCCTTTATTGTGCTGGCCAACTATAGACGCAGTCATTTGAAAAAATGGTTCAAATTTGTTTTTCTTAATTTCGGCCACTGAGCTTTTTTGATACATACAACGTTGTTCCGGCCGACCCTTCAATTGTTAACTACGCACCATTTTAGGGCCTAAATACACCATTGACGAAGAGGTGAAATTGGTTGGTTTAAGACGAAAAAAAACACACCTCCAAAAAGTACTCAATAAATTCTTGATCTTGAATACAAATCCACTGGTTGTAGCTTACCTAATATTAGTCTAAAATATGAACTCAATGTTAGGTTCCTTTTTGAGCATACTGGTAAGTGAAAGATATCTTATTCATGACCAATAATGTTTAATTTTGCAACACGGATTGCTGAAAAAACATTCAATATACAGCGTGGCCCATCCGTAGGTGGACGGAATATTACTCATAAAATCTATTTATCGGAGGTTATACATGACATTCAAGGACACATTTCTAAAATATCGGCAATTATACACAGTGTCCCAATTTTGACCTACATATCAAAGTTTTGATTTTTCAAATGTGATGCCTCAAATCTTATTGTATATTTAGATGAACCAATTCAAAAGAAGAAAATTGTAATTAGCTACTGAGATATAAGGTGTTTTGTCTAGAAAAAACCGCCACTTCGGCATCCCCTCAGTCCGCCATCTTGAATTTTGGAGTGCTGAATTTTATAAAAAAAAATTACAGACTTTATCTTCTTAGTTACTTTTTCGATTATTAATTTTTGCTCATACAGGGTGGTCAAACATGCAAATTGTAGTTTTTCTCAAAAAATTCAAATGCACCACACTGTAATTTGTGCAGGTTTGGATTCAATTTTTTATAAGCTATTTTTTGATACTAGATGCATGAGAATTTTTACAGCTATTTTTTCGCTTGTTAGCACGTTTTTTATGGAACGGCTTAATTTCCTAAAATATCGCATGATCCTGGGAAACAAATAAATTGTTGGTTAGTTACAAACTGTCAAAATTAGCTTTGTGAGCATTATAATAAAAATGTGTTGGAAAATTAATTTTTATACAGAAAAGTTTGTGGATATGGTTTTGGGCGACGCCCAAAGAAATAGTTTCTTGCATTTATAAGCAACGGCCGGAAACTTTTCCACACTACGAGAACGTTTTGAATCAAGTGGAGCAGTGGAATATAGTGAAAAATGTATAAATAATCCAAATGTCACCAATGAAGTGAATCAGTTGGAGGTTCTATTAAAGTTGCAGGAAAATCCCCATTTAAGTGCAAGAAAAATTGGAGCGGAAACTGATATATTCAGAACTTCTGTCCAAATGATTATTCACAAGCATAGGTACCATCCATATCACTTATGCTTGCATCAAGCCCATCGTTCTCAGGATTTCGCAGCTCGAATGGAGTTTAGTAGAATAATGCTAAATAAAGTGAGTGAAGATACTACCTTCCTGGATAAGTTTCTTTTTAGCGATGAGGCAACTTTTAACAGCATAGGTGTTGGCGACAGGCATAACATGCACTAATATGCGACGGAAAACCCTTACTTGGTTAGGCAAATAGATTTCCAAAATAAATGGAGCTTGAATGTCTGGGGAGGAGGTATTGGCAGACAAGATATCGGGCCGTTCTCTTTCGACAATAGATTAACAGGCACAAAATACTTGAATTTTTTATCGAGAATTTGCCTTTGCTTTTGGAGGATGTCAACTTGCAAACTCGGATGCATATGTACTTCCACCATAATCGTGTGCTATTTGGACACTTGGAGTAAGAATCGTTGGATTGGCCGTGCTGGGCATATATCTTGGCCTCCTAGATCACTAGATATGACACCGATGGACTTCTTTCTATGGGGCTACGTTAAGCAAGAGGTTTATAGATATTCACCACCTACCTCGAAAGATAGGGATGCTCTTCTGAACATAAGGGAACACAAGCTGAGGGATGTGCAGCGACCATTTATCCAGAGGCTGCGGCTGTGTATTCAACATGGTGGAGATATTTTCGAGCAGGTTTTGTAGATTGGGTCATGAGTAGTGATAGTTGTGTGTTTAAGTAATTGTTACAGTTGTTTTTCTCTACTATGCTCGAAGCTGATTTATACTATTCTGATTGTTATTAGTTTTTACGTCAAGTCTGTACTCTTAGTGGCAATATGGAACTAGCCCACTGTTTGTCTTTTGTTTACATCGATGACGGGATTTCTTTCCTTAATTTTGGTGTGATGTTCTATTAAAAGCATAATAACTAAAAATCTAGTGATTTTATCTGACTCAAACCTTATACCAAAAAAAAAGCTTATAAAAATTTAATCCAAACTTGCACAAATATATAGGGTGATGCATCTGAAATTTTTGAGAAAGAGCTCAGTTCGCATTTTTGACCACCCTGTAATGAAAATTCGAAAAAGTAACAAATGAGATAAAAGCCAAGGTGTATAAGTTTTTTTTTCGATATAAAATTTAGCACTCCAGATTTGAAAATGCCGGATTGAGGGGTTGCCGAAGTGGACGGTTTTTCGTGAGAAAACACCTTACATCTCAATAGCTAATTACCAAAACCCCATAGTATGTCATATCAATCTCCTTCTTTGAAATTGGTTCATCCAAATATGTAATAAAATTTGAGACATTCCATTTAAAAAATAACAGCTTTGATATGTAGGTCAAGATTGGGACAACCTGTATAATTGTCAATATTTCAGAAATGTGCCCTCAAATGCATGTATAACATGCGGTAATAGATTTTCCCAATATGTATTGGTTTATGAGTAATATTGCGTCCACACATCGATGTGATATACTCAATAAATCTCTTGTTTATGCCGCACTCTGTACAAAATATCACTCAAATAAAATCATTTTTACCGGTTGTTCTATTTTATTTGTCACAGTATATTCAAACATTGTATCTTCAAATGGAAACATCAGACCAGTGATGAGCATTTTTCAAACAGGGTAGAATCGTATTTGGAACTTTGATAGCAAATAGTCAACACAGCGTTGAAAGTATTTTTCTTTTTGTGCAGGGGTCAAAGTATTCTGGTTTCTACAACATTTTTGTTTCAGTACGTCTACAAAATTTTTAAACAATATCTTCATTCTCTCCGAAGACAATTTGTTTCGATTTCGTAAACTACAACTACAACAATGTATGATGGTGACTTGGCACTTTAGCACCCATACTTCCATATGTATGGATACTCATTTTGTGTCAATGTAGCATCTGAAACTTATCCTGCGGTCTTTATGTCGATAATCCCCCATATTTCTCTGGCCTATCGAAACCACGTCTTGAAACAATCTTCTTAATTGTAAACGTTTCGGTCACATGGACCAGTACAATGAAGACAGATAAATAAGATATGTTGTCAAAGTCATTGAACTGAAGGAGGTCACTGTTGTGTCCGAAACGCTTAGATTTTTTCAAAACATATGGTTTAGATTGACTAGAGAAATTTGGCGAATTATTTTGTGGCCTACGAATATTGTCACTATTTTTAGTCACACACTTTGAACTTAGTTTTGTTACAAAAAAAACTGAATGCTCACAAGATCCTATTCTTTACCTAAGATTCACGAAGAGATCCTAGATTGTCTCGTCGCCTGAGATTCCAATCTCATCAGAAGCAAATATTTTATCCTTCTTCTATACTACGTATATACTAAGTGACATATAAATCCGAACAACCAGTTTAAATGGTTTTATTTTAATAAAATTTTGTATAAGTACTTAATGAAGCATAATAAGTAAATGGTAAAAATTTCAAAATGATTGCACTGCTTTAAAGCCCTTTGACCTTTAATAAATAATGTGTGGATGCACCCTGATGTGCTACACATTCTCCAACGCGCCTAGGCATGCTTCTGATCAGGTGGTCAATGTCCTCCTGTGGTATCTATCTCATTCCAGGCAACCACCAAATCCTCTCGAAGTGCTTCTAAAGTCTGAGGAGGACGTTGCAAATTGAGCAATCTCCTGCCCATCATATCCCACACGTGCTCAATTGGGGATAAGTCGGGAGATCTTGATGGCCATGGTAACAATGTGACATCATTATGTTGAAAGAAGTCTATTGTGACTCTTGCTACATGTGGTTGGGCATTATCTTGTTGGAATGTTGGATCTGCCAGGGTGTCAAGATAGGGTAAAAGATGGGGTTCTAGAACTTCGTGGATATAACGCTGCGCGTTCATGTTACCTCTGATGAAGATTAAAGGTGACCTGGAACCATAAGCTATAGCACTCCAAACCATAACTCCAACAGTGTGATGAACATGTCTTTCAACAAAAAACTGTGGATTCCTCCTTTCACCACGTCGGCTTCTAACCCTGGCACGACCATCGTGCATGCCTAAACAAAATCGAAACTCGTCACTAAAGACAATACTGCTCTATTCCTGATCCCAGAGTGACCGTTATCTGCACCACTCAAGGCGATTACGTCGGTGTTCTCGAGTTAAAGGGAGGACCCAGTGTGGCCGGTATGAAAACAAGCCAAAACTTCTCATTCGTCGGTAAACACTTCGCATGCCAATAGGTCTTCCGTGTTCTGCAAACCATTCATTTGCAATGGACCTGGTAGTGGAGAAACGGTCCCTTAAGGCCAATAATCTTAGGCGGCGATCTTCACGGTCTGTTGTTCTACGGCGGCGTCCAGTGCCCCTTGCTCTTTGCGTACGGCCTTCTCGAAGCCATGCCTGACAACACCTAACCACAGTGTCTACACTTCTTTGCACTCTAACTGCAATTGCCCGAAAAGAAAGTCCAGCTTCCCGAAGTCCCACTATACGGCCCCTATCAAACTCACTAAGTTGACGAAATCGTACAGGTCTCCGTACTCTAGGCATGGTAACCGATCGTAAAGGATGTCAAGAACCAAAATCCGCCAACGTTGATTCTTTACTGCGGCTAAAATATTCATTTTTAGAGCGTTAGTGAATTAAAAAAAGGCAGTATAAAAACCGGAATGTCCAACTGATCAGGCTGAAAATTTTTTCACTTGTTATTTATAGTAAGATAAATACATTCACCAACTTTTATTAAAATAAAACCATTTAATCTGGGTGTTCGGATTTATATGTCACTTAGTATATAATTACACAGATACCCCCAAAAATACGTATAACAGTTGCTTTCTGCAGCGTGTAGAAACGGGAGATACAGCAGAGTTTTTGATGAGCCACAAGTGAGTGGTAGATGTTATCAGTCTACTGTCCTCAGGCATAAAAAGGATAGATCAGGATAACAATAGATGAATATTCCCAAAAGGACCATTTTCGTACACTGTTGTGTTTAGTCTGCCTTTTTCATCCCCGCTAGCCCTAACAAGAGTATAACGGAACTGGTAGAGGATTGGCTAAAAACAATAATACAGCTTGGTGCATTATTGGGCAACAACATCGCAAAAACAAGTTGTATCATTGTATTTTATCTTGTAATAGAATCTTGTTTCCTAGGTATTGCTAGGATTTTTGTGACTGGAAGACGCGTGAGACACACGTGTTCTTGCGAGGTTTGGTTGAAATTAGACATTCTACGAGTACTCGTATATGCAATTTTTATTTTTATAATGATAATATCTTTAGTTCCATATGACTCCACAATAGAGTGTTGGAATTGACGGAAATCGGTATTTTAACCTTGGAAAATACATCGATAAAAGAAAAATCTAAGTATCTTAGTAATCATTCGTGGAAATTAGAGTATTACACATAAGAAATTATCTAACCTTTCTTTTTAAAAAGTCGAATTGATTTGTTATACAGGGTGTCCGCAAAGTTGGGGTTTTCCTTTTCAGAAACAACTGCCCTTGAAATAACAAAGGTAATGTGTAGTGAAACGAGGGCGACCAAGTAAAAAAAATAAAGGAAAAAGTACTCACTCTCCAGTTGATGAGAAGGGCTAAGTACGTCTCTGCCCGAAATCATACCGCTCCAACAGAAAATGAAATCAGCTGATGCGCTACCGAGCAGACGCAGAAACTACATTGATTGTCTTACACTTAATGGCACATCTTCTAACAAGGAAGGCAAAATGTTGCGTAAAAAGTCTAGGTATTGCATCCCGTCCAATCGATTTGGGAGAATAAATGGTCCAATGAGCATACCGTTCACCATGCCAGCCCAAACATTCACCGAAAATGTTTGTTGAAAATGTGCCCGACGGACAGCGTGCGTATTTTCTACTGACCAAACATGAGCGTTGCGAAAGTTATTCACCCCATTACGCGTGAACGTAGATTCGTCTGTCACCAATATGCACTTCAAAAAGTCCGGATTATTGTCATGTTGATGCAACAACCACTCACAAAACCGCCCTCTTGCTGGAAAATCGTCAGGTTGAAGGGCTTGTACACGTTGGACGTGAAACGGATACAGCCCCTCTTCACGCAGCGTTTGCCACACTCTAGTTTTTGATACTTGCACTTCTCTAGCCACGTCTCTAGTGCTTGTTGAGGGATTCTCGTCTACGCGATTACCTCTACACGCGTGACCGTAACCGTCGGTTGAAGGTTGCATACTGACCTGACACACTGACCCCGACCCAGTTCTGTCGTCCGGTTGAGCCAGTGACCTTGTACCAGTCGGTGATGTCGCGTGTCGCGACTACAGGACAGTATTCAGATATTTTTGATGTTGCAGAGCCCTTTATCTCGGTTCCCTTAAGACATTGGTGTATATAGTACTACGAAAAATTGCTTATGTTTTCAAGATCTACACGTCGTGCGGACACCCTGTATAGTCTGGGTAACATAATTGTGGGACGTTTTTAGTCAACGACAACCTGTGAGCTACAGTGGTTAGCTGGAATGCTGGTCCTGAATGCTGAGTAGCAGCAGATACTCTTTAGAGGCTATAGCTCTTAAAATTTATTTGGACGGTACAGTTATAGACACACAATGAATGTACACATAGGATGCACATCTGTTTCCAAGTAAAGTGGTTCTATTTTTTTTTAAAGAAAAAAAACCTCCTTCACTCTACAGCTGTTGTCCCAACAGATGATTCCATATTTAAGAGCAGAGCGTACATACGCAAAATAACATGTTCTTAACAATGTCACATAATATACATATAAATATATATATATATATATATATATATATGTGTGAGCAGTAGTCATTGCCAAAGCCAACGACCAGTTGGGCACAAAATACAATTAATTGTTAATTGGGAAATTGGCAAATCTTTTAGGCTTAAGTTGACTCTTTTGACGATAAAATCCAGCTTTCGGCATTCTCTATGGAGCCTTCATCAGGATTCTGAAAACACAATTGTGATGCTAGCAAAGAAAACAGGACAGATTTAAATTGTATAAAAACAAAAGGACGGGGACATTGGGCTTGTTGAAAAACGACAGATACCTTCCTTACATGTTAAAAATATCAATCCACCCGAACAAATTGAAAAGTGTTACACGTGAGAAGACATTTTGTTGAAACAATCGGAATGCAGTCTCTAACCTTCTGTTTCCGCAGCACGTGAGAGGGGGACGGCATGGAAAGATAAAGCGTCGACAGATGACAAGTGATTGACGCGACGGACCGTGGAACTGTAAACCTCCCTGTCCAGCTTTGGGTATGAAGTATACGAGGGACGCTCGGAAAACCTTAACTACCCAAAACTATTTTAAACGTATTCTGACAGCTGGGATTAATAAAAAAAATTGTCATGGCTTTTATTTTTCACAGCCACCTATGCGTTATAGATTTATTTTGCGTTGAAATGAAAATAGGTTGATATGCTGTAATTGCAAAATGTGTTATTTTTGTGCTGCAAATTTGATTAGGGAGTGGTAAGGTTCGTGTTTTCTACTATATATTATCAAAATATTCATTGTTAATATTTTAAACCTATAACACCCTGCTACATTTTTATTATTAGTGTTTGATAAGAAAAAAACTAAGATTTCAATAGTTGGGCCAACTGAAGTGGGAAGGGGCTCGTATATATATATATATATATATTAGGAGCTGCAATAACATTAAGAAGAAATAGCAACTATTGTGCAAAATGATTTTAAATTACTTACAATACTCGTAGTATGTAAGGTTGTTGCTAAATGTTATTAAAGGTTAAGTTGAGGGAAATACTTAGTAACCTGGTGAAAGCTGGATACATGGTACATTCGTTAAAATTAGTATAAAGTACACACCGCTGTACGTCAGGAACAAATATTTTTAATCTGTTTTGATGTGTTCCTGACATACAGCTGTGTGTATTTTATACTAGTTTTAACGAATGTACCATGTATCCAGCTCTCTCCAGGTTACTAAATGTTTTCCTCAACCTTTAATAACATTTAGCAACAATCTCACATACTATTGTATGTAAGTTGAAATCATTTTGCACAATAGTTGTTATTTCTTCTTAATGTTATTGCAGCTCCTGATGATGATGGCAAAGTCCTTTGAAACCTAGAGACTAATGAAGTGCAAAGAGTCGTCATTGCTTGAATTTTGTCGAAGTACCCAACTAAAGGCGGAAGCTTTATTTTTCACTTAACTGGTCTAGGCGACAATGACCACGTCTCATGTTTTATATATATTATAACCTCATTCTCAAGGTTTTGTATAATCTGCTTATAGACTGAAATTAATGCGTCTTGTGCAGAAAGCTCTTCACGGAACCAAATTGATTGATAACTATGATTTTCATATAATTTTGAAAAAGATGAAAGGAACCATATACCTCGCTAATTAGAAATAAAATGCCTGTCACCCTTTTGTGGATGGAGATAACTGTAGCATCCTTTAAGACGAATGATGATGATAAACCTTCCTCAAATGACGCATTGACTAAATGCGTTAAAGTTGAGATGATGCACAAGCGGGCATGGAATGCTTGACAGACATTTTCTTTAGACATGACATTATTTCGTCTGCTTTAGGAAAAACATCCGTTGTATCCAATTAATAAATGTTTAAAAGCTGATATAGGAGAAGATCGTTAAAATGTTAATCTAATTTCAAAAATGTCGACGATTAGCTTGGTATTTTCCACTTTGTATGAGAAGTGATGATATGAAAATTGAGTAAATACTTGTCAAATTAATTTCAGTTCAATCCCTGAAAGGCACAACCATAAAAACAAGGCTGCAATATTCGCAGATCTTTTTGCCTTACCGATTCGCCAGTACCTACAAATGGTAACTTCTCTAATCAGCCGCATAAAAACTTGTAAGCTGTCGTACAGAGAAGAAGCAGCACGAGAAATAGATGCAATAAAAATTAATGACACAGACTTAGATACCCGACATTCCTTCTGTACCTTCTTGTCCCTCTCGGTTATTAATTAGTTTAATTTCATCCACGCTGGACTTTTTTGCTTGTTTCCTCATAGTTTGCTTGACATTTTTACGTGCTAAGGCATCCATCACATGGAAGCGCTAATTTTAATCAGGATAATTGCCCGGCATCGTCTAATAAATCAAAAGTGTTTTAAGAGGTATGCGTCAGAATCCATTATTTCATTAAAATTCTTCCTATATTCTGTTAGAGAAATAGTCCGGGAGCCCATGTCCATCTTCCGTTAACAAATGCAGGTTTGACAGGCCATAGATACACCTTCGCATATTTAAATGTGATATTTAGACGTTGGACTAAAGTTCTCCTACGGTATGTCTACAACACTCATCAAAAGTCTTGAAAACAGTCCAGTCGAATTGGACGCAAAGTTCATAGGGTGATGAACTTGTCTAGAAGAGGCGCAAGTCCGTATTAGACTATACCGAGGATGTTCAAAGGATGTCCGGGAAGTACCATAGTTTCAACAAGCCATGTGACCGTTCAGCGCATGCGCAGTTGCCGATTTATATAATTATAACTTCACATTTAGCGCGCCTCACTAGAGTATATGGTTTGCATATCAAAATAAAATGAGCTCAATACAGAACAAGTTGAAGAACCAGAAGAAAACACAGTTGTTGGTGAAAATACTATAGAACAGCTATCCTCTTCCACCTCAAAGTATTCCTCTCAGACTTTGCCAGTTTTATAGTCCGAAGGGGAAGAAATTCTTCTGGCCAAAAACCACTGACGCCGCAAAGGTCCACAGCACATTTATAGTCCTAGCTCCTCTGACTTTATCAGTAACGTCGTCATCGAACAAATGGCCAGATCCTGTTATTTATCACTTGAGTCAGGATTGCTTCAATAGTATTCGAAATAAGTACTTTCGACTGAAATCTCAACTTTAAGGATCATTATTCAACCAAGCGATTATAAATTTACTTATTTTTTAAAATTGTTGTTTTCATTTTGATCTTATTGTTCTGTGACAACTTCCAATTAAATATATTATTACCGGAGCAACATAATTTTTTGTTAAAAAATCTTTATCGCAGCAAATAAATTTTCCGGTAGATGGAGCAAAAGTAGAGTACCTGTGTTATTTATGCATTACGACAACGTTAGGCTGAACTAAAATGGGCGACATACTTTATTTCAGCACCACCTTCAGTATAGCGGTTGAGACTAGTGCTAGAGAGGTAGTGACTCGACTGAAGTGTAACTGGAATAATGTAAACTTGCAACTGTATCATTAATCTCATGCCTGAATGTATCATGTCTGTAAAATAGCCATACACATCCTTGATAAGTACCATCGCACTGCAAGGGATGTCCAGGGATTTTTCAAGATGTTCGTAGGATTTTCATGGATGTCCAGGGATTTCCAAGGATGTCCACAGATATGCTGGGATGTCCAGGGGTTTCCAAAAAATTAGCGAATTTTCAAGGATGTCCTGGGATTTTATCGAAAAAAGTATGTCTGGTATACAAATTTTGTCCAGCAGTTTACCCTCTGATTCCCACCATACACGGTGCTAATTAAGTATGTACCATAAATTCAACCGACGTTTCTTTGAGTAATTTTAAGACAAAAAGTTCGTATAAACGCAGGTCCGCAAATTCTTCAGTCTCAAGATACAGGGTGCTAAAATTAAAAAACATGGTTTTTCCTAAATTTTTCAAATATCCTTCGCCTAATTTTGATATAATTTGGCGGTGGTATTTATAACACTAAGGAGCTACCCTGTTTTGATTAACTTTATCAAGTACTGGGGCGGGATCTGAACGAATATTTGTGACAAAAAAATGTACCCCACTAAGCTTTGAGCAATTTTTGTTATGTTCTTTGGATTGAGCAAATAGAAGTATATCTTTTTTGTCTCTTACATGTTTGGTAAAACAACTTGACAGTCGTCAACTTAGTATTTATAAGCTATTAATTTATAATTTTTAAAAAGAGTTTCTTTAGTGATTATTTTTTGTCCAATATGGTTTAGTTTACTAATAGTGAAATGACGGATATGTTTTTATGTTATGGAATGGCTCATGGAAGCTCTAATGCCGCAAGGCGCATTTGCCATGAAAGATAAACACTTTACCTCAAAGATTCGTCCGTCAAATTATGGTACATCCTCAATTAACACATTATTTCATTTTCGAAGTGTTTCGCAATAACAATTCTTTGTCGACCAGTGGCACAGGAAGTAAAAGGGCGGGTACTCTGATGCGTGACGATAACATCATCTGGTTTTGCATTTTTTTTATATCGAAGCAGCCGCGCAGGCAGAAGCCTACTCGTAAACGCCAGAACACCGCGGCTACTATAATGATCCCAAAGAAATTTTGTTAACACGATTTTTGAACTGCCTAAGGTTAGTAGAACTGGGAAAAGCTTCCTCTTGTAGACTGTTCCACCATCTCGACACCCTTGGGGCAAAGGAGCGGTCGTAGCGACTAGCTCTAGATGTACGAAGTTTGACATGGTTAGGATTCGACGCCAAAGTCAGGAGGGTCTGTCTGGAAGACACATCGCGCGGCTGCATCTTGGAAGAGAGCTCTGCGGAGCAAAGTATGTTGGTGTAGCGGTAGAAAAGAGCTAGGCCGACAGCCCGTCGATACGAAAGAGTCCGGAGACTGTCTGTTAGAGAAGAGCCATCGATCAGTCGGACCGCCTTCCCCTGGACAGCATCGAGCATGGATAATGTAGTCGGGGCGGCAGCACCCCAGACGTGTGAGCAATACTCCAGGCTAGGCCTTATCTGGGCCTTGTATAGACTGAGAAGGTCATGCGGAGAAAAGTACTTCTTAGCACTAAACAAATAGCCTAGCTTTTTCCCGACCAGCCGAAATTAATGACTCTTTGGTAGAACTCGGCCATCCATCGAAACCGGATGAGCGCTAGGACGCTTTTTGTTGGTCAAAGTACAGTACTGTGTTTTGGAAGCATTGAACTGTACAAAATTGTTGCGTCCCCAAGCAGTGATAGCCTCCAGGTCTCTTGTCAGAGAGGAAATCGTCGCTAGTCTTCTTTTTTCCAGCTCAGCGGCAGAGATAGGATTCTCACTCTGAATTCCTGCATGTAGAGTGCTATCATTAGCGAAACTGTGGATTGGGTTGATCGAGCAGGAAAGGAAGTCGTATATATGTAAGAGAAACAATGTCGAAGCCAAGACCGATCCCTGGGGAACACCCGCGTTGACGTTGTAGGATGAAGAGGAGCACCCGTCAATTACGACGGATATCTTGCGGCCAGAGATAAAGTCAGCCACCCATCTGCAAAGCTTTTCTGGGAGGCCATAGGATGGAAGTTTGCTTAAAAGGGCAGCGTGCCAACATAAGACTGGATGAGTTTACTTCACAATTGCGTAACGTAAGCTAGGATGTCGCCTGTGGATCGTTGGTGCCGGAAACCATACTGCATGTCGCCAATCAAGCTTGACGTTCGAGGTAGTCCAGAAGTTCACGATTTATGCACCTCTCAATCATCTTACTTATAACAGAAAGCCTGTAGTTGTAAGGGTCGGTCTTAGATCCTTTTTTTGGGATCGATTCGGCATGAGCAAATTTTCAGTTTTCTGGGAAGGTGCCGGATTCATAAGATATCTGGAAGAGACGCGAAAGAAGTGGAGCAAGCTCCGCTGCACACCTCTTCAGTACAGTGGCAGGAATTATGTCCGGATCAGAAGCTTTGTTTGTATCGAGCGACAAGAGCCCTGGTCTCACGGTCTTATGCCTGAATGTTACCTATCGCATAGTGTAAGGAACCCTTTGAATTAACGGCACTTGGGCGTTGGGGGGGACGTCCATGGTGGAGTTGGCAGCAAAGATCTTGACTAGCACTTCCGCCTTGGCCTTTGGGTCGCATACAATCATTCCATACTGACAGTTAAGTCTGCCATTGCCATTGCGCTGCGACATTACCCTGTGGCTAACTTTTATATCGTGCTGGTTTTTGGCATTGCGAACCGCTTGGTTATTTTTGTTTCTGTTAGGGGTGGAAACATGCGGACATTTATAAGACTCCCTGGGGAAGGCTAGCGGGTAGTACCGCCTCGGCAGATTGGTACTTGCCTACCACCTTCTTTTTACGTGTTAGTGATATTAAATAGACCTAAAGTGGCTCGTTGGTGGACTTGTACCGCTACCCGGCAATCGGTACTGAGGTATTCCTCAACGCGTGTACAATCACTTGAACGGGATGAAGTTGTATGCTGGATACAACCACTTCCGGAACACGCATTTGCCACGGCCCCGCTCAGTAGGGGCGAAATGTACAAAATGGCAATATGCTCTACACACAACTAACAAAATTCAATAATTTACGGTATAAGTATCCAAAAGAAGACGATTCTACTCGGTAATGACACAAAAGGTGATTTTGTTTTAATGTACCTAGACAGTCCACTTATATTTCGACTCTAATAAGAAAAATTTTTGCCTGCAAAATACTGTTAAGTACTAAAAGTTTTGGGTCAATCATCCTCTAGTCTAACGAATTTGGTATCCAAGCTTACATGTTTGAATTACGTTGTTTATCGTGAAAATTATGTAGTTTTAGTGCATACTTTTCGCTATTTTGCCTACCATTGCCTACCAAAGTGACAAACCAATCCATCAGCGTACATTCTTTTGCTTCTTGTCGTGATCCGCACGGGTATTACGTATCTTAAAAAGTTACATTTTGTGGTTTTCTTTTTGGCACTTTATAGGTTTTTTGTGACATAACGTAAGTTTTTCTATAAGATGTCAACTTAGTACTAGCTATTGTACACTTGTTGTGAACTAGTTTTGTAGCTATACGTGTTGCCTGAACGTCATGGTGCTTCAGCTGTCAATGTTTGGCTCTGATGTGATGTAACACCCCCTTCAGAGATGGCATTATTGGAAGTCTAAGCTGTATACCGCAGCTGGAAGGAAACGGCAGTGCATGGGTGCATAGTGAGGATTTGAATGCTAATAATCTGCATTGATGATAATTCCCATTGGCTTCTTGTCTCAAATACACAATACTTGAGATCTATTCAATGCTACAATTTAGTTGCGCATCGACTTTTTCTCATTCATTTTGGAAAATAAATATGAATTCCAAGAATGGGAGTGATAAGAAAATGAAATCCCTGGTTGGTAAAATAATTAACTTTATGTGGAACCTTACATTTTATACTTACATACTGCCACACATTGCACTGTACACTGTCAAAGTTATATACATGCTAATTACAACGAGAGCGCGGGAGTTACTTCCCGTAATTCTCTTCAAAATTTTTGAAAACCCAAAAAAAAACGGCCAAAATCGGAATTAATGACTTTCAACATAACCTGACAAAAAGGACAACATATTTATACGGAACTCGTCGAGCACAGCTAATAGGTATACTTCATTGGCAGCATATTCAGTAATTATTTTCACCCAGCACACATTTATGCAAATACACATAATCATTCAGATGCGATCTTGCTACTCAACCAACTTTCTTTCTTTCACATCTTCTCCGAGATGAATACTTGGCTTTCTGCAACCAACAATGCATGCTTGAGCGTGTCGTGTCGTTGAGTCATACCTTCATAGATGGACGCTTTTGAGTACGCTAACAGCGATCATTGCGAGCAATGATGGAATGAATTATTTGCACACTAAAAGCTACCTTGACATTTTGTTGGTCTTGTTTTTTGACGTTTCTTATGTTTTCTTACGTTATACCCTTGCCGAGAAGATTCTGGGTTAAAAGCATATACCTAGTTCAGCATAATATGGAAATTAGTGCTATTATATCATTGACACTATAGCTACCCAATAAAAAGATTTGGAAAGGTTTTATTTAGTTTGATATTCATAGTTTTTTTTTGCGTACTGAGCTTCCTCTATTAAATCTTGTGGCACCAAAATGAGATCGTGAAATTACTACTCACAACGCGAAAAAAATTTTCTAAAAACTTTTGGATTCGAAATTAGAGTAGGTTCAGCTGAATCTCAGTATGAATAAAGGTTCGGTTGGCCCTTTACGTATCTTCAAAAAATGGGATTGTCTACAATTTTAAGCATTGTCAATGTTGTTTGTGCTGTTTTTAGGTATACAATCCTGTTAACTAGCCTTAGATTGGGACTGAGTACTCAAGGAATCGAGAAGTGGATTGAAATAAATCAAAACTACCTTACAACTGTCCAAGTATTCGGCTTAAACTGCTTTTTACAATCCACAGAAACCGTCACCGTTCTTAGCAACTGTCTGGCACTAAGATTGTATGGATTCAATGTACTTTTATTCGTTTTCGCAGAAAAGTACGAATTTAGGTGATTTTGGCGACAAACAAATCGTAGGCTTGCTCCTCATACCTAGTCCGAATTCGTTGGTCTTGTCCCATAGACACATATGTTATACAGGGTGGCGCATCTAAAACGAAACAGACGCGTTTACTGGTAGCTCAGTTTTTTTTTGGAAAAACGCTCAGGCCCGTCGATTTTGTTTCCTAGGGGACACAAGTTTGGCAAAAAATCACGTTAACACGTGCAGCCCCTTGGCGGGGGTGACACCAACCCTAAAATCTTAAATGGAAAGTGGGGTCGAGTGATACCTTCAATTCCCTTTAAAATGATGTAAAATACATGAGCTACAGTTCAGTAGTTTTGAAGATTTATTGATTTAAAGCTTAAAGTAGACTTTAATAGGTACATCAGATTAGTTTGTACTACTTTCAGAAGAAATTTGACTAAAAGAATTTACTTAATAAATGCTTTTCTTCACTACGCCCATGGTTCGTTTACATTTTGTTGTTGAAAGTAGCTATTGGAGCGTTTTTTGCTAAAGTAATTTGTAACGCTTTATTACATAAATTAACCATGGTATATTCCACAGCAGAAAGAGTTGAAATTGTCGAAATATTTTTCGGAAATAATCAGTGCGCTAATAGAACAGCAGAAATGCTTAACGAGCAACATGAGAACAGTAACGTGAATTGAAAATATGTTCTAGAACTTGTAGCTAAATTTCGGGAAACTAAAAAAATAAAAAAATAAAAAACGCAACATTGAAAATCTCATAAGGAACGAAGCAATAGAAGTGGAGTTTTTAGGGCAAGTTTATGTAGATCCTACGTTAACTACCCCCAAATTGGGGACTGTGTGTGGTGTTAGTCGACGTGCTTTCCAACGGATTCTAAAGGCCCACAGTTTTCATCCGTATAAAATTCACCTGGTACAAGAACTTAATGAAGACGATTTTGATCGGCGGTTACAATTTTGTGAAGATAAGAGTGAACGAATTATAAACATGAACATTTTCTATTCAACACTTGCTTTTCCGACGAATGTTCCTTTTTCTTAAATGGCGTAGTCCGATTCTAATGCCAGAATTTATCATGAGGTTCATACGCAGCAGCCACAAAAATTAAATGTTTGGGCTGGTACCTTTGGCAATCAGTTAGCTGGTCCTTTTTTCTTACCTGGAAATTAGACCGTTGAAATGTATTTGGAATTACTGGAAGACGCCATAGATCCTGCATTAACAGCCATAATTGAAAATCATAATGATCGGCGGTACATTGCGAATAGGTTGATGTTCCAACAGGATGGTGCCCCACCACATTACGCATTACGTGTTCGACAATACTTAGATCAGACATTTCCAGATCGATGGATTGGTAGAAGATGTGACATTGAATGGCCCCCAAGATCTCCAGATTTGTCGCCTTTGGATTTCTTTATGTGGGGTCATTTAAAAAGAAAAATCTATGCTACTCAGCCAACATCATTAGAAGACCTGTGACAAAGAATTGTGAATTACTCCTCAAATATTGAAAAATGTGCGGCAACGTTTTGAGCGAAATCTTTATTATTGCATGGAAAGTCATGGTGGCCATTTTCAACATTTACTTGCCTAACGGGTCGGTTCATTCTTCATTTTTAAATTACTTTGCTGCCAAATGTATTGATCTCCACTAATGATGATGTATTAGTTTTATTTAAGCTTTAAGATTTTGGGGGTGGTTTTCAAAAAAAAACTGAGCTGCGTCTGTTTCGTTTTCGATGCTCCACCGTGTATATGGAATAGACTATAATCAAAGATATTAACAAAACCGATTGACTCGATTATATTATATCAAGCACATCGAATTTTAAAAATAGATATAAATACATAGTTTACTTAGACCACACATATGGATACTATAAAATATATTCCGTTCCTTCATTTTAATCTAGTATACAAATAACACAGATGTAGCCATAAAATCGGAAAATTTAAATGAGTGAAGAAAATTGTAATCTATTTTTCACGATACTTCATTACGTTTTGACGTGTACTGAGCGGCATAGCTAAACAGCAAATGGAATCTTTGTACTTAAGCTATCATAAATCTGGTGGTGATTATGAACTATTTACACCAAACGCTAATAAAATGTTTTGACTTGAGATTGAGTCACGATTATTAATCATTATGTTTGTCTAGTTTTTTGTCCATTAACACTTTTCCAAATAAAAACGTCATTCGAAAGTACGAGCCCCTTCCCACTTCAGTTGGCCCACTTCAAGATTTGTACCAAAATATGCCTTTATAAACTAAACATGATGAAACTACAAAGCAACAATTGAAAGATTACCATTGGGCAACATCACCTTTATTTTTTATTACGGTTGGAATTCTTTGGGGCATAGTGTTAGCCAAGTTTTGGCAAAAACTTGGTGTAAAACAATCCCATATTTTTTGAAGCTTTTGTCTCAGTTCGGTGATTGTACGAGCAGGATGTTGTCGTAGAACCTTTTTCATCTCGTGCCACAAAGTTTCAATAGGTGACAGAACTGAAGCCAAACGATCATCAAGCAAGGCGTAGATTCGTTGAATGGGCCCAAAACGAGATTGCCGTTGTTCCCGATTTTCATAAGCGAATTTTGTTTAGCGATGAAGCGCACTTCTAGTTGAATGGCTACGTCAACAAACAAAACTGCCGCATTTGGAGTGTAGCTAATCATCAAGTCTATGTCGAAACACCGTTACATCCAGAAAAACTGACTGTTTGGTGCGCTTTATGGGCTGGTGGATTCATTGGTCCGTAGTTCTTCAAAAACGATGATGGCCAGAACGTGACAGTCAATGGTGATCGGTATAGAGCCATGATTACCAGCTTTTTCATTCCTGAATTTAACAATCATGATGTATAGGAGCTGTGGTTCAAACAAGACGGCGGAAATGTCACACAGCTCGTGCTACAATAGATTTATTGAAAGACACGTTTGGGACCGCCTAATTTCACGTTTTGAACCTGTGAATTGGCCTCCAAGATCTTGTGATTTAATACCGCTAGACTATTTTCTGTGGGGCTATGTAAAGTCATTGGTCTATGCGGATAAGTCGATAACGCTTGACCATTTGGAAGACAACATTCGCCATGTTATTGTCGATATACGGCCACAAATGTTGGAAGAAGTCATCGAAAATTGGACGTCCAGCCGTGGCTGCCGTATGCCAGAAATCATATTTAAAATGTAATGCACCACAAGATTATCTTTCCAATAAAAAAATTCATGTCAGTCGAATAGTCCATCGTTTTTTTAATGCAATTTAAAGTTCTATACCTCTAAAAAAAATACCCTTTAGTGTTGATACAGCTCAATGATTTTCATAGCCACTAAAACCCAAATGTCATAGCAACACGAATCCGACCAAGCGCATAGGACTCAAGTTGCCGTTGATAGAACCTGATTTTTGACAGAGTGTCGCCTCTGTATAATACTTGGTGCTTCTTCAGTGTACAATTTTGTGTCATTGTGTCCCCACCAGTCAAAGAACTTGACCACCAAAATTTTATTACTATTATAATTTTTTTAGCTCTTATTTTTCAGTAATTACTAATAATTTTAGATCTATAATTCCATTATGCATCACGGAGATGTAGGGACTGACACGTCTTACAGATACAGATGTTTTAGGATCGAGATTACATACTGTTTTGCTTTGAAGAAATTCATTAACCCATAAATTGATAATAAATGATTATTACTATGATGCAGGAAGATGAGGAAGATTATCTTTCGAATAAAAAAATTCATGTCAGTCGAATAGTCCATCGTTTTTTTATTGCAATTTAAAGTTCTATACCTCTAAAAAAAACACCCTTTAGTGTTGATACAGCTCAACGATTTTCATAGCCACTAAATCCCAAATGTCATAGCAACACGAATCCCACCAAGCGCATAGGACTCAAGTTGGCGTTAATAGAACCTGATTTTTGACAGAGTGTCGCCTCTGTATAATACTTGGTGCTTCTTCAGTGTACAATTCTGTGTCATTGTGTCCCCACCAGTCAAAGAACTTGACCACCAAAATTTTGTTACAATTATGATTTTTTTAGCTCTTATTTTTCAGTAATTACTAATAATTTTAGATCTATGCCTATAGTAATTCCATTATGCACCACGGAGATGTAGGGATTGACACGTTTTACAGATACAGGTGTTTAAGGTTGGAGATTACATACTGTTTGGCTTTGAAGAAATTCATTAACCCATAAATTGATAATAAATGATTACACTGGACAACAAATTTTAGTTTTTTAATTGTATCTTGTGGGAAAAGTGCACTTCTTTGTTAATTTTGGGGCGCTGAATCCAAAAATGACAATGAAATAAAAAAATTAGTTGCGGTTTAGAAAAAAAACTTTTTATTTTTAAGGATATATTAAAAAAAGTAACAAGATTCATATACTTATAAGAATCACTATATGCGCTGTCTTTTTGCTGTTCTTTTATGGATCGTTTCTGGAGCATCTCTACCAAGAGTCCAACAGTAGTCTGCAAGCATGGAAGGATTCCACTTTCCCTGGTACCTTTTTTCCATTGTTGAAATATCCTGATGAAAACGTTCGCCGTGCTCATCACTTACGGCTCCGCAATTGTCAGGAAAAAAGTCCAGGTGTGAGTGTAGGAAATGTATCTTAAGAGACATATTACAGCCCATCTTTTGATGCGATGACAGCAAATTTTTGACAAGGGTTTTATAGTTGTCAGCTTTCCTATTTCCCAAGAAATTAGTGACCACCACACGGAAATCATTCCAAGCAGTTTTTTCAATAGCTGTTAAAGTGTTTTCAAACTGTGTATCTTTCAAAATATTTCAAATCTGTGGCCCAACAAAAATACCTTCTTTAACCTTTGCCTCACTTAGTCTTGGAAATTTCTGACGCAGGTATTGAAAAGCTGACCCATCTCTACCTAATGCCTTGACAAAGTTTGTCATTAGGCCCAACTTGATATGCAGTGGTGGTAATAAATTTTTTTTCGAATCTACTAATGGCATATGCTGTACATTTTTTTGACCTGGCTCTAGGAATTGACGAACAGGCCAGTTTTGTCTGGTGTAATGAAGTGCCTTTGCCCAAAAAAACAGCAAAACTTTGTGTAGCCTAGCTGCAGCCCAAGTAAAAGTGCAACAACTTTCAAATCGCCACAAATATGCCATTGGTGCTCATCGTATTTTATGCATGTCAATAGGTACTTCATATTGTCATATGATTCTTTCATGTGAACTGCATACCCTACAGGAAGAGTTGGTAAAATATTTCCAATATGCAATAACACTGCCTTTAAACTCAATGTTGAACTGTCTATAAACAATCTCCAATCTTCTGGGTTATAGTTTATATTTAAAGCCGCCAGTAAGCCGTTAATGTTACTGCAGAAAACCAAGTTATTCTCCATATTGAAAAATGGTTCTAAGTATTTGTGGCGTTTACGAAAAACACATACCGAAACATCGTCTTCTAACAAGTTCCACTGCTGCAGTCTTGATCCAAGTAACTCTGCCTTACATTTTGGAAGTTCTAAATCTCTTACAAGATCATTCAATTCTGACTGTGTTATTTTGTGCGGTTGGTGGCATGACGTGCTCGGTATAAAATCAGGATCTCTTGACGTTGATGGCATATCTTCTTCCTGACGAATCACTCGATCGCCATGATCTGATTCGTTTTCTGATTCGGAAGTGTAGGATTCTGGGGGTTTTGAAATAGGATTTTCGTCACTGTGAGGCACAGGTCTCATCGCAGATGGTATGTGGTAGTTAATAACCGATTTTTTTTTTCTTGGACATACCTGTGGCTTGTCCAACACAAGGTACCATGCAAAAGTAACAATCATTAATATAATTTGTAGGCTCTCTCCAAACCATTGGGACAGCAAAGCGCATAGACCGTTTTTTGCACAACAACAAAACTGATCTGGATTGTTTACACACTTTCGAGACATCTTGCATGAACGCTGTCAGCCCACTCAGGAAAAAATGGCTAATATAAAACAATATAATGTACACGTATGTATAACGTAACACAATCATGCCGATTACATCATCTTTCCTTGCCGAATATAAAAATGTAGCACGTGCATTCTTGTGAATTACAGTATATTAACACTGTCACAGCAGGAACACATATAATTACCGTATCTCTAAAACTTGAACTAACATTGAAAAAATAAGTTTCATTCCGGTTTAGGCACATTAAAAATAGTAATATTTTGTTGATTTTATTTAGGATATTTTTTGGCTGTTGATCATTGTTATTACTATGATGCAGGAAGATGAGGAATTGGTCAGAATACGTTTTATGTTCTTTTTTCATGCAAACTACAAACAAATCCGCATATTTCAACAGGTCTGTAACTATAATAACATATAAAAGCTCAGTATATTGAAGTTAGCAAATTCGAGATTGCCGTGCATTAAAAAACGTCCAAACCTGCTATTAAGTTTAACAGCTAAAAAGTCGACCTACTTCTCGCATTCCCATTGGCTAGGGGGATAACGGTTTGTTATATGTAAATTTATAAGAAGAAGCAAAATACATGAATGTTGCAATGTTTTCTCTGTACAAAAGGACCATGTTGGAATCAAAAAGTGTTCTTGTTTGTAATACAATCACTTTTTCACGATTTTATTCAATATTTCAATAGAAATCACTGATACTCAAAGAGCTCTGACAGCTTCCATCAAATTGCATTTCGATAAGGTCCTTTCCCATTGGTCCAACTGACCGTCAAATATTAGTGTTTGTGCAATCTGCCCTAAGTATATCTAGATCTAAATGTCCATAAAAAATTCTTATATGGTTATATGAGTATTTATAAATTCCTTCAAAACAAAAAAACGTCACAGTGCAATTCGAATTCGAAGTAGAATCACGAATCAGGAAAGCAGCGATCTGCTCGAGAAATCCCATTGTACCATGTAGCAATCTACATGTCTGAGAAACCCGTCTAACAGCAGCGGCAACTCTTACCGCGATCGTACCTAACACGGCCCATTTTTTCCTTCTGAACGGGACGCGCCCAGTTGCGGGAAAAAATTCAAACACTGTTGTGGCAGCATTAGGACTTACGAATACGGTGGTACCGGCATAACTTAATTTAATCCTATAAGGAGATGGAGAAGTACCGACGGGACTCTACCGAGTAATGGACATCCTATAAGTACAAATAATGCGTGGCTGGTTGAATTGATTTTATTGGTTGGCGGCTTCCTTCGCAGTCCGACACACGCACCACAGAGTGCATCTGTTTGTTTGTTTGAGAGAAGTGGGTAGTGTTAATGTACAGGTTGTTAGTTAAGTATGTAACATAATTTCAACAGACGATTTTTTAGTAATTTTAAGATAAAAAGTTCATATAAACATGATCCGCAAATTCTTTATTCTCATGATACAGGGTGTTAAAGTTTAAAAAATGGTTTTTCGTAAATATCCTCGTAAATATACCTAATTGTGTTGTAATTTGGCGGTGGTATTTATAAAATTGAAGAGCTAATTTAAACCTAACCTGATTAAGGATTTTCAAATCAATAGTCCGTTATTCTCCACCTATAGAGTAACAGTCCGTCAAATACAGCGAATGAGCTTCAAGTTCCAATCAAAAAATTTTAGAAACTAATAGCTATGAAATGTTGAAAAAAAATACTAAGTATGAGATGACAGCTTGTCATTGAAACATCACCAGCTTATTGAGTATTAAGAAATTACGTATAATTTAGTCAAAATTTAAAGAAGTCTTCGATTTTTGAATAAAATTCATGTTTTTATTTAATATTGTCAATTGTTGATTCATGTTTATATTATTTTCTTCAACTGATATACGATTTTACTGATTCCTGACACCTACCGTGTGTTCTTTTCCTATAAACCCTTGCAGATAGCCTTTAGCACCTACTCGATGTCAGGCTCTACCAAAAATGTCATAGACATTGCCCGTTTCCAAACATTCATTCAGTTACTTGCCGTTCATCAGTACCATTATAGCACCGTCGATTGATATTCCCACAAAACCGTTCAGGACTTTTGATATCCATACATCCATAGTCAAATATTTTTTGGTTGTTCAGGAACTGCTCGTACAATCACCGAACTGAGACAAGAGCCTCAAGAAATATGGGATTGTTTTACACCAAATTTTTGCCAAAACTTTGTTAACACTATGCCCCAAAGAATTTCAGCCGTAATAAAAATTAAAGGTGATGCTACCCAATGGTAATCTTTCAATTGTTGCTTTGTTAACTTCGCGCACTTATTCGCACGTTGTTTATTTGTTCAGATGTTCTATTAGTTATAGGTCTAAGTGATTTCAAATATTTATTTTTTACGATTAGAGTGTATCTAAAATGTTTTTGAGAAAATAAATTGTTTTAGAAGTAAATAGTTTCGTCATTTATAAAGGCATATTTTGGTAGAAATCTTGAAGTGGGCCAACTGAAGTGGGAAGGGGCTCGTATATAAATATTATCATTCTTGGAAATGTCCCACATTTTCATGAATAACAACTGTATCAACAAAAAGACAGATGTTAAACAACTGAGTGTCATTTACTCATATTTGCTAAACTGCGAAAAATTGGAGAACTTACATATCTCCCCAAATTTCGACCCTTCACAACCATAACTAGAATCTGTGTTTTGGCCGATTCCACCAGTAAATTTCATTCCACTCAAAATCTAATAATTCTCTTCTCACGATTCATTAATAATTGTCAATTTAAATTCCCATTAATTAAAATATAGTTTATTCAACTGCCTCTGGTCGGTTTAACAATTTCTTACATAACATTCTGAAAATCACATCATCTGAAATGATTTTGCAACGTTTGGCACACGCCCACAATTCGTTCCATCTTTCAACACAGACATGGCAACCTTCGGCCTTCTGTCAAAGGGTTCATCTCACTCATTATTCCATGACCACCATTTTGTGCAATCATCAAGTCGCTTCAAGATGTAATGCTCTAATGTTTTTAATCTGTTTTTAACTTGTTCTTGTCATATTTTATATAATCTTGACCATTGTACCATTTATCCAGCTCTCACCATGTTACTGGACGTTTCCCTCATCCTATACGTAAACAACGATTAGCAACATCCTCACATACTACTGTAAGTTGGGTCAATTTAAATTCATTTTACACTTTTGTTGCTACTGTTATCATTGAAATTGCAGCTCCTGATGATGATGGTAAAGTCCATTGAAAGCTAGAGAGAATTAAAAAAGTATAAAGAGTCCTCTTTGCTTAAATTTTGTCGAAGTACCCAACAAAAGGCGGAAGCTTTAATTTTTCACCTATATATATATATAAATGTTAAATATCTAAATTGCAAAAAACGTTTATAAATTGAATCAAAGGCTAAATCATCTAAGGGTACAAATCCTTGGCTTGTATTGAATAAAAATCAATATTTTATTTGATAATAGATTGAAAATTTATACATCTTACCAGTATACTTATAGGAAATCTGTTGTATTCGTATAATTCAAGTTCAAGTGTATACTTTTTTTGTATCTTTTGCTTATTAGACACTACCGTTATTACTTACACTAAAACTTTGTAGTTAGACCAATATACGTTATTATTATTTTTATTAAGAAACAATTGCTTTACGATATCTCATATGAAGGCTACAGGCAAATAACAGGGATTGCACTAATAAACTGATTTTGAGAAAAATGCAATTGAAAGTTTGAAAGTATTTTATTTCTTTTGACATCAATGTATGCAGTAACTTTTACTAAGAACTAATTAAATGGTTTATATTTAATTAATTTTGTTGTTGGCGTTGGACATTTAGTTACTAAACATATTTAAATTGGACAAAAATCAAAGAAACATTTTGAAACAAGTAAAAAATAAGGAACGCACATTTTAGTCATCACGTTCTTTGGTTTTTGAATCATATATTTGAGTTTCCTACTGTCTTTCAAACTGTAATGACTCAATATTCCTTTAAAGGAGTAAATATGATTAAAATATTTTTCGTTAATCTCTAATGCATTTTTCTACGATTTTCATGCTTTCCTCTGTGATCTACTGTAGCTTTCTCTGTTGTTTTTATCCTTTTTTGTAGATATTCAAACTTTTTTTAATGATTCCATGAAGTGCAATGAATGCTAAACATATACCATTATTTTTGATATCTTCATCTTTTACCCGCACTTTATAATTGTATGAAAATTAGTCTCATCTTCAAACTTCCTGCTTGTTCTTCCTTTCACATTAAAAACATTTATGAGCCCTGACAAATATAAGTTCTGTTTACTGACACTACTCAATGAATTGAAATATTTAATAATATTTCTTTGATTAATTTCATCTATATTTTCAAAACCTTTGAACGTTGAACAGTTTCACGGTGCCCCTTGTTCATAAGAAGAACGTCGCAACTTTTTCATTACGTCTCCGGTTTTTCTTCTCAAATTATTACACTGCTAACTTTATATGTATTCTAATCCCAAAATTAGAACTGTCATTTTTGACAGTCCTTCTTTTTTGCCGGTATGACAAACACTCCCAGCTCTTTTCGTTTCGGTCATAAACAAAAATGTGTTTTTGGCGCTATCTGTTTACTTATTTTAAAGGCTAACGATTGGGAATTAGAATATCATATAGGAGAATTTGCTTCCAATGGAAAACTACAATAAATAAAAATTGTGACATTCCCTATTCTTTGCCTGTACCATTCATGCATTTATTTTCATCGGTTTATCTGTCAGCCTATTAGAGTTTTTGTCAACGCGTACTCTCAGTAAGCGGCAAACCGTTGCCGATAATTTTGACTTTATAGCGACGAAGTTACTGGCAGGATATAGAAACGGATAAAAGTAGGCTGACTGGTGATGTAGGTATATAACATAATGTATAATTATCAAGCTACGCAATTCAACAAACAACGGACTTCCAGATCAGACATCATGAAAGAATTTCGTCTGACAGAACAAGTTATTACAAATAAACTTCGACCTAGCATGAGCATTGAGATGGCTTCAAGTGGTAATGCTTCGGTGACATCTCCAGACAGTAAGAAAGTGAACCATAAAGAGTTTCAAAACTAACATTATATCCTCCTAAAATGGATATCAGGAGCAGAAAATATAATCTCATATCGTTGCCGGCATCATAAACTCACTTTCAAATTACGTGACAATTTTTTCAGGAACATAATAAAACGGGCAATGAAAGCTTCCCGATAACTGAAGCTTTTATTGTCTGCGACCACAAAAATCTGATGAAATGAATGCTCTGTTGACACAAGAGAACAGTTCCATGACTATAATGCCTAATTTTTTTGTTTGGGGGGCAGGGAAACTTTGTTCTACAGTGTTATTCATTGCAGATCGTCTTTGCCCAAAAAATTTGCTGGCTTACTTGCGTAAATCTTTTACTCTTTCATTCAACCCAATATGAGAACAGTTGGTTGATCCCTTGTTTGCATACATAATTAAAATCTAAGCAAAATAAAGACCGCAACACAGAGTAACAGTATATACACTACCGCTCAAAAGTTTTAGGACAGCAGATTTTTTGAGGGAAATCAAACGAAATCAAACGATAGAGTATGTTTAATCAAAAAAATTAGAAAGGAACTATGGGGTTGTCCAAAACGGAAGGAGGAAAGTAAACGGATATTCAAACAAGAAGGATTGATATTCAAATCAAGTTGGGTACTTTATTTTGAAGGGTCATTTATACCATTTATGTATGAAAAATAATATCGCTCAAGTTTTCACCACGACTGGATTTACAGACGTCCACGCGATGGTCGAAATTTTCAATGACATTTTGCAACATGGTCGGTTCTATGGCATTTATCGCGGCAGTGAGGTTGTTTTTGAGTTCTTGGAGGGTGGCTGGTTTGTTGACGTAGACTTTGCTTTTCAAATATCCTCATAAAAAGAAGTCCAAGGGAGTCAAATCGCACGATCTTGGTGGCCATGGCACATTTCCTCTGCGCGAAATCACGCGATCACCGAAGAAGGACTGCAATCGATGGATATTGACGTTGGTTGTGTGGCATGTTGCACCGTCTTGTTGGAAATAAACATTTTCCATATCCATTCCTCCAAGTTGCGGCAAAAAATAGTCCTCTATCATCACGTGATATCGCTCAGAAGTGACGGAACGGCGTCCCCGGCCGCATTTTCGAAAAAGTAAGGTCCGATGATGCCTTTTGACCACAATGCACACCACACAGTCACTTTTTGAGGATGCATCGGCTGCTCTTAATACTCACGGGGATTTTCGTTCGCCCAGATGCGGCAGTTTTGCTTGTTTACCGTCCCATGCAAAGTGAAATGCGCTTCGTCGCTGAACATGATTTTTGATGAAAAATTGGCATCAATTTGGCGGTGTTCAAGGAGCCAATCTGAGAACGTTCGGCGCGAAAAATGGTCGGCCCGACGCAGCTCTTGCGTCAATTGGATCTTGTAGGCGTGTACATTCAAATCCTTGTGGAGAATGCGGAGCAAACTGGTTCTCGAAATGCCCAATTCTTGGGATCGACGCGTTGTTGATTGTTTCGGATCGTCTCTCACACTCTCCTTCACAACAGCAATTTTTTCCGGTGTGCGAACGCTGCTTGGCCGACCAGAGCCTCGCAGATTTGCCACAGAACCTGTTGTCTCGAATTTACGCACCAGACAACCGATGGTTGTTTCGTTTGGGTGGTTGTTGCGACCGAAATGTTCACGAAGCGCGCGAAACGTGTTTTTTATTTTTCAACCATTTTTGTAGTGCTCTTGAATAACTTTAGTGCAGTCTTCAATCGAATACGACTCCATAGCGATCAATGGTAAACATTCAACCAGCAAAATGACATGTCGGTGAGAGAAAACAAAGATGGCGTCTATGTCAAATTGACGTTTACTTTCCTGCGTCCCTATTGGACAACCCTTTATTTTCCACTGGAACTCAGTTAGTTGGTAACTTATTTCTATCAAAATTTACTTTAATTTCGTGATTCGTCGAAATGTCCACCACGAGCCCGAATAACTGCATGACAGACACGACTCATCCGACGTATAAAATTTTCAAGTGTAGTTGGTGATAAGGATACCCACGCTTCCTGCACTAGTAGGCTCTTGTTGCTTCACCTGTCTGTCCAATTAGTCCCACTAATACTCAATAGGAGACAAATCTGGGGACTGGGAGGGCCATGTCGTGATTTTCATTGCACCAAGTTCTTGCTGCTGGTCCGAATAATTGCGGCATAGTCGAGATGAATGCTCAGGGTCGTTGTCTTGCTGAAATTCGAAAAAAGTTGAGATGTTTTTGCCAGCGTGGTTTTTGTTCTTGCATGTGTCCAAAAGTCTATTATCCGCCTAAAGAAACGATTGAACAATCAAATCCTGCTACGTTAGAAGATATTACTAATTTAGTTGTTCAAAACAGGAAATCAATTTAAAATGCTGTATACAGTTCGGACTTGGAATCTAGTGATGATCAACCTGGATTCTCAAAAGAAAAAGATGATGATCACAAGTTAATTGAGGAGGAGAATATTCATCCCGGTAAAATCAAAGGAGTCGACGTTCTATTAAACATTTGCTCTTCTAAAATCGAATACGTTTACCTTGGAAAAGCGTTAAATGGAGTAAACGATTATGAAGAAGTAAAAATAGTATTCTTGAAGTCTGTTGACCATACCGGAAAAACATTTAAATTGCTCGAAAGTGATATATCATACGAACAATATGAAAGCGTGATAAGAATTGTTTCTGAACCTAAAAAGATAATGACGGGCAAAAGGTTATATTACCATTTCCCCACTCCTTTAGAAATATTTGAAAAATAAGATATCAGTTAACTAATTTTAATTCAATCTCAGTTAGAGCATACTTGTTTTTTTAAGTTTTAACGTCTAATAATTACGAAAAGAAAGTTTTGTGATTATATTCATAAATTAGTTATAAAAGTACAACTATGGTACGATTCCTATAACTCTGTTACCTTTATGTCCCTATTTTTAAAAGAGTAAAATTAGATTTTTTATAAAAAGTTGATACTTTGTTGTATATTTTATATGTCAGATATATACTACTTTTATTTACAAACAATAAATTAGTTAAATTCTTGTATTTCATTCAATTTAAGCAATTTGAGAAAAAAATTGGTTTCATATAAAACATACAGAGTAACATAGTATCCATAATTTTATGTATTATTCATAAGTAAGAAACAATACTGTGAGTTTCCATGTCAAACATGAGAGTAAAGACTTAATTCATGTTAATTACAAAGAAGAATATAGAAAGATATACTAAGTGACATATAAATCCGAACACCCAGTTTAAATGGTTTTATTTTAATAAAAGTTGGTGAATGTATTTATCTTACTGTAAATAACAAGTGAAAAAATTTTCAGCCTTATCAGTTGGACATTCCGGTTTTTATACTGCTTTTTTTTAATTCACTAACGCTCTAAAAATGAATATTTCAGCCGCAGTAAAGAATCAACATTGGCGGATTTTGGTACTTGACATCCTTTACGATCGGTTACGATGCCTAGAGTACGGAGACCTGTACGATTACGTCAACTTAGTAAGTTTGATAGGGGCCGTATAGTGGGACTTCGGGAAACTGGACTTTCTTTTCGCGCAATTGCAGTTAGAGTGCAAAGAAGTGTAGACACTGTGGTTAGGTGTTGTCAGGCATGGCTTCGAGAAGGCCGTACGCAAAGAGCAAGGGGCACTGGACGCCGCCGTGAAGATCGCCGCCTAAGATTACTGGCCTTAAGGGACCGTTTCTCCACTACCAGGTCCATTGCAAATGAATGGTTTGCAGAACACGGAAGACCTATTGGCATGCGAAGTGTCCTCTCTTTAACTCGAGAACACCGACGTAATCACCTTGAGTGGTGCAGACAACGGTCACTCTGGGATCAGGAATGGAACAGTATTGTCTTTAGTGACGAGTCTCGATTTTGTTTAGGCATGCACGATGGTCGTGCCAGAGTTAGAAGGCGACGTGGTGAAAGGAGGAATCCACAGTTTTTTGTTGAAAGACATGTTCATCACACTGTTGGAGTTATGGTTTGGGGTGCTATAGTTTATGGTTTCAGGTCACCTTTAATCTTCATCAGAGGTAACATGAACGCGCAGCGTTATATACACGAAGTTCTAGAACCCCATCTTTTACCCTATCTTGACACCCTAGCAGATCCAACTTTCCAACAAGATAATGCCCGATCACATGTTGCAAGAGTCACAATAGACTTCATTCAACATAATGGTGTCACATTGTTACCATGGCCACCAAGACCTCCCGACTTATCCCCAATTGAGCATGTGTGGGCTATGATGGGTAGGAGATTGCTCAATTTGCAACGTCCTCCTCAGACTCTAGAAGCACTTCGAGAGGAGTTGGTAGTTGCCTGGAATGATATACCACAGGAGGACATTGACCACCTGATCAGAAGCATGCCTAGGCGCGTTGGAGGATGCGTAGCACATCAGGGTGCATCCACACATTATTAAAGGTCAAAGGGCTTTAAAGCAGTGCAATCAGTTTGAAATTTTTATCATTTACTTATTATGCTTCATTAAGTACTTGTACAAAATTTTATTAAAATAAAACCATTTAAACTGGGTGTTCGGATTTATATGTCACTTAGTATATTTTTGATGTTTAACTAATCACTAAATAAATGATAGTAACAGAGATGTTATTTTTTTGTATCCTGACCAAATAAATCTTCTAAAAATCAAAAAATAGAGACGAATGATCGCGCCTAGCTTTGAAATCGAATTTTATAAGGTTATGTGCATAACATGGATATCTTACATCTAAATTAAACAAGATTTTTTTTTAGAACTTAGATCTATTGCGACGTTTCTCTGCAACCGATTTTAGACCCACATACTGCACGTTTTTCAAGAGAAACGTTACCCGTCTTTACCATTTTCCATTATTTTGAAGAAATCTGACTCTAGCACATCGACTAGTAGTTTATACTAAACTACTACAATTTTTACTTTGTTTCATTGATACCCAGAATGTTTATGTATCACATTACGCCGAACATAATATATAGTACAAAAAAAAGTAAGCAGCGGAAGAAAATCGGCCGATTTATGACTGCAATGAGCTAATAAATACATCGGTGTATTTAAAGATGTCTACATTTATTCCCTTTTAAGTGGTGTCTCACTGATTCTTATACGTCTTTAGCATGAGTAGTCGTATTGTAGATGGTAATAATCACTGAATGTCATCTAAGCCTTATTTATTTTAAGTTCTTTTAAAAAAGTTTCTGTCCCAAAATATTTGAGCGGTAGTGTAAATGGGGTATTCCCCATTCATCCAAAGCTTTTAAAAGAACTGTTGTTGGCTTTCATATCGTAACTGATCTTATAGTTTAAAATTTTAACAGAAAATTAAAATTATCAGAAAAGCCTTTATGACTTTTTCGATTCTTGATTACACGTTAGCTTGAAAAGAAACGCACTGAGCTTTGTGTAGAAACATTTTTCCTACCTTCATCTACACTGTCGAAATATCGCTTATCATCGAAAGTTTTGAATCTAATGCACAATGTTATGCAAAACGTACCTGGAACTTGGTACAATGGAAACGTACTTTCCCCGGCACTTGTGTCCATGCAAAGAATCGTCTGTTGAACTTATGATACATACTTAATCAACACCCTGTAGCAGCCACGATCCTCAATCCAAGATAGTTACTCTTGTACCAAAAAGCACCCTCTTTTTGTATGTGTTTACTTGATCATATTTCAGTGCATTCAAGTGCCTTCAACAACAAAATGAACACTAGGAACATTCATCAAATTGGAGGCGTGTGAGCGCAACGATCTTACGGCAGCTTCTGGAACAGGTTGAATACCTGAATAAGTCAGTGGCGGTTCGTAATGTAAGATCATTTTCTACCAAACATTATTCTAAGTTTCGTGGTTCTTAGTGACTCCAAAACTGAACTAGAAACGCGTATCGAGAGTAAGCTGGCTCAAGAACACATATAAACTGAATGATAGAAGCTGATGTTACTGTTAGTTCAGATCGGAGATGCTGACGTCCGTAATCATAATACTAAGTATTTAAGCACACTTATTCAGAAAAAGTAAAGTATAAACATAGGCGAAGACTGTAAAAATAGAGTTATTTACTCTACGTTGATGTCATTTTACATAAAATATATGGTTTAAATATTTTTCCCTTTGGCAAGATAGACAGTCGGACACCTTTAAAGACACTAGGATCATGTTTCTTTGATCACTTGCAACTTCAGAGCTTTTGGCTACCGACTCCAAAGTATCAGATTTAGCAAGCTATGATTATATGACGGACAGAGTATGTTTCAAATAATAAGTTTCATAACTTCTTCTTCTGCTTGTTGGCTTCATGAGGCCCGAAATGAATGCATATATGCAACCACAAAAGTAGATACACATGTCCATACATCCGGATACGCGTGTAACCTGAGGAAACGAAGATGGAGAGGGAAGAAGATGACATACGAAGTCCCCAACAAGAGTCATCAACCTATACATTGTAGTACAAAATGTCTAGAAGACCTTGAATTTTCAAGGCGACAGCCACGCGGCTGGCTATAGCTACTTGTCGTGGTACTTCAAGCCCAAAGGATCTAAACAGAGTAAATGATCTTACGAAGACAGGCATATAACAAAACAATAGGAAAAATGAAAGTAGATTCGAGCATAGAATAGGACAGGTAACCCTAGCAATACGTATTTCTGCTTTTTGGGTTCATCAGGCCCGAAGTGAATGCACAAAAAGCAACCACAAAAGAGGATTCAGAGGCCCATACATCCGGATACGGGTGTAACCTGTTTCTCCGCATGATCATTTTCTTTTTATGTACATACACACCCATACAGACATAAATAGATATACAGATACTCAGTGATATTAGAAGTGTTACGCCCACAAGCAATAATTCGTTCAACCTGATTTTTTAGCAATAGGGTAGTCTTACATCAAGAATGAAACGAACATTTTCACGAAATTTTATTGACAAGTAAAAATAAAAAAGTAGTAATGTGTTGAGCGACCCCGCAGATGAATACCCTTCTGAGATGATCGATGTCTGGTTGTGGCACCTCAGTCCAAGCAACTGGAACTTCGTGGATTAGGTGTGGCAGAGTCTGTGGCAGATGGAGCAAAATGGCTAGTCGCCCCATCATGCCCCACATATGTTCGATAGGATTTAGGTCCGATAAACGGAGTGGCCGCTGCAAAACAATAACGCCTGCTTCTTGAAGAAAGTCCGTAGTAGAACGAGCAATATGGGTACGTGCGTTGTCTTGCTGGACAAGTACGCGTGGGCCGCCTTCTAGATACTGCAGCAAAGTGGTTGGTAGCACATCATCAACATAACGCGCAGCAGTCATGTTGCCTTGCACAAAGAGAAGATAGCCCCTCAAACCATAAGTCCAGTAGTCCTGTGTACATGCCTCTCAAGAGTAGATCCAATATCATGCCGTTCTCTACGACTGCGTCTTACCCGTGTACGACCATCTTTCCTACCTAGACGTAATCGCGATTCGTCGCTGAAGATGACATTATGAATAATGTGGTGGCCTTCTTTGTGTTCCTCTACCTTCGTCTATCCACACACGACACACTCGCATTGCCGTCATTGCAGTACGATTAACACGGCGGCCAAGTTCGCGACAGAACAAGCCAACATCTCGCTAGGCAATAAGTCTACCCCTGTCAAAGTCGCTAACATGGTAATAATGTGGACGTCTTGGAACTCGGGGCATCTTGTTATGCTTACCACTAGTAAGTGAAAGAGCAATCGATAAAAATATCTGTACTACTCAGCTCTCAGAAACTGCTTTCTTCGCAAAAACTGAGAGATAACATTTTAACACAGACAAACAAAAACAAAGATAGAACGATGACATTATCGCCACAGCATGCTTTAAATATTGGCGTTATGTTGCCAAAAAAACAATTTGAGGAAATTATGTTTTTCTGGGTATACTTATATACACATACCTACAAATACAGGATGTTCATTTGCAGACTTCCCACCACGGATTTATTGAAAAACGTCGAAACACGTCAAAAGATTTATCAGGGGGGACAACATTTCAACCAAAAACTACTTCACCCTCTTTCACCCTCTGCCCCCCAGGGTCATCATCTTAAAGATTTTACGAACAATGGGTATCAAGTAATTGCTTGTTAGAAAGGTCTTTCGAAGTCCTTTGTTTTGACGTTTGATTTTTATAAATCGGTTGACTCGTTTTAAAGAAAATTGGAAAAATCGTTATTCATCTTAATTTGTTAAGATAGGAAACAAAAACTCAGGAAAATATCACTTTTTATTTCAATAAGTGTTCAAAATGTTTCCTATTATTGGCCAAAGAATTATATAGGCGATATTCAAATTCCTGACGGACACTTTCAAAAACATGTTGTGGGATGTCATGCTAGCTTTCGTTGATGCGTTGACCAAGTTCATCCAAACATTCAAGTTGGGGAGTAAACACAATAGGTTTCAAATGACCCCATAGAAAAAAGTCTAATGGCATCAAATCAGGAGATCTAGCACGCCATTCTATATTATTATTTTTATTATTATTATGTGTTTATTAAAGTATTGTCATATACAATACATAAACGGTTGAACATAGGGCCAAGTCTAGCGACAGCTACTCTACTTAACCCTAGCTTAAGACAACAAATAATATGAGGAACATGCCCTCTTCGCCCTATCCATTCATCTGGAAACTAGTCGTCTAGACATTGCCGAAGTGGAAGAACATAGTGAGGAAGAACGCCGTCTTGCTGGAAATATATTTCAGCTTTATCAAGTATAGGGATTCCATCCTCTCCGATTTGGTTTTGAATGGTTTCGGTGATAAGCGGATTGACGGTTTTTTCCAACATATGTATCTAAGGCCCGTATCGTCAGTCGTCCCTACAATTGTAGAACGCCTTCATGGTCTCCTTGATTCCTTCCTTCTCCGTGTCAGAACTCTATTTTGAGGTTATGTCACAAACAACTATTTGCATCAAATTGTGCTTGCTTTTGAGTTATATCATGATTTATCAGCCTAAAATTTCCTACAATTCAAAAAGGAAACATATCTTCACAATAGGAGAGCGCTGACGCTGACACGGGAAAAGTGTAATCTAGAAATTTTTGAAGGAGAGAAAGGAGTATGACAATCAAGGAGGCCATAAACGCGCCCTACAATTGTAGGGACGACTGACGATACGGGCCTAAGTAAATGTCTTCATACAAATTTCCATTGATAAACAATGGCCCAGTCACTTTGTTTCCTAAAATACCTGCCCATACATTCATTTTTTGCGGGTACTGGGTATGCCCTCCAACAAAAGCATGAGGATTTTCATTGTTCCAATACCTGCAGTTATGCTTATTAACAAATCCATTTAAACGAAATGTACATTCATCACTGAAGCAGGTATTCTTTACATGAATGGTATTATCGTTAATCGCTGCAGTCATTTGTTCACAAAACACAAATCGGCTATCGAAATCACCTTTACATTTATTATGAAATTTATGGAGTTTAGTAACTGTGCTTACAGAGCCTAATGAATTACCAGTCGCAGAAACAATTTTGCATAATGATTTATACTAAAATGAGCCAAAACTTCAACTTGAGCAACTTCATCTAAAAACTCTCAGATGTTCACGTTTTTTATTTGCAACAGATCCAGTTTGAGTAAATTTAGTAACAAGGTCCAAAACATACCTATGCGAAGTTATCTTCCTCGGATGTTTGGTGTTAAACCTGACGGCAGTTTGCCGAGCACATTGATTTTAGGCACCATAAATGAGAATCATCACTCTTTCGGCTAGTGTGTAAGTAAAATCTGAATCAATAAATTAATTTTCACTGTCCCAAGATTGTCACAAAGGTAACTGACAGCAGATTGAATTATTTATTTCCCTTAGTAACAAATAACAGGTATAATAATAAATACAGTTCACCCAGGATATCTGTGTTGACGAAAAGATGCGGCATACTCGGGTTGTTATTTGGTTATTCCCACATCTAATCTTCCGAATTGCTGTTTATGTTGGTGGTTTCCGTTTTAAATTATAAACGATTTGTAGATTTGGCAAACCCTAACGGGCAACATTTTGAACACTTATTGAAATGAAAATTGATATTTTGACTTCGAAGTTGAGTCATTTATTTTAACAGTGAGTAGATCTGATCAAAAGAAATGTTTTTTCCTTTAACATTTTTCTGGTAAAATTAAAGTAACAAAGTTATAGCCCTTTAGAAGTTTGAGTACCGCCCTGTCTCAATAATAATATTATGTGCTCGTGTTTGGCAACAACGGATATAATCCGCCTTATCGGTTCATCGCATCGGAAACAAAAAAGCGAAAGAATTTAAAACGCTTATCACGATGTTTTTACTACAATTTTATTCGGTTGTATTCAGTCAATGTGTCAGTCGGTAACGCGTGAGTGAATAGTGGTGTTTGTTGCGTGGCTCAAACGAAATAAAAAATGGCACATGTTTCCGAAAATGGTGAATTTGTGGACATGATTCTTCTTTACGGGGGGGGGTCTTTACAAAATGCTGCCATGGCATCACGGATTTATGCGGATCGGTTTCCCAATCGAGTGCAACCAACCCCTCGTGCTTTTGTTAATGTAGTACAAAGGGCTCGTGAATCAGGTGACTTAAGACCTCACAGGGGAGGGCATGCCGGCGCTCCAAGACCGCACGATCAAATACAGGTCCGCACTGAAATACTTGTCGGGAGGATACTTTATAAAACAAGGTAACATTTTTTTTTATTTTTCTTATTTTTACACAAATTTGGGTTTATCTTCCTTCTACAATCATTATCTGAAAATTAATGACTCAACTTCATAATAATAAATGAAGATTTTTCTAATTTTCTCAAAAACTAATCGACTCATTCAAAAAAATCGAATGTCAAAATAAAGGACTTCGAACGACCTTTTAAACAAGCTTTTAATCGAACCTATTGTTATTTATATTTTTTAAGGGAATGACCCTGGGGGGGCGGTGGTGAATTGGGGTGAATTAGTTTTTGGTTAAAAAGTTGTCCTCCTTGACAAATCCTTTGACGTCTCTCGGTGTTTCTTCTTTTAATCAGTGGCTTTCGAAAAACCGTGGTTGGGAGTTTTCAAATGAACATGGAGTTGTGAACTACACACATCATCAAAAGTGTTGGACGACCCCCTGTATAAATCCGTCTAGAGGTACGTTATCTACCTTCTGTTTGTGAACAAGAAATCTATACATAAAGCAAGCAAAAAACGCAAAAAATCGTTGAGATAAAAATGTGTTTGAATTTTTATAGAAGTAATTCAGTTTAACGGTAGAGTTTGACCAAAAAGTATTAAAATAAAATTTTATACTGAAACTTTTAAAATGCCGCGAGCTGAAATTTCTGGTTTTGATAGAACACGAATAGTAGCCCTCTTCCAAGCTGGATTTTCTAATCACCGAATAGGATTTGGGTATCCCAAGAAGTTCGGTTATTCGAACAATTCAAAGATTCCAAGAAACTGGATCATTTGAAAATCGGCCACGCAGTGGGCATTCTCGAGTAACAGATGATAGGGAGAATCGTTACATTGCTCTATTTGCCCGAAGGAATAGATTTTCAACAAGTACAGCTATCAGATCGCATATTCAACATACCTTTCGAAGAGTTATTTCCACTTCTACCATCAGAAGTAGATTGCGAATTGCATATTTGCGCCCTAGAAGACCTTTAAGGGTTCCACGTCTTACTCGTAGACAAATTGCTGCTCGCCTCCAGTGGGCGAGAGAACATCAGGAGTGGCTTTTACCACAGTGGCGAAATGTGGTATTTACAGATGAGGTTATGTTTGGACTGGTGAGTGATGACCGTAGAATAAGGATTTGGAGAGAACCAGGACATCAACAGCGACTAAATTTGGCCCGAGAAGTTGTCCCATATCAGGGCGGATCAATAATGTTTTGGGGAGGCATAATGTTTAACCACCGGAGTCCTTTAATTCAGATCCAGGGGACAATGTCTGCAGAAATTTATGAATAAATTGTCATACAACCCATTATTCAACCGTTGCGAAATAAATTCTGTAACAACTTCATTTTTATGGATGATAATGCAAGGCCACATAGAACGAGAAGGGTCCAGCGGGCTCCAGAAAGGGGCCAAATAGTGAGATTGCCGTGGCCTGCGAACAGCCCAGACATGAACTCCATTGAAAACATTTGGGACACTATAGCTAGAGCCGTACGGAACAGAATAGATCCACCTACAACCCTAAATGAGCTGGCTGCAGCAGTAAATGAATAGTGGAATAATTTACCTCAAGACAACATTAACCACCGAATAATAAGAATGCCAAGGCATGTTAACGCACTGCTAAGATCTAGAGGACACCGAACTGGTTATTAATTATGTTTTATTTTTCTTTAGAATAATTATTTTTCTTTAATTTTGATTTTTAAAAATAAAATTTTTCGTACCTTACTTACCCAACTCTCTTTTTCTTTTCATATAAATGAAATTAATTTAACGTTTTGTTAAATAAGTATAGTAAAAATATCCCCAATTTAAAATATATCAAAGATTGAAATTAGAAGGCTATAGTTTCTCAGTATGCCAGGGGGTCCAACACTTTTGATGATGTGTGTACTACAATAAATCGTCGCCTGAATGCAGAACTATTGTATGTCCAAATTCTTCATTTTTCAGATTTTAACACGACATTGTAGATCATAGTCACCTACATTTTTATGCAGAGGTATTGTAAGTCCCTGCGCAAGAGTTCCCCCACCACTGGTCTTGAACGATATTATAATAAGCAAGCATAACAGCTTGAGGAGCGTCATTTTGCTGCAGAACTATAACTGGAGCAGATAATCACTAACAGAACTACTATAAGTCCAATGTCAACAAAAAATATAAGTCGACTTTCACGGACTAGTCATACTTTTTTTCCGGTAAAACATTATATGTCCAAAATTTCTCATTAATGTTAGGCAAAACACAAATACGAAAAATAGCTCTCCTGTAAGATTTGCATTTTGTGACTTAGAATACTTCTGCATTCAAGCGACGAAATATAGTTTTCCTTCACATGTATCATGCTTGTGGTTTGATGTCGCTTTTTCCGAATTATAAGTACTTTCGCTTCAATTTGAATTTTGTCTTATTTGAAATATTCCATATATACCTTAGGAAAAACCATTGTTATATATGGGAAATCATTTCTTGGCAACAGCGCATCGGCTCGTCTACTTTCATCGCTATTCGTACATATTTCCTACCGTTAACGCGCGTGCCGTCGTCAAGTGCGATAAGGGATTCATGACTCACTCTGCGGTTGGGTTTTGTGTAGGAAAGGTGCGTCTTTATTTAATCCAAAATATCTTAAAAATGTACTCGCAAGAAGAAAAGTGTCAAATGATAGAATGGTACATCCAGAATAATTCAGCACGCGCGGTTGTTGAATTATTTGCGGTACGCTTCCCAGATCGGCCAATTCCGTCTCACGCAACGGTTATAAATACCTACGAAAAATTCAAGAGGGTGGGCTGCTTACATAAGTGCCATAGCTGCATGCACCCTGAAGGTTGGAAACCAAAAATTAGCGAGAAAAGGGAAAAAATTTAGCGAGAAAAGGGAGGAGATCGAAACTGCTGTTTGTGCCGCTGCAGAAGTATCTGAGCCATGCTCAAGCAGAAAAATTGCTGAAATGGTACCAATAGCCGATCTCACACCCAGAACAACAAGAAATATTTTGCATCGCAACGGCTATCATAGCTTCAAGGTTGGAACGGTTCAAGAAATAATTCCTTTAGACAAATACCGTCGAATGGAGTTTTGTGAAACGGTCATGGAGAAGGCGAACAGGGATGGAAGTTTTATTGGTAACATTTTGTTTACTGATGAATCCACATTCCCTCTCCACGGTCATCACAATCCTTCAGTCGTTCGGTATTGGTCTCGGGACAATAAACACCTCAGTATTCCCGTCCGCACGCAGTATCCACAGAAACTGAATGTGTGGGCAGGAATTCTAGCTTGGACTGTTCTTTATTGATGGAACTCTTACGGCTGCAAAATATTTGGCGTTACTACAAACGCAGATTGTTCCTGCAATTAGGCAGCTTGGCATTGATCTCGCTAATATTTGGTTCCAACAAGATGGATGCCCGGCGCATAATGCGGCGATCGTACACACTTACCTTTTAAGTGTGTTCGGCCACCGGATTATTGGCGGTAACGGAACAATAAAATGGCCTCCTAGATCACCCGATCTAGCGCCCAATGATTTTTTCTTGTGGGGTTATGTGAAAAGTACTGTTTACACTTTCAATGAGAGAGCAGACAATTTGTATAACCTACAGGTGAAAATCGTTGAAGCGCTCGGGCAAATACAGCCTTCTACCCTCTTGAGAGTTCGTCAGGAGTTTTATAACCGCCTGACATACTGTTCATTGAATGAAGGAGACGTTTTTGAGCCCCAGCTGTGAAGGACCATTTGAAACATTTGTGTTCATTATTGCGTTTTATTTTTGAGAACTTATTTTTTTGTTAGAATATCTTTTCATTTTCGTTACACATTTTTAAGAGTGTATTATTTTTTGTTAGAGTGGGTATCTTCTTATTTTTGTTATGAAATGCAACCTTTATTGCTACAAAACCAATTATCCATTCATAAAGATAAGTAGAGTGATTTAGGTGATTTCGTGAAATCTCGAAATCACCGAAATCGGTTCACAGGACGTCCAATCGAACTGGTGCGTAATGCGCGCATCTACTGTACTTCTTCTGTCGACTCAACGCATACTGAAATTTGCAGCAGACCGCAGACCTGTATCACGAATGAGAATAATAGGCAGATACGCTGTGTTGCCAATTTGAGTAGAGCTTCCCGAATTGTGGGGAATTTAGAGTTAAGTGTTGATTCATTCAAGCTTTTAATCAGCATGGCCTAGACGTTAGAACTTCATAAAGATAACATTGAAGCTGAATGCTGCTGGAGTATAGTGTTTCGAATATTCAAAGCGGAGCGGGACACTATACTCGTTCAATGGGTCATCAAGCCACAGTCTTTTCAACAAAGAAATTATTTTACGAAAATGCGTTATATTTTTACGATTTTGTCGTCACCAAATCTCTGTTTCTCAAAATGTACGTCTATTGTAGAATTTTCAGCAAACTAAGCAAGAAACGTGATCTAGTATTTACTCAACATTACGGATTTTTCGAAATACATTAAAAAATGTGACCTAGATACCTAACTGCCCCAAGCTCTTTAAATATAACACCTTAAACCAGGGTTACCAGGTGCTCAGTCACGTTGATTGTCATGTTGTACTGCGCAAGTCAGCAAACAATCTGGCGTAATAAAGGTTAGGGATCATCAGGTATTGCCAGATTCCCGAATACCGGGCACCATAGTACCCGTTATAGTTGTCCTTCAAAGTTGTCAAATCGCCCCTATGGCGCAAATTCGCCACACCAGGCAACTGTGCTATAAACAAACCCTGTTTATCACTACTATTTGATAGTCATATGGTAGTTGTAGCCCTATTTAGCGGTCGATGATTTCTCTCAATACTATTGTATCTCTACTGGTAACAAGAATAGGGATTACAAAATCATTTATACAACAATATACAAACATGAAAAATATGATTTGAACCATGAAACATTAATACAATTTTAATAGTTTGAACTTTTTTCATTTTTGGAATACTCCTATGTGGAATCCGCAGCTATTTTTCCCGAAATTTGGGTAGACTTAGATTTCTTAGAAATATGACATATTGGTATCGGCAACTCTGCGAATGGGAGAAACAAATCGCATTTGTTGAGCGCATCCGTCTAAGCGGCAGGCGCCAGCGCCCGTTCTGCCATCTCTCTTTTATCACTCTTCTACTTTACCCCGTTGTCCGTCACACTCCGACGCTGCCAGATAGGATCCTACAATCGAGTGTCTTTCACGCACCTACATACTTTTGTACATTTCCATCTCTCTTCCTCATCATAATGTATAATAATGGTTTTTCCGAAGGTAATATTTTATATATCCAACTATTTGTTTAGATAATTGAATTTAAATAATAATGGTCTCAGAATGGTTATTAGATGATCAGTATGTATATTCCACTTTAAATTTGAGTCTGAATATACACCTAGATTTTTTATTTTGTTGGTTGAATTTATTTGAGCATTTATATTATGACAGTTAATCTGTGTAGAAACAAAGGATGGTAATTTGTTTTTATGATTTGTGGTTGGTATGAACATAGCCTTTTGGAAGTTAATAGTTAGGCAGTCTGCAATTATTATTAAGTCTCTTTCAACCTTCACCTTTAGATCATCCCACGAGTTGTTATTCGATTAAATGATAGCAGTATCGTCTGATTGTCCCTTCGGATTTTAAGCTCAACAGGCTACTAATGTAAAGTGTAAATAATAAGGAGCCTAACACTCTTGTGTGACACCATAAGTTACCAATTTGTGCTCAAGGAATTTTCTATTTGTACTGAGTAAGCTTTGTCTCTGATTCCTGAATCGTGAAATATTTCTGATAGATGCAAGTGTCTACTGTGTCGAATGCTTTTGCTAGATCAAAGAACACACATAGGGTATATTCACTTTGGTCCAGCAATTTGTACAATTGTCATATCAAAAAAGAAATTTCGTCATGAGTGGACTTGTTTTTCTGGAATCCAAATTGTTTTACAATATAGAAGCCGTGTAAAATTTTCTCAATAATTTTTGTATAGCTGGATAATAGAAGCCGGATTTGTGGATTAGTTTTACTACCTCTACTTTATATTTAGCTGGAAATTCTCCCGATTCAATTATCAATTTCGCTATATACTAATTTCGGATAAAGTCTTTAACATTTAACATCAACATTTTCTGGGCAGAATATCTCTGTTAGGTTTATTTATGTTCATTGCTAATGTTTTGCCTGCTTCTATAAAGTAACCATTGCAGTGTCAACAGCGTACCTCTTCTTAGCTGCCACTGTTCCTCCGTCCAGATTCCTTCAATGGATTTGCACACAATGCATCAGTCGAAATACGAGACAAATTGTACTTGTTAGATACATTGTTTGGATACTCCAAATCATTATTTGCGATGACTGGTGCTGCTAAAATACCCTTTATATGGTATTCTTTTTTCGTTCGGTGAATTGACGTTATAATTGCTACGGACGGGTACAACTTGACGTATTTTGATGTAAGAAAGAACTGAATTCGGATGTTGCGGATGTAAGAAGGAGCACTAGTGTGGTTTGTTTGGCTTCGATCTAAACCAGATAAATTAGGCACAACAAAACTGTTACTCTAGGGTCAGAAATAAGTCAATGTACACGATATCATAAGTATATACTCAGAGTCATTGGAATTGCTACACTAAAAAAAAAATTTCTTCAAATATTTTTTTGGCAACATACAAGTCTGAATATAAGCACCTTTAAATGAGGGACAAGAATATGTGGACCAATTCTTTTCAACATTAATTTATGTTAGTTCAGTTTCGTGACAGAAGAGGATTAGTTTGTATTCATCAAGTATTGTGGAATAAGTTGAGTAATTTTAAGACCATGCCGCGTGTTCCAGAAATTTTTTTCGATGTGAAAACTAAGATCATTGAATTATACAAAGATAGTCAACGTCAAGTCGACATTGCCAAAAATTTGAAGCTGAAGCGTAAAGCAGTTTGGGCAATATTGAACAAACATAAGCAAAAAGGTATCTTACAAGCCTCTAAGAGATAGATTAATAAAAGAAATTTCGTCCAAAGATCCGTTTAAAACCCCAAGACAAATAAAAGCTGAAATCGAGACAAAGGGAATTGTCAGTGTTTCTACGTAAAGTATAACTAGAAGATTGAATGATTTGAAGTTATTTGCACGTCGCCTGAGTAAGAAGCCGCTAATCTCGAGGAAAAACCGTAAGGACCGATTACAATTTGCACGGTTGCATCTTGATTGGAGCATCTGTGACTGCAAAAGGGTATGTTTCAGTGACGAATCCAAGTTCAATATGTTTGGATCAGATGGTGTTCATTACGTTAGACCTCCTAGTGGACAAAGATTGAACCCCAAGTACACTTTGCCCACTGTCAAACATAAAGGCGGGTCTGCTATGGTTTGGGGGTGCTTTTCGGGGTTTGGGATGGGACCTTTACATAGAATAGATGGCATTATGGATAAGTTTGTATACACAGATATACTAAAGCATGTCATGTTACCCTATATGGAAGACAATATGCTCTTAGGGTCAACCTTCCAGCAAGATAATGACCCGAAGCACACTTCAATCTCGTAAAGAAATTCTTTCTGGATGAAAAAATACCAGTTCTCAAATGGCCTTCACAGTCTCCCTATAAACCCCATTGAAAATCTTTTGGAATACTTAGATAAGCAAATACGAGATACAAATTATTCAAACAAGAATGAACTTTTTGCCGCTTTAGAGCAAAAGTGGAGACAGATTGATGAATCTTATATCAAGGAACTATGCTTTGCTTATTTTAGTTGACATGGGGGGTGGGGGAGTCTAGATGATGATTGCGTCATCGGTAGTTATTTACTTTTTTACACGAATGGCAACCCTCACATTGTCTTTGCTTGAAAACGAAACGCATTTTCGGGGATTCCCGCAAATAATGCATACGTTTAGTGAACAGCGCGCGGTAATTCCCCTACTCGCTTTAGAACCGAGTAGGGGAATTACCGCTATCAGTGTATTGTTTCTTTTGGATACTATTTACTATAGCGAGTAGACGTACTGTAAGCATAGTAAAGCAAGTTAGCATTTGTGTTACCATTGATTCCATTAGCCAAAGTTTAATGTTTAAATAAGATGTCGTTTCACATAGACAAATCCAAGTTATACCAAAAATTGTTTGAAAGTTTTAAAAAATCTCATACAAGTACGAAAGTACAAAATGTACAAAAGTTAGTTAACGAAGTGTGGCGAAATTACAAATTACAAGCAAAATCCGACAAGGAACTAGTAGATATTATTGTATCTAAGAGAATCGAAGAAGAATTGCAAGCGGCGACTAAGAATAAATCCAATCTACTAATTTTTTTTTCTAAGGTGGGTGACGAAATCGTTTTAGGTTACCTATGAGTACTAGAAATATTAGAAATCGCCAAAAAGTTTATCTTTACTGATTAGAAAATATTATGGCCTATCTTAAAGTATAGAGGAAATATTATAATAATAATAATAATAAAATGTCTTTATTAGGCACATTATATAAACTACAACATAATGTGACCTCTACGTAGGCGAAGTCTAGCTCTTGGCTACTCTACTTAACCTACCCAAATAATAAATTGAAATACTTAATCAAAGGGAACTTTGACAAGCAGCAAAAGACGCTTCAAAACAATGAGCTTGATAGCTTCCTGACATACATAATATATACACACATATATTACGTAAAAATAAAATAAAATATAAGAATTAAAAACTAACTTTTCCACAATTACTACAATGACAAATAAATCTGTTTCACATGCTTACGAAATCTGTTTACTGGCCAATCCTTTATATTGTCATCTAATTCGTTATAAATCAGGATAGCATTGTAAGTGTATGAACTACGAAATAAAGTTGTTTTATACATAGGGATTTCTAGTCTTTTTTTGTGTCTGAAATCAATGTCTGAATTATTTCGTCTGAAAACAAATTTCTCATAAAGATACAAGGGGGATCGAGAAGATATGATCTTATGTGTAAACACTGCTATATGGTATTTGCAAGCATTTTCTATACACATCCAACCAAGCTTGACATTTCTTTAAGGAAACATGATCATACTTCTTGAGATTAAATACAAATCGACAACAAGTATTTTGGATTCATTATATTATAGATTTATTTCTTATCATTGATTCCGTCAATTGGTCACAAAGTAGAGGATGTTAGTTTTATACATATATACAGAAAACTAACACCCTGTATTTTGTGACCGGAACGAATTGCTCGTTTAAACATATTAGATTTAAAGCCATAGGGCCTTGTATTTACCATATACATTGCCATACAAAATCGCAAAAATCCATCTGGTCAAATTTATTGTTCAATAAACTAGCAGTGAAGGCCGGAAAACAGGTGTTTTGGTATAAACAATTTGAAATCGACTTCAACTTTGTTGTGGTTATTAGGAAGTATAAAGCCGTTGATGAGGTCTATCAGATGAGATATTATACAGGGTTTGTCCGGAAAGTAATAGGACTGAGTCGATTTAAATAAATATATTGAGCCAATCGTTACAATTCTTTAAAAATTTTCAAAATAGGCTCCTTCTGCGTCGATGCAGCGGTGCCAGTGCGATTTCCAAGCGTTGAAGGCGTCACGGAAGCAACACCTGGGTAAGCCTGCTTGATCATATCAAACGTCTCTGTCGCATATTTACCGAGTTTCACACAAAATTTAATCGCGTACCTCTGCTCTAACGAACGCTGCATTTTCGGCTTGCACCACTCACAGAAACACGTCGCGCGAAAATGCCTGTCCTGACTCTCCAAGTGCTCGGAGACAACTGACCAGCCGCTCATTCGTTAGCTAGGAACACTCTCTACCGAATCCAGTCGGTGCGCGCATGCTCCGAAGTACATTCATGGCGGAAGAAAATGAGTCCTATTACTTTCCGGACAAACCCTGTAGGCCTAAATAACCGTACATATGAAAAACGAATTTTAAAAAAGCAAATGAAAATCCAAAGGGGCCAAAATTAGTGGTTATTTTTTAAGTACAGTATTTTACTCCCGAAAATCCGTCAGGTAGAATTTGGTTCTGAGGTTTTGCTCCAGTCCACTAACAGAACAGAGAGAAAGCGTACAGCAATAAGTAGAGAAAACGCCTAAGCATTATTGAAATGACAGGAGTAATATGTGGTGGTGGTTGTGGTGTTTATATTAGACAAGACATACGCGCTGAGATTATTGATGATGACGTCACGCTCAACACAGTTCCGTTTTTAGAGCAGCTATGGGTAAAATTAAGGATTGATCAGCATGATTTTGCTGTAGGTATATTGTATCGTCCCCCTTCACAAAGGCTAGTTCATTGTACAAATGCCTTAGACAATATAATGCCTAATGTACTGAGTAATTTTAAAAATATTATTATCCTTGGTGATTTAAATGTAAATTTATTTGCCGATAATAGCTTACAACAATGCTTGCATATGTATGGTTTCAAGCAAATTATTGATGCTCCCACTAGAGTAACTAATAGTATAGCAACTCTTCTGGACCCTATTTTTATTAATACGCCAATTACTGTCACTAACTGGTTTACTTTAGATGCTAATTTGTTGTCCGATCATAAAATTGTTTGCTGTATCTTAAACATATCCGTGTGAAACATGAACAAAAAATGATCACCTTCAGAGATTTCTCACACTTTGATGAGCAGTCTTTCATTGATGACCTGGCTAGAGTAAATTTTATTGAAATTTGTATATGAGAAATATTGATGATAAAGTTCAATTTTTCAGTAGCAAGTTAATTGACATCTTCAATCGTCACTCTCCTATAAGGACGGTACGTGTGAGTAAGCCGAAAGCGCCGTGGTTGTCATATCCGTTGAGACAGCTTCTGAAGCAAAAAACGAGAGCATATTATTTATACAAGATAGACAGAAGTCCAGCAAGATTGCAGGTTTTTAGGGAACTTAGAAACCTTGCACTATCGTGCATTAGACATGAAAAAATGGCGTATCTTGCTCACTTGGAAAAAGGGCGTGATCAGAAAAAATTGTGGTATGAATTGAAAAATATGAAAGCACAAACATCTGATAAGCCACGTATTCCAAACCATTTTGCAGACTCTTTCCTTGCAAATAATTATTTCATATCAGTTTTTGATTCCACAAATGCTCCTGATTACGTTTTAAGGTATTATAACGAAAATGTTCCCCATATTAATAAATTTTCTTTCAGGCTTCTAGAGCCTTATGAAGTAGCTGAAATAATTTCTAGTTTTAAGTCCGATGCAAAAGGTACTGATGGGTTGAGCTTGTCTATGATTAAGCTCAGTCTGCCTGTTACTCTCATCTACATCACCCACCTTGTTAATAGTTGCCTTGAAAGAGGTTATTTCCCTGAAACGTGGAAGCGAGCAATTGTGGTACCAGTTCCAAAAAAATCAAATCCAGATGAGTTTGCTGATCTAAGGCCTATAAGCCTGTTGCCTTGTTTATCGAAGGTAGTTGAAAAGGCAGCCCACATACAACTAATGTATTATGCAGAGGAACATATCATCCCATCTGATCAGTCTGCTTTTAGGAAATCTTTCAGTACTACTACTTCCCTCTTAAACTTAGTGGATAATATTATTAGAGCACTTGATAAAAAAATGGGCGTAGCAGTGATGTCAATCGATTATTCCAAGGCATTTGACAAAATAAATCATGAGTTGTTAATAGCAAAGTTGAAGTATTATGGCATAGATCCAATTGCATTGAATTTTTTTCGAAATTATATATCAAATCGATCACAGTGTGTATCAACTGAAAACAATAAATCTAGTTTTCTAGAAATCTCGTCTGGAGTACCCCAGGGGTCTGTTTTGGGTCCCTTGTTGTTTCTGATATATATTGCTGATCTGCCTAAGGCTGTGAGTTTTTGTGAACTCCAGTCTTTTGCGGATGATACTCAACTGGTCCATTATTTTGATACTGATTATATGGAAATGGCACAGACATCAATAAACCATGATATTCAAAAAGTGTATGACTTCTCGAATAACCACAACCTGTCAATAAATCCTGGTAAATCCAGCCTGTTATTTTTTTGTTCGTATCGTAGGAGAGAAGAAATTAAAAGTCGATTAACTATTAAAATTGGATCTCAAAGACTGTACCCGGTTGACGAGGTTAAAATTCTTGGCGTGGTAATCGATTTCAAACTTAGATTCACCAGTCATGTTAAAAATCTTTTGAAGAAAACCTACTTGAGACTGAGATCATTATATGCCAATAAAGCAATTTTCAATTATAAGCTAAGGAAAAAACTGTGTTCATCTTTGGTTATGCCGATTTTCAACTACTGTGATATTTTATATTATCCGTGTCTCACTGTTGTTACTAGAAATCGGATTCAAATTGTGCAAAACAATTGTGCTAGGTTCATCTGCGGTTTAAGGCGCTTTGACCATGTTTCTGGTAGTCTTATTGAATTATACTGGATGATAACAAAAAATATTGTCAAATATCATTACCTTGTTTTTATTCATAAACTAATACTTATGTCAAAACCTATATACTTAAGATAAAAGCTGATCTTTAGGCGAAATATTCATCATAGACATATTAGATTTCCAGATTTGATAACTACGTATACACCTATTCACTCCACAACCTTATTCCAGCGTTCTTTCACGTACAGGGCTTCAGTGTTATACAATGCCTTGAGTCCTGAATTCAAAACCATGTCCTTAAATTGCTTCAAGAAAGCTGTCAAATCTCATATTTACTTGGATCCATAGTCTTAATTAGATTGCTATAGATATATTGTTAAATGATTCTTCACTTCCCTTGTGTACATGTAGCAAAGCTTGGTGCAACATGTACGTATGTAATGTGTGTATATGTATGTATGTATGTACATGTGTATGTATATGTATATTTTGTTTGATATCTGCTATTTAACAACTTGTTTTTTTTTGCATGGGTGGTTAAGTGTAAGAGTAGCATGTTGCTAAACTTCGCCACCATATGCAACTCTTGTTTCTGTATGAAGTACAGTTTAAATAAAGACGATTATTATTATTATTATTATTATTATTATTATATTGAGGATTTGATAAAAGTATTTTTGGGGAATTACTCTTGGTTCTGCTACATTTACAAATTTAGAAAAGTTTACAAACATCACACGACGGAATTAAGTTAAACTCGGCTACACTCATACCGATTAAATTCTCTAAAGGACTACTCTAACGTATTCCAGCTTGCACTGCATTATTGTGCACTCATAACAATACACAAATACAAACACTATCATCCCTTTGAAACCCTACGAACAGTTGCTGCAGTTCTGTGATAGCAGATTCACGAAAACTCACCCCAAACTTCCAACTGTTTGTTCGGATATTCGAAACACTTGGATACGAGATGCTTAATCTGATAGTAAAATCGGTGAATGTGTGCAGTCGCTACGTAATATTGTAAAACTTCTAATATCTGGGTACTTGGTTGCAACAAAATTCTGCAATACCCATACTACGTAGTTAGAGATAAGAATTTCAATGGACTTAGACACAAGTATGTAAGTTTTGTTTGTTTGTTCCTTTTTTTTGGCAGATTGCCAGGTCCGCAGCATCTGTGTTGTGGTTTTTTTTTATAAGCATCGTGAAAGAAATTAAATGCGGGCTGCAATGTCTACTAGTGCCATGGATAGGTTCGTGCAAAAATAAGTAGATGTAGGTTTGCCGATACCTCTAAAGCACAATTTATTATATAGTAAATGTTTTCTGTTTCTGTTAAAACTGAAGTTATTTATTTATTTTTTATTGAAACTTGTAATACAGAGTGTCCGCAAAGTTGGGGTTTTCCTTTTCAGAAACAGCTACCCTTGAAATAACGAAGGTAATGTGTAGTAAAACGAGGGCGACCAAGTAAAAAAAAATAAAGGAAAAAGTACTCACTCTCCAGTTGACGAGAAGGGCTAAGTACTTCTCTGCCCGAAATCATACCGCTCCAACAGAAAATGAAATTAGCTGATGCGCTACCGAGCTGACGAGACAAACAAGGAAGGCGTAAAAAGTCTAGGTATTGCATCCCGTCCAATCGATTTGGGAGAATAAATGGTCCAATGAGCATACCGTTCACCATGCCAGCCCAAACATTCACCGAAAATGTTTGTTGAAAATGTGCCCGACGGACAGCGTGCGGATTTTCTACTGACCAAACATGAGTGTTGCGAAAGTTATTCACCCCGTTACGCGTGAACGTAGATTCGTCTGTCACCAATATTCACTTCAAAAAGTCCGTATTATTGTCATGTTGATGCAACAACCACTCACAAAACCGCACTCTTGCTGGAAAATCGTCAGGTTGAAGGGTTGGACGTGAAACGGATACAGCCCCTCTTCACGCAGCGTTTGCCACACTTTAGTTTCTGATACTTGCACTTCTCTAGTGCTTGTTGAGGGATTCTCGTCTACGCGATTACCTCTACATGCGTGACCGTAACCTTCGGTTGAAGGTTGCATACTGACCTGACACACTGACCCAGTTCTGTTGTCGGGTTGAGCCAGTGACCTTGTACCAGTCGGGGATGTCGCGGCTACAGGACGGTATTCAGATATTTTTGATGTTGCAGAGCCCTTTATCTCGGTTCCCTTAAGACATTGGTGTATATGGTGCTAAGAAAAATTGCTTATGTTTTCAAGATCTACACGTCGTGTAAAGGAAAACCCCAACTTTGCGGACACCCTGTATAAGCAATCAAATATATTTTTTTATATTAAATTGGCCTTTGGACGTTTTGTTTGTATGCTCGACGCGTTCTGGCAATATGACGATAGCCAGAACGCATTTTGATCTATACTAAACGGCCAGAAAGCGATTTTTCGGACATTGGCAATATGGTGATGGCCAGAACGCGTTCTGGTCGTTTTTTTCGACCATTGGCCGAAATCGGTGTTTAATCCTAACAGATATATTTGAAAATGGAGACAAGTAGATTGACGCAATGCGTACTGTTAGAACCCTCATTCACTTCCAAATTACCTTTCGGTAGCTTTAATCCTTTGTTGTGTTTGATAAACGATATTCGGCTGTATAAACTGACCATAACACCGACAATCACCTACGCATGCGCGGCTTGGTGTTTTCTTGCCAAGACGCACATGTAGAGACAGCAAGTCCTGCAAAACAGAACCCTACGCACAATCACCAACATAAAGCAACAAGCATAGCGGGGTTGTAATCAATTCGAATCGCACAGCAACCCTCTTTTGCGTGATTCAGTAGACTACACAGTCGAGCAACTTGACAAACATTCCAGGGCGCGCCTCGTACCGAGATCAAAATTAAATTGTGAATTCCAGACCAAAGAAATTTATTTCAGTATACAAAACCGATCAAAATTATTTTTTGGAGTCAAACCAATAATTATTAAGGTATTTCAAATGAGTTACTTCTTTTCTTTGCTCAATTTCTTTCTTCTTTCCCCTTTCGCCAGTTATCGAAACGTCAGTCGCCTCGTCTGAGCTCAACAAACTCCGGAAAAATGAATTAATCGATATTATTCTGGACTTACACTACCGAAAATTTCAATACCATGTTATCTTCACAAATAGTGCTAGAATTACGTAACGCGAGTACGAAAAAGGTTCTCGAAGAGGTCTTTGAGGACAGTGTACAGATCATAACCTATCAAGGTCACAGTGAAATATCCAGGTGAAATGAAAACTCGGACACAGTCAAGCAGCTGCAAAGTGGAATAAACATCCTAAAAAAACTCACACATCACCCACAAAAAAGGGCAGAGGAGCAAGAAACCTTAATTGCATTATTAAATGATGAAGCAAGCAGTACCACCAGAGACAACCCGATAATTCGACCCCCCTCAAAGTCACTTAGCTGGGACACCTGGCGAATTCTACGCATTCTAGACATTTGGAGCAATCACAAAAAGGCTTCTCAATAATCTACATGAAATTTAACATTTAACTGACACCGTAAATGAACGAAAACTAAATGCTTTTTTATCACCAAACAATAAACGCAGTCACCACAAAAACTTGCTAAAGATCTATTATTAAAAGATGATTGTTTAGCAGATCTCAGGAGTCCAATCGCAAGTATACTAAGTGACATATAAATTCGAACACCCAGTTTAAATAGTGTTATTTTAATAAAATTTTGTATAAGTACTTAATGAAGTATAATAAGTAAATGATAAAACTTTCAAAATGATTGCACTGCTTTAAAGCCCTTTGACCTTTAATAATGTGTGGATGCACCCTAATGTGCTACGCATTCTCCAACGCGCCTATTCATGCTTCTGATCAGGAGGTCAATGTCCTCCTGTGGTATCTCATTCCAGGCAACCACCAACTCCTCTCGAAGTGCTTCTAGAGTCTGAGGAGGACGTTGCAAATTGAGCAATCTCCTACCCATCATATCCCACACGTGCTCAATTGGGGATAAGTCGGGAGATCTTGGTGGCCATGGTAACAATGTGACATCATTATGTTGAAAGAAGTCTATTGTGACTCTTGCAACATGTGGTCGGGCATTATCTTGTTGGAAAGTTGGATCTGCCAGGGTGTCAAGATAGGGTAAAAGATGGGGTTCTAGAACTTCGTGGCTATAACGCTGCGCGTTCATGTTACCTCTGATGAAGATTAAAGGTGACCTGTAACCATAAGCTATAGCACCCCAAACCATAACTCCAACAGTGTGATGAACATGTCTTTCAACAAAAAACTGTGGATTCCTCCTTTCACCACGTCGCCTTCTAACCCTGGCACGACCATCCTGCATGCCTAAACAAAATCGAGACTCGTCACTAAAGACAATACTGTTCCATTCCTGATCCCAGAGTGACCGTTGTCTGCACCACTCAAGGCGATTACGTCGGTGTTCTCGAGTTAGAGGGAGGACCCAGTGTGGCCGGTATGAAAACAAGCCAAAACTTCTCATTCGTCGGTAAACACTTCGCATGTCAATAGGTCTTCCGTGTTCTGCAAACCATTCATTTGCAATGGACCCGGTAGTGGAGAAACGGTCCCTTAAGGCCAATAATCTTAGGTGGCGATCTTCACGGTCTGCTGTTTGCGTACGGCCTTCTCGAAGCCATGCCTGACAACACCTAACCACAGTGTCTACACTTCTTTGCACTCTAACTGCAATTGCCCGAAAAGAAAGTCCAGCTTCCCGAAGTCCCACTCTACGGCCCCTATCAAACTCACTAAGTTGACCAAATCGTACAGGTCTCCGTCCTCTCGTAACCGATCGTAAAGGATGTCAAGAACCAAAATCCGCCAACGTTGATTCTTTACTGCGGCTGAAATATTCATTTTTAGAGCGTTAGTGAATTAAAAAAAAAGCAGTATAAAAACCGGAATGTCCAACTGATAAGGCTGACAATTTTTCACTTGTTATTTACAGTAAGATAAATACATTCACCAACTTTTATTAAAATTAAACCATTTAAACTGGGTGTTCGGATGTATATGTCACTTAGTATATTTCCATAACTATCAGCATATGGATCATTTGAAGAGCCGCAGTACCCGAAAAAACGTAGACGTCAACGTGTCAAAACAGTGCATACGTCAGTACGCCTCTTCCTGATCGTTTCGCGAACATATCAGATAACAGTTGAATAAATATGCATCGAGTGCAAATTCGCGACGGCTTGGTGGCGTCTACATCAGCTGCTGCAGATAAAATAAAGTCGTTTCGTGGTGAGTTGCGGCATCTTATGTTACCGCTGTCGGGTTGACAGACCACGACCTGTCACCTAGAGATTTGTTGTATATCGAACGGACGATTGGATGCTGCTTTAAATGACGACAGTTTGTTGTTGTAACGCCTTGCAGATGTTTTTATGGCAACTCAAACAGAATGAGGTCCATACGATATATTTATGAGCGTACACATATATGAATCAGTGGGTACAATTATGTAAGTATGTGTTATAGGCATTGACGCTGTTGGCCAGCACGGATATCAGATATCTTGAAAAGTGACTCTATGTCGATTTTTTTTTGAGATTATATAGATGTTAACTTAGCACTAGATGATGGACACGTTGTGAACTTGTTTTGTAGTTGTACGTGTTGCCTAAACGTCATGATGCTTCAGTTATCAATGTTTGGCTCTAATGTGCTTCAGAGATGACATTATAGGAGGTCTAAGCTGTAAGTTGTATACTATAGGTGCATAGTGAGGATTTTTATGTTAATAATATGTGTTGTATATTGGTTTCTTGTCTCAAATACACTTACTTGAAATTCAAAGCTAGAAACTAGTTGCGCATCCACTAGAAAAACAGGAAGACAGAAGAGCTAGATACAGCAAATATAGAGGAATTGTATAGTGTGGACGAAATATCGGTTTTAGGCCCGTATCGTCAGTCGTCCCTACAATTGTAGGGCGTGTTTATGGACGTTGTGGACTTCGTGTGTCTTTTTTTCCTCTCCATCTTCGTTTCCTCATGTTACACCCGTATCCGGATGTGTGGGCATGTGTATCTACTTTTTTAGTTGCATATGTGCATTCATTTCGGGCCTGATGAAGCCAGCCAGCAGAAATACGTATCGCTCGGGTTACCTATCCTATTTTCTGCTCGAATCCACTTTTTGCGGATTTTGCCCATTATTTTCCTATTTTTGTTATATACCTTTCTCCGCTTGATAATTTTCTCTCTATATACATATATATATATACTCAGGGTCAAGCAGACTTTATTGGCCAGATAAATTTTATGTTCTATTATTTTAAGACATCCTCTGTATGTTCACGTTGACATAGATACAAATGCACCCGTTTGGCAGCGCAATTGTGAGTTTAGCGACCGAGGAATGCAAATTAGGCATTTCTCACAGCATCCGGGCGAGTGACAGCTTGGGCGTGTTACTCTTTATTATCTGCGAGACAAAGCAACTGCAACACAACCGACGTTTTCATCTAAGATGCGGAATAGCTCTTTCCGTCGCCTCCAGACTGTACGATTCTGCATATACCTTCAGCTTAGCACCCACGCACTAAAGTCTGGGGGTGCTTTTATTCAAATTGGACATATAAAAGTGTGGTGATTTGTTAGGTAAGGGGCACTGTATCGCTCGTTGTGGGCGAGATTCGGGAAGATGTTACTTAAAAGTATTCGAACCTGCCGCTTTATGATTGTGATAATAGCTATTAATTCACGTGGAGGCGGAAACGTCTTACAAAGTTCAAAGTTCAAAGTTTATTCAAATTCAAAAACCAATATAACTTACAAATTAAAAAAACAACCTTCAGTACAATTCAAATAAAAAAAAAAGCTTCAAAAATACATGAGCTTGTATGCTCTTGCTACCCTGAATAACCAAGATTGCAACAGAAATCTGAGCAAAGATACTAGCATCAGATCTAGAACCAGCAAGTAACGGTATATGAATTGTGAAAATTCTGTATACTTTCGTAAAGGGTAAATGTCTGGATCTTGTCGTCACAAATCCTAAATTACGTTTCTGCATAAACAAATATAAAATTCATAACAATAGTACAGAAGCATACTAAAAACGCTCAGAACTATAAATATAGAATACATAAAATATGAATATCTGAAATATGATAATAGAGGGATATTTCGAGTAAGGTCAAACTATGTTGTTTAAACAATAAAAATTTTGCGTAAAGGTTAAGCAGAGAAACAAGAGTACTACAATTTACTACAAAAGAATTTACTACAAAATAATAGACACCTAAGCTATAAGCTTGTGTGTGTCATATAATATACAAATTCAATGCATGGCTAATGGTCATAAGGTATATTATGAGCAAATGTATATAAAAAAAGGAAATAAAAAAAAACATTAGATAGAAACGAAATTACTGAGTTGGGTCAAGCTACCGTCGATGCAAGCATGTCAAAGTTACTTAAGATGAACTTCTTAATTATTTTTTTGAAACTATACTTCGAGAGGATTTTATATTCTAGGGGTAATTTATTATACAACCTAAAACCATCAAACTTTATGCATTTTTGGCAAACAGATTTATTCACTCTGGTATAGGTGTAACTTATATTTATTTTAGTTCTTGTTTCATAAGCGTGGCTGGTTGGAACATTGTTTCTTGAGTGAACAAATTTTAGAGCAGCAAAAATATATAAAGCTCTAACATTCAAAAGATCATTTTCAATGTAAACAAATCTGCAACTTGACCTACATGGGATACGAAAAATAGTCCTGACAATATAATTTTGCGTGGTTTGTAGTATTTTTAAAGTACTAGTGTATGCGGCTCCCCAAATACTTATCCCGTAAGTTAGTAGAGACCCCACAAACGAGTTATATATTGAGAGAAGACTCTTTCTGCTTAAAATATTCCTAAGAATGAAAAACTTATGAATAATTCTCCTTAATTTCGATGCCAAAAGCTCGGCATGACTCTGCCATTTTAAATTACTGTCAACAATGATTCCTAAGTATCTAATAACTTCAACTCTTTCGACAGTGTCAGCACTATCATTTATAATTAATGTTCGGTGGTGTAATGGCATGCCTGCTATGGTTGGAGAAAACGTTACATACTTAGTTTTAGAGATATTAAGTTTAAGTAAATTGTTATCCAACCAGCATTTGACTTTATTTAATGACAACTCGGCATTCCGTATTGCGTCATCCCATGAATGACCAGTGCAAACTAAAACAGTATCGTCTGCATATGATATCATCTTACAGTTGAAATTACATCGAAGTAGTTCATTTATATAACGTATATGAGGAACAGTGTTTGTCCCAAAACTGTCCCCTGAGGCACACCTATTTTGATCTTTTGAATGTTGCTTAAATCTGACCCTACCTTAACTTCTTGTAATCGATCAGCCAAATAGTTCTCGAATAAGTTCAGAACTCCACTACGCACTCCAACACATTCTAGTTTCTTTAATAAAATTGTATGAGATACTGAATCGAAAGCCCTTTGAAGATCTAGGAAAACTGCAACAGTCTTATTTCCATCTTGAAAATTTTCAAGCACTTGTCCTGTAAGTTCTTGTAGAGATTGCTCTGTATTGCAATTTTTGCGGAACCCAAATTGACAGTTCGATATTATGTCATAGATAAATACTTGATTCTGGCTAATGGGGCAATGTCCTAGTGCCAAAAAAAAAAAATATTATGTCATATTTCTCAAGAAAAGGACAAAGTCTGTTATTCAAACACTTCTCAAAAATCTTCCCAAATACATTGATAACTGAAATAGGTCTATAATTGAACATATTGTCTTTACTTCCAGATTTAAATATTGGTGTCACTATGCTTTCTTTAAATTGGCGAGGAATTACTGAGGATTTGAAACAGAGGTTGATAATGTGAGTTATAGGGTGACTGATATACTTCATGATCATCTTGATAGTTTTAGTGTGTAAGCCATCTTTTCCGGGTGCGCTATTATTTTTCAGATTACAAACTATTTGTTGTAACTCTATGTTATCCACTGGAGTTAGAAACATAGAGTGAGCAATGTTGACGACATGAGGATCTGATGTATCAAGAATTGAGTTTTGATCAATCTGACTTGTTATTTGCTCACCTATATCAACAAAATATTTATTAAAAACACAGGCTATATCAGTGGGAGCGTCCAGCTGCTGATTATTGTGATTAATTGATTTTACGTCATTTTTTTTTATTTTGCCAGCATTAGTTACCTCATTAATAACATCCCAGCTCTTCCTATAGTTATTACCAGCTAAAATGAGATCTTAATAAGATTAGTTACTCTGTTTCTGTAGGAGACATAGGACTGTCTCAATATCAAAGTATCATTATCTTTCGTCAAAATCTGTTTCAACTCATCTTCTTGATCGAAGTAAGAATACCTTCAGTCATCCACGGCTTGCGTTTTCTGGTCTTACTATTTATTTTTAAATAATAAGTTGATTGATCTATGCCTTTATATAATTCATTATAGAAGTTATCAGTTGCTTTTTGGACATCATTCTCTGAAAAAACACTGTCCCAAGTCACCACTTGTAAATAATCTGTCAACTTTTTCTCATCAATTTTCTTAAATTCATAGCTGTTTTTATTAATGATACAATTACTTCCTTTCAAATACCCAAAATTGAACAAAACAGGATAATGATCGGTCATACCATTTTCCAAAAGTATTGGTTTACACTCAATTGCTGTTTCAGAGACCTTAAATCTGTTTGCCTTCAAAGATATGTGGTCGATAATCGTAGATGAGTTAGAATCTACCCTAGTAGGTGTATTAATCTGAGATATGTACCCGTTCTGTTGCAACATATTCACGTATCTTAAATTACTGTATTCATGTTCACTCAATAAGTCTATATTTATATCACCCACCAACAACGAAATGTCACAGTTTGCAGTACTTCTCAAATACGAATCCAAATTGTTTACAAAATCCTGCACATTCGTGGGATTAGGCCTGTAGATACCAGTAATACTGAAACTGTTATTGTTGAAAATAAAGCTACAATTCAATGCCGTCACTACATCTATCATTTTTATGGAAACATTTGCAGAAATGTCATCTCTTACATACATACAAACCCCATCGCATTTATTATACTTGGCTTCATTATACAATAAACATATATTAAAACATATACAGGGTATTCGAAAAATATACGGTGATATTTTAGAGGATGATTCCTTATTAAAAAATATGAAGGAACGATTGTACAAACATGGGTCCGGGAATACAGAGTTTTCAAGGTACAGGGTGATGAATTTAAAACAACAATTTTTTGATATTTAAAAAATATTTATTAGGCTTAAGCCTTTAGGCTTTGAGAGCCTAATTTAGCCCTCAATAGATCAAAATTATTAAGTCCACTGGCGTCCCGGAGACATCTTAGCGAATATTATGAAATGTATGCCACTGCATTTTTTGTAACTTTAATATTTGCTGTTTGAGCATCTAAAAATACAACTTCTTCGATTCTTGAATTTTTTTCATATCTCAAATCGTTTAAAAAAAAACTGTCATTGGACTAAACTGGTTTATTCATTTTTCTAAAAAAATCATAGCTGCATTGGAAAACAGAAAATCATTTCTGCAAGGAGGTTTGACACTTGCGCGTCACTTCTTCTATACTATAACTATCTAAAACTGTAATGACTCATCGATGTTCACGTGAACATCACTTAACTACCAGTAGTCGGCTGTTCCTAGGAGGTATGAATGTTTAACATGGGTGAACCAGATTTGTCACATGCTTAATAAATAGTGGTTTGAAACATATTGTAAGTCAAAAATTTGGGAATTACCTTTATTCATCTTCGCTTCCACTTACATCTGACAGTAATAAACTGTCGCTATCGCTTTCCTCGTTGAAATTGACTATAACTGGCTCTATGATGGTGTCGATGTGGTGGTCAAGCTGCCACATTTTTGTTTCTTCCTTCACAACAGGACGGATAGCATTCTGCCAAGCTTCGGGCGTTACTAGCTGTATGGAAGTCTCAAGTAAAACCTTGACGTCTGGTAATTTGGAGGTTGTGTTATGGCGCGCAATATAACCCTTCACTTGAGCCCAGATGAGCTCTATTGGGTTCAGTTCACAGCGGTAGGGCGGTAACCGCAGCACAGTGACGCCACATTGACGGGCCATCTCATCAGTCACGTAACAAATGTTCGCAGGTTTGTGCTGTTTAATTTTTTCATACAATTCCGCTTTCACACATGAATCGTCAAACGGGATTCCTTTTTCGCGCAACCATTGCTGCATGTCATTTTTTCGAGATCCCATAGTCGGTACACGTTCGGCTCGACGACTATGGTAGGAAGCATTATCCATGACGATCACAAAGTTGGGCTCAACTCGCTGAAGCACCCCTTGAAACCAGCTCTCGAAGCAGCTGGCATTCATTTCGTCATGGTAATCACCTCCTTTCTTAGAGACTAAAATCAAGTCACACTCTTCTAAAAAGCCACTATCGCTACCAATATGAGTTACGATCAATCTTTGACCTTTCCCTGACGGTCCACGAAGACCTGTTGACAAACCTTCAATGCTTGCTTGTCGGTTACTCACTACGTTTTTGTCTATCCAGGTTTTTTTAACTGTGTGACCTGCAGTTACCCATGTCTCGTCCAAATAATAGATTTTTCTGCTTTGTCGCCTATATTCAATCATTTCGCGTAGGTATTTTCGACGCCAGGCGACTATTTCACGTTTCTCTATCAATACTGACTTCCGATTACGCGATTCGTAACGAAAATTAATTTCGCGCAGGGATTTCCTCATTACCTTGACGCTCATTTGGGGTATAATTTCATTTTCCTTGATCGCCGCATGTACAGCCTTGAGGGTTGGTATCTCATTCCTAAAGAAGAATGAATGTACGGTTTGCCTTAACGCCATTTTGCTATTGTCATCCAATTTAACGGCCTTTCGTCCCTTCAAATTAAACTTTGGATCAGTAGTAGCTCCAGTTTTCTTATTTTCATGCACCACCCTGCGAATGCTCCACTCTGGAACGCCTGTCATACTTTCACAACGCGCGAGTGCATCTCCCTGCGACATAGTTCTGTTCAGATAATTGAACACGTTGAGCACGATTTCTTTCGCGTCCCTCTTCAGTGCTTTACGAAGCCGTCTACTTGTTCCCTGGCTTTCAGTACTTCCACTCGTGCCATTTGTACTCTCCATGGTTAAGTATAACCAAAACAGTAACCACAGAAACCACAACAATAGCAATCACACAATAATTCTTATAAAAACACACAATATGCGATCGCTCAACGAAACACGTTCCAATGCGTTGCCGACGCCTATGAGTCTGCCGGCCGAGGCGCGTCTTTGATTTCATTGGTTCTACCGGCGGAGAACAATCAGCCATTATTTCCATCTCTGTCTGTGCTGTTGACCACCGCAAAGCGACATATGTCGTACACTATACGGCTATACTGGAAGGAAACCGGGATCGAGCTCTGATCACGTGTTGATCACGCGTATGAGTCATTACAGTTTTAAATAGTTGTAATATAGGAAAGCAATACGTAATTTTCTTTGCTAACACTAACAAGTGTTTGCCTAGGTTTTTATGATGGAAAATTACACTTTTTAGGAAATGGCAGACGTACGTGTAATGTATGCACGTGCTCACAATAACTGTTGTGTAGCGAGGCGGCTGTATGCAGAAGCGTTTACCCAACCTTCACATAGTAACACCTGTGAAAGCCTAGACCACAGATTACGGGAAACAGGTTTTTTTTATACTCCAACTACCACGAAAGCCTAAGGCCTAAGCTCCCATTGGGTACCTTGGGGCTATAGGGGGATACATGGGAAAGGGGGGCACGCCACACGGACTCTGGAGAGGAAATACGTGGTCATGCAACATGAACACATTCTGGCTCCGCCCACGAGATCCGCCGGGTGGTACTTCCGCCTTTGACAGTCAGAGACCGTCTATCAGCTACGGACAATCACAACATCCATAGCCAAGAGACGGGATTCGAAACTGCACAGCGCACGGCGACTGATCAGGAGACCGAAGAGTCTACTGTTGCGGCCACCGCTGCTGCCTAAAGAAACAAGCTTCCTTATTTCTATTTTGTGATGCTTTTGACAATAATGTTATTTAGGTTCTGCCATTTCCACCAATGATAGAGGCCGGCCAAGGTCCGTGAGTTTAACGAGCCTGTTTAACGTGACGTGGAACGAAATCCTGGTATCAGTACCAGGACTATAGCAACTAGATTACGATGTTCTCATCCCAACAGCACTGTTTGGCAACTTTTGTATCCCTATAATGTCCAACATGTTCAAGCATTATTACCAAGAAATTTTCCAGCTCGTTTACAGTTTTGCCAATGGTATTACCAAAAGGTTAATAATAATAGGATTTTAATAAAACCATACGTTTTACGGACGAAGCAGGATTTCGGCGGGGTGGTATTGTTAATTACCAAAACAATGTCGCCACCCGGATCAATTTTCTTTAAATGTGTTGATGGGTATTGTTGCGTGTACTGCTAAAGTTCCTCTAAATGTACGTAACCAAATAACTTTTATGCTCCTCCTCCTTAGCATACCTATCAGAGCTGATCTAAATAACACCTTTGGTGAAAATTGGGTTGAAAGAGATGGACAAGTTCACTGGCCACCTCGCACCCCTCTTATTTATGGGCCACCTTACCTTACCTTATAGTGTCATAGTACCTATTGAAAAAGATGCAATGACAGACTTTCCTAGATATTTTTTTGATTATTTGTTTTGCAAGGCACTTGAGATTTTTTTTAGCAAAAATTGATACACCGACTATAAGTTGTATTTTTAGATGCTTGATCGAACAACAAATAAAGTTACAAAAAAGACATTTTTTTGCCAATAGTATTGACTAAGGTGCCCCTGGGACCCCACTAGACCTAACAATTTAAATATATGTAATCACCCTATAAAATATCTCCGTCTATTTTCCGAATACCCTTTATGTTAAGAGCTTATCAAACGTGATGTAATTCATTCACGAGGTGTAGCATGGTGGCCGAAACGACTTACAATACACATAAATTTAAACATAATATACCTGATTTGGTCAGACAGTCGAGTCATATGGCAATGAAAGTCATAGGATAAGCTTCAGGAGTTACATTAACCCTTCTGAGGTTTAAAATTTGCATATGCGCGTGAGTTAAATGCATGCTAATTCAGATTCAAATTCAAAATACTTATTTCGTCATGAATAAATAACATAAGCAAAGGAAATTCTACAATATAGAGCAATGACGAAAAAGGACAGCCTCTCGATTATAAAACCGATACATTGGACCCTTTAATACAAAGAGTCCATGCGAGAAAGCCCTGAACAACCTAAAAATCCTTAAACAAAATAAAAAAACAATAAAGTACTTTTTGTATGCATTTTTTGGTTCGCGACGATAGCGAAACACCATAGACGACATCTTCATAGTCAAAAGGTGATAAAATTAAGGTATTACACAAATAATATTTTTGTTTGGCCGATAAATGTTTTTTTAATTTGTTTATATTTCTGAGTCGCATGTAAGCTAAATTTGTTCTGTTTTTTATATGACTTCCGAAGCCAAGCGAGCTATCAAATATAATGCCTAGATTTTTTGTCTCCTGAACCATGGGGATTCTGTCATTGTTAATGCGAGACTTGACTACTTTTTCATCAAACCCTGCCAATATAAAATGTATTAATGTTAGAACATACCTCTGCTCATGACCCAGATTGAGACACAGAGATGACTCTTCTTTTTAGCTTCTCAAATTAGACACCTTTCCGCAAACATCCGCTGCATGCATCAATTTATGCGCGACATGAGGATGTTTCGTCGTTTAATGCTGACGAATTGTGAAAAAATAAGCCTTGTTTTGACATTAACGGCGACAGAAATACGAGTACATTTTATATGGCAATTAGGTGTAACACAAGCGCTAATTTTACTTGAACCTTATTGGTTCTGCTTTGCTGTACAAACATCATTATAGGCGCGAAAATAATAAATGTTGAAAGGTGGTTTCATTCAGCAAGCTATAATTGTTCTGTACCCAACTTGTATCTTCAGACCTCTATTGACTATTTGGCGTTTAGAGCTCGGGACGTGTCGATCGATAAATTTTTTTCAATAGTTATTAGATGAACTGTACCTAACCTTAATAAGTTAAGGAGCTCTTGCCTCCTAGGCAATTTCAATGCCATCTAAAGTATACATCGAAAAACAAATACAACTGACGTCGTAGTGTGTTCGAGAGAGAAGCGCTAGAAGCATGCAATAGGTGTGTTACAAAAAGAAAGTTGCCTAGTCTAGTGGGCTGATATAATGTTAAATTTTTTAGTGAAATCCGTAAACCTCTATTTTAATACCTTTTAAAATATTTTGCAGAAAATTGGTCACGGTTTTTCTTTTTCGCCAGATTTGAACAGCGGTTTTATTACGGCTGTTTCTAGCTGAGATGGGAATACCTCTTTATTCATGCAATTATAAATTCTATATGAAAGTATACCGTAAATATTAGAGTTTATCCTTTCTAATGTGTAAGCTCTAATTTTGTCTAGGCCTGGTGCTCTTCTTTTCTTCAATTCATTAATTATGTTCATTATTATACTATACAATTTAGTTTTTCTTCATTTAGTGAAGTGCCTATCATGAGGCTCTGTGGTATGCCTCGGTGTACCAGCTGGCCTTCGTGTTTCTCTACACCCTTCAATCCACACACCTCACACACGCATTATCCATTTTATAATGGGATATTAACCTCTAGCGATAAATTCTCTTTTCTATACCATTGAACTACGTCCTTTAATGCTTGTCCTGAAGAAGTTTGTTGAATAATAATAATAATAATAATAATAATAATAATAATAATAATAATAATAATAATAATAATAATAATAATAATAATAATGTTTATTGTCACAAAATACAGGTAAATATCAAATATTGTGCACAATAAACATAAAGCACCCAAAAAAAGTTTGCACTTGTGGTTGGGTTTGTTAAAAATAAAAACTAATAGTACAGTCAGTGTATGAAAAAAACCGTTAATACTGTATAATTTGGTGAATTATTATGGTAATGTCAGGAAAAATATCCAGTCAATTATAACTAAAGTAAAAGTATGGATGTTAGTCTAAGTAAAATTTAATATTATTGATTCTGATAATGGTTTTTCAGATCTACAATTTCATGGATTGGAGTACCTTTGTTGTTGTAAAATCCATTTTTTTAGTCTTATTTTAAATGATTCATTTGATTTAATTACTTTGGCAAATTTCGGGTTTTTAGGCATACCTCCGGAACAACTCGGAATTTTAAAGCTTTCTAAACGGCATATTGTTAGGCTTGAAATTTAACCATCTTCGTATCACTTTTGTTTTCCAAGATCCTCATGATAGACATCCTTATCTTGGAGGACACACTGTATACACATTATTAGATAATTTAATATTAAATTGCCTTTCGGGTAATTGCAGTTAGAGTGCAAGGAAGTGTAGACACTGTGGTTAGGTGTTGTCTGGCATGGCTTCGAGAAGGCCGTACGTAAAGAGCAAGGGGCACTGGACGCCGCCGTAGAACAAGAGACCGTGAAGATCGCCGCCTAAGATTATTGGCCTTAAGGGACCGTTTCTCCACTACCAGGTCCATTGCAAATGAATGGTTTGCAGAACACGGAAGACCTATTGGCATGCGAAGTGTTTACCGACGAATGAGAAGTTTTGGCTTGTTTTCATACCGGCCACACTGGGTCCTCCCTTTAACTCGAGAACACCGTCGTAATCGCCTTGAGTGGTGCAGACAACGGTCACTTTTGGATCAGGAATGTCTTTAGTGACGAGTCTCTATTTTATTTAGGCATGCACGATGGTCGTGCCAGGGTTCGAAGACGACGTGGTGAAAGGAGGAATCCACAGTTTTTTGTTGAAAGACATGTTCATCACACTGTTGGAGTTATGGTTTGGGGTGCTATAGCTTATGGTTCCAGGTCACCTTTAATCTTCATCAGAGGTAACATGAACGCGCAGCGTTATATCCACGAAGTTCTAGAACCGCAGCTTTTACCCTATCTTGACACCCTGGCAGATCCAACTTTCCAACAAGATAATACCCGACTTATCCCCAATTGAGCACGTGTGGGATATGATGGGTAGGAGATTGCTCAATTTGCAACGTCCTCCTCAGACTCTAGAAGCACTTCGAGAGGAGTTGGTAGTTGCCTGGAATGAGATACCACAGGAGAACGTTGACCACCTGATCAGAAGCATGTCTAGGCGCGTTGGCGAATGCGTAGCACATCAGGGTGCATCCACACATTATTAAAGGTCAAAGGGCTTTAATGCAGTGCAATCATTTTGAAATTTTTATCATTTACTTATTATGCTTCATTAAGTACTTATACAAAATTTTATTAAAATAAAACCATTTAAACTGAGTGTTCGGATTTATATGTCACTTATATACGTATATTTATAAAGATTCAATCTATCGCATTTTGAAAAAGAATTTGGACATGTGAAAGGTATGTTAACGGTTTGTCCCAAAATTGCTTCGAATTCAACATTCGAGAGACGTCATTAAAGGGGCCAAAAAACACAAAAACTTTCTGACACAACATTGTTTCTGGTGACGAAACGTCTTTTCAATAAGCTCCCGAAACCAAGCATCAAAGTGCCGAATGGAAGCCCCCACGCGAGCCAAATCCAGAAAAAAGCGTTTGGAGTAGTCCAAAGTGAAGACAGCGTTGATTTGTTTCTACGAATCGAAGCAAATTATTCACAAAGAATTCGGTCCACCTGGCCAAACGGTTAATGCTGTGTTTTATCTGTCGCGGATTAGTCCTGTTCGACCAGAATATTGCGAAGAAGGAAGCTGGTGCTTGTTGCACGGTAATGCACCATTTCATCGATCGACGTTTGTGTCTGATTGTTTGACAAAAAATGGCATTTTAACTATCAACCACTCCCCATATTGTCCCATGTGTGACTATTTTCTGTTCGGAAAACTAAACATTTGGCCATGAAAGGATAGCGGTATGCCGACGTAGAGGCGATCCTTTTGGTTCATGCAAATCGCTATATTAGTTCTGAAGGAGACTATTTTGAATAGGATAAATTCGATTTTCCGAAACATAAAATGTTTTTTTCTTTGTCCTGTTTACTTTGCGACAAACCTTGTACAGCCCATGTAAGTCAAAGGTTTCTGCTATGCTGAGGGCGTATCAACAGATCTTTAGATGGAGTTTGATAATCGTGTTCTTCTTTGTTATTGAAAAGGTTCAATTTATTTTTATACACAAATATTGATAATTCGTAAATGTAAATACTAGCTACTGCCAAAATTCTTAAGGATAGATGTTACATTTACGTTCAGATTTCGCGCTGGCCGAAACGAATGCTCCACAAAGTTCTATAGATCGCCTCGAATGTTGCCAGGAGGCATTAAAAACGAACGTTTGTGAGATTATGATCGAAGAGTCTCTCAGTATATCCCACCCAGTAGGCCAATTAGCTACTGGCAGAACTTAAACGACCAAAAGGTAATGATGCGTTTCGACTGATTAGCATAGTTTGTCGCACAGCCAAAACATACTCTCAGTGTTAGTACACTGCGCGACATAATTTTAGCTGAAGGGCATCACAATAAAATTGCTTAGATAATATGTATGCCCCACATTTTAATATGTCAAGTAACCAACATATACTGATTCAGAATCCGTCAAGTTAGGGTCTACAGAAAATGCACTTAGGTAGATATTAGATAAGGGAAATGTGTGCAAAATTATCCCCTTAAGGCAAAAACTTTCCTGCGCTCAAGGTTTAAGACAAAAATACAAGATTCAAATTGTCAACAGAAGTGAATTTACTTGCTTTTGTAACTATTTTTCATGATTTTTATGTAGTCTATCCCAGGGATCCCAGAGATCATTTTATGCTTTACTATATTTCATTCAGTTCGCTTCTTTTTCGGCAAGTATAGAAATATTTAAATTATTTTGGAAAATCGTGGAGAATGTTATCGGTAAATATACTCATTTCGGTAAAAATACCGAAAAATCCAGTTCAAGTCCATGCATAGACAATCTGAAATTTGCAATATGAATTTATATTTTAAATTCTATGCATGTCCGTTCATATTCGTCAATATTTCATTTGAAGCTTTTATTTGTCATAAGATTTTAGCAAAATGTATGACAGTAAAGGCAACACCGCACCCTGCAGCCCACTTGACAAGAACGACAAGCTGTCAAGATTAGGGATGCTTAGATCCACGAAAAGTATCGTTATGAACCGATTCTTATCGTTTTAGGAAGTATCGATACTCTAAAACATTGGAATAAAATTATCGAAATCCAGCGGAAGGAAACAAAGAAGAAAAGTAATCGGAAGTTAGTCACTCTTTCTGACACAGTCCGGATCGAAAGATGACGATACTCGTGAAATGTATTGATACTTCTAAATATAGGATCGTATCGAATATTCCTACTGTCAAGATGTATAACCCGAGCTACCGACGGAGCTATTTTGCGGCGTCATGGAAATAATTTTAAATTTTCATTTGCATTTTTTCAAGTGTTGTTCAACGATTTTAAAAAAAAATCCACGAATAGTCTTATAAAGCATAGTAGAGTATGGCGTACTCCACTGGGACCAGGGAGGTGAAACGGGATATTAATGCACAATCTGGCAACCATGTCGCACCCTCAAAAAATGGCCGTTGACAACCACACAAGCCACCGTGTTGTCATTGAATAGCATGGAATTAAACTCCGGGAGTTTTGAAATGCAATAATCAGCTGTTAATCAAATAATGTCTAATTATATAACCTAGAATGTGTAGTGGTGAAAAAAGAAAAATATGTCAAATTAGTAGTTTTTTTGCAGGTTTTAGGTTTGCTGGTAGCTTTAAGACATATGTTTCGGTATTTCTTAATCGCTGTGAATGTAGTGTGGATGTTTGTTCAGTTCCTGAACAACGAAAAATATTCAACTTTATGGATGTGTGGATATCAAAAAACCTGAATGGTTCCGTGGGAATAACAATCAAAGGTGCCATAATGGTTGTGATGAACGGCAAGTAAATGAATGAATGTTGAGAAACGAGCAATATCTATGAACTTTTTGGTAGAGCCTGTCATCAAGTAGGTGTTTAATGGCTATCTGCAAGAGGTTTATAGGAAAAAAAAACACACGGTAGGTGATGTTGAATCAGTAAAATAGCATATCAATTGAAGAAAATAATATAAAAAATCAACAATAGTAATTAAAACATGAATTTTATTCAAAAATCAAACATCTCTTTAAATTTTGACTGAATTGTATGCAATTTCTTAATATTCAATAAACTGGTGATGTTCCAATGACAAGTTGTCATCTCATACTTTAACAGTATTTTGTTTTCAACATTTCATAGTTATTGGATGCTAAAATTTGTTGATTGGAACTTGAAGCTCATTCATTTGACGGACTATTACCCTAGAGGTGGAGAATAACGGACTGTTGATTTGACAACCTTGGTGAAATCTACCCTTACAGTTTCTTTCATATCAGTCTTGGAATTTAGGCTTCTGCCTGTGCGGATTCTTCGGTGTGATCTCTCTCCTCTCTACATTTTAAGCATACATTTTGTCGTTGGCTGTATTTGAACATCGCGCACCGCCCGCTGTCACATCACACACAAATCGGGCAGTAATTGATGCGATCTCTGCTGCGACACCTCCTAAATTACACGCGGATTTAAACGATACACGACTGCTGCTCACAAGCTCAGACTTTAGTTATCACTTGCAGCGCAGTTTCACATCTATAAAGAAGATTGGAGGCAACCAGATCTGGAGATCCTCGACCGTTGTAGATTTAACGGTAATGTCTAACCGAAGTATTGTTTCAAGCAATTATTATTATGCTACCGACTGATTTTTTCACTTTTTCTCTTCATTTTTACTCACTTTTCATTATAAACATTTACTTTTCTCTCTATTTTTGCTCTCGGTGTACATATTGAAGTTTCTGAACGTGTTCGAATGAGTCGTCCTCCTTCTCTCGAACCACACATAATTAAATGAGGAGAATTTTTTTACAAAAATCAACTAACAAAGTTGTATAATTATGTTCTCCTCAAGCTAAGTCTATATGTATTACATCAGAAATTACTAGGATTAGTTAAGACCTACGTTGAATTTTAAATCAACTTTGCTAAACGCACTCTATAGTTCAAGTTTTTTATTTTTAAGCTTCAACATCTCGTATCTTCCCACTGGAGATTTTAAATTCGGAAACTGTAAGCAATATAATACAAATTCGTTAATGGAAGCAAAGTTGTGCATTTAGGTAACTAATAGAATGTTACCTAGACAGTTTGGCAATTTGGAGTATTTTTGGAGGGACAGAAAATACGAATTTACCCTGAACCGTTTTGATTTTCTCTTTGCTTAACTTGAGCTGGGATTTCGTTACAAATTGCATTAACAGTGGCACCTTTGACAAGCCTTGTACAAGGAACTGTTAGTATGTTAATTCATTAGTATGCATGTGTGGGACAAATCCGGGAACTGAATTTTGAACCAATTAACCTTAACCAATTGATCTAACATCTTCTATGTCGCTATTTTGAATCTAATGTCGCGTATGCTACATAATGGCGATTTATCATTTCCATAATATATGATATGGATATCAAGTGAAAGAACTTGATGAAAAAAATACAATAAGCAGAGTTGTCATTTCAAATCAAATATGTCGACCGCCGAAGGATGGCGCTTATAGTTTTTATAGTTACCCATTTGAACTGGATATAGACTGAAATGGCTTGATGAGAGAGATACAGTAAGCAATGTGCCGTCATTCTAGATCCAATATGGCCACTGTCGCAAAATATCGATTTAAAATTTCCATAGTCACCCCCATATTAAGGATATCGAACGAAGGGGAGTCATGAGAGAAACATAATAAGCAACGTGACGTCATCTTAATTCAATATGGCGGATCAAAGAAAAAATCATTCAAATATGTCCTTCCGTACTTTTGTTTTGAGTATCTGATGGAAACTCGCTATAGACTATAGATTCTCCAAGTATAAATAACGGGTGATTTTTTAAGAGGTATAGGATTTGATCTTCTAAAAAAAACACAAAAAAGTTGAAAAAACGATTAAATCTTTATTTGAGTCGATAGAACCGTCGATATAATTTAACGTTTAAAGATTATTTCATGTAAATGTTAGCTGCGGCTCCGCTTTAGATGGCTCATGCGCAAGTCCAATTTTGGCACACTCTCTCCAACATATCGGCCGGTATCTCACGAATAAATGCTTCAATATTGGCTTCCAGTGCGTCACTCGTTGCTGGTTTATCCCTGTAGACATTAGCCTTAACATGGCCCCACAAGAAATAGTCCAACGGCGTTAAATCAGACGATCTAGGCAGCCAAATGACGGGCCCCAAACGTGAGATAAACTGTTCACCGAACTCGCCTCTCAATAGGGCCATTGTTTCGTGTGCGGTGTGGCATGTGGCACCGTCTTGTTGAAACCACATGTCAGCCAAGTCCAGCTCTTCCATTTTGGGCAAAAAAAAGTTTATCATCGCACGGTAGCGCTCGCCATTCGCAGTTACGTTCCGGCCATTGTCGTCTTTGAAGAAGTACGGCCCGATCGTGCCACCGGCCCATAATCCACACCAAACAGTGATTTTGTCGAAATGCATTGGTAGCTCTTGCAATGCTTCTGGCTGGTGTTCACTCCAAATGCGGCAATTTTGCTTGTTAACGTACCCATTCAACCAGAAATGAGCTTCGTCGCTGAACACAATTTTTCGATAGAAATGTGGATATTCCTCCAACTTTGCCAGCGCACATTCACCAAATTGGAAACGTTGTGGGAGGTTGTGTGGCTTCAATACTTGCACCAACTGTATCTTATAAGGTTTTACACCCAAATCCTGTCGCAAAATTTTCCACGTAGTGGAGTAACAGAGGCCCAATTGCTGCGAGCGGCGGCGAATCGACATTTCACGGTCATCACTAACACTGGCGGATACAGCCGCAATATTTTCTTCAGTTCTCTTCCAATAATGTAAACTGGGTTCGACACTTAGTCACAAGCTTCCGAATAGCTCCCTCAGTAGGCGGACCAAATTGCCCATAAATTGGAAGCAGTGCTCAATGCACTCTCTTAACCGAGCATGAATTTTGATAGTAAAATTCAATAATTTGCAAGCGTTGTTCGTTCGTAAGTCGTAAAATATAGACCTAACTGAACAAGTTTGACAATGACACAAGACACGATTTACGCGTCATCTGTCAAAAACAGTGTTGCCAAAAAGATACTAGCAAAAAAATCGCCCATTACAAAACTTGTGCTGTTGATATTAGAAGATTTTTCCAAAGCCCTTATATACCTTTACAATACCTTGTTTCCTTCAAGAGACAACTGTTTGTTCTGTCCTTAATCACACCGCTATGTATACATATATCAAAAAAGTGGTTCTTTCATCCGTGAAGCGTGGCATGAACACATTTTGATTACGTCTGACCAATTTCACGTCATCCCTAAAAAGAGGAACGGAAAATGCAGAACGCCTCGACAAGTCTTATAAATAATGCAAAAATTTTGCGAACATTATGCAGATATGACTTGAATTTCCTGCATGGGCGCAACGTTCTTGTTTTTTAGGGGCATTTTAAGTATGCACTAAACACAGGTATTGATTATTATTAGCGCGTTTTGTCAGTTCTTAGCTTTATGTAACACGATAATAGCACGCAATCGAAATGAAAAAGGTAAGGACCGAAATAGAAGATGATTAGGCATTGCTGAAACAATTTGATGGCAGACTATGTGATGAAGTCTATTAAATAGAAGTATGTCTGAGCTTGTCACATGTGTGTTAAAAAGAGGATGCGGTAATCTTAAAATCTCATATAATATTAGACTTTAGAACATTCTGGTGGAGGATTTAGTGTTGTCACATGCTACTTATGCACATGCACGTTTTATGCCATGTGGGCGTTTTATCATGGGAGCTAGGAGGCGAGATCCTGTTTCTCAATACTACTCCAGCCTACAACTGTTACGAATGAAATATCGGGGGACCCTGCACTCAGTTTGTATGTTTCATACGATCATCACCAAACAAACTCCTGCTTATCTGTATAACAAGATTCGTTACAGAATAGACGTCCGCAGCTACAGCCAGCGTTACAGACATTCTCAGATTCTGTACATCGTTTTTCAAAGGTACTTTTTTTACAAAATCACACGGCCGAATAATAAGGTACCGATTTCATACAGGAGTTTGTCTACGAATTTATTTAAAAAAAACAATGAATCGTTTTCTATTGGCTATGTGGAACATACAAAATTTAACTCATTTTTCTGTGTACACAACAGTTTTTCATTTCTATTTATCTTTAACTCTTTTGTATCAAGTTTCTTGCTTGTAAGGTATCACGGTAAGGTCTTGGTGAAGAATTATTTTTTTTTATTTTTGTTGAATGGAAGAACGGATCCTTCTATACGGTAGTAGGATTCGAATTCTGCCGTTTGTCATTAAAGCAGCTAGAATTTGTTGAAGTTGTATGTATTTCTTTGTGTGCTCATCTTGGCAGTTTGATCTTTGAAAAATGGACATTATATTCGAACCCACGTTCACCTTACTTTATCTATAATACCGCACCGCAGTCTATCCTAAGACACAAATAATATATTGCGATTGGTCAACTTGACCGCTAACGATGAATGCGATATGCAAGGGACGTCGCGTCCTCCTACCGCGTTAGAGCGTTACCTCCGAGAGTACAAGGCCAAACAACTGGGCTCTGAAAAGCCTGTGACGTCACGCAAAGTATGCCTATGCATGTTCTTATTGAGTTTCGCGATGCCTGGCTGGCAAGAGGACCGCGCCACCATTTTTCTGCGATGTTGTCATATCTAGATTTCATATAGCAGTATCGAATTATCTAGTAATTAGTTGTACCTCTCTGTGGGCGAATTTGAAAGATGTACTCGCAGCCTGGGCAGCTTCAGTGATGATGTGATTATTCTTTCTGATCTGCCTCAGTATGTCAAGAATACATTTTCGATATTCCGTTCAATCTGTCACCTGTGAAGTCTAATATTCCACTCAAAATTTTAATGTGGCAACATTGGTAACACAGCTAACATCCAACAGCTGTCCAACAGCCAACTAACCTCACATTCTGAGCCTCTATTATGTATCTATGCTATGTAAACTGAAAATTATTGATGTTTTAAACTTATATTTGTGTCTCGCGATTGTTTAGCTAAGCTTTCAAAATACCTTACAAGTGCTGCGTTCCTAATTGTGCCGCTAATTATGGGAAGGATCAGAAGGTACACATATTTTCGTTTCCATCGAGTGAAAACTGTCGTAAAAGATGGCTCAATGCAATCCCTCGTAGTGATTTAGAGGTTACAAAAATCACCCGAGTATGCAATTTGCACTTTGCTCTGGACAGCATCACTTGGGAATCCACCTTCCATGATGAAAAGACAGGTAGGACCATTACTGTACCCCTTAAGTATCCAAAATTAAAGGCAGATCTAATTCCAAGTATCTTTGCAAATTGTCCAAAATACCTTTCAAACGACATGTCAAGCAGAAGATGCCGAGATGAGAAATTGAGGGACAAGGAACAAGAACAACTACTTAAAGCGCTGCAAAGTAGCATTTATGATTATTCCTCCTATCAAAAATCAACAAGTTTTCAAAATTATTCAGACTTTCACACAGTTTCCAGTTCATGGCAATGTCCATGTGGGTGGCATAAAATTGTTCAGGATAAAGTTTCTTTGTTTAAGTTAGAATATAAACCCATCATAACTCACTCTGTAATTTTTGATATTCATTGATATTATATGGAAGTGGTGATGGAGTGTCAATGTAAAAAGTCCATTGAAAGGAAAACGGTTAAATGACAATTATGCAGAGCCTGTTGTTTGCTCCAACAGTGATGGACAAGGTGATGACAGTAAGCTGACATTCTTGCAAAAAGAAGGGTGGAATGATCCAGCAAAATTTTCAAAAAGACTAACTAGTCAGACTTACACTGCACTTCATCATACAGTATATGGATTATTGGAATTAGTAAGGTACTGTAAATCTCAACTGCACAGTAATTATACAGGGTGACTTCGAAGTTGAGTCATTTATTTTAACAATGAGTAGATCTGATCAAAAGAAATGTTTTTTTCCTTTACCATTTTTCTGGTAAAATTAAAGTAACAAAGTTATAGCCCTTTTGGAAGTTTGAGTACCGCCCTGTCTCAATAATAATATTATGTGCTCGTGTTTGGCAACAACGGATATAATCCGCCTTATCGGTTCATCGCATCGGAAACAAAAAAGCGAAAGAATTTGGAACGATGTTTTTACAATTATTTTATACAGTTGTATACAGTCAGCGTCAGTCGGTAACGCGTGAGTGAATAGTGGTGTCTGTTGCATGGCTCAAACGAAATCAAAAATGGCACATGTTTACGAAAATGCTGAACTTGTGGACATGATTCTTATTTACGCGGCATCACGGATTTATGCGGATCGGTTCCCCAATCGAGTGCAACCAACCCCTCGTGCCTTTGTTAATGTAGTACAAAGGGCTCGTGAATCAGGTGACATAAGACATCACAGGGGAGAGCATGCCGGTGCTCCAAGACCGCACGATCAAATACAGGTCCGCACTGAAATACTTGTCGGGAGGATACTTTATAAAACAAGGTAACATTTTTTTTAATTTTTTTTTATTTTTGCACACATATTTTGGTTTACCTTCCTTCTACAATCATTATCTGAAAATTAATGACTCAACTTCAAAGTCACCCTGTATATTGTCAGGTAAATTTCAACCTGACTCATTTGAAAATAGATTTGGTAAGTATCGTCAACTGGCAGGGGGTCAATATAATATATCAATTCGTCAGTTATATGAATCTGAGAAAAAGTTACGAACTCAAAGCCTTATGTCATTGAAGTCTCGCTATGGTGATATACAAATAAATAAATTCCGTGAAAATGATTATTTAGAAATAGATGAAATTCCACACAATGTTAATGATTACCACTTTTTCCGGGATATTGATAGTATAAAGGATTAAATCCCTGTCATCACCTACTTAGCTGGTTACTGTTATTAAAGAAAAATCACTGAGATCATTGTTAGGAAAATTTGACACACACAGATGATATTGACATAGAAGACAAGCACAACATAATACAGAATTTGAGTAGAGGTGGCTTTAAATTCGCAAAGGATCCAGTTATTAATATTGTCAGGCTAAGTTATATAATTTTCAATACAGTTTTGGAAAGTGACGAGGAATGATTTTTAGAAATCACTGGTAAGAGACGCGCCCTTTCTCAGTTGATAATTAACAATCTGGGTGATAATAATCATGACACTTTATTTTCGCGTTGCACAGTCCATTCGCCAGATTATGTTATAAAACTAGTTGTTATTTGCAGTCAATACATTTTTGAAAAATGACAAAAGGAACGACAGCTTGCAAGCGCGAATAAAACAAAGAAACGTAAGTTGAATACATTCATATGAGGCATCAACATTTACATAGCTGTAGATAAATATTTATTTGTACATATTCAGAATTTAGTACTTTAATTTTTTTTATTCTAATTTTTGTTATTTTTGATACTTGTTTTATGTTTTCTAATTTTTGTTATTGTTTTGTGCTGTATTTTGTTTGTTCTTAGAGTTTTTATTAGGTTTTCATTAATCTTTGTTAGGTTTTTTCTGTTGTTTATTTTACTATGATTTTGTCTGTTTTTCTTATCATTTATCCTACACTTTTTCCTCCTCATCTTCCTTATTCCTTTCCTGGCAAGAGCTTACCTCAGACCTCCTCATGCTGGACACAACTGTTCGACAAGCACTACATTTTTTATATAATTAGTACCATTATATTATGCCTATAATAATAATAAATTGTCCACATATTCCTGTGAAATTTTGTTGATCTGTTGTGACTAACATGAGGTTATTCATTGAAGAATTTATCATTTTTAGCAAGCTTTTATAATATCAACTTATTACTCTAATGTGCACGTAATGTTGGATGAAATATCAGTGAAAATCAGGGTGAAAATAGTCAATAACTACTTTAATATTTTCCAACAAGTTGCCTTCATATACCAAAAACACTTTTCTGAATTATCCGTTCTTTACGTCAGGTAGAGTATATCAAATATGCTGCAACAATAATATATTATTCACTAGCGCTGATGTACGGCACGCCGTGCTGTCGGCCGGCCTACTCGTGGTGACGTCGCGAGTCTGTTGTCAGGCCTTGTACTCTCGGTGGTAACGGTTAGTGCCCAGTAGCCGAACTTATTTCACGTCACGATCGAACCTCGATGCTCGAGGACAGTCGGCTGCAGCACCCAGCACGGAAAATGTTATAGCTTCCTTGACTTTTAACTTATCGCGATATCTTTTCCGATTTGTAGAAGGTACCAATAATTATACTATCATATACAAGTAAAACTAGCAATATTTCCGACTATAGGAAACTTCCTAATTATAACACTAAAGGCTTTTGGTGAAATCTGGTCAAACGACAAGTACACAACACTTTTATATACTAAGTGACATATAAATCCGAACACATTCCGGTTTTTATACTGCTTCCTTTTAATTTACTAGCGCTCTGAAAATGAATATTTCAGCCGCAGTAAAGAATCAACGTTGGCGGATTTTGGTTCTTGACATCTTTTACGATCGGTTACGATGCCTAGAGTACGGAGACCTGTACGATTTCGTCAACTTAGTGAGTTTGATAGGGGCCGTATAGTGGGACTTCGGGAAGCTGGACTTTCTTTTCGGGCAATTGCAGTTAGAGTGCAAAGAAGTGTAGACACTGTGGTTAGGTGTTGTCAGGCATGGCTTCGAGAAGGCCGTACGCAAAGAGCAAGGGGCACTGGCCGCCGCCGTAGAAAAACAGACCGTGAAGATCGCCGCCTAAGATTATTGGCCTTAAGGGACCGTTTCTCCACTACCAGGTCCATTGCAAATGAATGGTTTGCAGAACACGGAATGGGATCAGGAATGGATTCTTAAAGACTTGGTCAAGAACCTCCCGAATACCGCATCTCGATATCGGTTCCGAAAATATCGAGATTTGAATTTTGGGTAAAATTTTTATTGTCTTTAGTGACGAGTCTCGATTTTGTTTAGGCATGCACGATGGTCGTGCCAGGGTTAGAAGGCGATGTGGTGAAAGGAGGAATCCACAGTTTTTTGTTGAAAGACATGTTCATCACACTGTTGGAGTTATGGTTTGGGGTGCTATAGCTTATGGTTCCAGGTCACCTTTAATCTTCATCAGAGGTAACATGAACGCGCAGCGTTATATTCACGAAGTTCTAGAACCCCATATTTTACCCTATCTTGACACCCTGGCAGATCCAACTTTCCAACAAGATTATGCCCGACCACAAGTTGCAAGAGTCACAATAGACTTCTTTCAACATAATGATGTCACATTGTTACCATGACCACCAAGATCTCCCGACTTATCCCCAATTGAGCACGTGTGGGATATGATGGGTAGGAGATTGCTCAATTTGCAACGTCCTCCTCAGACTCTAGAAGCACTTCGAGAGGAGTTGGTGGTTGCCTGGAATGAGATACCACAGGAGGACATTGACCACCTGATCAGAAGCGCGTTGGAGAATGCGTAGCACATCAGGGTGCATCCACACATTATTAAAGGTCAAAGGGCTTTAAAGCAGCATTTTGAAATTTTTATCATTTACCTATTATGCTTCATTAAGTACTTATACAAAACTTTATTAAAATAAAACCATTTAAACTGGGTGTTCGGATTTATATCTCACTTAGTATAGTTAATGGTGATATGCTGAGTCGCAGTTGAATTGGTTCCCGAGGCTCCTGATCGTTTTTTAAATTCCGAAAATGGTTCGTGGTACTTGTTGTGGGAGTTTTTGAGGTTAGGGAATTATTTTTGAAGTGTTTCTTCAAAATACGGTAAGTAACGGGTCGCTTTCCACTTTTGACGTGAAGAAGAATTCTCGTATGTTTTTAAAGATGTGAATTTTCATAGTTGTAAGCTAATATACATAAATTGCTTTTTCTCGACTGTCACTGTTTTTGGGTTTTCAAAAATATAAGCTATGTCAAGAATCTGGAAGGCTCGTGCTTGACCTACATAAACCTTGAAAGGGCATCCAAACCCGCCACTGTCTTGAACTAGGGAATTCGTCACGCATACCCTGATAAAAGTCCCCCATGGTGGGATTTTAGCGTCTCCACGGCAATTAATTTTGCGCTAATTCGGGTTGAATTCGGTCCCATTAATTCGTGCACATCGCAGCATCATGTAGCCGTATTTGGGAGTTGCATCGGCCTGCGTATAATCAGTTAATTTTGCACTCCGAAAATTGCCGGCTTTTGAAATACGATACCCTTTTAGCCTCGGTAATGGATATTTTACATATATCAGCACCATATTACCTTTTTTGTTGAAGATAATGCATGTATGGGTATAATTTGCATGGTACTTAACCATGATTACTATTAACCAAATTATCTGGGGTATAGGGGTTTCTAAGAACTCAACTCAATATATCTGCTTCCTCAGATTAATTCTGCTTATACCGAATCAGTTTGCGCTAATTTTGTTTAAGAGACGGCAGTTTGAACAGTTTTAGACTTTCGAACGTTGTCATCCGCTGTTCGACCTGAAATCGCTTGTCTCTCCGTCGCGAATATACAGGGTGTTCCGAAATTGAAGGCTAATCCTGCAACTGTACATACGAGGGATGTCCTTTAAGTTTTGCATATGGAAATAAAACAACACGGTAGGTAGTTTTAAATGACTTTATTGTTTTTCGAAGTATTCTCCAGGAATTTTAATACACATCTGCATGCGCTCGAACCAATTTTAGAAGCACTTATTCCACTCGTTTGCTGACAGATCCAAAACGGCATTTTTGAATGCGTCAACTGCTTCTTCTGGTGACTGGAACCTTTGACCACGCAGTCTGTTTTTAATTTTCGGGAAAGTAAAGAAATCGCTAGGACTTAGGTCGGGACTATGTGGAGGATGGTCCAATAATTCCACGTTTTCTTCCGTTAAATACTGCCTTGTTTTGTGGGCTGTGTGCGAGCTTGCATTGTCTTGGTGGAGGATGATTCTTCTTTCGGGGTTGATTTTTCGAAGCTCGGTGATGACTTTTGGGAAACAGATGGTGGTATACCAATCCGCAGTAACAGTTCTTTGCTCATTCAGAGGAATTGTTGCAAGATGACCCGCTTCTGACATAAATGTCGCGATCATCTTTTTCGAATCAGTTCGAGAACGGATGACTTTTGTTGGCTTTCCTTCACCTTAGAACACCCAAACAGCCGACTGTCGTTTATTTTCTGGTTCATAACAGTAAATCCACGATTCATCACCACCAACAATGCTGTACAGATTTTTTGAGTTTCCGAAATCGAAACGGTCAAGCGTTTTTTGACACCAATTAACCCTGGCTGCTTTCTGCTCTTCAGTCAACAGGTGGGGTATCCAACGAGAAACTAATTTTCTTACTCTTAATTCTTCATGTAAAATTTTTTGAATTGAGGTCTTTGAGTTCTTCAAGGGCGTCTCAATTCCGCGATATATCACATGTCTATCTTAAATGACAGGTTTGCGCACAGCATCGACGTCTTCCTGGGTGACTGGCGTTTTTGGTGCACCCACCCTGGAATCGTCGCTAAGGCCCATATCGTCAGTCGTCCCTACAATTGTAGGGCGCCCTTATGGCCTCCTTGATTGTCATAGTTTTGTTTTTCTCCGTGTCAGCGCTCTATTTTGAGCTTATGTCACAAACATCTATTTGCATCAAATTGTGCTTGCTTTTGAGTTATATCATGTTCTATCTGCCTGAAATTTCCTACAATTTAAAAGGAAAACATATCTTCACAATAGGAGAGCGCTGACGCTGACACGGGACAAGTGTAATCTAGAAATTTTTGAATGAGAGAAAGGAGTCTGACAATCAAGGAGGCCATAAACGCGCCCTACAATTGTAAGGACGACTGACGATACGGGCCTAAGACTCACCCGACCACGTTTGAATTCTCCCTACCAATGGGAAATTGTCGACTGATGTGGCGCTTCGTTGCCGAAAACAGACAGCAACTCAGCAAGGCATTCTTGTTGCGATAATTGTCTCTGAAAATGTTCTCGGTTGAGGGCCATTTTTCTAGTGACTTAATGACACTTAAAAATTCACTGTAGCGAGACACTGCACGTATTGTGAAACTTTGAATTTAAGTTTACTAAAGAGTGAGGTTAAGATTCAGTCTTGACGTTCGATCCGAGCGGCCTACTATGTTTCTATATGCAAAACTTAAAAGTACTTGATGGTAAAATTTTGTTTTAATAAAAGTCTCACTACAGTTTTTGAGATTATCAGCATCCATTTTTTTTAAACTGGCTTATATTCAGTTAATCCGATGCTGTTCGTACAGATATCAACTTTTTTGAACCAGGTTTATTTTAAAACACTCAGAATTAAGCAACTTATCTCATCCAGCATTATTTTTCCTTAAGGTGGCGAAAACCCCACATAAAACTCACGCCATGGCCTGAATGCTTATTAAAACCCCTCTCTATTCAACACCGTCTTTCACAGCGATCCGTAGGACTTTTGCTCTTGGTTAAACTCTTGTAAATCAGTAGGTCTGTCAGGTCTGGTTGCCCAGATACCAGATAAAGTCGAGGAGAAAGAAGGTAAGAAGAAAGAAAGGAAAGAAAGAGGGAAAGCAAAGAAGAAGTGCATCAATTTGAGGGGTGCCTTGGCATCGCTAACTAGTATTCGGCAATTTTAATTTGATCCAAAAATTAGCTTAGAGATTGGTTGTTGAAGAAAATCTATAATTTTGCTTGGACATAAACTCGCACAATAGATTTTTTTTCACCGTGCGAGCCGCGGCTTTGTGTGCTTGCGAACCTGCTCGACTTTGTAGTCTACTGAGTGTTGCTGAGCGATTCCGCTTGACTATAACTTAGCTGCGCTTGTTGTTTGTTGTAGTTCCTTAGTTGAGGGATGTCAAGGTTGCTGTGAGGGGTCTTATTGGAGACATACCATGGGGCGTTAACGATTGTTCACAAGGATCTTGTCTGCCAACTACACAAATGCGTATTGGCGAGAAAACACCAAGCCGCACTTGCGTAAGTGATTGCTGGTCTAATAAACATCTTGTATAGCCGAAATTTGGTGATCAAACTTAATTTTGAGGTTCCACATAGCACAGGGTAGAGTTGCCGAACCGAGATTTGTAATTTAGTTTTTAACGCTCCAGTATGCTTCTGCCAGGTCAGACCCTTGTTAAGATTGACACCGAGAACTTTTCCATGGTACCCGAGCTCCATTCACTAAAACCCCAGACGGGGCGCCGCTACGTTTTTTAGTACAATAGATAGATTGGGTTTTCAAGTGATTCATTAGTCAACATAGAATTGAGAGGAAATTTGATGACACTGTGCAAATCGGTAGAGCAATATGGTTGAAGGGATGTTCACATCAGATTATTTCACCGCAATGGCACAGATTCATTGTTATTGATCAATAAAATTGCCAAATTAGAACGCGGCTTAATTTTGATCAGCCATTCCAATACCTCGTCAACCGTGCCTTGCAGCACGTCTGGAACGATATTCCCAGTACCCGACTGAGCCACCAAGGCAGTGTCTCCAGCATAGAGATAGATTTCACAAATTCCCGGGCAAGAGTCGTCATGAATAAAAAGTGAATAAAGGATTGGTCCAAGAACCGAACCTGGAGGATTATCGGCTTTGATGGGCCTTGTTATCGATATAACGTTTTTAATGTTGATCCGAAATTTCCTACCCACAAAGGAGGATTTCAAAAGTTTTAGGAGCCAGCAGAGGAAGCCCTTATGAATCAATTTGTAGAGGAGTCCCTTGAGCCACACCTTGTCAAATGCCTTTGAGACATCCAGAAGCAAGATGCCACTGCTTTCGTTACGGATGAATCCTCGGGTTACTCGTTCAACAAGCCTACCCGCCTGTAACTCCTTGTTCAGACTGAAAGCCAAATTGCACGTCAGGAATCACATTGTGGCCTGACGATAAAATTTTAGCGAGCTTAGAAGGAGCTGACAGTAGACTAACGGCGCGGTAATCCTTGGGGAATTTCGAACCCAACTTCTTTGGAATCATTGTCAACACCGCAGCCTAGTTGACAAGAACGACAGCTGTCAAGATTTATGTATAGCTCGGGGTATCGATGGAGCTATTTGGGGCGTCATAGCGTTAATTTTAGAATTTTCACTTGCAATATTTCAAGTGTTTTTCAACGATTTTGAGAAAAGATTCACTACGCAAAGTCTTATAAGGCACAGGAGAGTACAGGTATATTTCAAAAGTTGGCCGGCTTTGCTCCACTGGGACTACCCGATTAATTAAATTTAAAAAAACAAGTAACCGGTTATTTTTGCACAAACCTAATGTATGTTTCCCGAGTATCGTCTACCGAGGTGAATAGCTGATCACAAAAGCGGCATCTTCTTATCAGTCTTTAACGATGGCGATGATGAATTCGAGGACCGTATTCAGATCTGTTTTTCATATATCTGGATTATACCTTTAAGTGATTGTGGGTCCGCAGATAACCAATGTTTGCTGGAAAATTATTACGGTACATCTGGCTTCGTTGGGATGTTCTTAATAGAACATGGTCTTGCTGGTTCCCAACTACATTATACTGAGCTCTTTCCACCGACCTTCTGCTTCTAGACCATAAGCTTCTTTAAAATTCCGTTTCAATATATTTAGAATCTCCTTATCTTTATTTTACTTTCTCTTAAGGTTTTCTAGGCATTAATAATAATAGTAATAATAATAATGATGATAATAATAATAATAATAATAATAATAATAATAATAATGGTTTATTACACGAATCGTGCTCACACCAGTCCATACAATAATTGAGGATTAGTAGCAAGAGTAAAAAAAATGACAAACAGTACATATAACAAACAAACGCTGCAGATCACACACAATAGTTAGAAGGGTAACAATAAAGGGCACACGAGTTAAAATTATAACAGACTACGTCCAGTCATTAACAAAATGGCACAAGAGGTAAGACCACAATAAATAGTATACAAATTATATTTGAATCGGATAAAAAAAAGAAATCGTAGAACGAAATATCATTACAGTTAAAACTATTGGAGGAAGCTGTGGTTGAGGAACTCGTCAGTGGTGAAAGCTGTTAGAAATCTTAGTTTTTTAGGTGATATATTGTAAAATTTTACACAATGGTAGTTAACTCCATTTCTCGTTTTAGCAAGACTATATTGCTTTGGGTCTTTGTGTCGGGTGTTATATGCATGAGTTTCATGGTGGGTGGCATAAATGTCATGAGTTGAATTAACATACAAGAGGCAGCAAAGTATACAGGGTGTAAGCATTATGATATTTATTATTTAAATGGGTTTAAAAAGCAAAAATTTTCATATAACATGGGGGTCAAAACGGCATTTTTTTAGAGTAAAAGCGACTTTAAGGTAAAATAAAATCTGACAATGCCAGACGCAAATTACGACGGAACGCAGTGTAAATAAAGATGTAGTTTGCTATTTTTGGCTCTTAGGTATTATTTCATTATTTGATAATGTACTCCTAAAATGCAAACAATTAAAAAAAATGGACTAACTGTCACAGCGCTTCACCTGGTGTGTGAAAGTTTATTGAACGTATTAAAGAAATCCACTTATAAATAGGGAACACAGTTTTGATACTTACATTGTTTTTCTTTTTAAAACCCACACTGCACTTTTTTGTATTTAAAGAAGGTGTTCAAAATGCCGTCATCCGCTTTCCACACAAGCTTCATTACGACGAACCCAGTTTCTTTTTACTCTAGGTCCTCGAAGTTGTCCATTTATTATTACAGCCGCATTAATTTTTTTTCGCGAAGTTGTGCTTCAATTGTGATTGTACCAGCCTCATAAACCATCCCTTTAAGTTCTCCTCAATACCAGAAATCCATCGGATTGAGGTCAGGAGATCTTGCTGGCCATTTTCGAGGGTCAGGAGCATTTCGACCGATCCAGCGATTTGGATAATGCTGATTCAAATACTGAATGACGCCTCTAAAAATGTGTGGTGGTGCCCTGTCATGAAGAAACCACAAATTCTGTCTCCGTTGTAATGGCATGTTGTCTAAGGTCTGTACTAAAAGTTCCGGTAGGTTATTGGCTAGAAAGCTAAGGTATCCTTCTCCTGACAACTTTGGGGGTAACTCGAAAGGGCCAATTACCTGATTGTCAGGAATACCCGCCCACATTTTTTTTAATTTTTTTTTTGCACTAGGACATTGCGTCCCATTAGCCAGATCCAATTTTGTATTTGTATATACTTAATTATGGACAAACACACGACGTCACAACATCCATGGTGAAGGCGAGAGCCCAAAATTTATCTTGAAACGTTGTTGGAAATGACCTTCACGAATGGTATGAGGATTTTCTTACGTCCACGTGTGAGTATTATGGAAATGTAATAAATATCCCGTCTCGTGTAAAAGTACGTTCGTCCGTCGCTAGAATGTCTTAAAAAAACGGATTTTCAATGTTTTTGTGTAAAAGCCACTGACAGAATGTTATTCTGCGAGGATACTCTTAGTCTTCTGGTAACAAGGCCTGCACTCGTTGTGCATGGTAGGGATAAAGCAAATTTTCCCGTAGGATTCTATGGACTATGGTATGAGATAGTCCTACGCGGGGGCCTAATTCCCGAGTGCTGATATCTGCATTGATTTCCACGGTATATAAAATTCGTTCCTCCTGCTCTACAGTAACCTGTCTTTCACGAGTGCGAATATTAGTGGGCTGAACACTTCCGGTATCTCGAAGTCTTTGGTACATTTGCAACAAAATCCTTCTGTCTGGGTGTACCCGTTGGCGAAATCTGTCGCGATAAATTTGAGCTGCAAAATTTGAATTCTGACGAGCTTCACCGTGAACTAACAACACGTCAGCGAACTCTTGATTCGTAAACAAACACGACGACGTACGCGAACAAAAACAAAACACGCCCGATAAGAGCGATGACGACGCGCTGTTGTCATGTGGGTTTTAAATATTTAATTTAATGAAATTTTTTTACTTACTGACTACAAATTTTGGCTTAACTTAGAAAAACTTAATGACATTTATTTGTAATTACCCAATTTAAAAACGTTTTAGATTAGATTACAAAAATTAGTAAGATTGTGGTGATTGTGGTCGTTATAATGCACTTAAAGTTGTAAACTATAAAGCCATTTAGACAAAAGTCTATTAACTTTTGGACCATGGGTCATATGAACTTTTTGACTTGTTTTGACCCCCCATATTACCCATTTCAATAATGACTACCATAACGTTTACACCTTGTATATGCATCAGGTCGTGTCATGATCTTAAGTTTGATAAACTCAGCTCTGCAGGGATCTCTATATTTTAGATTTGCTATATATCGGATACACCTCTGTAGGGTAAATAATAATCTGTACATGTGCAAACAAAAGCGAAGATGGATGAAATTAGAGCCTACGTACCTAAACGGTACACTAATTGAAGCGACACGACGGCAGCCAATATTTTCAAATTAAATATAGTATTTTCTTGACTTGAGTGCAATATTGAAATCGTACGTAACAAAATAAAAGCTTTCTTTTCTACACCTATGAAGCGCTTTGAGCATTACCTTACTAATCCAAGGAACAGTCAGTATGCGATAGGACCCAGAGTTGTGTGAGCAGCTTCATTTAAAAATGGTTGTGTCTAGCTTTAGGCTTTAGGCAAAATCATTTAGTGAGAAACCATGATAAGACAGTACTTCACCGATAATCTAGCACTGGCATGGTCGATGGTTCTTGCACCGAGTTATGGACATAATCGATTTTGTCGATTCATAAGTCTTTGAAGCGATGGAAGATAGAGAATCCGTTATATATGTATACGAGTATGTCCAGAAATATCTGCACATAAAGATAACTGGTATATGCGACAAGCTCATCAGTAGCGCTGCTCAAGAACACTACAAAATGGCGCAACGCTGTCATCAGTTCATAAATAATAATAATAATAATATTTATTACCCTCATTAAACAGTATATAGAAGCTTACAAACAAAAAGCCTTATGAGAATAAAAGGCTATATCAGCTTGCCCCTCAAAGAAGCAGCTACTAGAGCCAGAATGAAAACAAACAAATTTAAACAATTCTATACTAATACAAATGGCTATCAAGACATTGATAATTAATAATGTTTTAATCTTAAGAAATATAGCGAAGTATGTAAGTAGAGAAATGGAAATTTAGAGTGAGAAGAGAAAGCGAGGGGAAAGAGAAGAACAGAAAAGGAGGAGCAGGAGGTGTGTTTTCTATGACATCTGAGATAGTAAATCACTTTTTCCTCTTAAATAAAGTTACCGAGAGGGAAAAATCTTAATGTTGAATTTATTTACCAAAAAGGCAATTTGATATGAGAATGATTTCTTATATGATTCTTTATTGTGTGATGGTATTGTAATCAAATTCAATTTTCTAATGTTTAGATTATGTACATCAGTCGGGTAACTAATTTTTAAATGAAGATAAGGAGGGCTTTTGTATTTTATAATCTTGTAAAAAAAAAGGAGGTAGAGTGCAAGCCATATTCAACCATCCCGGTTCAGGTAGTTTGTGGGATACTCTTTGTCTACCCCGTATGCCAAATATCAGTCTCAGGCAAGAATTCTGAGCTTTTTGAATCCGTTTTAGTTCCATACTATCAAGAAATGGGCCATATACCATATCAGCAAAGTTGAAGTGGGACAACACTAAAGCTTCGCAGAGCGTGGCTTTAGTATTTTGTGATAGGTAATGTCTATGGGGGTAAATTATTTTTAACATTGAATATGCTTTTCTTAGGCACATAGTAATGTGATCTCTAAACTTAAGCTTAGAATCAACCACTAAGCCCGAGTCCTTCACGGAATCCCTAAATGATATTATATTATCCCCCAGTTTGAGCTTAATATTATTTTCTAATACGTTTCTGTAGGAATCACTACAAAACAATACAGCCATCGATTTACTAGGGTTTATCTTTAACAAGTGATCTTCAGAGGTTTTGAGAAGGCTATTCAAGTCGGTATTCAGTCGGTTTGTTATAAGTTATGACTGGTCAGGTTTAAAAGAGGCATAAATTTGAGTGTGGTCAGCATAAAGATGATATGTATTTTACAATGATGCACATAAGGGTGAAAATATGAAGTGTAGATAGTAAACGAATGGCTCAATTATAGATCCTGAGGCACCTCCGACGATACAACTTTGCTAGATGATAGTTTGCCAAAAAGTCTTACTTGTTGACTACCATTTTGAAGTTATGAGCGCCGCTGACTGAGCCGACAACGCTTATGTACACGTAGGGACTTAACTTCTCTGGACTTTTTTGTTTGGGGTTTTATTAAAAGCCAAGTTGATCAGCATACTTTTGGAGCTGAGCAGCAGTTACAAGAGTGAGTGTGTAATAGAAGCATTTAGTATGATTACACCAGAAAAGTTACGTGATGTTTTAAATTCTACTATTAGAAGGTCATATTTGAACCTATTGTGAATAAAATAGAAATAATAAAATGTATTCGTTATTCTGAATATCACTAGCTTAAGCATCAGTTTATAAAATTCTACCCGGTCATATAATTATGTTATATGCATCGATCAGTGGACAACCTTACATCAAGCATTTGTTGGCAACGCCAAATCAAATAAAGTAAAAAATTAAAATTTCTCTTTATAATCAAGAAAATAAATTAAACATGTTGAATACGTAGAAAAAGATATAGGCAAACAGAAGAAGTGCAGTAGCTACTTCCTCTTCAACATAACACTCGTAGAATAACATTACTTGGAGACGCGATTCGACACGAAGCGGATCAGTTGGTGCTATTCAGATTCACATTCATTTATTGATCCAGTTCTGCATTGTAGTCATTGGATAAGTCGGTGTATACAGATTAAAATATGGATAAAATGAAGTACAATATAAACAACAATAGGAACATAAAAAAACAATATGATATTTGTGCATACACACATGGCAATGAATTATTTATTAAGATCTATCAGGAGCATTGTGGAATGTGTCAAATCCACCCAAGTCATAAAAAGCGCAATCCGATAGCTTGTTCCGAAGTCTTTTGAAAAGCCCTATGGAGTTTAAGTTTTTAATAACACTGATCAACAGCCAAAAAATATACTAAATAAAATCAACAAAATATTACTATTTTTAATATGCTAAAACCGGAATGAAACTTATTTTTTTCAATATTAGCTCAAGTTTTAGAGATACGGTAATTATATGTGTTCCTGCTGTGACAGTGTTAATATACTGTAATTCACAAGAATGCATGTGCTACGTTTTTATATTCGGCAAGGAAAGATGATGTAATCGGCATGATTGTGTTACGTTATACATACGTGTACATTATATTGTTTTATATTAGCCATTTTTTCCTCAGTTGGCTGACAGCGTTCATGCAAGATGTCTCGAAAGTGTGTAAACAATCCAGATCAGTTTTGTTACTTGTGTGGTGATGTGACTTTTGCGTCTCAGAGACGGTCTATTACTCCACTAATAACAAAGGCATATCAGCTTTATTTCGGTTGTAAACTAGGTGATCAAGACAAACAGTGGGAACCTCACATCTGCTATAATAGATGTGCTTCAAGTCTGAGGAGCTGGTTAAATGGCAAAAAACGGTCTATGCGCTTTGCTGTCCCAATGGTTTGGAGAGAGCCTACAAATCATATTAATGATTGTTACTTTTGCATGGTACCTTGTGTTGGACAAGCCACAGGTATGTCCAAGAAAAAAAAATCGGTTATTAACTACCCAAACATACCATCTGCGATGAGACCTGTGCCTCACAGTGACGAAAATCCTATTCCAAAACCCCCAGAATCCTACACTTGCGAATCAGAAAACGAATCAGATCATGGCGATCGAGTGATTCGTCAGGAAGAAGATATGCCATCAACGTCAAGAGATCCTGATTTTATACCGAGCACATCATGCCACCAACCACACAAAATAACACAGTCAGAATTAAATGATCTTGTAAGAGACTTAGAACTTCCAAAATGTAAGGCAGAGTTACTTGGATCAAGACTGCAGCAGTGGAAGTTGTTAGAAGACGATGTTTCGGTAGGTATGTGTTTTTCGTAAACGCCACAAAGACTTAGAACCATTTTTCAATATGGAGAATAACTTGGTTTTCTGCAGTAACATTAACGACTTACTGGCAGCTTTAAATATAAACTATAACCCAGAAGAATGGAGATTGTTTATAGACAGTTCAACATTGAGTTTAAAGGCAGTGTTATTGCATATTGGAAATATTTTACCATCTCTTCCTGTAGGGTATGCAGTTCACATGAAAGAATCATATGACAATATGTAGTACCTATTGACATGCATAAAATACGATGAGCACCAATGGCATATTTGTGGCGATTTGAAAGTTGTTGCACTTTTACTTGGGCTGCAGCTAGGCTACACAAAGTTTTGCTGTTTTTTGTGTGAATGGGACAGTCGGGCAAAGGCACTTCTTTACACCAGACAAAACTGGCCTGTTCGTCAATTCCTAGAGCCAGGTCAAAAAAATGTACAGCATATGGCATTAGTAGATTCGCAAAAAATTTTATTACCACCACTGCATATCCAGTTGGGCCTAATGAAAAACTTTGTCAAGGCATTAGATAGAGATGGGCCAGCTTTTCAATACCTGCGTCAGGAATTTCCAAGACTAAGTGAGGCAAAGGTTAAAGAAGGTATTTTTGTTGGGCCACAGATTCGAAATATTTTGAAAGACACAGTTTGAAAACACTTTAACAGGTATTGAAAAAACTGCTTGGAATGATTTCCGTCTGGTGGTCACTAATTTCTTGGGAAATAGAAAAGCTGACAACTATAAAACCCTTGTCAAAAATATGCTGTCATTGTATCAAAAGATGGGCTGTAATATGTCTCTTAAGATACATTTCCTACACTCACACCTGGACTTTTTTTCCTGACAATTGCGGAGCCGTAAGTGATGAGCACGGCGAACGTTTTGATCAGAATAGTTCAACAATGGAAAAAAGGTACCAGGGAAAGTGGAATCCTTCCATGCGTGCAGACTACTGTTGGACTCCTGGTAGAGATGCTCCAGAAACGATCCATAAAAGAACAGCAAAAAGACAGCGCATATAGTGATTCTTATAAGTATATGAATCTTGTTACTTTTTTAATATATCCTTAAAAATAAAAAGTTTTTTTCTAAACCGCAACTAATTTTTTTATTTCATTGTCATTTTTGGATTCAACGCCCCAAAGTTAACAAAAAGGTGCACTTTTCCCACAAGATACAATTAAAACACTAAAATTTGTTGTCCAGTGAATTTAAAAAAGTAGTATTTTGTTCACATATTAAGAAAGCTGCTTGTTTAGAGTGCGACCGTTTTCAGTTTCTCAAATCACCAAATCACCCTTACCACAAATGTCCAGCCTGAATCGCCTTTTTGTATTGTACTTATGTGAAAAATAAACATTCGAGCAGTAAGCCGCTTTCTGATAGAAGGCAAACAAATTTACGTACTGTTAAAATGTAATTTCAATACGATGCAATGATTCGGCAGGAAACGCATTTACGGTAACTCAGACTGGTAACAAGCTGCGTCTGTTTCCGTTTACAAGCAAACAGGCAATATATATTTCCCTTCACTGCTGCTACTCGACTCATTCTTTTTTTTATTTTACGATCCGTCCGGTCCCAGTTTTAACACCTCACCAATAAACTACCATTTTGTTCTTGGCATTAATTTAGGTTTCTTTCTACCTTACTCTTATATGCAGGTCCGGCTTTGAATAATGGAACATTTTGAATAAGACTTATGTTTTATGGGTAATTTGAGGAATATTATTTGTTCGAACATACACATATCCTCTATTTTTTTTTCCATTTGACTCTAGCAATTCAAAAAATAAATATTAATCGCGGACGATATCTCGTACCGACTTTCGGTGAATCCTTAAATTTGTAAGTTAATAGGGAAACCATGTATGGATTTTAAAACCCAATTGTTATTCGACAAATAAAACACTGCTTTATTTGTATCTTATATTTCATAGATATTCATCATTAAAAAAACATTATTTACTAAATTTTCTTGCTAAAACTTTTTTTTCAGTCAAGATATACCTGCTTGTGTTCCTGTACGCAACGTAATAAAAATTGTTTTTGTTATTGCAATAATCAGAATGTTTATAGTCCCGTAACACTCTGTTATTTTCATAAAGTTGGACAAGTTCACGCAGTGGTTCGGTATCGGCCTCCATGACGCATGAGCGTGCAACGTTAATGACGCCTCTCCGTCCAGACGAAGCGCAAGGGTCGCACCGACGCGGCGTCGGCAACGGTCGTATGCCGCGCATGCTCACTGTGTGCTTACACGTCCATACAGCCCGAGGTATGCGAGACGAACCATTCGAGACGCACGCCTCGCGATGTCTGTATGCGCCTTAACAGCTGCCTTCGATCCTCTTGTGTTCATAAATTCGGCAAATCAGAATAGAAAGTTCTATACTGCATAGGCTGTCAAGCGTGTTTTGCACTTGCTTGCTATCTGAAAAGAAGAGCTCTTCTTGCGTCTGTCCGTACTAACGTTCCAGCTTAGAATCTACCGTGAATAATGTTTTTCAATGTGTAAACTGATAATCTTCAATGGCTCCAAAGAAAAATATCTAGTGAATTTAGGTCCGAAGGTCGATCATCTCATACCAGGTCGTGCATGTCTAAATACACTGACAGAAAAGGTAAACAAATACGTATGTTTATCCGATTTTAATAATTTTTGTAGTAAAATGCTTAAATTTTCAGTTTGATTCGTCAACTGACTGCAGAAGCTGGTTCAATCGTGTGTTGAGGATATCTTATTGCTCTGAATATCAGACATATCTTTCATCATTTTCAAAGAAATTGTACAAAATCTTCAAATTTGTGAAGTTAGCGAGTTTCACTTCAGACGTTGTTACCAGACACGCCCAAATCATCAGTTGCTGCCGTGATATTCATCCCGAGCACTGCACCCCCATGGCTAGGCGACCTGTATGTTAAATTTGTATTGATAGGGCAGCGGGTTATGCTATAAATCATGTCACAGTTTTTGTGCACTGATTGCAACGTTAGATGATACCAAAAATGTTTTTATAAATAGGAGATCTTTCCCATTCCGGATCGAACAATCTACCACAGATGCTTATAATCATGATACTTAGTAAATTTTCACGAAAAAAATTCAAAACCAGCAAATGTAAAAGATTCATGTCGCACCCTCCACCACGGGACGTGATCGTCGTTAGACTTGGCAACCCTCCGAGTGTCAGATAGATATCCCCGCCAGTCAAAAAAGAAAAATAGACAAACAATAAACATTACTAGTTTTTTTGATTTTTGGATAATATTTTTATTGCTTTGAAGAAATTCATTAACCCATAAATTAATAAATGATTACTATTATGATGGAAAGGAAGATGAGGAATTGGATGGAATGTATTTTATATTCTATTTGCTTGCAAAATACAGATAAATCCACACTATTCAACAGGTATGTAATGATAACTTTCAGTATATTGAAGTTGTTAAATTCGATAGTGCCATGCATTAACAAACGTCCAAATCTGCTGCCAAATTTAACAGCTAGAAAATAGACCTATTATTTGCCGCATTCCCATTCGCTAGGGGGATAACGGATTGTTAAATGTAAACCTATAACACATATCAGAATACATGAAAGTTGTCCTGCTTTTTCTGTACAAAAGCATCATGTTGGAATCAAAAAGTGGTCTTGTTTATAATACAGTCGAATTTTCACGATTTCATTCAATATTTCGATAGAAATCACTTATATTCCGAGACCTTTGACAGCTTCTGTCAAATTGCATTTCACACCTCCTTCACTACGGCTAGATCCGCAGGGTTATTACGTAAAAAGCCTATATAATGTCAAAAAAACCGACAAAGCGTCAGGTTGCTGTCTAGATAGCTCCACGTTGGCTCGGTATGAGCGCTGCAAGCGTCACCAAAAGCGTCATTTGAGGAGGAATGACTCAAAGACACGACAAGTTTCAAGTCGGCTTTCCAGCATGATGTTGATTGCAGAATGCCGAGATAGTCTATCACTGAAAAGATGTGACAGGAAATTAGTTGAGTAGCAAGCTCGCATCTGGATGATTGTATGGTAATTGCGTGTATTGGTCTGTATGTGTATAAAATCAATGATATTTGCTATTTGAGAAAATTATTATTGTATATGTTGCCCGTGAAGTATATGTATCAGCTGTACCAGTCGGGTTCTTTGTGTTGTCCTTTCTAAAAAGAGGTTTATGTTCAGAGTTATAATTTACAATTCTCCCTATTTTTTGCGTTTTCAAAAACTTTGAAAAGCATTACGGGAAACCACGATCGTGCTCGCGTTATGTACGTATAATTAAGCCATATCACAGGAAAATTAGGAATGCTGCATCACACACAAGATTTGTATTTTCGACTTAATATCGCAATTGAAATTAAAATGACTGGAAATGAAGAACTATGTAAAATGTAATAACCTATTCACAAGACATAAATATTTTTGTAGGTAGCAAATTTTCTCACCTGTATACTTGACCAATCAGGGATTTTCTTTTCTATCTCTCTCATTTTGTAAATTCAACAAATTTGCATAATGTGAGTTCCAGAATGAAGCATACACCTCAAGTAAGTGTAATTAAGACAAGAAACTAAGAGAATTATCATCAACGTACAACGTCGTTTCCAGCTATCGTACACAACTTACAGCTTAGACTTCCAATAGTGGCGTTTGTTAACCAGATGTTACATCAAAGCTAAACGTTGATAGCTGAAGTGTCATCATGTCGAGGCAACACATGCAGCTATAAAACGAGTGTACGTGAAGTGGATAGCAGCTAGTTCTAAGTTAACATCTTGAGAGAAATTTACGTAATGTCACAAAAAACCTATATATAAAATGAAACCCACTGAGTATAATGATCTCAGACCTATCAGTTTATTACCAATTTTATCCAAAATTTTAGAAAAAATTATAAAGTTCCAATTGACCGCTTACCTAGAAAAATTCTTTATACTTCCCGACACTCAATCCGGATTTAGAAAAAATTATAGTACAACATCTGCCCTACTGAATCTGCAAGACAATATTTTAAGTGCCTTAGATAAGAAAATGGCACTGGCCTTAATCTCTATAGACTATTCGAAAGCCTTTGACAGCATCAATCATAAATTATTACTTGCTAAAGTAAATTACATAGGTCATGATAGTGTATCCCTTTCATTTTTCGACAGTTACCTTCATCAAAGAACTCAGTGTGTTTTTCTCAATCAAGAAATGTCTCAAGTGACAATAATTCCCTCAGGCGTACCTCAGGGCTCTGTATTGGGGCCGCTTCTGTTCCTCATGTATACGTTCGACCTAAGCAAAAGTATTGATAATTCTCATGTCCAGTCATTTGCAGACGATACGCAATTGCTTCATTATTTTAACCCAGATAATGTAAATAATACTACTCAAATTTTACAAAACGATGTTAATAAATTAATTAAATACTCTTTAGATCACAATCTACTTATTAATCCACAAAAATCTAAAATGTTATTATTTTGCACACAAAGCAAAACATACAATGTAACGCAGCTCTTGAACATTCAGATAAATAACCAAATCTTGCAAATTTCTGTTTTTGATACAAAATTAAGGTTTACTGAACATGTTAAAAGTCTATCTCAGAAAACCTACCTACGGCTGCGCACTCTTATAGCAAACAGGTATTTACTAAATTTTAAGTTGCGTAAAAAACTATGTGAAGCATTGGTCATATCTATACTAAATTATTGTAATATCGTATACTAGACTTGTTTAGACAATTTCACTAAAAACGTTATTCAAGTTATTCAAAACAATTGTATACGATTCATTTTTGGCTTACGTAAATTTGATCATGTATCAGCGAAGTATCCCGTTCTAAACTGGTTAAAAATTAATGACATGGTCAAGTATCACTATTCAGTTTTTGTTCACAAGTTGCTGCTCACGTCTAAACCTTATTACTTGAAGGAAAAAATTTCATTTAATAATGATGTTCACTGTAGAACTCTCAGAGAAAATAATATTAGAATACCCCTGCATACGTCTACACTTTTTAAACGCAGTTTTTCTTACAATGTTGCTATTATTTATAATGACTTTCCTAAAGTATATAAAGAATTTTCATTACCTGTCTTTCGACAAAAAGTTGAAACATTGTTACTCAACCCTCCAAACATATAATTTACGTAATCATTCATTTCTTTTTTATTCCATCTTTAATTCAGATTAATAATTTTTTGGTGGATTTGGGTTTGGAAAGTATGCCTTTTTCTCTTTTTTTAAATTTTACTTTCGATGTAATGAACCAAATCTGTTTGTGGATAGTGTATTCTTTTGAACATCTGCTAGAGACTATATGGTTAAGTGTAAGAGTAGCAGCATGCTAAACTTCGCCATGTAAGTCTGACATTTGGCTATACTACAATGTAATTGTGGATAAATAAAGACGTCTATTATTATTATTATATAATGTATAAAAGAAGCCGACGTAATGTCTTCTAGTGAATTTGAAAGAGTTTGTCGGTCTGTGATGAGGATATTGGAGTTTTTCACTCTGTATTCCTACTTATTCTAAGTCGTTTTTGACGATTAACATATTAACTGAAAAGTAGAATTGCCCAAACAATCGAATACTCATGTTTACTTAATCTAGATGTAAATTGACACTCTTATTATGATCCTAAAATTGATGCAATTGGACATTAGCAAATTAGCTTCACAAACGCAGACTCATATAAAAATAAATCATAATTACCAACTGTATTTATAGTCTAGAGAACATACTTGGCAAGATATTCCTGGACAGAAGAATCTTCGTGAGGTAGTTTTAATTTCTAGAACCGGTCCTGTTGTACAACGCAACATATCGTAAAGATGCTCCAGCCGCGTCTTGCGTGTCGTAAACATGGTCAAAAAAGCAAACGAGAAAACATGAGATAAGAGAATACTACGCGAAATCTTATTTCCAAAAAAAAAACCTGTAAATGGAGATGTCGCAAAGAATGAATGTGTCTACTAAGTACTCTATCTTCCGTTGTTTATTGTACAGTTGCTGTGAAAGCAGCTACCGGATCTCCTATCAGTCAACTGTTGATGCAACCGACATACAAAAAGTGCGAAGAACGTTCCAGTAATTACATTGAGCCTAATGAATAAAAACTAAGCAATTACTTTAAGCAATTACTTTTTGGCAAAAGCAATTGCTTAACTAGCAATTGCTGTAAGGAAAAGCAATTGCTAAATTTTGCAATGAATAATATTTTTAAACAAATGCTGCATTTCTTGCAAGTATGTTTAGGAGTCGATACGCGCATTTATTTAAGTTTAGTTCCGAGTTTCTTACATTCGGCATAACTTAGTAGGTGGGATTAGGAACATATTTTTCGGTAAAAAATAAAAAAGGCAGTGAAAATTATCGCTAATTCAAGTGGTTGTGACGAATCCCATGATGAGGAAGAAATGGATAAGCAGTTGTTAGTTGTGCATAAATTAAAAGAACATAAAATCGTTCTTGATAAATCGCAAGTTCCACAAGTTAAAATAGAAAAGGAGGCCGCTTTAAAAATTTTAGTACAACAATATAGAGATATTTTTAAGATAAACCAAAATATGTGTGTAAAAATGAAAAAAAAATAAAAAAAAATTTTACCTTGTTTTATAAAGTATCCTCCCGACAAGTATTTCAGTGCGGACCTGTATTTGATCGTGAGGTCTTGAAGCACCAGCATGCCGTCCATATGTGAGGTCTTAAGTCAAATGATTCACGAACCCGTTGTACTACATTATTATGTTTGAGCCACGCAACAGACACCACTATCCACTACCGACTGACACTGACTGTATACGACTGAATGAAATAATTGTAAAAACATCGTTCCAAATTCTTTCGCTTTTTTGTTTCCGATGCGATGAACCGATAAGGCGAATTATATCCGTTGTCGCCAAACACGAGCACATAATATTATTATTGAAACAGGGCGGTACTCAAACTTCCAAAGGGCTATAACTTTGTTACTTTAATTTTACCAGAAAAATGGTAAGGGAAAAAAACATTTCTTTTGATCAGATCTACTCACTGTTAAAATGAATGACTCAACTTCGAAGTCACCCTGTATATTCGTCACCGAATTCAGCAAACTTTGGAATCCTGACATGCGTACAATCTATTGCGCCGATAGAATTTGGAAAACGGTATCTCTCCGACCACAGTTGTTTAGCATGCATAAAGTCTTCAGCACTTTTGGGGAATTTAATCCAAATGTTGGCCTTCTCCAAAACGGCGTTCAGGACGGAAGTATATGTTTTACAAACAGTAGTCTAGTGAACACCAAGCTCTTCAGCAACGGCATTTTGAAAGCCAGGATCTGACAACTGACGTAGAAAAATTTTCATCTTATTCACAGCTGATAATGCTCCTCCTCGCTTTTCACCGCTGTCAGCCAAAAAATAATGCGCTAACCACTCCACATTTTCGCGATTAAACCGATATAATTTTCGGAAATGATTTTCTCCGCACTCTTTACGTACACTGTATACTTTTTTTACACGAATATTCATATATTCGGCCATAACTACCAAATTCCAAATCAGTAAAAACAATTCGTATATGTAGTAGAACGAACAAAATTTCACTAAAAGCAAATGCAAGCTGGGATCGACCTACTGTAAATATCTAATAGCAATTACTACACCAGAAGAATCAATTGCGTGTTTTATTCATCCCATTCTAAGCATTTTTAAGCAATAGCTGGTGTTTTTTAAGAAAAATCTTTATCTAAAAGCAATGCTGAATGCAAAAGCAATTACTCAGATTTTTATTCATAGGTTTTTAAGACAAAGCAATTCCTACATTTTTATTCATTAGGGCCATTGAGTCAAGTTAAGTAATTACGATAGCTGATTGTCAACGAAATAAAGTAAAGTCAATTTTATCTCCCAGCATCATTAGAATATGAATAGAGCTATTGGATCTAGAAACATTGAAAACTTTGGGACCACCCAGCAATACCATGACTTCACATGTTATCTGATCCTGCCTCGTTTTATGCAAGGCTTGTTCAAGTGATACCCATTGCCACGCCTATTTTTATAAATAACTACAGGAAATGATGGTGTGATTACACGTTCTTTTTTCTTAAATTAATTAATGAATTAATAAATCACTATAAATGAAATCCTAGGATCAGTCAGTGCAAAACAGCTGTCGAGTATCGTGCAAATTTAGGTCCTAGCTCAATAAAGCGGAGAGTAGGGGGGGGGGTTAAGAGCGCCAGTGACTCAAGACGGATTAAGTCACGAATTCCACGCAAAGAAATGATGAAACCTAATTAACTCTATACAGAGATCCAAATAAAACAAGATATTAAAAAAAAGAATCGCAATATATTGCCAAAACAAGCAGCACGTATGCTCCACCACTGGCGTGCAAGTTAAATGAAAATATGTTATTCGAAACTAAAATCAATAGACCGTGATAATTAACTCTCTATACTCTAGGCGCTGAAGAAAGAAACTAAACCCAAACAAATACACGCATATTGCTCGTGAGTGAGTGTTTAGGCGCAGGAGACATTACAGGACCGCATCAAGATATTATGGGTAGTCATCAAAAATTTCATACAAGATAATTATTATCTTTTACAGTAAATTTCAGTTAGAGATTCACAAATGAGTTAACTACACTTTTTAGTTATTAGTAAGTAAGCTGCGCGCACTCATTCAGAAGAGGAACTTGAATCTTCTGAATCGTTTAAATGAATTATTAGAGGTTCAATTTGGGTATCGATGACATTGTCCAAATCCCACATTTTGACCTCAACCTTCTCCCGAACGTGGCGGATACAGTTTTTCCATTCCTCTGCCGTAACTCTATTGACTGCGATGTGAAAGAGATTTTTAACATCAGAAAATTTATAAGTATTATTATTCGACGCCACGTATTGCTTTATGTTGGCCCAAATCAGCTCAATAGGGTTCAGCTCACAATGGTAGGGTGGCAGTCTCAAGACAGATTTATTTTGTTTTTTGGCCATTTCGTCGATCATTTTAAAATCGTATTTGTATTTATGTCTATTGACTATACTTATCAATTCACCCTTGACCATTGTTTCATCAAAATCGATCTGTTTTGTGGCCAGCCATTGTTGTATGTTTGCTTTTTTAGTTGCCATTGTGGGAATTTTTTCTATTTTTCTAGAATGGTACGGGGCATTATCCAGTACAATAACAGCATTATTCTCCAGCTTTAGTAACATTTTGGAGAACCAATTTTCAAAGGAATTGCCGTCCATCTCCTCATGATAGTCCCCTGTCTTTTTTGATTCAAAGGCCCACAGTGCTTCGGGAACAAAGCCGTCTTCACTACCTACGTGACAAATGATCAGCCGTTTGCCTTTTCCTGGAAATAAATTATTCCTTACACTATGGATTGATTAAATTTGAAGGAATGAGGCAATTGAGTTCATTTAGCTGAATTTAAGAGTCACGGAATGCTGATCAAAAACTGAAAAACGTAGAAAATTGAAGTTTGCAACTTCTCAAAACCCATTCAAAGCAAATTGACTGCACCCAAAAATGATAATAAATTTCAAAATAACGCTTAAAAGAGGGTCGAAGTTTTTTTCCTAATGACTACACTGCGAATGCACCATTTTTGGAGAATATCACACATTATCTGCTATCACAGCATATTATTTGCCCGAATTTATCAAAATTAAATTGCCGGATAGATGAAGGAGCTTACCTGCAGGATTTTTCAATCCAGCCGAAAGACCGTCTAGAAAAGCCTGCCTTGATGATGTTACTGATTTGTCGACCCAAACTTTCGCTTGAGTATGTCCAGCATTCACCCACGTTTCGTCCAAATAGTAAATTTTTCTTTTTTCATCGCGAAACTTCCGAATCTTCCTAAGGTATTCCCTTCTCCACACAACAATTTCTTCTTTCTCTATTAACATACTGTTTCTTCCCCGTTTCAAGAATCGAAAATTAAGTTCCTTCAAAAGTTTTCGGTTCTTTTAAATGATGGAAGATCCTCATCAGCATTAACTAATCTTAATATGTTATCTACTGTAGGTATCTCATTTCGGAAGAAAAAATTATGCACTTTCCTCCTGATGGCAGTTCTGTCAAAGTCATCTACTCCGTCCGTTATCCTTTTTCTTGCAGGATACGGTTCTGGCTCAGAAAGTGAGTGAGTGCTCCTATATTCCTTAATGATCCTATAAACACTGGACCGACATACTCCAGAAATATGTGCTACCTTACATATAACTTCGTCCACGACCAAATCGGGTTTTTCTTGAATTTGGTTTTTGTATATATTTAATATTATTTGTTTTTCATTTGCACTTAAATGTAGCTTCTTAGCCCTTTTTTTGGGTGAGGTTGCGCTGATGTCAACCACTTCGTCGGCTGTATCTGTGTCAGACATCGTATCTTAGGCAATATATAAACAAAACGTTCCACTCGCGAAAAACGAGTATACGCTACTGAATGCATAATGCTTATGCAATGCAATCCTGTGCGTGAATTAACTGTTAGATGCCTGTCGTGTCATCTACAATCACGTTTACAAGTCCAAACCTGTGCAGATTCGTAGAGCGCCGACGACTGCTAGTGACCTTGAATTTGTCTGTAGATCGATGTTACTCCAGTCAATTTAGGTTCAAAGTGGATGTTTTCTAAACCAATTTGTTGTTCCTACATCAAAAATATATCGATGATGTTTTGTACTGGGAGCTCATGAAAGATCAAGGTAACTTATTTTAACAGTCATCCTTTTTCTAGTCTCAAGATGACACGAAAAAGGGTCTGTGGATTCACTAGAAATACACTGCCGAGGATGTTTAGACCTAAAGTGACTGGAGTATATCCGTGGATGCTTTCGAGGGATCTGTTCACGTGCTGATCACTGTTTACGTTTAATGTCTTTCTTCAGCGCCCAGAGTTTAAACGTTTACCTACGGAGGCTTTACAAATAGGGATTTTACAAGTAATTTAACGCCTAAACCTAAACTTATCTGGATGATGGTCTTGTCTGGAATGGTCTTCTTCCAGTTATAGCCCTAAGCGCAGCTGAGATGCCCTCAGCTCACAAACGCTCAGGCTAAAAACCAGTGGCCAGCAGTGAGCAGTGATGTAAGGAACGTTTGACGGTAGAGGCTGCTTGCTTGTTTCCAAAATTTACGGTATAAAAACCCTAGACAGAGAAAAAGACTGTTTAAAAATCTACTCTCTACTCTATGTCTGAGACAGAACTACACATTTGAAAGACTCAAACTTGTAGAAAAATCCGTGTACATTCTCTTTTAGAAGAAATTTTTTTTCTTTCTGCAAGGGCAAGAAAAGATAGAAATTTACAAAAGTGATGCACCCTCAGGAAGTTATTCCTTGTTAATTTACTGCAGCTCAAAATTCAAAATCTTGATTAATGAAATTTAATAAGCCCAAAATACAGTAAAATGCCAAACAAAATCAGGAACACTAAGAATTTCAGTCAGCAACAATCAATATATCAATAAATACTCCTATAAAATACCCAATTAAAATGATGTTTTAACTATTCACATCAGCGTTTTTTATCAAAGGGAAGAGATGACTGCCAATAAAATCGGCCGCGAAACAGCTACAAGGCAGCTACAAAACAAAGCTGGAGGAGTGTGAGTGGTGATTCTCCACAATGGCTTTCCACTAAAACGAATCAGATATTGAACAAACTTTTCAGGACAAGCATTAATGGACGTAGTCTGATGGCATACAAAAGAGAACTTACCGCTGGAGGTTAGATAGATAGATAGTTTATTGTCCTATTAGATCATGTTACATGATATAAGACTTGTCAATATCAATTTGAGGGTCATATATGCGTTTGAGCAAATATGCCAGAAAAATACTTATAATTATAAAATAAATAAGGACATTACAATTACAAAACATTTTAAAAGGTTAAATCACATTATAGGTACAGGTACAGTGCAAGAATCGTAATGTGTTCAATCTGTAACGGTAAAAATATGTACATATACAGCGACTTTTTTTATCACAAAAAATGTTCGTCTAGCCGGTAAAAATCATTGAAGCTGATACAAAGAAAAGAAAAGCGGTAGGAGGATCTGTTAGAAATACATAATAAATAAACACAATAAACATCGAGCAGTGAGGACAAATGGTTAAAAGCTTAAAAAGAGAGCATACATACTTTCGTTAAAACTCGAATAAAAAGTGAAATTAAAATACATTTACTCCACGATAATAGACAATTCACTGATAACGAAATGATTAACAGGTTAAAAGAATTTAAAAAAACAGATACTTTCATGTGTTAGTAAAACTCATGTAGAGAGTAATAGCATTTTTCAACCAGATATTTCCCAATACAAAATGGGCAGGTAGTATCCTAACCAACACAACTAAACGTAAGGTACAAAATAAAAGGGTACTACTCCATAAACTGGTGTTTGGGGCGTTAATATCACAACATCTGGAAGTTAACGAAAAAAAAAAACGCCAACACAACCAAAAGCAGAAAGAAAATGGCGCTGGACTGTCCGCTCACGCAACCCCCTAAAAAAAGGTTAACTAAGTGGCCCTGAAGAAGTCACGTTCGACAGAAGATCAAAAGGAACAGATAAAAGCCGGTAAAGAAGGTATCTTGATAGTAAAGCAAATTTTAACAGAAGGTATCTTGATAGGAAGGTAAACATACGGCTCGTACGTGGAAAAATCATAAGATGGCGCGCTGGTTGCCAATGGGCAGACTGTAGACAGAAACAAATCTGTCTACGAGGGACGAACAATATTTTATGAGGAAATTTCTAAGATAGTCGTCAATAATACTATAACACTAGTGTCCAAACAAAAGATTTCAATACAATACTGAGTCGCTGAGAATGACAGATATAATACGTGAGAAATTATACAATCAATAAACTATAAAATTCGCGAAAAGAAAATCATTGAAAAGACTTTGGCCTAGGAATCGGTACTCTACTATTAATAAAGAGAAATTCAAATTACTGATAAGCGGTCAAAACTGTAAATAAAGGTTACGTGATTTTGGCACGTCACACCATATTTGATCAAGTTAGCCTTAGAAACAATTCTAGTCACTTAACTGACGTTGTGTAATATTAGTTGTGTTTGTAAACACACTGATCAGTTCCTGTCATTTGTTTTTGACTCCGATTGTAAGTATTGTGACCTAAAAATGGCATTTGTGGCTAACAATCCGTCCAAATATAATCAGCTCGCTGTCATGCAACATTTGTGTGCTGAAGGTTTGCAACGATCGCAAATTCATACGCGAATGCAAGCAGTGTGTATGAAAACGCATGTTTTGCGTAACTGTCAAGGAATGGTGTCGAAATTTTAAGAGTGGAAGAGAGGAGACGAATGATAAACCGCGACCAGGTGCATTAAGTACTACACCAGCAGGCAGAAATGTGGCATGTGTGGAAGGCATGCTTAGAGAAAATCGTCGAACTTCAATCAGAACAATTCAAGAAAATGTTGGTGTGAGTATAGGATCTGTCCATAGTGTCGTACACAAATTGGGTTACAGCAAACTTTATGCGCAATGGACTCCTCGCCTTTTGTCAGAGCACCAAAAAAGCTTGCGAATGGACTTATCTTTGCAAGATCTCACGGAGTACAAGCAAAACGATAATAACTTTCTTTCTTCAATAATTGCTGGCGACGAATCTTGATGTCATTATTGTGAACCATCCAGTAAGCTATCATCGCTACAATGGAAACACGCAAATTCTCCGCCGCCAAAGAAGTTTAAATCAACCTTCTGCAGGCAAGGTCATGTTTACATTTTTTCGTGGCGTACTATATTTATTTGGAAAAATAATGCTACCAATCCCCTGTAACTCCGCCACTGGTGCACGATAATTTTAAGTAAAGACTTTTGAATTTGGACAATGCTTAGGTAAATCCACATACCAAATTTTAGTGCATTCCAGTTGACGGTTTTGAAGATATTAAAAAAGTAGTTTTTTATTTTTAAACTTCAACACCCCCGTATCTTTTTAATGAATACCTCGAGGAAAAAATGTTACATAGAAGACCCTCCATAAAATGCGGCCCTTTGTATGATGTTTTATTTATGGTCACGAGTTTTGAATCACCCTGTATAGAAATGCACGGGTCTTCTTCCGTTAGAGTCCGTGCGACGTCCCGCCATCTTCCCTGTATCCTCCCATAGCTCTACTCTACCCACTACACTACACTGCGTGGTGGCTGAATTATAAAAACTCACAGCCAGTCTAAAGGGATCATATTTTCATTCAAATGTTGGTAAAACGAGAATTGATGTTGTGCCGCCGGTATTCATATCCCTGAAAATGGAAAGCCTAAGCAAATACGGAACGAATATTATACATAAAACATGTACCAATCCCAGCAATGCTCCGGCTCCTCAGGATTCAAACAAGCCGATGCAAATTATTTCTATTGCAAATGCACGCGAAAATATGAAACGCTATGACTACCATATAAGTGGGTACGTAACATAGTTCTGTCCGTGGCATATAGGTATGTATGTTTTACTATCTAATTCTTCTTATAGAGAGATGTACCTCAGTTGAGATGTGCCAGAGGCGTAGTCCTATCTACTTTTCTTTTTGAGCTTTCTAATGTTCGTTTCTTTGACGTATGACAGGTAAAAGGGAAGTACCTTCATTACGATCGTCTTTAATTTTAGTATTATTTAGTGAGATTGTCAAAGTCCTTTACCAGTTTAACAGAGAAAAAAGTTCAATTAATCCAATTAAAGTTTTAAATTGGCCAACTAAAAAACTAATTAACATGTGACAGCTAACAATATTAGTTAGTCCGATTAAGTTCCGATTTGACAAACAGTTTACCTGAATGAAACTAGTTTAATTGAATCGAAACGGTATCGTTTAATTAAACTTATCAAACTGTTTACTTATATTGTGTACACCCGTTCATTTAAAATTAGTGGACCGTTGAAATGAGCTTACCTATTCCAAGTAAAATATTATCTCATTTAGATTATGGAGAATTTTCGGATAATATTTGGAATTGCTTTTTTCCACTTAAATTTAACTAGACTTTCTTCGACACAATCTGCCACAATTATCAGAAGATGTTCCTCTAAATGTGAGACAGAATATGTGGTTCCTACATGATGGGGCTCCACCATATTTTAAACGAGTCCATGAACATCTAAATAATGAGTTTCCGAATAGATGGATTTAAAGCATGTAGGTCTATTTGAAAAAAGAATTGGTGAATCATAGTGGAGCAGTAAATACTCTTGAAGAACTTGAACAGCGTACTGATAATGCTTGTGATTTAATTCGTGGACGCTGGTAAAGGGTTGTGGATTCGCCAAACAAGATATTGCGTCAATCGAACAAACGGGGACCATTTAGAAAAGTTTTTGTGAAAACGGTATCTATCCATTTTACCTTGATAATGATTTTTTTTTTATAATTTTCAATAGTGTAAACTATCTTATTATGTAAATTTTATACAAGTGATTTTTGATATATCGCCTTCTTTTGACGGGTTCTAGAAGCTATTAAAGTAAATAACTCAACTTTGAATTATACTAAGTGACATATAAATCCGAACACCCAGTTTAAATGGTTTTATTTTAATAAAATTTTGTATAAGTACTTAATGAAGCATAATAAGAAAATGAAAAAAATTTCAAAATGATTGCACTGCTTTAAACCCCTTGACCTTTAATAATGTGTGGATACACCCTGATGTGCTACGCATTCTCCAACGCCCCTAGGCATGCTTCTGATCAGGTCGTCAATGTCCTCCTGTGGTATCTCATTCCAGGCAACCACCAACTCCTCTGGAAGAGCTTCTAGAGTCTGAGGAGGACGTTGCAAATTGAGCAATCTCCTACCCATCATATCCCACACGTGCTCAATTGGGGATAAGTCGGGAGATCTTGGTGGCCATGGTAACAATGTGTCATCATTATGTTGAAAGAAGTCTATTGTGACTCTTGCAACATGTGGTCGGGCATTATCTTGTTGGAAAGTTGGATCTGCCAGGGTGTCAAGATAGGGTAAAAGATGGGGTTCTAGAACTTCGTGGATATAACGCTGCGCGTTCATGTTACCTCTGATGAAGATTAAAGGTGACCTGGAACCATAAGCTATAGCACCCCAAACCATAACTCCAACAGTGTGATGAACATGTCTTTCAACAAAAAACTGTGGATTCCTCCTTTCACCACGTCGCCTTCTAACCCTGGCACGACCATCGTGCATGCCTAAACAAAATCGAGACTCGTCACTAAAGACAATACTGTTCCATTCCTGATCCCAGAGTGACCGTTGTCTGCACCACTCAAGGCGATTACGTCGGTGTTCTCGAGTTAAAGGGAGGACCCAGTGTGGCCGGTTTGAAAACAAGCCAAAACTTCTCATTCGTCGGTAAACACTTCGCATGCCAATAGGTCTTCCGTGTTCTGCAAACTATTCATTTGCAATGGACCTGGTAGTGGAGAAACGGTCCCTTAAGGCCACTAATCTTAGGCGGCGATCTTCACGGTCTGTTGTTCTACGGCGGCGTCCAGTGCCCCTTGCTCTTTGCGTACGACCTTCTCGAAGCCATGCCTTACAACACCTAACCACAGTGTCTACACTTCTTTGTACTCTAACTGCAATTGCCCGAAAAGAAAGTCCAGCTTCCCGAAGTCTCACTATACGGCCCCTATCAAACTCACTAAGTTGACGAAATCGTACAGGTCTCCGTACTCTAGGCATCGTAACCGATCGTAAAGGATGTCAAGAACCAAAATCCGCCAACGTTGATTCTTTACTGCGGCTGAAATATTCATTTTTAGAGCGTTAGTGAATTAAAAAGAAGCAGTATAAAAACCGGAATGTCCAACTGATAAGGCTGAAAATTTTTTCACTTGTTATTTACAGTAAGATAAATACATTCACCAACTTTTATTAAAATAAAACCATTTAAACTGGGTGTTCGGATTTATATGTCACTTAGTATACTTCCGGAGAGCGACGGAGAAACGAATTTTCTCAAAACCCGTTTTTTTCCTGACGTTATTTGTAGTGGGAACTCCAAATAAATTGCACGGTAACATTGCCACTCTTCCTCCTTAACAAGATAACGTAATTAGGATATTAATATGAGGATTCGTCTGTTGTTCTTCAGCATCAACATTATTTTCTCTTATGAACGCCATATTGAATAGATGAATTGCTTTGTAATTCTGATTGCAAAAATGTCATACATTGACATCGCCAAACCTAAGTTATTAAAAAAAAAACTATCTGATAATTTCAAGGCTAACCTAGGAAATTCTGCCGTTCAGAAAACTAAGGTTTCGCAAGTTTACTAAAAGAAATATGTAAGCATGTAGAAGCTAAAAAACCTAACTAATTGAAGAAAGGCACAAGTGGATTAAGGTGTCATGCAACATTTAAAAAAAATGCTTTTTGCATTAAACTGATCTTAAGGAATGATTACAGTGATTACTTTGTTGCTAAAGAAAAGATAATAACTAACTAAACTAAATATTTAAAATTTCAATAAAGTAAAAAGTCCCGATAAAAAATGTTTGAAGTCAATTTTCTCAATAAAATGATTTTGTTACATGACACCTTCATCCACTTGTGTCTTCAATTATTTATCTTTGATATTGTAGCCTTTTGTGGACAATTGTACAAATCTGCCAAACTGAACCGATGATCGAACAATGTTAAACACTAAAACGATGCCGAAATGTGGTGATGAAAAGTGAGTGACGAAATACGTGCGAGTGACAGGTGACAAGTGTCAGATGTGGCGTGAACTATGTCAACGTCGCTGTCGCGTGCCCAGAGTTGGCCGCTTCTCAGCAACGCTGCGCAACCGGACGAAGCAAGGAATACGGCAACAAAGAACCAAGCGCAGGTAAGATTTATTATTATAATATATATACTAAGTGACATATAAATCCGAACACCCAGTTTAAATGGTTTTATTTTAATAAAATTTTGTATAAGTACATAATGAAGCATAATAAGTAAATGATAAAAATTTCAAAATGATTGCACTGCTTTAAAGCCCTTTGACCTTTACTAATGTGTGGATGCACCCTGATGTGCTACACATTCTCCAACGCGCCTAGGCATGCTTCTGATCAGGTGGTCAATGTCCTCCTGTGGTATCTCATTACAGGCAACCACCAACTCCTCTCGAAGTGCTTCTAGAGTCTGAGGAGGACGTTGCAAATTGAGCAATCTCCTACCCATCATATCCCACACGTGCTCAATTGGGGATAAGTCGGGAGATCTTGGTGGCCATGGTAACAATGTGACATCATTATGTTGGAAGAAGTCTATTGTGACGCTTGCAACATGTGGTCGGGCATTATCTTGTTGGAAAGTTGGATCTGCCAGGGTGTCAAGATAGGGTAAAAGATGGGGTTCTAGAACTTCGTGGATATAACGCTGCGCGTTCATGTTACCTCTGATGAAGATTAAAGGTGATCTGGAAGCATAAGCTATAGCACCCCAAACCATAACTCCAACAGTGTGATGAACATGTCTTTCAACAAAAAACTGTGGATTCCTCCTTTCACCACGTCGCCTTCTAACCCTGGCACGACCATCGTGCATGCCTAAACAAAATCGAGACTCGTCCATTCCTGATCCCAGAGTGACTGTTGTCTGCACCACTCAAGGCGATTACATCGGTGTTCTCGAGTTAAAGGGAGGACCCAGTGTGGCCGGTATGAAAACAAGCCAAAACTTCTCATTCGTCGGTAAACACTTCGCTTGCCAATAGGTCTTCCGTGTTCTGCAAACCATTCATTTGCAATGGACCTGGTAGTGGAGAAACGGTCCCTTTAGGCCAATAATCTTAGGCGGCGATCTTCACGGTCTGTTGTTCTACGGCGGCGTCCAGTGCCCCTTGCTCTTTGCGTACGGCCTTCTCGAAGCCATGCCTGACAACACCTAACCACAGTGTCTACACTTCTTTGCACTCTAACTGCAATTGCCCGAAAAGAAAGTCCAGCTTCCCGAAGTCTCACTATGCGGCACCTATCAAACTCACTAAGTTGACGAAATCGTACAGGTCTCCGTACTCTAGGCATCGTAACCGTTCGTAAAGGATGTCAAGAACCAAAATCCGCCAACGTTGATTCTTTACTGCGGCTGAAATATTCATTTTTAGAGCGTTAGTAAATAAAAAAAAAGCAGTATAAAAACCAGAATGTCCAACTGATAAGGCTGACATTTTTTTCACTTGTTATTTACAGTAAGATAAATACATTCACCAACTTTTATTAAAATAAAACCATTTAAAATGGGTGTTCGGATTTATATGTATATTATATTGTGTTCGTGCAACCTTATGTGTAATTTTGTTCTATTGAGATTGGATGAAAAGGATGTCACTATAGCACATCGTAGATCATCAAGATTCTATAACTCGAGAAGATATTTTCACTTTGCGATTGAATCTAGTACCACTTTGCGCATGGCGTCACTCGGTGACAAATGCTCCGCTCGCTAGTATGAGAGCGTTTTCTTTTCGATATTTGGAATATTTGCCTAAAATTTTTTTGCGTTGTCGACTTTACATGATAATTTCAGTATTGTATAGAACGTTTTGTTTGTATCTTGACGTTTCGCCAATACAATTTAATGAAGTACATCTAAAGAGACAGAATACGTTGCCGTTTTATTTAAAAAAATGAAAAATTGACGATAGACTTAAGACTTTTTTTATTGAAGTAAACTGGTTTCAAATAATACATTTGCGCATCAGTGACACATTAATTTTTATATTACCTTTTTGTGCAGAATAATTGTGGAGAACAGGATACAGTGTACATGGTGTTTCAAATTCGACCCTCGCGATTGCGATCTCAGAAACTGTAAGAGATACGAAGTCACTTCAATGGGGGCAAAATTGCGTATTTAGGTATTTAACAAATTACCACTTGGAAAGTTTCAAAATCTAAAGTACTTCCGGAGAGAGACGGAAAAAACCGAATTTTCCTTATTTCATTTGCAGTAGGATTTCAAAACAAATTGCACATAACATTGCCACATGTTCTCCTTTATAAGGTGGCATAATCAGAATTTCAATATGACGTTTCGTCTCTTGTCTTGTCTCTCTCCGGAAGTACTTTGGATTCTGGAAAGTTTCTAAGCGGCATTATATTATTTACTAAATACTTAACCTTGCTCCCATTTAAGCGGCTTCGTATCTCTTACTGTTTCCGAGATCTCAATGGTGGTGGTCCAATTTGAAACAGCCGGTATGTAACATTTTTATAATTTTATATGAAATGTGTTAATGGTTTTTTAATCTTTTTTATGGGTACGTGTTAATAAAAGTGTTTTGTATTGGTAAACAGTTTTATAGAGCTTATTTTACTATCTTTCCCAATTCTAGATCTTTCATTTATATCTCTATTCAACATACAGATATTGAAATATATTTTACATCTAACTGGCGTGGCTAAGCTCATTAACGATTTTAAATAATTTTCTGTCAACTTAATGACTCATCGTTGACATTTAAAAAAATATGTTCGAGTTCATTACATTTAATTACAAAATCAGGGTTTGGTTTTAGTAGGTCAACTTCAGGAAGATGGTTCACTCAGGAAAATGAAACTTTATTGCTGTTTGGAATATAACCCAGACCTTTTTTCAGTCAGTTGTATGCAATAAGCCCTGGAAAGTTTTCGGAACCATCCGATCCTAGTTCTTGAACATGCTGTTCAGGAAACGCCAATTTAAAATGACCTTGGTTTTCTTTTCGTTGTTGCTTGAACAGCCCACCGCTGCAGATTACACCGAAGTTGAACGTTTACTTTACTGTGTGCCACGCCTTTTTTATAAATAAAGGAAATGGTGGTGTGTTTCCGTTTTCCTTTGTCAACTGTCTAGTGGGGTGCACATCTGGTCCTACCTCAATAAAGCCGAGCGAAGGGGGGGGGGTCAAGAGCGCCAGGGACTCAAGACGGATGAAGCCACAAATCTTCGAGATGTTGGTCGGAACTTGTTTTGCTTGACCACCCACACAAAATAAATAAATCTAATAGCAATGACGTCAACTAGTTAATTGTACAGAGAGCCAAATAAAACGCAATACATTTAAAAGAATCACACATAATGATGCGAATATTTGAGGCTGTGAATCTACATGAAAAAATAAGGTTAGTATGCTTTATAAACTATCTTCCAAAAACATTTCCTTACAAAAACTCGGGGTGTTGAAGTTTTAGGAAAAAAATGGAAATTAATATTTTCCGAACCGCTTCAGATATTTCACTGATATTTAGTACGTAGTGAAAGTTAATAAAGTTGTATATTTTTCAATGCAAACAATTTTTTTAGCTTTAACAGTATTGACTTAAGAAAAAAATAATACAAAATGATTTTTGCCAAATAAAAATAATTTCTGAATTCCGCGTTTAATTTAAAACAAATGAGTTATTTTCCTTCGATGCGCCATTTTTGAGTAAAAAAAATAAAAACCGTTCTGTTGTCTAACTTGCAAAATTATTCTTAACTTAATTGGAAAAATTAAACACATTAGGGGTAATGAACAACAACAACTGACAACATAATCATAACATTAAAACCAACCAAGTGATTACAAAAATTGTTGAAAATGGCCCCCTTCACTTGGAATGCATGCTTCCGCCCTCCTCATGGAATTGCGCACTCGTTGAAATATCCCTGGAGTGTTTTTTATTCTATCACAAGCTGCAACTATTCTTTCTCTTAGTTCCTCTATAGTGTTAATGGGACTTGTGTACACTAGTGTCTTAAGATAGCCCCACAAAAAGAAATCTAAACTGTTTAGGTCTGCCGACCTTGGTGGCCATTCTCGAGGCCCACCGCGGCCAATCCAACGATTTGGATAAACAGTTTGTAAATAATTACGAACCGCTACACTGAAATGCGCTGGTGCACCATCATGCATTGACCACATATTGTTTCTTATTACCAACGGAACATCGTCAAGCAGCAAAGGCAATTGTTGTTGAGGAAACTTGAGGTAATAATAATAATAATTCCTCTCCATACGTTAACCGAAAATTGGTGTTGGAAATGGGTTTCGGTTATGGCATAGAGATTTTCTTCTGCTATGGTAAAGATATAACAAAGAATCCACTAAAATTTTCCAAACAATTTGATGGCAAATTTTTAAGTATCTAGCGATCTTATACTCTCGTACTCATTTCAGGATGTTCTTTGACTTTGTGCAGCACTGCTTCCTCAATTTCAGCTGTTCTCACACTTAGAGGTCTAGCTTCAGATGTTCCTTTTCGGACAGAACCAGTTTTAACAAGACGACGAAAGAATGAAAACGATGTCACAAGGAACAGATTTGAATAACAGAGACTTGTCAGATGTCAAAAGCCAGTGACAAATTCCAGAGCAACTAGATATTTATTGCTAAATTGCATTTTTCAATTATTATTACATTAATTTTCTCGGACAATAGAACGGTTTTTATTTTTTACTCAAAAATGGCGCATGGAAGGAAAACCATTGAAGAGAGATCATTTGTTTTAAATTGAACGGGGAATTCAAAAAAGCATTGGCTTACCATTTTTTTCGTACGTCACTGTTAACGCTAAAAATTATTTTTGCATTGAAAAATATGCAACATTATCAACTTTCACTACGTACTAAATATCAGTGAAGTATCTGAAGTGGTTCTGAAAATATTAATTAATTTCCATCTGTTTTCCTAAAACTTCAACACCCTGAGTTTTTGTAGGGAAACATTTTTAAACCACAGTTTATTGAGCAAACCAACATTAATTTTTCATGTAGATTTACACCCTTAAATATCATTAAGGAACACCCTGTATATTAACTATCAACAAATCAAGTAGCACATAATTATCCACAATAAAATGTTCCACTACTGCTATGTAAATTAAATAATATATTATATAAAATTACTGCTCTAGAAAATGATTAAATTATGATAATTATTCCTGCTAAACGTTTACCATGGTATACGAACGCGATAGGTTTTACAAATATTATAGCATCAGAAGTATAATTGAAATGTACTAATTTAAAAAGAAAACTAAAACCTAAACATATCTGGATGGTTGACTTCTCCCGGTCACAGCTCTAGACGCAGTCGAGGTGACCTCTGTTCACAGAAGCTCAGTCCTTTTGGTTTAAATCAGTAACCAATAGTGCACAGTGTCGTAAGGCGCAAAGTATGGGCCAATTGCCTCGCACTCAAAATATACGGTGCAGAAAAATAGGAAACACACCACTATTTTCTTTATTTATAAAAAAGGCGTGGCAAATTTCGTGAGGCCCAACGTGGGGCCCGTCATTTTGGACATACCTACAGGTAAACAGAGCCAAATAATTTGTGGGATCTTTTCAACAGACTTTTGAAAATTTATTGAGACCTTTAAACATAACTTATTACTCTATTATTGATTTTTTTTGTTGATACGGCAACGGTAGGTAACTGCCGTTATTGATTATATTACTTGATATTTTTTTTAATTATTGATTATTGTGGCTCCTTCCTTTGTTTGTCGGCATGAGGGATTTTAAAATGGACGTTGGTCACCTTAAGAAATAGATGTAACTTCATGAACCCTCAGTCCGTGCTGTTTCTGTTGTTGAAAGTCATAGAATGACAAATAGGGAAGTAAAGGCAAACGATGATGTAAGTACACTTTCAAGATAAGACGCCCAAAACAAATTTCTTGCTACTCAATCTAGGTTGGTCCGCCCCCTCAATGCCTTCTTGCGCTGGAGAGGTTAAAATCCCATGAAAATGGACGTAGAGTAGCACCAAACAAGGGCCAAAACAATTTTTAAACCAAATGATGGGCCGACACGCCTTCTTAACCAGTGATTCAGCAGTTCTTCCGTCAGTCAGTCAGTTGACTGTCAATCAAGGACAAAAGTGAGAGGGCGTGATTTTGCCACGTCAAATGTTTGTTAATTATATTTCACAGAGAGATTCACAAACTAACGTAACTAATCGCAAATTACGTGCATGTAAAGCAGTACTCTTGTCAACCGTCTGGGACGATTTTTGTCACCAAGTGACGTCACGCGCGCTATAGAGCCTGATCGCATGCGCGTGGGCTTATCTTCTCGAGTAATAATGCTCAACTATCACGACAGCTATTTAGAAAAACTGAAAACTGAAAATTATTTCAGCAGCTGCAAGCCCGTCGGTTCTTGTGCCGTCACTACTACCCCGAAGGTGGCTGGGGTTGGGTGGTGGCCACCTGTGGTTTTCTGGTGCACTTTCTCAACCACGGTGTGCAACTGTCCTGTTCGCAGCTGATTTCACCGGCCGCCTTTAAGTTTCATGTTCATCCGGGATATCCAGCAGGTAACATTATCATCCAAACTGTGTTTTGTGACTTTTGAAAGTACTGTTAACATGATGAAAACTGTGAAGATATGATTGATGAGTGGGTAGTTGGAACATGATGAAAACTGTGAAGATACCAAGTATTCATGATTGATGAGTGGATATTTTATTTGGTAACACAAAAATCAAAATCTATCCGATGCCACTGTGAATCACTACATACTGGAAAAAATAATTGCATACCTTATCGTAGATAATCCTATAACCGATGCTGGTTTACGTAAACGTCATTTCACACAACGGTCGACTGTATATTTCTTATAAAAGGTCCCTCCATTTATGTCTGTCAGACACGTCAATTTTATTTCCAGGCGGACGTCTTTTCACCTATAGCCATACATTACAGGATGAGCTAAAAATAAGATATTCCGTGACGTTTTAGATTTTTAAATGGAAACCCCCACTTTATAATTTTCAGATATTCCATGAAGATGTTAGTAACTTTTATATAATAAAAATTATATCTATCTTCAAACGTTTTTAAGCTATTTGAGTTTATAATAAAATTCGACTTAATACTGATAATAGTGGAATGCACGGCAACAAATAATAATTATTATAATCATGGATACCAACAAGAACATCAGTCAGTGTCATCATATGTCGTAAAAAAATGTCTTTCATTTCAAATTTTTAAGTTACCTACCTAGTTTGGATAAATATTGAACAATGACTTATTCAATATTCAAGAGCCACTGCCAGTTGCTCAATACGTAACATCCACACAAAAATATTAACAAGTAGGTGGCTAAGTTGGTAAGAAAATTTGAAGTAAATGGATCTCTGTCTAATATTCGCCGTAATCGCCACGTAGCACTTAATAACACAAAAAGCACCCAGCTTCTTGATGATTTACATGCTTAATAATACAAAGACTTTGGAAAACCAAACTTCACAAGTACAAGATAAAACTTGACGATGAACATAATGAAGACGAATTTGATAGAAGGTTGAAGTTTTGCGAGTTAATGTCCTAACATTTAATCAGCAATGCAAATCTGATATTTAATGTTTGTTTCCTGGATGAGTCTACGTCCTTTTTACATGGGGCGCCTGAACTATACTTTAGCGCAAATAGCAAGTATTACGTTTACTATTTTAAAATGAAAGATTAGGATGTGATTTGCACGAAATTATCATTTTTTCGTTAAGGAGCCCTCTGCTTGCTATTCTATAGAACTTCAATGTTGTATTTTGTGTAACAATACTGTGGCATAGAATACTGCTTTATAAGCTGTTTTTTCTTGTTTACACAACATATTGCTCAAAATTATATGAATATAACATACGCTGTGGATTACTGTGACACTGTTCATCGCAACAATGCAATTTTGCACTATTTTAATGATGAAAATAGTTAATTGTTAAATAGTCATCATTTCCTTTATTTCAGATAAATATTCCCATCACTATGCCACCAACACTATCATACTTTCTCCATCTAGTCGCGATGTTGCCAAATCATTGATAGTAATATACCTTAATTTGGTTTGTCATGAAAATGCCCTACGATAGCGTTAGCTCTTTTTTGAAGAATGCCTAATGCCCTCGACAAAACTACTTCGGTTATTGTTTTTACTATATTATAGCTATAATCTATTCTCTTTTTGTATGTATGAACTTAAAGAATTATTTAAAGTGAAGCTGATATCACAAAATATACCTAATTAAATGGGATATGCGAAAAGTTGGGAAATCTCGAAACTGGAGATACTACATACCAAAATATGTGAATTGACCTAAACATACCTCAGTCCCAAAGTTGATAGTTTCAGAAATACAGGACGTCAAAGTTACAAATTTATTTTCTATTTTTCCTTGCTGCTTGAGAGGTATTTCAGATTTTGGCTTAAAAGTCGGTGTAGGGAGGTTTATTAGTATGAGAAACAATAATCCGTTATTTCTTATGGACAAACTTCTAGAGGGCGCCACTTACTGTTTCGGAAAATTACTTATCATACATTTTTTGTGCTACCCTGTATACAACAACTGAACGAAAAATCTTATTTTCTCGTATTTCCACAACAAAAAAGTTTACTTGCCAGAAGTATCTAACGCTCATAGTTATCGAGATATTTGTTTTTAAAAGTTCCAATGCATTCTTTGTACCATGATCAAACATTTTTATAACAGAATAATCAAGTTACTCTGGATAATATCTATGGTTTCTAATATTTGTCATAATATTGCTTCAAACTTCATGAATAATTTTGAGTTGACAATAAGTTGTTAAACATCATGGAGTATACGTGATATTCTGATATGCATTTAATGTACGTTTAAAAACAAATATCTCGGGAACTATTAACTTTAGACACTTATTTAGATACGTATTTCTGCTGGTTGGCTTCATCAGGCCCGAAATGAATGCACATATGCAACTACAAAAGTAGAGACACACGCCTATACATCCTGATACGGGTGTAACCTGAGGAAACAAAGATGGAGAGGAAAAAAAGTCACACGAAGTCCACAACAAGAGCCAACCTACACATTGTAGTATAAAATGGCTAGAAGACCTCGAATTTTCAAGGCGACAAATAACCACAATATAACCGACCGCGTGGTTGTGGTTATTTGTCACCTTGAAAATTCGAGGTCTTCTAGCCATTTTATACTACAATGTGCAGGTTGGCTCTTGTTGTGGACTTCGTGTGTCGTTTTTTTTTCCTCCAACTTCGTTTCCTCAGGTTACACCCGTATCAGGATGTATGGGCATGTGTCTCTACTTTTGTAGTTGCATATGTGCATTCATTTCGGGCCTGATGAAGCCAACCAGCAGAAATACGTATCGCTCGGGTTACCTATCCTATTTTCTGCTCGAATCTACTTTTTGCGGATTTTGTCCATTATTTTCCTATTTTTGTTATATACCTTTCTCCGCATGATAATTTTCTCTTTATATATATATATATATATATATATATATATGTATATGGTAACACAAAACAAACAAAACAGTTATGATAAGTTATTTACCGAAATAGTGCTCTAACTGACGCCCTCTAGAAGTTTGGCCATACAAGATAAAGGATTCTTGTTTCACATACTAGAAAACCTCCCTATACCGAGTTTTATACCAAAATCTGAAATACTTCCTAAGCAATAAGGAAAAATAGAAAATAAGATTGTAACTTTAACACCCTGTATCTCGCTCAACTTTTGTACTAAGGTATGTTTAGGTCAATTCACATATTTTGGTCTGTAGTATCTCCAGTTTCGAGATTTCCCAAACTTTCACAAAATGTGAATATGAGAAATAACTGAAAAAGTAGGTATTGCCAATCAATAAATAATGAAAACATAACAAAGAGCATTGCATTGATGATTTGGTGAAATGGCCGTTGATCTTTTGCCTTTTGTATTTTTTGTCACGCGAGCCGCTGGTGCATTTTCCACTGTTTATTCAGATACTGTTCAAAGTTTTATCTGGTTTTCGGTAAATATTGGAAAAACTTCTTATAAAACAAGCCATTTACAATAAATTAAGACTTTTATTTTGAAAATAACCTCATTTTTTATTACGTATTTCTTCCAAAAAAGCTACAACTTGGCAACAATGGACAACATCTATCTTATCTGTCAAGAAGAAGAATTGTTTGCACTTTCAAATATGAGCCCTTCTTATCACAGTTTCTAGAATTTTGTAATAAACTCAAATAGCTTCATAACGATTGAAGATAGGTATAAGCTGTATTATACAAAAGTTACTGAAAACTTGATGGAGAATTTAAAAATAAAAAAAATGGGGGTTTCCATTCGAAAATCTAAACTGTAACGCAATATTGTACGGCTATAGGTGAAAAGACGTCATCCTATAAATAAAAATTGACGTGTCCGAGCGTGTTTCCCAAAATATGCAAGAAGAGTCACAAATGGGAGTGCGACCTTTTCGTGGGGCCAAAACATACTCCGATATACGCAGAATTCGTTATGGATTACAATACATGGGAACGTAGTGCATGCTTCACCATATCCCATTATTTAGTTTTTACCTGATGTGTTATGATATACGTAAGCTTGATTATTTTTGTACATAAGTTGTTATGCAATCTATTTTACAAGATGTAGAAAAGTATATGGATATTAATGAAATGCTGTCGACTATCAATTGGGATGGACTGCTTCCGCATCGTTCAGATGTCAATGATATGTTTGAAATTTTTACGGTCAAGCTCAAAGATGTAGTTGAAGCATGTGTACCTAAATTTAAAATCAAGCGTGGTTATCCTATTCACTTTAAGTAAGAAAGTGTCAGAACTATAGAGAGGAAGAAAACATCACAAGAAATACAGATTGTATAATGTCTTAGGAGCAGATTACGCTGAATACTCAGCCGTGGGGGAACAATCTAAACAGTTGACAGCCACAGACTTTCAAAATTGTGTAGCTAACGTAGAAAATGAAATTCAAGTCTTTCCTCTGTTTAGAGTTCATTATGAGCTTTTCTAGTTCTCGTTCGTTTTTGGAATTTTAATATTGTTCTTTGAACTCACGTATCAGAACGTTATTCCTTGTTCCATTTGCTTTACGGTACTTTCTACTTGTACTTGTTATTATAGGTCGGATAGTTAGGCATTCTTTTCTTCTTTGAGCTATTTCATCATTCGACCAATACTTTTCTTCCCTCACTCCACCATTTTTGTGGACCACGTCAAAGGTGTTGACACGTGCTGTTATGACTACATCCTCCAGCATTTGGACTTTGACCTAGTCATTTATAATCACCCAGTGTTGTGTTCCATAGGACTAGCTGCAGATTTCCGGGGCATGTTTTTAATTTTGCTTCATTTATCTTCCACATGCGGATCTTGTGTCTATGGTCTTCCATTTTTGAAAGTTTTCATTTCAAACATCATATATTTATATTCGTTCTGGTTGTCATCATCGAGTACTTTCCAAATTTTTTATTTTGCCAGTCAAAGTAATATCGATTTATGATTTTTGGCTTGCTCTGACAATGGCTGGCGCGTCACCATTGTTTGCTTGGACAAGGCTTCTTGCTGCAAGAGTTTCTTCAATGAGCTCTTCTCTTTTGTCAGGTATCCGGGATCCCCAAGTTTTCGAATTCGAATAGACATACTGCTTTATACATGAGAAGTTCGAATTCATTTAGTCTTTTTGTCTTCAAAAAGTATCTCTGAGCTGCTAAAACTGCTACGAAGGTCTCGTGGTGTGGTAGCTGCCGATCGGGATATCGCTGCTGGTAGAGTTTTAGCGTTTCACGTGCATTTCAGTCAGTACAGAAAAAATTCAGCACCCACTTTCTAATTCATATATACCACAACGTAGATATGTCGCGATTTAACAAAAGAAGCGATGTCTATTTTTCACTTGAACACTCGGCGATTATCAAAAACAAGCAAATAAATCAAGTTACATATTCTGTAATCCAGCATGCCTTGTAACACTGAACATGCTTTGGCAATTTGATTGCGATTTTTCGTATGCTGAAACGAAAAATAATTGCCGCACTTTAAAATGACCGGGTTTTCGCGTTAATTTATTATTATAATATATTATAATCGATATATAGGTTAATTGAGGCTGTCTTACTACATATTTTTAGGCATTCAGAGACTGACAATACACTGTGAGATAAAGTGGAATGGACTTACAATTCAAACTACAAAATTGATGACTAAAAATGCAGGGTATTATTGTTTACCACGTTTTAGGAAAAAAAGTTCATATGAACATATGTCCTATTCCTCTTAACTTTTGAGCTACAGGGTAAAAAAAATTCGTTTTCTTATCATAGCCTTAATACTGTTCTGGATATTTTTATCAAATTTGACATGCACCTACAAAGCACCAATAGCCATTTTTTGATGTAGAACATTTTTTAATATCTCAACCAATGGCGTCCGTACGGGATGTATACCGGCATTTCTTTTTCAGAAAATAAAAATTTTTTGGAATCCTCATTCGTTTTGCAACAAATTTAACATTTTGACTTTCTTCCGTCCGATGTACCGTTTTCGCGTAAAAAATAAAAATTAGTTTGGCTATTTTAATCAATTCTGGCTTTACTTGAAAAAACATATCTTACCTACAAACTATCAAACGAGATTTTAAAGACTGTGCAAAGCATGAAAATTAAAAGAACAAGTTTGCAACAAGTTTTGGCAAATTTCTAATACCAATTAATTTAATTATCAAAAGGATTGTTGGAAATATCCTTCTCAAGCAAAATTGGCAAATCGTATTCTAAAAAGTAACGATAGGGCTAGCCCATCCAGACGTCCTGGACGGAAGAAGTCTCTAACTATTCCAGTCCCCACTTTCACGGAAAACTGCTCCTGATGATGCGCCTCCGTAATTGCGTATGGGTTTTCTTCGGCCGATACATGATTATTATGGAAATTTCGAATGGAATTGCGGGAAAAACTAGCTTCACCAGTAAAGAGTATTTTGATATCAAATAAAAGGCTTTCAGCAAGTTCATCTAAAAACCATGGGTTGAAATTTAAACGCAATAGAAAATCACGCTACAGTGGTGCTTGAGCCCTTTGAATATGACAGGGGTATAGTAGATAGTCAACAAGTAGTTTCCAAATAAAGAAAATAGGAAACATTAAGCATTACCTAAATTTTCCTGGTACTCGTTTCTGGATGTACCTCAGTTGTGTTTGATACTGCTTCCTCTAATTCTGATGTTTTCACAGTACGAGGTGCCCATTTGGAACTATTGTCAGTACTAAGACTACCAGTTTCATGTAATCTTTTTGTATTCTAGAAAACATTCTGGCATCGGGAATGATAGAATATGTATACCGCTTTTGATATATCCGCCTAGCCATAGACACATTACCGTCAGCAAGTCCGTAGGTAAAATGAATATCTGCTAACTCGGAATTTGTACATATTGGCATAGCTTACTTATTTTCTATTTATTATTGATTAAACAAACTTTCGCAGTATGAAAAACGTTTGTGAATACTTGTCAAAATAAGACTGCATTGTAAAGGATCAGATTTCGTCATTTTAAAAACAAAATAGGGCACCAGCCGACTAGTTCAAAATAATTTCGTTATACCACAAATGCATGGAAAAGGTTTCTTTTCTTTACGCGAGAATGGTGCTTGGGACGGAAAAATTTGTTGCAAAATAAAATAGGATTTCAAGTAGAATTTTAATTTTTGGAAAAAGCAATGGCGAGCCATATTTTTTTGAAAAATTTCTAGTATACCATTGGTAGAAATATTGAAATATATTCTACATCAAAAAATAAATACTGGTGCTTAGTAGGTGCACGTAAAATTTCATGAAAATATCTAAAACAGTATCATAGTTATGATAAGAAAACTATTTTTTTTTCTTAAAACATCCTGCAGCTTATAAGATAAGAGTTTTAGGACATATGTTCATATAAAATTTTCTTCCTGAAATGAGCTAAGGAATCATATCCTGTATTTTTGCCATCAATTAAATTACTTCCGAAACGTCATATTGAAATTCTAATTACGCCAACGTGTAAGTGAGAAAAAGTGGCAATGTTTTATTATTATTATTATTATTATGATAATTGAGATGAGCAGAGTACACAGTACTATAAGGTCATGCAGTAAATATAGTGTACGGACACGTAACACAAATACATCAAGTAGAAAAAGATAGAAAAACACAGTTCATAGTTATAAAGTTTGTACACTCCTCCAGCTATCATACTGCACTTTGAAGCTATTAACTGAAGTAGCACCAACCACACTTTCAGGTAAACTATTCCAGGTGTTAAATATGCGGTTGGGAAGAAACCACTGTCGGACTGTTGTTTTAAATGGCTCCTTATGCAGTTTGAAGCTGTGTCCGCGTAGATTGCTGCGCGACAGACGGTATAGATGCATGAGGTTGGTGCCCATCAAACCATGAAGTATCCTGAACGTAACTATAAGATCGCCACGTCTTCGCTCAGAGAATGAGGTCAGGTTGAATAATTCAAGGCGATCTTCATAGCTTGGTCTTCGTGCTCCAAAAGGGATACGAGTAGCCCGACGCTGTACTGATTCGACGAGATTTCTATCGCGCAGAAGCACAGTGTCCCATACCGGGCCAGCGAAATCAAGCATTGGCCTCACGAATGCCTTGTAAATGTAGGCGCAAGTGTTGACATCGGATCCTTTGAAAGGCCTCTCCAGCATGTATAGAAGTTTCTTGGCTTTTGATGTAACGTGGTGAATATGCTCTGACCAGGAAAGACGATCGTTGGTTGCCCAGGTCAGTGTGGCTGGAAACTGCTTCGATGTTGTGGTCAGAGATCTTGTATGTAAATCGCGGATTTGTCTTCCCGAGGTGAAGGACACAACACTTAGTTAGATTTAAGGGTAAAAGCCAACTGACTGACCATTGACAAACAATATCAAGATCTTGGTGTCGTCGGCATAAGCTGAACATGTGGAGGAAATCAATGCGAGCAGGTCACTTGTATACAGAAGGAACAGCACTGGCCCCAAGACAGAGCCTTGAGGAACTTCACTTGCTACATGATGAAGGTGAGACTGGCTATCACTGACGCGCACAGAGAAAGTCCTCCCGGTGAGAAAAGCCTTAATCCACAGTAACAACTCGCCTCTTATTCTCATACATTCCAACTTAAACAGAAGCCTTCTATGTGGTACGCGATCGAAAGCCCTAGAAAAATCTAAGTAGATTATATCAACAGGAGTCTTTGTGTCCAGATACTTAGTCCAATCGTTGAGAGAGTGGAGAAGGTTGGTCATTATTGATCGACCAGGGAGAAATCCATGCTGATTCTTAGGGATAAGGTCATTTTCGAAAGCAAATGACAGGAGCTTATCTAATATGATTCTTTCAGCTATTTTGGCGGCGATAGGAACGAGACTTATTGGTCGATAATTTTTAGCGGAGGATTTGTCGCCCTTTTTGAATACAGGGGTAACAGAAGCACTAAGCCAGCATGAGGGTAGGGTATGAGATCTAAAAGACGATGTGAATATCAAGCTTAATGGTAGGGCCAGTGCTGAAGCGCAGTTTTTAAGTACAGCAGCCGTCATCCCATCTTTACCAGGGGAGGAAGAGGTCTTCAGATTTCGCAGGTGCATTAATACATCTTCAGGCAGGAACTCAACTTCGCAAAGGCTGTTGGGACACCTACGGCAGATAGTTTGTGCAATTTATTTTATAAAGTATAACGATTGTGGGAAAATTCGTTTTTTTCCGCCTCTCGCCGTAAGTACTTTGAATTTAGAAACTTTCTAAGCGGCATTTTGTCAATTACCTAAATACGCAATTTTGTCCTCATTTAAGCTATTTCGTATCTCTTCCGAGATCCCAATGGTAGGGTCGAATGGAATGTTACACCCCGTATATCCGGAAAAACGAACGAAACGGTATTTTTAAGATCCGTAAATATTTTGCAGTATTTTAAAATAGATGTATATAACGTATTTTCTCATACATATTTAGAGAAGTCACTCAGGTTACAAAATATCCACAGCTATCAAATGTATTTACATAGCAGAGAAGTAAAAATATCCTTAGATGCCCATGATTGGCGGAAATTCGTTCACAAGTTAAGAATCCTCTTCTCTTTACAAGCAGATTTGATTCCCGCGAACAACCGATTTTATGGTTCTCAATTCAGAAACTTATCGAAACTTTAACCGTTACGCTATACTCTATGCTCTATAGTAAATCAAATCTAAATTTTACGAGGATGGCCCGGTTTTCCTGTCGAGATTTCCCTGAACCGGAATGAACCTTCTCAATTAACTCTCTGGGCGAGCGCCTTCGCAAGATAAACAGCATCCGCTGAAGTGTTATCTGGGCTTCTACGCTCCCTCACACTTGTGCTGGAGTTTACAGCAATCTGAATTGTTCAAAGAGGTCCAAAAATGGCATCTCGTAGGTTTTCGTTATGTACTTCCAAAAGTTTACTCTAAAATCATTGGAACTGGGAGTTGGCCAAATCAGTCAAAAATATCAAGCATTTGCTTCTAGCTGAAAATTATTGGATAGCGCGACAGGTATTTGGTAAAGATAGTGTCATGTTCGATCTCTCATCCACTAAATTTGCCACGCCGTTTCTTATAAATAAAGGAAATGGTGGTGTCTTTTCCCCTCTTTGTAATTAATAAAATACCATAAATAAAATCAAATGGCCAGTTGATGCCAAACAGCTGTCTAGCGACGTGCAAGTTTAGGCTCTAGCTCAATAAAGCGGAGAGTAGGGGGGTTAAGAGCGCCAGTGATTCAGGACGGATTAAGCCACAAATCCCCGCCATGTTTACGTTTACCATGGTTCACGTACGAAGGCTTTATAAATATTTTAACGACTAAACCTAAACTTATGTGGAAAGTGGTCTTCCAGCTACGGCTTTAGACGCAGATAAGATGTTCATGAGCAATAACGTGAGAACCGTCACAAGGTAGGGGCTGCATGTCTCGTTCTCAAAATGTACGGTATAAAAAAACCCTAAAGAGAGAAAGACTGCTTAAAAATCTACTCTCTACTCTCTGTCTGAGACAAAACAACTCAGATTTGAAGAAAACTCCATTTACATTCTCTTTCGCAGGAAAAGTAAAGCAAGTGCAGAAAAGATAAAAATGTACTAAAAAATGTATGCCTTGTTCTATAATACAGTTATGGCAACTCAAATTTCAAAATCATGATCAATGTACACACATATTTGAATACGTAGAATGCCGAACACTCTAAGAATGTCAGTCAGCAATAATCAATATATTAATATACTAAGTGACATATAAATCCGAACACCCAGTTTAAATGGTTTTATTTCAATAAAAGTTGGTGAATGTATTTATCTTACTGTAAATAACAAGTGAACAAATTTTCAGCCTTATCGGTTGGACATTCCGGTTTTTATACTGCTTTTTTTTAATTCACTAACGCTCTAAAAATGAATATTTCAACCGCAGTAAAGAATCAACGTTGGCGGATTTTGGTTCTTGACATTCTTTACGATCGGTTACGATGCCTAGAGTACGTAGACCTGTACGATTTCGTCAACTTAGTGAGTTTGATAGGGGCCGTATAGTGGGACTTCGGGAAGCTGGACTTTCTTTTCGGGCAATTGCAGTTAGAGTGCAAAGAAGTGTAGACACTGTGGTTAGGTGTTGTCAGGCATGGTTTCGAGAAGGCCGTACGCAAAGAGCAAGGGGCACTGGACGCCGCCGTAGAACAACAGACCGTGAAGATCGCCGCCTAAGATTATTGGCCTTAAGGGACCGTTTCTCCACTACCAGGTCCATTGCAAATGAATGGTTTGCAGAACACGGAAGACCTATTGGCATGCGAAGTGATTACCGCCGAGTGAGAAGTTTTGGCTTGTTTTCATACCGGCCACACTGGGTCCTCCCTTTAACTCGAGAACACCGACGTAATCGCCTTGAGTGGTACAGACAATGGCCACTCTGGGATCAGGAATGGAACAGTATTGTCTTTAGTGACGAGTCTCGATTTTGTTTAGGCATGCACGATGGTCGTGCCAGGGTTAGAAGGCGACGTTTTGAAAGGAGGAATCCACAGTTTTTTGTTGACAGACATGTTCATCACACTGTTGGAGTTATGGTTTGGGGTGCTATAGCTTATGGTTCCAGGTCACCTTTAATCTTCATCAGAGGTAACATGAACGCGCAGCGTTATATCCACGAAGTTCTAGAACCCCATCTTTTACCCTATCTTGACACCCTGGCAGATCCAACTTTCCAACAAGATAATGCCCGACCACATGTTGCAAGAGTCACAATAGACTTCTTTCAACATAATGATGTCACATTGTTACCATGGCAACCAAGATCTCCCGACTTATCCCCAATTGAGCACGTGTGGGATATGATGGGTAGGAGATTGCTCAATTTGCAGCGTCCTCCTCAGACTCTAGAAGCACTTCGAGAGGAGTTGGTGGTTGCCTGGAATGAGATACCACAGGAGGACATTGACCACCTGATCAGAAGCACGCCTAGGCGCGTTGGAGAATCCGTAGCACATCAGGGTGCATCCACACATTATTAAAGGTCAAAGGGCTTTAAAGCAGTGCAATCATTTTGAAATTTTCATTTACTTATTATGCTTCATTAAGTACTTATACAAAATTTTATTAAAATAAAACCATTTAAGCTGGCTGTTCGGATTTGTATGTCACTTAGTATATCTATAAAATACCCGTTTAAAATGATATTTTACCTGTTCACATCGGGGTTTTTTGTGAAGGGAAAGGAATGGCTTCCAACAAAATCGGCTGCGAAACGGCTACAAGGCAGCTATAAAACAAAGCTGGAGGAGTGTGAACGGTGGTTCTTCAGGACATGCATTAATGGACGTGGTCCGAAGGTTTACAAAAGAGAACTTACCGCTGAAGGTTAAAATTACATTAGAAAATGGACAGGGTAGTACTCAAACTAAAACAACTAAACGTAAGGTACAAAATAAAAGGGCACTACTCCATAAACTGGTATGGTATATGTCGATGGTAAATCAAATTTCAAAAGATAGTATCTTGATAGGAAGGTAAACATTCATATACGGCTAGTACGTGTAGAAATCACAAGGTGGCGCGCTGGTTGCCGACTCTCTACGAGCGACTAACAAAACTTTATTAGGAAATTTCCGAGATAGTCATTAATAATACTATAATATTAGTAGTGTCCACAAGATTTCAACACAATACTGAATCGTTGAGGAAGAAGGATATAATACGTGTGCAATTATACAATCAATTAGCTATGAAATTTGCCAAAAGAAAATCACTGAAAAGGGTTTGGTCTAGGAATCGGTACTCGATAATCGATAAAGAGAAATTCAAATTATTGATAAGTGATCAAAATAGTAAAAAAAAGGTTACGTGATTCTGGCACGTGACAGTATACGAACGCGATAGGATTTACAAATATTATAGCGCCAGAAGAATAATTTACATTTACTAATTTAAAAAGAAAACTAAAACTTAAACTTATCTGGATCATTGACTTTTTCCAGTCACAGGTATAGACGTGGCGGAGATGATCTCAACTCACAAAAGCTCAGGCTTTTTGATTAAAGCCAGTGGCGAGTAATGGGTAGTATCGCAAGGAACTTGATGAAGTATGGGCTGCTAGAGGGAAAGACTGTTTAAAAATCTACTCTCTATTCTTCTAATGAAACAAAACTACTGATTAAAACACTCGAACTTGAAAAACCATATACATCTTTATAAAAATAAAGTAAAACAAAAAAAGATTTTTTTTTATTAAAGCAATATATCCTCAAAAAGTTATCCCTTATTCTAGAAGACGTATGGCAGCTCAAAAATCAAATTCATGTTCAATGCAATACCTGTTTGAATCAGGGTTTCTTCTCAAGGGAAAGGGGTGGTTCTTAGCAAAATCAGCTACCACCGGCTACACAGCTGAACGAGTACGGGTGGTGGTTTTTCTCAATGCCTTCCCACTAAAAGTAAGCAGATATGGTAAAGCAACTTAACGCCCGCTTGAGCCAACTTCTGGATATGCTTGAATGCACGTGGTTAGATGGTATAAAAAATAACTTACCGCTGAAGAGGTTAAAATCCCATAAAAATAGACGAAGTAGCATCAAACAACAAAGAAAAATAAACTACTAAAGGTAAGGTAGGAAACTACTCCATAAATTATAGTGATCGGTGCCCACTATCCCAAACTTTGAAGACTAAATGAAGGGTCGATACAGCTACTCAACCAAGACTTCAACGGGAAATGAGCGACAATAACTTTCCGGTCTCCCGTCAGTCAGCCAGTTAACTGTAAATCAATGTCAAAAGTTGGACGGCGTAAAAGAATTTTACACTCCACAGGATCGATATTAAAACTCTATGGAAACCAAAATGTGTGTCAAAAGTAATAAAACGGATGAAAAGTACCGCAACTGAACCTACCTACATGCAGCATCGCTGGTTGCGAGAGGGTGGACCTTAAAAAACCATCCTTACGAGGGACCAACTATATTTTATGAGGACATTTCTGGGATAAAACGAGTAAGTTAGTAATTCAGCATTAGGTAGTTTCAATAGATCAATATATCATGAAATTTTCCAATAGATAATCATTGAAAAGGGTTTGGCATAGGCATCAATATTCTATCATGGATAAAATAGTAGAAAAAAAGATTTGCAATTTTGGCACGTTACTTGATTAATGAGAAAAAGATAGTTCTACTTACATGAACATTACTTGTTCATGGACCATAACTAATGCAAATATTTTTCAGTACTCCTTATAGGGTGCTTTTTTCTGGCCCCATGGTAAAATGTGTTTGAGGTCTGATATTCATATCTATAAGTGTTTTCAAGTTATGAAAAACACAGTACCTTACAAGAATTGGTTTGACCTGACTTCACTCACCAAGTCATTGTGTCAGAATTACTGGTAATTCACCGTATTATTTCCAGGGCGCAATAGTTATCTAAAATGCAACAACAACAAATTTCGCTCTTTATGCGTTCGGTGGAAACTTCATGATTTTCGAGGTTTTCCAATGTTTGTGCCTTCGTAATCGTATACCGAAGATCTGAATAAAAAAAAAATAAAATAGTTTTGGTTTTCACAAATCTAACTCTAACAATTGGTAGTCCACTAAGCTTACTCATTGCTACGAAAACTTTGTAATCTTACCAAAAAGGTATCAAACATTTATGAAAACGTTAAAATATTAACAAATGGCCAATGAAAATTATTTAGCTCAGACAACAATATTTAGCTCATTGATAATTTCAATAACTACCTCAAATGAATGCATTCTTCAAAATTCTTGCTCCAGACCTATTAGATACAAACACAGATCTGTAACCACTTCCCGGTTCCTGATCCGGTCACTTTTGTGGTATTATGCGCTAGAGCTCTAGAGCCACAAAATGTCCTAAGTTTGATAGCTGCCGGTCTCATGTGTTTTCGATATTTAGCTTCATAATAGCTGCACTAACGCGAAAAAAATCTGCAATCATCAACGATTTGAACACAGCGGTATGGTCTATTATGGTTTTGTAGATTCGGTATTGAGGCATACAGGAGATTTAGGATCACTTGCTTAATCACAAAATGTTCTATGTCTTTGAAGTTACTAGGGAGCTTCGTATGGAAAATACGTAACACAGGTACCGATCAGGCATCAAGTAAAATAGCTGCGGTGTCCTTTTAGGACAAAGATGATTCAACCAGGAGGTAAAAAGTGACGAGCTTCTGAACTACCGCGAACGTCACCGCTTGATTAGCGACATGCAGTACGGTTTCCGGCACCAGCAATCCGCAGAGGACCTTCTAGCTTACGTCACGCAATTGTGGAGTAAAGTCGTCCAGTCTTATGGTGAGGCTCATGTGGTTGCTCTTGACATCACGAAAGCGTTCGATCAGCTGTGGCACGCTGCCCTCTTAAGCAAACTTCCATCCTATGGCCTCCCAGAAAGCTTTGCAGATCGGTGGTTGACTTTATCTCTGGCCGCAAGATATACGTCGTAATTGACAAGTTATCCTCATCATCCCAAATATCTAACGCCGGTGTTCTCCAGCGATCGGTCATTTGTCCCGAGAGGATCGAAATTGTGGAGCAGCCTACAAGAGGAAGCTTTTCCCAATTCTACTAACCTTATGCAGTTTAAAAATCGAATTGGCAAAGCTTCTTTGGTATCCTCATTGCAGCCGCGATGTCATGACACTGATGCTTCTGCTTGTGGCTGATTGGGTGTAAAAAAACTTATCCCACGTTTTCGCTCACTAAGATGCTTAACTAGGCCTATAGTGTCTCGTGGAGGACACTTTTCAATTATCTAAAATCAAAACGTTTCCAAATGTTTTCTTAAACTATTCCGAAAATCCACGATGCACTGCAAGATTTAACTGTGTTTCTTCGGATCCAAAATTCAACTAGCTACGGACTATCGATTTGGCAGCTAACACTGGACAACAAATTTTAGTTTTTTAATTGTATCTTATGGGAAAAGTGCACTTCTTTGTTAATTTTGGGGCGCTGAATCCAAAAATGACAATGATATAAAAAAATTAGTTGCGGTTTAGAAAAAAACTTTTTATTTTTAAGGATATATTAAAAAAAGTAACAAGATTCATATACTTATAAGAATCACTATATGCGCTGACTTTTGCTGTTCTTTTATGGATCGTTTCTGGAGCATCTCTACCAAGAGTCCAACAGTAGTCTGCAAGCATGGAAGGATTCCACTTTCCCTGGTACCTTTTTTCCATTGTTGAAATATCCTGATGAAAACGTTCGCCGTGCTCATCACTTACGGCTCCGCAATTGTCAGGAAAAAAGTCCAGGTGTGAGTGTAGGAAATGTATCTTAAGAGACATATTACAGCCCATCTTTTGATACGATGACAGCATATTTTTGACAAGGGTTTTATAGTTGTCAGCTTTTCTATTTCCCAAGAAATTAGTGACCACCATGCGGAAATCATTCCAAGCAGTTTTTTCAATACCTGTTAAAGTGTTTTCAAACTGTGTATCTTTCAAAATATTTCGAATCTGTGGCCCAACAAAAATCTAAAATACCTTCTTAAACCTTTGCCTCATTTAGTCTTGGAAATTTCTGACGCAGGTATTAAAAAGCTGACCCATCTCTATCTAATGCCTTGACAAAGTTATTCATTAGGCCCAACTTGATATGCAGTGGAGGTAATAAAATTTTTTTCGATTCTACTAATGGCATATGCTGTACATTTTTTTGACCTGGCTCTAGGAATTGACGAACAGGCCAGTTTTGTCTGGTGTAATGAAGTGCCTTTGCCCGACTGTCCCATCCACACAAAAAACAGCAAAACTTTGTGTAGCCTAGCTGCCCAAGTAAAAGTGCAACAACATTCAAATCGCCACAAATATGCCATTGGTGCTCATCGTATTTTACGCATGTCAATAGGTATTTCATATTGTCATATGATTCTTTCATGTGAACTGCATACTCTACAGGAAGAGATGGTAAAATATTTCCAATATGCAATAACACTGCCATTAAACTCAATGTTGACCTGTCTATAAACAAGCTCCATTCTTCTGAGTTATAGTTTATATTTAAAGCCGCCAGTAAGCCGTTAATGTCACTGCAGAAAACCATGTTATTCTCCATTTTGAAAAATGGTTCTAAGTCTTTGTGGCGTTTACGAAAAACACATACCGAAACATCGTCTTCTAACAAGTTCCACTGCTGCAGTCTTGATCCAAGTAACTCTGCCTTACATTTTGGAAGTTCTAAATCTCTTACAAGATCATTTAATTCTGACTGTGTTATTTTGTGCGGTTGGTGGCATGACGTGCTCGGTATAAAATCAGGATCTCTTGACGTTGATGGCATATCTTCTTCCTGACGAATCAATCGATCGCTATGATCTGATTCGTTTTCTGATTCGCAAGTGTAGGATTCTGGGGGTTTTGGAATAGGATTTTCGTCACTGTGAGGCACAGGTCTCATCGCAGATGGTATGTTTGGATAGTTAGTAACCGATTTTTTTTTTCTTGGATATACCTGTGGCTTGTCCAACACAAGGTACCATGCAAAAGTAACAATCATTAATATGATTTGTAGGCTCTCTCCAAACCATTGGGACAGCAAAGCGCATAGACCGTTTTTTGCCATTTAACCAGCTCCTCAGACTTGAAGCACATGTATTACAGCAGATGTGGGGTTCCCACTGTTTGTCTTGATCACCTAGTTTACAACCGAAATAAAGCTGATATGCCTTTGTTATTAGTGGAGTAATAGACCGTCTCTGAGGCGCCAACGTCACATCACCACACACGTAACAAAACTGATCTGCTGGATTGTTTACACACTTTCGAGACATGTTGCATGAACGCTGTCAGCCAACTGAGGAAAAAATGGCTAATATAAAACAATATAATGTACACGTATGTATAACGTAACACAATCATGCCGATTACATCATCTTTCCTTGACGAATATAAAAATGTAGCACGTGCATTCTTATGAATTACAGTATATTAACACTGTCACAGCAGGAACACATATAATTACCGTATCTCTAAAACTTGAACTAATATTGAAAAAATAAGTTTCATTCCGGTTTTAGCACATTAAAAATAGTAATATTTTGTTGATTTTATGATATTTTTTGGCTGTTGATCAGTGTAATCATTCAATTACACTGAAAATGTTTTGCCATTGCTCTTGCTCGGACCATTTTATTGACTTGACAGCTACAATACAAATAAGGTAAATGTGCTTAATGAGCTGAAGTTATTATCAATTTAATTCGAAATGTCTCTGCATGACATGCAACAAGAAGTTATCCGCAACCGTGACCAACATTTCTGAAAGAAATGGATTAGTTCAAATCTGGGTCGGGATTAGATTAACATAATAAAACAAGACCGCTTGCACGGCATGAGCTTATGAAGTAATTTCATAGAGTGTACTGCGACCCAGAAATACATACTTCTGGTTATAAGTCATATATCTGGATGTGTTTGTGGATACTTTGTTAAGTAAGCATCCCCGTAAAGTGGAGTAAGTCTTCAGGAGCAATGTCGTACAGTAGCGTTTTTCTACGTGAGCGGTTGTGGAAGTATGGACTTGATAGTCCAGGACCTCATATGCCACTGTAAATTCTTTGAATGCGAGGTAGCTCACATGGCAATAAAACTCTTCAACAGACTACCCATTGATTTTAAATCACTACCGCTGATACTATTTAAAAAAAATCAGGTAAATTTTACTTGATAAAGCTTTCTACTTTATAGAAGAGTTTTTAATGAGTGACAGTCTTTTTTAATTATTTTAGGATGGGTTTCACCAAGGTTGTCCATTATTCTCCACCTATAGGGTAACAGTCCGTTAAATACAGCCAATGAGCTTCAAGTTCCAATCAACAACTTTCAGCAACCAATACCTACGAAATGTTGAAAACAAAATACTGTCAAAGCATGAGATGGTATCTTGTCATTGAAACATCACCAGCTTATTGAATATTAAGAAATTACTTATAATTCAGTCATAATTTAAAGAAATGTTTGATTTTTGAGTTAAATTCATGTTTTAATTACTATTGTTGATTTTTTATTCATGTTTATATTATTTTCTTCAATTGATATGCAATTTTACTGATTTAACATCACCTCCCGTGTTTTTTTTCCTATAAACCTCTGATAGGTAGCCATTAAGCACCTACTCAATGACAGGCTCTACCAAAAAGTTCATAGATATTGCTCGTTTCCAAACATTCATTCATTTACTTGCCGTTCATCAGAACCATTATGGCACCTTAGATTGATATTCCCACAAAACATCCACACTATATTCACAGCGATTAAAAAATTCCCAAATATATGCCTTAAAGCTACCAGCAAACCTAAAACCTGCAAAAAACTACAAATTTGCCATATTTTTCTATTTCGCGAGTAGACATTCTAGTTTATATTTATATTAGACATTATTTGAATACAGCTGATTATTGCATTTCAAGACTCATCGAGTGACACATATGTGGGATCTGTCAACCGTTGGTCCCAGTCACAAGACATATACTCTGAAGACGGTTTAATTCCATGCTATTCAATGACAACACGGTAACTTGTGTGGCTGTCAGCGGCCATTTTGTTAGGGTGCGACATAGTTGCCAGATTGTGCATTAATATCCCGTTTCACCCTCCTGGTCCCAGTGGAGTAAGTTCCGCCAACTGTTGAAATATACTCGACTATGCTTTATAAGAGTATTCGTGGAATTTTTCCCAAAATCGCTGCACAACACTTGGAAATGCAAATGAAAATTTAAAATTATTTCCATGACGCCGCAAAATAGATCCGCCTGTACCTCGGGTTATACATCTTGATAGTAGGGATGTTCGATACGATCCTATATTTAGAAGTATCAATACATTACACGAGTATCGTCATCTTTCGATCCGGACTGTGTCAGAAAGAGTGACTGCCATTTGGCTGCGATATTACCCTGCCAAATCAGACATATCTTTCATTATTTTCAAAGAAATTGTACAAAATCTTCAAGTTTGTGAAGTTAGCGAGTTTCACTTCATACGTTGTTACCAGACATGCCCAAATCATCAGTTGCTGCCATGATATTCATCCCGAGCATTGCACCCCCCCTAGGCGACTTGTATGTTAAATTTGTATTGATAGGGCAGCGGGTTATGCTATAAATCACATGTCACAGTTTTTGTGCACTGATTGCAACGGTTAGATGATACCAAAAATATTTTCATAAATAGGAGATCTCTCCTATTCCGGATCGAACAATCCACCATAGATGCTTATAATCATGATACCTAGTAAATTTACATGAAAAATCCTCTGTATGTAGGAATATAAGAGCTTTCTTATATTTGTTCATTAATTTGATGATACAACACATCTGCTAAAAATGATCATATTCAGGATAGTAAAATATGACGAAGGTCCACTGTATGTAAGAATTTTCAGGTACTTCATTTGAAATTTGACAACAGACCATGACGGTGGTCACATTTTTCAAATATTCTTCAAGAAGTGTTATCAGTCTAGCTACAACTATCATAAGTACTATGTTTGTATTCAAAACCAGCAAATGTAAAAGATTCATGTCGCACCCTTCATCACGGGACGTGATCGTCGTTAGACTTGGCAACCCTGCGAGTGACAGATAGATAACCTCACCAGTGAAAAAGGCAATCGAACAATAAACATTAATAGTTTTTATGATGTTTGGACTTAAAAGACATTATTTGTGAAACATTTTTCACAATTTTTTGTCTATGTCCATAGTAATTGCATTATGCGTCACGGAGATGTAGGGATTGACACGTCTTACACACAATGTTTTTGTTGCTATTATGATGTAAGGGAAGATGAGGAATTGGATGGAATGTATTTTATATTCTATTTTCTTGCAAAATACAGACAAATCCACACTATTGAACAGGTATGTAATGATAACAGTATATTGAACTTAAATTCGAGATTGCCATGCATTAACAAACATCCCAATCTGCTTCCAAATTTAACAGCTAGAAAATCGACCTATTATTTGCCGCAATCCCATTGGCTTTTGGGGATAACTGATTGTTAAATGTAAATTTATAATACAAATCAAAATACATGAAAGTTGACCTGTTTTCTCTGTACAAAAGCATCATGTTGGAATCAAGAAGTGGTCTTGTTTATAATACAGTCGAATTTTCACGATTTTATTCAATATTTTAATAGAAATCACTGATATTCTGAGACCGTTGACAGCTTCTGTCAAATTGCATTTCAATAAGGTATTTTCCCATTGTCCACAATAATATTAATTTTGGCGAAATCGGCCCTCAATGTATTGTTCAATTTTAATTTGTTAATTTGTTCTTTTAGTTCGTTTTAATGTTTATACACTTCTTGTTTTTATTTGATGTTTTGAACGTTATTTATGTATGTAGATAATTCTGTTTATACTAATATTCAATTGACTTATCCTATATCACTTTGTGATCCACAGGATGAATAAGTTATTATTATTATTATTTTTTTTTTATAGCCGTAGGGCTTTGTTACTCCCGTTAATCGGGGTGTTCTGGCTTCACCCGGACGTTTCAAGCATCAAAGGGGTAAGCCTCAATAGTGACCTCACTAGTTACTTGCATTTCCCATAAATTTTCTTACTATGCGGGCAGTTGCCAGCAAAACTCCTTTCTGTATGATTTTGTTCCAGCGCTTTGATGTTTTCTGGCAGCCTTCTTGGTATCACCCCTGTAGATGACATTATTATTGGTATTGTTTCCACGTACTTCATTTTCCACTGGCGTTTAATTTGAAATTCTAGCTCCTTGTATTTTGCAACTTTCTCATTATGCTTGTATGTTAAATTGTTACTATTAGGTATGGCCACATCAATCAGAGTTACTTTCTGGGCGCCCTTGTCGACAATGATTATGTCAGGTCTGTTTTGTTTTATGTATTGGTCCGTAAGCACAGTGCGATCCCAGTATAGTTTATACTTGTCGTTCTCGAGGACACATTGCGGTGCATATTTGTAGTACTGTAGCTTGCATTCGATCAGTTTGAATTTGTATGCCAACTCCTGGTGAATGATTTTGGCAGCTATGTCGTGGCGCTCCTTATAGTCCGTTGGAGCGAATGCTTGGCATCCACCAGTTACGTGCTGTATTGTTTCGGAGTCCTGACAGCCGTACCTGCATTTATCAGACTGTTGCAAGTTCTTAAGTATGAACCTCTTGTAATTGTTGGTAGGGATGACCTGGTCCTGGGAACATTTGGCCTGAGGTAAGCCAATAGTTTGACGCTTTCTTGTCAACGTTTTCTTGGCTAATCTCGTTGGCATGTCTCCCATGTAGAGGTTTTTCAATCCATCGTTGTAGCTTCTGTTCGTTGGTTTGGTGACTTGGTTGGTCATCTCGTCTACTAAGGTGTAAGGGCGTTGTGTCATCTATTGAGCATATGATGCGATGCAGCTCAGAGATCTCGGCCTTCTCAAAGAAGTAGGATCGCAAGGCGAGTACCTGTTGAGCTAGCTGCTTGCTGATGTCCATTAGACCTCTTCCTCCTAACTGTCGGGGTAAGGTTGTGCGCTCTATTGCACTGCGAGGATGGTGCGCTCCTTTTTTTGTTAGCATAGTCCTTACTCCACAGAACTATACCGAACGAGTAGTTCAAGGCAGAGTATGCGTAGGTGTTAATCGCCTTGACTAGATTCTTACTATTGAGTTCTGTTTTCAGAAGTAGCCGTATTCTTTTTGTGAATGTCTGCGATATAGCTTCCTTCATTTTTTTATGGTCTATCCTTCGGGCCTGCGCCATTCCAAGGTACTTGTATGTGTCATTTGCGTCCATTGCGTCAATGTTTTGGCCTCTGCAGCTTGAAAATCCTCCAGGGTAGATGTTCCCCCTACGTATAGATAAGGTCTTGCATTTATCCATCCCAAATCGCATACTTATGTCATCTGAGAACTGACCGACTATCTCTAGCAGCTGTTTCATTTGATTCTCAGTAGCAGCTATTACCTTTAGGTCGTCCATATACAGCAAGTGGTTCAGTTTTATGGATGCGTTCCTGTTATCTTTCAGACTATATCCATACCCTGTTGCATTTAAGAGGTTTGAGAGGGGATTTATAGCTAGGCAAAACCATAGGGGACTTAATGAATCACCCTGAAAGAGACCTCTTCGGATAGAGATCGTCTCAGTTTGAATGGTGCTGGTCCCGTTTGTATGCAGTGTTATTCTGGTTCTCCAGGTCTTCAGCATATGTTCTAATAGGGCCACTACATGCTCATCTACCTTATAGAGCCTCAGCACCCTGACAAGCCACTCATGAGGTACAGAATCGTATGTCTTCTGATAGTCGATGTACGTAATGTATAGGTTCCTTTCGTTGGTATAGGCTTGGTTACAGATGACTGAATCGATAGCCAGCTGTTCTTTGCATCCCATAGCTCCCTTAGCACAGCCTTTTTGTTGTGGCGCAATAATATCGTTTTCTTCACAATGAGCATAAATTCGCTTCGATATACAAGCAGTGACCACCTTGTATAGCGTAGGAAGGCAGGTAATTGGGCGGTGTTTTGCTGGGTCTTCTGTATTATTGAGATCTTTTGGTATTAATACCGTTAGCCCTTGTGTTAGGAACGTTGGAGTCTTATTTGGATTCAAAAGCATGTCATTGATATATCTTGTTAGTTGTTCATGCATGCACCAAAGCTTCTTTATCCAGTAGCCATGAATCTGGTCTGGGCTCGGGGCCTTCCAATTATGCAACTGCTTAACGATATCCACGATTTCTTTTATTATTATTATTATTATTATTACATGTGCGAATCCAAAAGTACACCCAAATATTGAGGCATTTATGGTTGAACTAATCAGAAATTTCTATCTTCTCCACAAGATTTTTCTGCGGCGATTCATCTGAACAAAGAATAGTAGTGTCGTCAGAAAATCAAACGACAGCTACCGCTATTTGCAAATCTACTAAGCTATTCACCTATAAGTTAAATAACCATCGACCTAAAACTGTACCGTGAGGTTCACCGCATATAATTTATTTTTTCTTCACTAAAAGTAGAACCTATCTAGACTATCTGTTTTCTTCCCTCAAGATAACTTTTCAATAGATTAAATTCCTCTGATACCAGAATCTCACAAAACATCCAACAGATAATTATGATCTACTGTATCAAATGTTTGTGCAAGATGCAGGAAAACACACAGAACTGGCTTGCTTTGGTCAAGCAGTTTATATAATCTAGATGTGAGAAAACAGATTGCTTTTGTGTGGAACTGTTTGCTCTGAATCCCAACTAGTTCTTATTGAGTATGTTATGTTTTTAAAAAAAATTCAGGAGCCAGTATTCTAAAACATTTTCAAAAAATTTGGCAAGTACGGTAGTGAACGTAATAGGTCTATAATTGCATGATCAAACGAACTAACCTGTACGTGATGTTCGTTCTTAATTATGTGAAGTCCTCGTCGAAGTAAATATTTAGAATACATATTGTAGTACCCTTGTAGTTGCACCAAACCTCCACGCTTTCAAAGCGCGCACGCGGCAAAGGATAGCGGCACCGCTCCCCCCTACCTTCCTCCCAATAAACCCTCATTTTCTTCAAAGCCAAGTTGCTGCAACAATTGGGTGATACATAGGGAAGAAGGAAGCTATTTACTTCGACGAGGAATTCACATAATTAAGATCGAACATCACTTACAGGTAAGTTCTTTTGATCATGTATTTATGTTCCGTCCTCGTCGAAGTAAATATTTAGAATACATATTGTACATGTTCAAAGCTAGCTGCTATACTACTAACGCTCTGCAAGCTGCATTTGACAAGTTTGGTTTTAACAATGAAATTGTCCTCGCAGAAGTTACAGACATCTACATCAGGTGCCATGACAGTTGCATGGACCTAATATACCTGGACTATATGTTTGGAAAACAAATGAAGAATGTATTTTTGCTCAGCTAAGTACAAAAATACATGTGCAAAACTGAATATACGTGTTAGGCGATTAAGAGGCTTACCGCACAGGTAATAAGGAAAAAGAATGTGGTGCTACAGGTTCGAAAACAGCTGAACTATTCAATAATTCACACACATACACACTTCAGATAACAAAGTAGAGGCTCAAAAAATTTTCACGGATGTTCAACCCTAGAAATTTTAACTAACATCAACTTGCTAGTCGGTGTGATGTATACTCATGAACGATCATAAGTAATATCGTAAATCCGTACATGAATCTAGCACAATTTTAACGGTTAGATGACTTTAAATTTCTTCTCATTTAAAATCTGAACAAAAAAATATCAGGCTCGAATTATCAGGATCTATTGAGAGGTTGTGGTTATTCGGGAATTCGTTCACTTTTTGAATATCATGGTTTAACGATCCCTGGGCCATTTCTGTATCATCGCTATCAAAATAGATGACCGGTTGAGTACCATCCGGAAAAGACTCACAGAAACTCACAGTCTTATGTAGATCCACAATAAACCTCCGCAAAGTTGGGGTTTTCCTTTACACGACGTGTAGATCTTGAAAACATAAGCAATTTTTTTTAAGTAACATATACACCAATGTCTTAAGGGAACCGAGATAAAGGGCTCTGCAACATCAAAAATATCTGAATACCGTCCTGTAGCCCCGGTGGTACTCAACCCGACGACAGAACTGGGTCGGGGTCAGTGTGTCAGGTCAGTATGCAACCTTCAACCGACGGTTACGGTCACGCTTGTAGATGTAATCGCGTAGACGAGAATCCCTCAACAAGTACAAGAGACGTGGCTAGAAAAGTGCAAGTATCAAAAACTAAAGTGTGGCAAACGCTGCGTGAAGAGGGGTTGTATCCGTTTCACGTCCCATGTGTACAAGCCCTTCAACCTGACGATTTTCCAGCAAGAGTGCGGTTTTGTGAGTGGTTGTTGCATCAACATGACAGTAATCCGGACGTGAAGTGCATATTGGTGACAGACGAATCTACGTTGACGCGTAATGGGGTGAATAACTTTCGCAACACTCATGTTTGGTCAGTAGAAAATCCGCACGCTGTCCGTCGGGCACATTTTCAACAAACATTTTCGGTGAATGTTTGGGCTGGCATGGTGAACGGTATGCTCATTGGACCATTTATTCTAACAAATCGATTGGACGGGATGCAATACCTACACTTTTTACGCAACATTTTGCCTTCCTTGTCTGCCTGCGTCTGCTCGGTAGCGCATCAGCTGATTTCATTTTCTGTTGGAGCGGTATGATTTCGGGCAGAGACGTACTTAACCCTTCTCGTCAACTGGAGAGTGATTACTTTTTCCTTAATTTTTTTTTTACTTGGTCGCCCTCGTTTCACTGCACATTACCTTTGTTACTTCAAGGGCAGTTGTTTCTGAAAAGGAAAACCCCAACTTTGCGGACATCCTGTATCTTTCAAAAACAACAAACTAGATTTGGTTAACAATGTATACAGACTGCGATCGATTTCATATACAATTACGAACAAAGTTCATTGCAATTGAATCATGGATGTCATGGCCAGCACGATAGGAAACTCTGTGAAGCTCAACATATATTAATTTGTAAGTATAGTAAAATTGTGTTGGGTAGCATCAACACAAAAGAGTCAAAGTGTAAGACGCTCGATTGGTAGAATCGGCAATCACCGCAGGACCAATCAGCTGACAAAGACAAATGGTTTGACAGGAAATTGGAATACCGTCAACCGGCGATGATATATTTTCCTTTAGGGATGATTTTTTGTCGTTTTCCAGGGTCGAAGGCCGATCGGAAGCTATTAATGGGGTGCCGAATGATGGTTGCCCACATCGAATCTAGTCGGAAAAGGTGGAGAGTCAAGGTGGTTATAATTGGATAGGGTCTGTGATAGATAGCGTTTTTCTCGATATTTTTGTTATTGAAAGATTCCAGTGATCCTTTATATTTCATTTGTCTTTCTACAATGTTCCCGACCCAATTAAAAAAGAAAATAATAAAACCTGTATTTAAATCTGGAGATAAATAGAAACCTTGTAATTATCTCCCAATTTCGATATAGAAAAACTTACCAAAAATTCTTAAGAAACGCTATTCAGATTTTATTGCAAAATACAACCTCATATCTGATCAGCAAGGATTCCAGGAAGCAAAGTCAACTCAACTCAGTTAACAACCAAAATTTACAAATACGTTGATAGTAATAACTCAACAGCATGCCTTTTGTAAACTTGGCCAAAGCATTCGATAGCATTACGTATCAAAAATTATTAAAAACCTTGGAAAAATTAGGATTTCGTGGACGTACTTACCAACTCATGAAACGTTATTTGGAACACAGAAACCAATGTGTGAACATTAACAGTACACTAAGTGAAAATATGACATTTAGATCGGAGTTCCACGAGGAACCGTATTAGGGCCAATGCTGTTAAATTTGTATATTAATGACATTTTTAAGTTAAAAAACGATGGAGAAATTATTGGTTTCGCAGACGGTATGTCAATTATTTACTCAGACCAAGGGAGGCTTCTTTAAAAAACAAAATTGTATTAGATTTTCGAAAGGCTACACATTTTTTCAAGAAAAGGATTTTAACAGTCAATTTCAACAAAACAATTTTTATTACATTTTCTTGCGACAACATATCAATGACCTCGAAATTAAAACGTGGAATAGTCACACAATCGGTTGATAATTTCAACTACTTAGGGGTATTCATCCATCTAGGATGGAATATACATGCTGAAAATTTAATAAGCAGCATAAGATTCCTCATTCCGAAAAGCAAACGTTTCTGCAGTTTTTCAAGCGAAAAATATCTGCACATGATATATTATACCGGCTACACAACCATGACTTTGTAGACATTAAAAATCAATATGTTATTTGATACTGATGCCAATTTATACGATTGACTAGTATGTTTATTTTTTGTATTCATATGATTCAAGTTCAGTTAAAACCCAAGTACAAGTGTACACTTATTGGGGTACCTATGTTATGTTCACCGGACGCTGCCGTTATTATTTACACGAAAACTTTGTAGTTAGATCAATAAACACTATTATTATCATTAATTGTTTTAAATGCCTGTTATGTCTAATCATTAGTGCCTATAGTGAACTTATGAAACGATAAAATGGTATTTAGGCTCTTTTTGAAAAGAGTAAAAGTAAAAATACTCAAAAACAGGTTCATCTTTATCTCGATTCAAAATATACCATTTTATTGCGTACAAACTATTGCTTGCATGGATGACTGACAGCTGGGCGCTATGGTTAGCCGTGTCTTCTTCATTTAAAATATTACTGTGGATTTAAGAGGTGATGAAACCTGGATATAGAATCGTATGTGTTCACTCTGTAATCCCAGTAAGAGTGCAAGTGAAGACAGTCGAAGAGAAATTATTCTCATTAGTCAAAAAACCATATAAACAATGAAAATGCCAAGAACCAGGCTATCCTGAAAATTGAAAACATCTGTTTAAGAGCTTTTAATGTTGAAAAACAGTTAATTTGCTACACCGAAAAGCATTTTGCAGGATCACACGAAAGCCAAGTGCTGAAGTCCAACAGAAAATTATTAAAAGTTGTCCTGTGGAACAAAGTTTCGAGCGATTTCTATTCAACGAAGAATACTCTCCTGTATAGTCGCTTCAAACACCAATTTTAGAAAATTTTAGATGCGTGATATTAGAAAAGTGCCCACCATCTAATTTTTAATCCTCAACGCAAAGACTCAAAATATGTACGTAATTGTGAATATGTGTTAGACTTGGGAGGCATTCGAAAACAGGGCAAATTTGAATCCTATTTATGATACATTTGGCTGATATTCGAATACTATGCGAATAAATTTGTGTGTTTGGTATTTGGTATTCGACTGAACACTGTTTTGGTCAGTACTCGCTATCCTAGATTCTAAATACCATTTCTGCATCAGAATATTCGAATATCCACTTTGCATTCAAATCTCGGTATTCGAATCCTTCAAAATATACTCCTGACTACGTTTGAATTTTGAGAAATATGTGCGTCCAAAAAATAGGTATATAAAATTTCCAGTAGGCATAGCAAACATTTGTCATATAATGAGCCGTATTCATAAAAGAGAAGCATATCCTCGGAGGCATAAGGTAAAAGTATAAGGTCTTGCTTCGGAGAAAAAGGTAAACATATCCTTGTTTTCATATTCATATCCTTATACTCGCGAGGATATCCTCCAAGAAGAAGTAAAAGGTTGACTGGTATTTGTATCTTGAACGATATGTCCTGACTTGTTCCAGCTTGTAGTTGACGTGGGAGTTCGTTCACTCAGCATCACTGACGGTTGTACTCCAGAGCTTACACAGACCGTTCCGTATTTTTACTGGATACAGTTTTTTATCAAGTTAATAAGCATGTCATCCTCAAGTGATGAGGAAACTATAGAAAATAATGGCAACGACCTGCAGTTCATCGCCGATGAAATTACCATTGCTCCCATTATTTTGCAAAAGTCACAAGTTCCATGAATAAAAATGAGAAAGGACGATGCCTTGAAGAAGATGTTGAAAAAATACTAATCAACATTCGCTAAACCATTAGATACTAAAGGCTTGTTAAAAAAATTAACAACATGAGATCAGGTTTGAAAAAAAAGTGTTCAAGAAGAAGGAAGTGAACTAGATACCGAGTGCAGTGAGCAAACAGTATTACAGCGCCAGCAATTCAGAAGACATTGCTACCAAAAAGAAAATTAGCAACAGAGAAATATGAAACTGAGGAAACCAAAGAGTTAACTACAAAAGAACTACAACGTCTAGTGCTATTACAGCAGTACCAAACAAGTATTTTACAACAACAGTATTATAAAACGAAATTAGAAATGATGCTGCGTCAGAAGCCACCTGTAACTTATGATGTTCACGAAAATAAAACTTATAACTTATAAATACACTTTACTCAGTAAAACTATTTATTATAATACTCAAGCTTCTTCTTATTTGTTGACCTAGTTGGCGGAGAGGAAATTCGACATTCTCACGATTACCTTCAACATCATCTGGGTCTTGTTCAAGTAACTCAAAGTCAGGATCGCCCAAGCTCTTCGCAACACTATGGAGTACAATACAAGCAATAATTATTTTCGGCACATTTTCCAACTTTACGCGGCAAACATACTGTAGGATAGAAAACCGGCGTTTCAGTTGGCCGAAACAGCATTCAATTATAACTCTTTCTTGTTTTAAAAGCTTATTATAATTTAGCAAAGGAACAATTTTGGGATTTGCGGATGATACGGTAGTTATATATGAAGGTGCTAACTGGGCAAAACTAAAAATACTCATTGAGGATGATCTTAAAACTGTTCTTGAATTTTATAATAGTAAACTTTTGATCGTGAGTATCGCAAAAACCGACTTTGTCCCCTTTGCTTCCTACAAAAATCACTTGCCAGAGTACGACACTCTAAACATTAATCTAAGTTCCAATAACACAATAACTATCAAACGGATCAGTGACATAAAATATCTAGGCATTATCCTCGATGAAAACTTGAAATGGACGAAGCATAGAAATACACCGTGAAAAAAATTAGAATGCTGTTACCAAACTTTAAACATCTAACAGGATTACTGACTGAGAAATCTTTAAAAACATTATATTTTGCACTTGTTCAGTCTCATTTAAACTATGGTATCATTGGATGGGGAGCTGTGGCCTCAAGTCACCTCAGAAATCTCGAATGCGTACAAAAATACATACTTAAACTGATATACAAAAAAAGAAAGACATATCCTACCAACGAGTTGTTTGCTGAGGCTAATGTTTTTGACGTCAGACGGTTATATATGTACAATCTCATTACTTTTCAGTACAAAAATCGGTCCTCACTGAAACAAATTGAACACTGCTTTGGCACCCGTCAGAAAATGCTGTCTCAGAATGTAGTCCCAAAGCCGGAGAAAACACTCATACAAAGGTCCTGGATTTTTCTCTGTCCAAGAATTTTCAATACCATCCCATTGTCTTACAAAAAACTGAATAACTTAAACTCATTTAAAAAACAAATAAAAGCCTGGCTGCACGTGGTCCCAAGAGTTAAAATCCATATGTACTAACATAGAAGGCACGAGCTATACATTGTAAGTTGTAGGTCATTCTCTCAGATTTAATTTTCCATTTCCTAACCAGTACTTTTAAGCCTTCATATATTATACTTAGTGTAGATCTATTTAGCCTTCGCGGTCTGTGATTTGACCGAAAAAATAGTTATAGATAGATCAGCCGCTAGTTTAGTTAAGTCATTAAGCCTTAGCGGCCCATCTTAAATTATCTGTAGTGTTGCATTTCAAAATCCTTGAGTTTAGTTTTGGTTCAGTTGGATGTAATGGCCACGCACAGGTTATCCTTTAGTGGTTTGTACTTCCTCTGATATACCATATTCTATGAGTACAATCCATACTTCACTTACATATATGGAATTTCACTTAAATCCATATACATCACTCATTTGTTAATTAGAATAAAGAAAAGGAGTTTATTGTGTTACGTCATCGTTAGTATATAAGTATTTTCTGTGTTCCTTTACCCGCGCACAAGGGCCACCCTTCTGCGGGCTCTTCATTTATTTGTCCTCTATAAAATTCTGTGTAATGGTTGTGTATTTTGGAGACAAATGAATATTATTATTACTATTACTATTTCTGCACCTGGAGTAGGATTTCTGAAGGGAGAAGGCATGGCTCAATACCATAACCATCATCGCCAAGTAGTACAACATTTGCTTTATTCATTAGTTGTGATCTAGTCTGTGAATTTCTCCATATTCTGGAATCATGCACTGATCCAGGCCAACTGACATCAACACTTGTGAACATCTCTCTGGTATCACGAGTGTCTTGCACATTTAAAATAGGTTTTCCTTTTCGGTTGATATACTCATCTCCATGGCAATTTGGTTTCAAGATTCCTATATGTGTACAATCAATTACACCAATTGCTGTCGGAAATTTATACATGCTTTGCCATATCCGCTTGGGCTCCGTCAGTTCATGGTTGGTAGTTGGAAAATTTCGACTGTGCAACTATGCTGTTCACAACTCTATCCACAGTCCGAGATGCTGTTGCTTGACTAACACCAAGTTCCTGACCAATACCTTGTTGATATCCAGGGTCACCGAGATAGCGTAGACATATCTTCATTTTATGAATACATGAAAGTGCTCCTCCTCGAGTTTCCTCATTCTCAACTAAAAATCTGTCCGCAAGCCATTGTACATTTCCTTCGGCGAACCGATATAATTTTTTTAAGTCACGACCAAGTCAAGGTAAACGAGGTTTATATGTTCCACCTAACATCCACAATTTCCGCCATCATCGTTTGACGACCTTGCGTTACGAAGTTGAGTCTGCTACTGACCACACTCAGAATTTTTGAAGCATATGCTTCCTATGCCAAGTATAAGGTGAATATTATGAATATCCTTTTACTTATCTCACTGCTTTGAAGGTAATGCTTATATTCAAAAAGCAAAAGCATTTAGTTCAAATTATTATAAATACCATCTGGAGGGGTTCCTGCAAAGTTTGCGAGTACAAGTTGTTTTATGAATACGGCTCATTATCTCAAGTGTTGCTTTCAAGTGCTATTTGCTTGAATGTTTCAAAAAAGTAATTCCAATAGTTCTCCAAATCCATTTAAATTCAGTTTTGAGCTGCAACAAATAATCTAGTCATGTTAGACGAAAATACCCGTGGTTTAAGAAATAATTGTAAAGTATAATTTTGGCACTTGTTGGTAATGGTTCCTCGCAGATACGTGAAATGGTTCAAATCTGTAGGATTCGTACTTCTAAATAGCCACAACAAAATAAGCGTAGATTGGTCAAGCAGTTTTTTGAAATGTCCAATTGTTTATCCCAAAACAGCTGTTTTCTGGCCATCGCTACTAGTTTATCGAGCAATATACACAATTAGGTCAAAGGGCATTTTATAGCAAAATACACTAGTTTACGTTGCCAATATGAATCGCGAACCATTCCTGAAAATAAATGTTATTTTTATGCAAAAAAGATGGGTAAAGTTTTTTTTCTAAACAAATTCGAACATTTCTTATTTTTGAGTAATTCGAAACAAAAGATGATAGACACATCCGTTTTGTTTCAAAATGTGTATAGTAACGGACGTTTCTCGAATATCGTAGCGCATTTGTTACTCACAAATACGAAATGTTTGAATTTGTTTATAAGAAAAAACGTAACATTCGTTTTTTCGCATAAAAATAACATTTATCTTTCAGAATGGTTTGTGATTCATATCGGTAAGCTAAACACGTGTATTTTACCATTAAATTCTCTTTGAGCGAACCCTGTATATTGCTCAATATACTATTAGTGATGGCCGAAAAACAGATGTTTTGGGATAAACAATTAGAAATTTTCAAAAAACTACTTATACTCCAATTTTGTTGTTGTTATTTAGAAGTATGAATCCTACGGATCTGAAGAATTTCAAGTAGTTAGTACCAACAAGTGCCAAAACCCGCATTTGCCTCGTTTTTCGGCCATAACATTTTTGCTGTTATTCGGATCTTTTCACGTGTGGTCTCATAAATACCCAAAAATCTTATATGAAAAGTTTTTTCGTTCCTGTCAACACTTTCGATTGAATACCAAAAACACGTTTTCTCATTCTCTGTCGTTGAATAAAACAATTTCCCACCCATTTTATGCGCCCATGTTTTAAATGCCCCCTTGAAGAACTCGCATCAGTAAAACCAGACTTTACAATTATTTCGGGGAAATTTGCTAATATGATTAGACTAAAATGAAAGAGTTTGATTTGCAGTTCACTACATCTTTTGACAAATATTGGTCGAGACGTTTAAGAATTTTAACCACATTATCCGGTATGCGTATGCTTTTTAATGCTCGACGCAATAACTCTCAAACGGATGCTCCTATTTGAGTGCGGCTCTGAATAATGCTGTTGAAGAAGGAATGCCCTTTTTACTATTTTATATTTTTCACTTTGGTAGGCGGTGCTATTCTGTATCAGGGTAGGCGTTTAATGCTGCTTTGTTATTAAAATACAAATTACTACTTGAAAAAGCACACGGTATAAACGTGACACTTGGCTAGGGGTAGACGGCCGAAAGATTTAAGATTAGGAGTCTTCTCTTATAATTCGATCTTCCTTTACCCGGTGACATCTTGTGACGGTAACACGCAACTCCTAATATAACAAGTTTCGCTTCCTTCCTGTAAGTGTTGCAAATTGCGCTCGCAGCACTGAAAGCTGCGGGGATCGATCAATAGTACAGAAGCGTCATCTAGCGATGTGAATCTTACATATTTCCTACTTGCGGTCTGCGAAGCTGTGTTGAAGGCTGAAGCACGACGGCGACGCGTCGGGACAGCAGACAGCAGCGAACTTTACTGCGTTGCTGGAATCGAATTTAAGTTTCCCAGCGCCATCTGGCGTCAAGTATCTCATGTTCTAAATAGAAGCTTTCCTGCTGTCTCTGTTGGCGTCGTAAAGCACTGCTACTCTCTTCAATCGCCGGATGGCTCCGTTGTGTATATCGTCATTGCAGATTGCAGCATATGCCCCCCTGGCTTCCGCACTTCCGCTTCAGAAATAAAAAGTTACTTAACAGGGTACCCGTTTCCTAAGCAATGAGTGGAGTGTGTTTTTAATTTTGGGTGATGGTACACTTTACATCACCACGTACTTAGGGGTTATTGCAGGTTTAACATACAGGGTGGCGCATCGAAAACGAAACAGACGCATTTACTGGCAGCTCAGTTTTTTTTTTAAAAAACGCTCACACCCGTCGATTTTGTCTTCGAGGGGGACACAAGGTTGGCAAAAAATCACGTTAGCACGGGTGACACCACCCCCAAAATCTTAATTCGAAAAGGGGGTCGAGTGATACCTTATTTTAGAGGTCTTTCATTTCCCTTTATAACGATATAAAACTGATGTACTTCAGTTCAGTAGCTTTGAAGATTTATTGATTTAAAGCTTAAATAAAACTAATACATCATCATTAGTGGAGATTAATACATTTGGCAGCAAAGTAATTTAAAAATGAAGAATGAACTGACCCGTTAGGCAAGTAAATTTTGAAATAATAAAGATCTTGCTCAAAACGTTGCCGCACATTTTGCAATATTTGAGTAGTAATTTGAAGGCACTCATTCACAATTATTTCTCGCAGGTCTTCTAATGATGTTGGCTGAGTAGCATAGATTTTGCTTTTTAAATGACCCCACATAAAGAAATCCAAAGATGATAAATCTGGCGATCTTGGGGCCATTCAATGGCACCTCTTCTACCAATCCATCGATCTGGAAGCGTATGATCTAAATATTGTCGAACACGTAATGCGTAACGTGGTGGCGCACCATCCTGTTGGAACATCAACCTATTCGCAATGTGCCACTGATCATTCTGATTTTCAATAATGGCTGTTAATGCAGGATCTGTGGCGTCTTCCAGTAATTCCAAATACATTTCACCGGTCAAATTTCTAGGTAAGAAAAAAGGACCAACTAAATGATCACCAAAAAAAACAGCCCAAACATTTAATTTTTGTGGCTGCTGTGTATGAACCTCATGATAAATTCTGGGATTAGAATCGGACCAATATCGGCAGTTATGACGATTCACTACGCCATTTAAGAAAAAGGAACAGTCGTCGGAAAAGCAAGTCTTGAATAGAAAATGTTCACCGTTTACAATTCGTTCACTCATATCTTCACAAAATTGTAATCGCCGATCAAAATCGCCTTCATTAAGTTCTTGTACCAGGTGAATTTTATACGGATGAAAACTATGGGCGTGTAGAATCCGTTGGACAGTACGTCGACTAATACCATGCACAGTCTTCAATTTGCGGGTACTTAACGTAGGATCTACATAAACTTGCCCTAAAACCCCCACCTCTACTGCTTCGTTCCTTATGCGATTTTCAATGTTGCGTGTTTTATTGGCAATTGACCCAGCTTCCCGAAATTTAGCTACAAGTTCTGGAACATATTTTCGATACACGTTACTGTTCTCGTGTCGCTCATTAAATATTTCTGCTATATACCATGATTAATTTATGTAATAAAGCGTTACAAGTTATTTAGGCAACAAAGTTTGGTCAAATCAATCGCAAACTATGTACTAAACTCTTATTTAAGATAAGTTCGAGATATTTCCTTATCTTTCTTCAAGAAATAACTTTTTTGCCACAAAAAAACGCTCCAATAGCTATTTTCAACAACAAGATGATGAACAAACGATGGGCGTAGTGAAGAAAAGCATTTACTTATTAAGTAAATTCTTTTCGTCAAATTTATACTGAAAGTAGTACAAACTAATCTCATGTACCTATTAAAGTCTACTTTAAGCTTTAAATCAATAAATCTTCAGAACTACTGAACTGAAGTACATTAATTTTATATCATTGTAAAGGGTGGCTTAGGGGGCTGCATGTGCTAATGTGATTTTTTGCCAAACTTGTGTCCCCCTCGAAAACAAAATCGACGGGTCTGAGCGTTTTTAAAAAAAAAACGTGAGCTGCCAGTAAATGCGTCTGTTTCATTTTCGATGCGCCACCCTGTATATACACAATAGTGTAATATTTAATACTGCCCAAAAAAATCTTGAATGGAGCACTTTTTATGTGAGAATTTGTTTTTACAAAATATCATTTTTCAGCAATACCCTGACATCAAATATAAAACAAGTAATGGAAAATAGACACAAGCAGATATGATAATGAAAATAAGAGAATTAAAAAGGTACATTTGCTAAAATTAAGTGAATAATAACCAAAGCAGTTTCTTGTAGAAGTAATAAGGAATAAACGACAAATGGATAAACTAAAATACAATTGTGTAAAGTTAACAAAAATAGGCTAATAAATAAACTGAAACAATATTTTCTGAAATATATAATAAATAATCAAAAACAACAGAGTTACTTAAACAGTATTTGCTCAAACAAGATGATAAAGATCAAATGAACTAAGAATAGAATGCAGCGCTGTAAAAATTCGCATCCTTTCCCAGACAATTTTAACGGAAAAAAATTAAGGAAAGGAGAGAAGGGAGACCGAGAGCAAAGAGGAAGAAGCTACTCTTTTAGGAGAGGGAGACTTTAGGCATTGTTATAATCACTTGACAGATTTCGATATGCTTAATTCACGAATTAATTTTGTTTACAGTGTAAGCCGCGACTTTTCTGCTTGTGAACTTGCTCGACTGCGTATTTACAGTCGTTGTTTCCAGGCCCCTGTAGTATGCGAAAAATTAAGTCTTATTCATAAAGCGCATTCTCCTACCGTTTCTGACCATATCTCAAGGAAGAATTACTAGGCCTGTCGCAAATTAAACCGGAAAAAGAAAAAATGAACAAACACTTGTTGTTTCGGAAAATCGAATCCATTTTATTCAAAATAGTCTCCGTCATCAGAGTTAATACGGACCAAAAGATTTTCGAATGATGATCTTAGCTCACTGACCGGGATGTCCGTCAAAATGGTCGTCGACGCCTTTTGAATGGCGTCTACGTCGGCATACCGATGTCCCTTAATGACCAAATGTAGCTTACCGAACGGAAAATGCCATTTTTTATCAAAAAATGGGACACAAGCGTAGATAAATGAGATTGTGCATTAACGTGCAACAAACATGAGTAAATGACAATAAGACTCATAATATATCAAAAGTATTATAAAGGGTGTTTTTTTTTAGAGGTATAGAACTTTAAATTGCAATAAACCAACGATGGACTATTCGATTGACATGAATTTTTTTTATTCGAAAGATAATCTTGTGGCATTACATTTTAAATATGATTTCTGGTATATTCAATTCAATCCAATTCAATGGACTTTATTGTAACACATACATAATTATGTACCCTTACAAATGGCGAAGTCTGGCCAATGGCCATTTATACTTAACCATAGATGTCATGTAAATGCTTATTACTACCTTAAAAATAAAATAAAAAACTGAAAAAGAAAAGGAAAAAGAAGAATAATAGTAAAAGAAGAATTAATAAATATGACATAATGCGTACGATTAGAACAAAAAACATAATACGTACGATTCAAAGAGAAGGCAATAACCTAAGAGCTCAATAAGTAGTTCTTAAATTTTTTTTTTAGAAAAGGTGCTGATGAAACATTGTTCGAAAGAGTTGATCAATTTCACCGCATTGTACGTAAAAGACCGTTGAAAATGAATATGAATATGACTGCCACGGCTGGCTCGGATGTAGTCCAATCTGGACGTCCAATTTTCGATGACCTTTTCCAACATATGTGGCCGTATATCGGCAATAACATGGCGAATGTTGTCTTCCAAATGGTCAAGCGTTTGTGGCTTAACCGCATAGACCAATGACTTTACATAGCCCTACAGAAAATAGTCTAGTGGTGTTAAATCACAAGATCTTGGAGGCCAATTCACAGGTCGAGAACATGAAATTAGGCGGTCACCAAACGTGCCTTTCAATAAATCGATTGTAGCACGAGCTATGTGACATGTTGCGCGGTCTTGTTGGAACCACAGCTCCTAGACATCATGATTGCTCAATTCAGGAATGAAAAAGTTAGTAAGAAGTACGGACCAATGACTCCACCAGCCCATAAAGTGCACCAAACAGTCAGTTTTTCTGGATGTAACGGTGTTTCGACATAGACTTGAGGATTAGCTTCACTCCAAATGCGGCAGTTTTGTTTGTTGACGTAGCCATTCAACCAGAACTGCGCTTCATCGCTAAACAAAATTCGCTTATGAAAATCGGGAACAACGGCAATCTCGTTTTTGGGCCCATTCAACGAATCTACGCCTTGCTTGATGATCGTTTGGCTTCAATTCTTGCACGAGTTGGATTTTGTAAGCACGCAAACCAAGATCCTTCCGCAAAATCTTCTATATGGACACAGATCCAATTGCTGTGCTCGATGGCGGATAGACTCATTCGGGTCTTCCTCAATACTACGCTCTACAGTAGCAATAGCTTCTTCTGTACGCACCGTAAGGTATACGAGTTATCAATTAGAGTCAACGTGGTGCGAAAACGTTCCATGATTAATCGAATTAACTGCTCTGATAGACGATTTTGTCGACGACAAAATGGACGTAGTGCGCGATACGGATTCCGCACAGAACCATTATTTTCGAAATAAAACTGCACAATTTGCAAGCGTTGTTCAGGCGTGAGTCTATTCATGATGAATTGTCAAACAAAACTGAGTATAAATCACTTGATAGCTGTCAAATCGGTCGCCATCTTCAAAAGTAATGCCAACTTAAAGTTCTATAGCTCAAAAAAAAAACCGTTACATATTTAATGTAATTACGCTGGTAACTAAATAAATATTGCTTTTATTAGCAGAAATGAAAGATAAGTATTTTTAACTTTGCCACTGTAAATGCACATTCTTGATATATTTTTTCAAAGTTATCAAACGTCAAAGACTTAACTCATGGGGAAATCAATTTGAAACGGAGGTAATGAGGTAATTTGATCCGTCTAAGTGCAAGCCCCGCCAAATGCAAAAATAATAGAAGTTGAGATAGCACTGTCATATGTTGATATCTCCATTCTGTCAAAATTGCTTGAAAAAATCGCCAAGTGCGTGTGACCAATATGAAAGTCATATTTTGGTCTCGTGACTATGTGTTTCGGTTCACATTCTCATCATTGTGGTTTAAACCACTTGATTTTGGCTGCAAAGCCCGCCATTTTTCACATTTATTTTCAAACTCCACCAAATGCATTTTAGTTTTCTTATTTGACAGTGCTAAAGCTCTCTTTGTTCTAATACGATGAATGATATTCATTAAGAAGCAGTATCAACAAGATATTAAAGTAAATTCATTTTGTGGATAGTATACTGAACATATAGTGACATATAAATCCGAACACCCAGTTTAAATGGTTTTATTTTAATAAAATTTTGTATAAGTACTTAATGAAGCATAATAAGTAAATGAAAAAAATTTCAAAATGATTGCACTGCTTTAAAGCCCTTTGACCTTTAATACGCATTCTCCAAAGCGCCTAGGCATGCTTCTGATCAGGTGGTCAACGTCCTCCTGTGGTATCTCATTCCAGGCAACCACCAACTCCTCTCGAAATGCTTCTAGAGTCTGAGGAGGACGTTGCAAATTAAGCAATCTCCTACCCATCATATCCCACACGTGCTCAATTGGGGATAAGTCGGGAGATCTTGGTGGCCATGGTAACAATGTGACATCGTTATGTTGAAAGAAGTCTATTGTGACTCTTGCAACATGTGGTCGGACATTATCTTGTTGGAAAGTTGGATCTGCCAGGGTGTCAAGATAGGGTAAAAGATGGGGTTCTAGAACTTCGTGGATATAACGCTGCGCGTTCATGTTACCTCTGATGAAGATTAAAGGTGACCTGGAACCATAAGCTATAGCACCCTAAACCATAACTCCAACAGTGTGATGAACATGTCTTTCAACAAAAAACTGTGGATTCCTCCTTTCACCACGTCGCCTTCTAACCCTGGCACGACAATCGTGAATGCCTAAACAAAATCGAGACTAGTCACTGAAGACAATACTGTTCCATTCCTGATCCCAGAGTCACCATTGTCTGCACCACTCAAGGCGGTTACGTCGGTGTTCTCGAGTTAAAAGGAGGACCCAGTGTGGCCGGTATGAAAACAAGCCAAAACTTCTCATTCGTCGGTAAACACTTCGCATGCCAATAGGTCTTCCATGTTCTGCAAACCATTCATTTGCAACGGACCTGGTAGTGGAGAAACGGTCCCTTAAGGCCAATAATCTTAGGCGGCGATCTTCACGGTCTGTTGTTCTACGGCGGCGTCCAGTGCCCCTTGCTCTTTGCGTACGGCCTTCTCGAAGCCATGCCTGACAACACCTAACCACACTGTCTACACTTCTGTGCACTCTAACTGCAATTGCCCGAAAAGAAAGTCCAGCTTCCCGAAGTCCCACTATACGGCCCCTATCAAACTCACTAAGTTGACGAAATCGTACAGGTCTCCGTACACTAGGCATCGTAACCGATCGTAAAGAATGTCAAGAACCAAAATCCGCCAACGTTGATTCTTTACTGCGGCTGAAATATTCATTTTTAGAGCGTTAGTGAATTAAAAAAAATCAGTATAAAAACCGGAATGTCCAACTGATAAGGCTGAAAATTTTTTCACTTGTTATTTACAGTAAGATAAATACATTCACCAACTTTTATTAAAATAAAACAATTTAAACTTGGTGTTCGGATTTATATGTCACTTAGTATATAACACAAAACAGTTTTCCGCGTTTTTCTTGGAACTGTATTGTTTGCCCTTGGCAGGGTTTGCACTGAGACGGCTCATTTGGAGTTTCAACCAACCTAGTTTTTGAAAAGATATCGAAACATGGTCGTACCCTTTCAATTTTACTACTAATCCACTGCAAGGATATTGAATTTTTTTCGAGCGTTTTATGGATACCGAATTTAAAAAGGAATGGTAAACAATGTTGCAATATTTAATTTTTGAAACGATCAAGCTTTGTAGCCTAAAATTTGCTTATTGAGGTATAAAAAGTACGTAAGTTTTTAATTGATTCATGCAGTTAATTAATTTTATCCAGAATTCCAGATATATCTTTTAATATATTTCCTTAATTTTTTTGTGAAAATATGATGAACTTTTGATTTTGTGGGATTTAAACTGAGGTTATGACTTTTATATTTGAGATTCTGTAACTACAATTTTGTCATTCTTGAAATTGTTGTTGCGACTGTATAATGCAATATTTTTCCACTTTGTCCAGATCAGCTATGTAAAGGCTAAAAAGGAGTAGTTCAAGCACTTTTCTTTAAGGCACTCCAGATGATATTAAAGTTTCTGGTGATGAGTTCATGTCAACTTTTTGAGATCTGTTTCTTATGAAGTTATCGATCTTACCAATTGAAGAGTCAGAAAAACCGTAATATTTAAATTTTCCTCATAAAATTGAATGATTTGGTAAAATCTAAGAGGACTAAAGATTTTGATTCCAAGAAGTGTTTCAAAATCATCTACGAGCCCCTTCCCACTTCAGTTGGCCCAACTATTGAAATCTTAGTTTTTGTCCTATCAAACACAAATAACACTGATCAACAGCCAAAAAATATCCTAAATAAAATCAACAAAATATTACTATTTTTAATGTGCTAAGACCGGAATGAAACTTATTTTTTCAATATTAGTTCAAGTTTTAGAGATACGGTAATTATATGTGTTCCTGCTGTGACAGTGTTAATATACTGTAATTCTCAAGATTGCACGTGCTACATTTTTATATTCGGCAAGGAAAGATGATGTAATCGGCATGATTGTGTTACGTTATACATACGTGTACATTATATTGTTTTATATTAGCCATTTTTTCCTCAGTTGGCTGACAGCGTTCATGCAAGATGTCTCGAAAATGTGTAAACAATCCAGATCAGTTTTGTTACGTGTGTGGTGATGTGACTTTTGCGTCTCAGAGACGGTCTATTACTCCACTAATAACAAAGGCATATCAGCTTTATTTCGGTTGTAAACTAGGTGATCAAGACAAACAGTGGGCACCCCACATCTGCTGTAATACATGTGCTTCAAGTCTGAGGAGCTGGTTAAATGGCAAAAAACGGTCTATGCGCTTTGCTGTCCCAATGGTTTGGAGAGAGCCTACAAATCATATTAATGATTGTTACTTTTGCATGGTACCTTGTGTTGGACAAGCCACAGGTATGTCCAAGATAAAAAAATCGGTTATTAACTACCGAAACCTACCATCTGCGATGAGACCTGTGCCTCACAGTGACGAAAATCCCATTCCAAAACCCCCAGAATCCTACACTTGCGAATCAGAAAACGAATCAGATCATCGCGATCGAGTGATTCGTCAGGAAGAAGATATGCCAACGTCAAGAGATCCTGATTTTATACCGAGCACGTCATGCTACCAACCGCACAAAATAACACAGTCAGAATTAAATGATCTTGTAAGAGATTTAGAACTTCCAAAATGTAAGGCAGAGTTACTTGGATCAAGACTGCAGCAGTGGAACTTGTTAGAAGACGATGTTTCGGTATGTGTTTTTGGTAAACGCCACAAAGACTTAGAACCATTTTTCAATATGGAGAATAAATTGGTTTTCTGCAGTAACATTAACGGCTTACTGGCGGCTTTAAATATAAACTATAACCCAGAAGAATGGAGATTGTTTATAGACAATTCAACATTGAGTTTAAAGGCAGTGTTATTGCATATTGGAAATATTTTACCATCTCTTCCTGTAGGGTATGCAGTTCACATGAAAGAATCATATGACAATATGAAGTACCTATTGACATGCATAAAATACGATGAGCACCAATGGCATATTTGTGGCGATTTGAAAGTTGTTGCACTTTTACTTGGGCTGCAGCTAGGCTACACAAAGTTTTGCTGTTTTTTGTGTGAATGGGACAGTCGGGCAAAGGCACTTCATTACACCAGACAAAACTGGCCTGTTCGTCAATTCCTAGAGCCAGGTCAAAAAAATGTACAGCATATGCCATTAGTAGATTCGAAAAAAATGTTATTACCACCACTGCATATCAAGTTGGGCCTAATGAAAAACTTTGCCAAGGCATTAGATAGAGATGGGTCAGCTTTTCGATACCTGCGTCAGAAATTTCCAAGACTAAGTGAGGCAAAGGTTAAAGAAGGTATTTTTGTTGGGCCACAGATTCGAAATATTTTGAAAGATACACAGTTTGAAAACACTTTAACAGGTATTGAAAAAACTGCTTGGAATGATTTCCGTCTGGTGGTCACTAATTTCCTGAGAAATATAAAAGCTGACAACTATAAAACCATTGTCAAAAATAAGCTGTCATCGTATCAAAAGAGGGGCTGTAATATGTCTCTTAAGATTCATTTCCTTTACGCACACCTGGACTTTTTTCCTGACAATTGCGGACCCGTAAGTGATGAGCACGGCGAACGCTTTCATCAGGATATTTCAACAATGGAAAAAAGGTACCAGGGAAAGTGGAATCCTTCCATGCTTGCAGACTACTGTTGGACTCTTGGTAGAGATGCTCCAGAAAAGATCCATAAAAGAACAGCAAAAACACAGCGTATATTGTGATTCTTATAAGAATATGAATCTTGTTACTTTTTTTAATATATCCTTAAAAATAAATTTTTTTTTTCTAAACCGCAACTAATTTTTTCATTTCATTGTCATTTTTGGATTCAGCGCCCCAAAATTAACAAAGAAGTGCACTTTTCCTACAAGATACAATTAAAAAACTAAAATTTGTTGTCCAGTGTAATAAAAATGTAGCAGGGTGTTATAGGTTTAAAATATTAACAACGAATGTTTTGATAATATATAGTAGAAAACACCAACTTTATCACTCCCTAATCAAATTTGCAGCATAAAAATAACACACGTTGCAATTACAGCATATCAACCTGTTTCTATTTCAATGCAAAATAAGTCTATAACGCATAGGTGGCTGTGAAAAATAAAAGCCATGACAATTGTTTTTATTAAACACAGCTGTCAGAATACGTTTAAAACAGTTTTGGGTAGTTACGGTTCTCAAAATGGGTAGAGGAAAGGTTATTAGTGAGAAAATTCGGTTACTGATAATTAAACTTTTTAATTCTGGGAAATTAAACTCAGAAATTGCAACTTTGTTAGACTTATCGCGGTACAGTGTGAGAAGTATTGTTAGAAGATATAACGTAACTGATTCAGTTAATATTAAGCCACGATGTGTAAAAAAAAATAATATCACAAATGCCGACCGAAGAGCATTAAGAAGAATAATCGTGAGAAACAGGCGTGCCAATTATTTACAATTAGGTGCTCTGTAAAGTGACGCTGTTGGAAGGAGAATTTCAAGGTCCACAACTCATAGAGAGGCTCACAAACTTGGATTTAGCACTTGCAAGGTAAGTTTTCTTATAAAAACAAGTGAAGTAAAAACCCTAAAGTTGCACAACTTGTTTATAGGCCAAAGAAAAGCCACTATTAACTCCACTGCAAAATAAAAATCGGCTTAGATGAGCTAAAGAACATAGACAATGGACACCTCAACAATGGGGTGCAATACAATGGAGTGATGAGGCCCGATTCGAAGTTTGTGTTGGTGACAGTCGCAGTAGAGTTATTCGCAAAAAAATGAAGCATTCCATGTTGACTGTCTGAAGAGAAAAGTGAGATTTCCACCATCCATTACGGTCTGGGGCAGTATGTCATCAAAAGGAGTAGGAAAACTTCATTTTATTGATGGAAATGTGTATACAAACAAATATTTGGCAATTTTAGAAGAATCGCTTTTACCGGTGATGGAAGAATGTTTGACATCCGGCCAAGATTTTGTGTTTCAGCAAGATGGTGCAGCGTGCCATACCTCAAAAAAGGCTATAAAATGGATGGAAGAAAGTAATGTACCACTTTTGAAATGGGTTTATAGCAGTCCAGATCTGTCACCTATTGAAGCTTTGTGGCACGAGATGAAAAAGGTTCTACGACAACATCCTGCTCGTACAATCACCGAACTGAGACAAAAGCTTCAAGAAATATGGGATTGTTTTACACCAAATTTTTGCCAAAACTTGGTTAACACTATGCCCCAAAGAATTTCAGCTGTAATAACAAATAAAGGTGATGTTATCCAATGGTAATCTTTCAATTGTTGCTTTGTTAACGTCGCGCATTGATTCGCACATTGTTTATTTGTTCAGATGTTTTACTAGTTATAGGTCTAAGTGATTTCAAATATGTATTTTTTACGACTAGATTGTATCTAAAATGTTTTTGAGAAAATAAATTGTTTTAGAAGTAAATAGTTTCGTCATGTTTAGTTTATAAAGGCATATTTTGGTACAAATCTTGAAGTGGGCCAACTGAAGTGGGAAGGGGCTCGTAAAACAAAAATCACTTTCAATACGTTCTATGTCCATGAATGGCTACCAGGCTCTAAAAATATTATACAGATACCCTTCTTTTTTTATGGACAGAGTTATGAATCACCGATAATGTCAGTTATTTAGTAGAATCTGATATGCTAATCATTGTAGCAACTGACTACGATTTCGTGAATTGAAATAAAAATTAGGATGTACGAGTGCATATTTTGTTATTGTAGCACCTACAGATACCTGAAAAACTACTTGGTTCTATCAGTACTGCATACGACATGAAAGGCTGAAACCGAAGCCAAAACACCTGCGCCGAAAAAGAGAGAAAGTAAACCCCTGTTGAATTTGCTGTGGGTAAAAAATGCTGGAACGCGTGTCTGAAGATACTTATCGTATTGAGATGACCGAGTGAAGTACCGATAGCGGATTCTTTTTGGTCCTTTCTTGAGGTCACACGTAAATTATAACCCGGCTTGGAGGTAATGACCGGAGGAGTTTCTTTCTTTTTTCATGTACGCTGGGCCCAGTGGACCGACCGCGGTGCCTAATTGAATCTCCTTGAAGCATCCTGAGCGGAGATGTGTGTAAGTTATTCGATCTAAATTGATATTTGAACTATCGTCATTGCTATGTTTGTAGTATTGAGAAACGACAGATGTACCATGTGACTAAAGCATATTAGAGGCGACAAAATAAAGATAATATTGCGACTATAAAAAAGAAGGTAGTTATGTACTGCTACTATATTAGTAAGAACTTTGAAAGTAAGACTTGGATAAAAGATTAAATGTATACTCAGTGACATTGGAAGTGTTACATCCAGAAAAAATTAATTTCTTCATCTTGAAAATTACATAAAATACATAAAATAAATTGATGTACAATTCTAGGATGAAAATTAGTCAGCTAGTGTGAAAAGGCACTTGTCAACAAGATATTTCTTGAGAAGGACCTTGAGGAGGTTTATGATCGTAGTTCCCCTGAACTGTAAGGGTAAATGGTTATAAATCTTTACAGTAGAGATATTTCAAATAAAGTATATGCAGGAACAGACATATATCATAGTCACTTCTTTGTTGTAACAGAAGTTGATTGTATAGTTCTGGGTAAATTTATCTCTAAGACAGAAATACGTTATGATATGCACTTTTTTGTATTTAAAGATGTTCAGAACAAAATGTAGTCCTCCACTTTCGACACAAGCTTCATTACGACGACCCCAGCTTCATCTTACTCTAGGTCCTCGAAGTTGTCCATTTATTATTTCAGCCGCATTAAAATTTTTTTCGCTAAGTTGTGCTTCAGTTGTTATTGGACCAGCCCCATAAACCATTCCTTTAAGTTCTCCCCAATACCAGAAATCCATCGGATTGAGGTCAGGAGATCTTGCTGGCCATTTTCGAGGATCAGGAGCATTTCGACCGTTTTAGCGATTTGGATAATGTTCATTCTAATACTGAATGACGTCTCTAAAAATGTGTGGTTGCCCCGTCATGAAGAAACTACAAATTCTGTTTCCTTTGCAATAGCATGTTGTCTAAGGTCTGCTCTAAAAGTTCTGGTATGTTATTGGCTAGAAAGCTAGGGTATCCTTCTCCTGACAACTTTGGGGGTAACTCGTACGGGCCAATTACCTGATCGTCAAGAATACCCGCCCAAATAGTTATTTTAAAACGTTGTTGGAAATTACCTTCTTGGGCCCACGTGCGAGTATTATGGAAATTTAATATCCCGTCTCGCATAAAAGTACATTCGTCCGTCACTAGAATGTTTTTAAAAAAATCCGGATTTTCAATGTTTTTGTGCAAAAACTACTGACAGAATGTTAGACTGCGAAGATGGTCTTCTGGTAACAAGGCCTGCACTCGTTGTACATGGCAGGGATAAAGCAAATTTCCCCGTAGGATTCTATGGACTATGGTATGCGATAGTCCTACGCGGCGGCCTAATTCCCGAGTGCTGATATCTGCAGTGATTTGCACGATATTTAAAATTTGTTCCTTCTACTCTACAGTAACCTGTCTTTCACGAGTGCGAATATTAGTGGGCTGAACACTTCCTGTATCTCGAAGTCTTTGGTACACTTGCACAAATGTCCTTCTATCTGGTTGTACCCATTGGCGAAATCTGTTGCGATAAATTTGAGCTGCAAGATTTCAATTCTGACGAGCTTCGCCGTAAACTAACAACATGTCGGCGAACTCTTGATTCGAGAACATTGTAAATAAACACGACGACGTACGCGAACGATAACTAACCACTGTTACCGTTTGCGATCGATTGCGGTTCGATAAGAGTGATGAATGACCGACGCGCTGTTGTCATGTGTGTTTTAAATATTTAACCTAATGAAACTTACTTACTTACTGAATATGAAACTTACTTACTTACTGACTACAAATTTTGTCTTAACCTAGAAGAACTTAATGCCATTTATTTGTTAATTACCCAATTTAAAAACGTTTAAAATTAGATTATTAAAATTAGTAAGATTGTGGTGATTGTGGTCGATATGAAGCACTTAAAGTTGTAAACTATAAAGCCATTTAGACAAAAATCTGTTGACTTTTGGACCATGGGTTATATGAACTTTTTGACTTGCTTCGACCCCCTTGTTATCCATTTCAATAATGACACTACCATAACGTTTACACCCTGTATTTATACTTCAAAACGCTTCATCTCTAGACATCCAACCTCCGATTAGGTTCCAATTAATTATCAACTCGACCGGGTAGGTTTTCTCCTTAAGCGTAAGCAGCAATTAATCGTTCGAAGTGCCTTGTACGGTGCCTGGGATAGTGGCAGCGGCCGAAGCGGCTCCAAGAAGCCGGAAAAAAGCACAAGAGCCCTCCTCACATGCAACTAACGACTATCTAACTCTCGATACTACGCGACGATCGCGAAAGAGATATGCAAGGTATGCGCGATGGGCTTGTGTTGTTTGGCGCAGAAAGAAGGGTACTGCAGTGAAGTGCGCGTCGTACCTACCTGGGTCTGAAATAATAATAATAATAATAATAATATTTATTCACTCAATGTACAAAGATAACAAACAATATGAGTAAATAAATATAAAATCAAAACAGGCCCAATAGAAGGCATCGCCTGTACATGGACCAATAAATTTAAGTTGAAACTGTAGAATGCAAATGACAAAAAAGGACAAAAATTAGCTACAGTAGATTATGTATTTAGTTGATGTTAGTATTTATGAGTTTATGAGTCCTAGATATAGAATGTAGCCACTTTTTTAAATTTCTTTTGAAACAATTTCCGAAACGTAAATCTTTTAAGTCTTTATGTATAATTTCATAAAATTTAGCCGCTAAATAGAGATATGATCGCAGCATTATACATTTATGCGGTTGAGGAACTACTGTGCCACGAATTTTGTACCTGGTATAATGATTATGTTTAATTTTTTGGTCGGTGTTTACAAATTTATGGTAGTGAGTGATACTGTGTAAGAAATAAAGCTGTCTTATATCATACATTCGAACATCTGTGTATAATTTTTCAGTGGGATTAAGTTTCGGTTTTTTAAATATCATTTTTAGAATACTTTTTTGAAAAACATCTAAATTATAGATGTGTGAGGAACATGCAGCTCCCCATGCTAATATACCATATGTGAGATGAGGCTCAATCAGTGCATGGTATAATGTTCGAAGATATTTTTCTGTCAATATATTCCCAAGGTATTTAATTTTGTAGGATACAAATCTAACTTTCTTTAAAATATAATTGACTTGGATGTCCCATCGTAAGTGAGGATCCAAGACCACTCCAAGGTATTTTATGTTGGGCACTCTATTAATTTGCATTTTTTGATCATTAATATTGAAGGAGAAATTTGTGTAATTTGGCAGATGTCTAGCATAAGATCCAAATGGTAAAAAATGTGTTTTAGAGTAGTTAATGCTTAATTTTCTACTGTTAAACCACCGAATAATTTTGATAAAATCATTTTCAATTATATTTTTTAGATCAGACCAGTCAGTGCCTTCATATAATATTGCAGTATCATCTGCAAAACTAGTTATTTTGCCAACACAATTAATTTGGAAAATATCATTTAAATATATATTGAATAACAGCGGACCTAAGACAATTCCTTGTGGGACACCACACTTAATATACATTTCTTTACTAAATGATCCTGATATCTGCACAGATTGTGGGCGATTTGACAAATAACTTTCGATCAGTGAGTACGCGTTTCCTCTGAAACCAATTCTCTCCAATGCTTCTAATAATAATTTGTGATTAACTGTGTCGAAAGCTTTCTTTAAATCAACAAAAATGCAGATTGAAGGGATTCTGTTATCAATATTTTGATGTGTTTGATTTACAGTTTTAGTTATTGCGTCCGATGTAGCCTTCCCTTCTGTAAATCCATATTGATTTTCACTTAAAATTTTGAATTTTGTGAGGTATCGAATCATTCTAGTAGATAAAACTTTTTCAAAAACCTTTGCTACACTGGATATTATTGATATGGGTCTATAGTTGTTAACATCTGTTTTTGTTCCTGATTTATGTATCGGTATTATATTACCTTTTTTTAAAATTGAGGGATATATGCCAGATTCAAAGCATTTGTTGATTAGGTAAGTGATGAAGATCTGCGCGATCATAAATACATTATGTTTGAAATAACAACTATTAAATATTAAAGACCACACATAAGCTCCGAAGGTGGAAGGATGTAGTGATAACAGCATGTGACAACACCCTCAGCGTGGTCCACAAAAATGATAAAGTGAGGGAAGAAACGCATTGGTGGAACAATGGAATAGCACAAGAAAGAGAAGAAAGCCTAACTATACGTAGGATAACAAGAGGAAATAGAAAGTACCATACAGTAAATGGAACAAAGAACAGCGTTCAGATGCTCGAGTACAAAAAACAACATCAATATGCCAAAAGCTCATAGTGAACTCTAAACAGATGATGTCAAAAGACTTATTAAATAATTTAGAAAAAGACAAGCATACAAGATAGCTACGAAAAAGTTAAAACTCGCAGACAAACCGTACCTAGATACCGAACAGCAAATAAAAATAGTAGTACTCACACACCGAATGGTAATTTGAGAAATCTCTGGACATATCAGACTTCACCATGAGTGAGCTGGAAGAAGATGCAACGCAGTTGAAAGCAGGTAAGGCACCAGACCTAGATGAATACCAAATGAATCGTGAAAGCGCTGATTAAAAGGGTACCCGAAAACGAGCTGTCTGTGATGAATAAAAGCTTGAGAACGGCAGCTTTTCCGAAGACGTGGAAATAGGCTGATTTGATATTGCCTCAACCTCCGGAAACCATCGATAGAGAAGACTAATATAGACCTCTGTGTATAATAATAATAATAATAATAATATTTATTCGCCAAAATACAAAAAATGGGCAAATAAATATGAAAAAATCACAGAAGGCATCGCCTGTGTGTGGTTTATATCTTAATAACTAACAATCAATCATATATGTGTATAACAATTATTGTTAAATCTAAAAGGTATTAATGTAATTGGAATTTTGTACTTTTAGTTTTCTATATAATTATGTATAGTCATTCGCTGCACATTACTAACCCAGTCTTTCAATTTTCTTCTAAATCTTTTTCCAAAATTAAGTATCTTTATTTCGTTTGGTACTACATTATATAATTTAGCCGCTAAGAATTTAAATGATTTTTTGAATAATGTTTTGTGTGGTCTTTGGATATTAGATGAGCCTATTCGAAATCGTGTGTTATGCTCGTGTTTATAGGATTTTTTCTTTTTATTACAATACTTATGGTATAAGGTGGTGGCATGTAAGAAATAAAGTTGTATGCTGAATTTACTTGTAAAGCTACTAGTTTTTTGGGATTTACTGCCTGAGAGTGGTTATAAAAGCTTTCTCCTGTAAAAAACCTACCTGGGTATTCGGAAACCTCAGATACGCACCTCTTTGTGGAGTAAGCTGAACTCATCACTTATAAAGGCTCAGGTCCCACAATTTCATCACAAGAGTTCTAGTATTGTTTTTGGTTAAATGTCAAGCATCAAGCATTTCGAAGTCTGGTTAATGAAAAAATATCTAAGTAAGATTTCTCAGTGATTTGAACTGGGACAACAAAACTCTGTCCTTCACTTGGAGCGCCAACTTCTTGATATGAAAGATATGAATTTGAATCATGGCTAAAGATAGAATTATCTTTCGCTGTGATAAAAATAGTCATATTTGTGACCAGTATGTCACTGAGTACTACACTGAGAATTTATTTTAACAAACCGATTAAAATTTTGATTAGGCCAATAAAAAATTTAATCAAGCATGTGACTCCGATTTCTAGAATAGTTTAATTTAATCAACACGCGTTCGTTTAATTAAATTTATTGAAACGTCTTCTTAGATTGATAACACCAATTTACTTATTGATGAACTATTAAAATGGGTTTTTCGACTCCAAGTAAAACAATTCCATTAAATTTATTAAATTTGTTTAATTAATATCCACTAGAAGGAATTCCTCGTTTTAAATTTAGAAACACACTATACTACTAAATACCCTAAATACAGTCTCTTGGTGGTGTGTACAAAATGTTACCGACTATCATTGTTACCCTGAACCTACCTTTTATATCTTGCCGGTTTTTGATATTTCGAACCGCTTCGTTATACAGAGTGGGTCATTTAAAGTGGAAGCATTTGTTTATAAAAAAACACATTAAAAATGTATTTTTAGTTGTTCATTTGAAATGTCTTTTATTTTGATCCAAGAAGATTTGTAATTACTTTTCAAAAATGATATCGCGCAAATGGCCACCTCTGGCCTTGATAACCGAATGTGCTCTTGTCTCGGAGTTTTTCATCACGTTGACCTATGTTTCGGCGGATATGGCGGCAATTTCTTGACAAATATTGTTCATGAGGGCTGCTAGAGTCCTTAGCTTGTTAGCGTATACCTTGGATTTCAAATAGCCCCACAAATAAATTTCTGGTGGCGTCAAATCAGTTGATCTCGGTGGCCAGTCAAAATCGCCATTTTTCGATATCAGTCGTCCAGGGAACAATGGTCGCAATATATTGATTGTTGCTTGAGCTGTCTGGCATGTGGCGCCATCCTGCTGGAACCAGTAACCGTGCATGTCATTTTCACAAACAATTATCCTCAAAAAATTCGTTATCATGGCTCGATAACGCTCACCAGTGTTACCGCAGCTCCATCATCGTCTTCAAAAAGATACGGCTCGATGACCATATTCGCGCACATATCGCACCAAACAGAAACTTTTTGGTCATCAAGAGGATTAATTGAGGGTTTTAGGTAGCATAAAACCCACAATCTTGTTTACTTACGCCTCCTTGTAACGAAAAATGTGTCGGACATGATGATTTTTCGCAAAGGGTCATCTTCAATTTCGGCCACTTCAGTGCTCCATTTAGTGAAATCAAAGCGACACAGATAATCAGCTGGGTATTTTGCGTATAGTGTTATCAGCTGGAGCACTTTTAACTGTATTTTTTGTACGAAACGCAAGTTTAGTTTTCACGATTGAGAAGTTATTTTGAATGCACAACTGAATAATTTCAGCGCCTTTTCTTGGGTATTTCTTCTGAAATAGCGCGTTCTGACCGAAACCTAACCTCCACAATACCGTGGTGTGAGTTACCCAGGGGGGGGGGGGGGGCAGCAATGCTGTAAGGGACAGGATGCGTGGTTAGACAGAGATCCAGCAGGCAACTGGCGTGTGACGAGATGCGGAACGCTTCGACTGCACGACCTGTTGCATCCGTCTTGTTTGATCCCAACCAAAGCTCATTATGGGATTGAAATCACCTAGAAGAGCTACCTCTAAAGCGGGGTGATTGATGTTCAGGAAGTCGATCTTGACAGCGAGGTATTCGAGGTCATCCCAGTTATGATGCGAGGGAGAGCGATAAAGGTAACAAATAAATTTGGGTGATGTCGCCACAGAATGTGATTCCGGTCTGATTCCAAAGAAACATCTCTGGAGCAGGAAAGGCTGCTGCGGACAAAAGCCACAACTCCCCCGTTTTTTCTCAGATTGGAGTGCACCTCGTAATTTGAGAAGTTAAGATTGTTAGTCGGTGCAGACTCCGCCAAGAAAAGCCTGGCGGGACGATTGGATTGCAGGTAGTGATGAACGGAGTTAGTTCGTCTTCTTAGTGCTCGAGGGATCCATCATCATTAATTTCTTTGTTTCGGAAGATAACGACTACATACCTTAGGTGTGGAAACATGCGGACATTTATAAGACACCCTGGGAAAAGCTAGCTAGCTTTTGGGTGTTAGTTATATTAATTAGACCTAAAGTGGCCCGTTGGAGGACTTGTACCACTACCCGGCAATCGGTGTTGAGATATTCTTTAACGCGTGTACAATCACTTGAACGAGAAGAAGTTGTATACGGGATACAACAAACTCCCGGAACAAGCATTTGCCACGGCGCCGCTCAGTATGGAAAAAGCTACTACCTGAGAGTGGATTTGAAAGCTTTCCCTTACCTGAAGACTATCTTTCCGATGCAAATGATGCTCAGGCATTCAAATATGTTCATAAAATAAAATATACGATTGCAAGCGGAGCCTGATGCGATAAAACCGTTCCAGCTGATTTACTCTCTTCGTCTTTATTTGTTGACTTTTCATAATACCCCAGTTCCACCACTGATCATGGTTGTTAATAGAATGTCACTCTATACCCTTGATTCAACCTTCCACTCAGGAGCATTGAAGTACTCGACAAACTAAGGTTCTAAATAAGTCCTCGGTACGCGTATCTTTCAGTAGAGACGCTGAGCAAATTACACAACGATAAACATCTGAAAAAGTCGCCGTTCTCAGGAATTCTAATGTAAAAAACTCATTGTGCCTGTTTCAAACGGCTTTATGGGGTTACTGCTATAACAGAACTGTAAAATTTTAACTAGATAGAGTTGAGAGAAAGAAAGTATCTTACAAGGAAATGCTCGTCATCCTAAAAACGCCGCACCGGTGTGCGGCCTTTTAGTTCTAATAAGTCCGTTGGAAAATTGTTCATTACTACTCACACACTATCATTACATCATTGGGCCGAAATGTATCAAAGGCCTTATCAGTATTCTGTAAAAGTCCGGTTTAGTTAGCACCTGTTGCCACTATTTGTTCTAGGTAGGCTTCATCGAATGCTGTTAAGATCGGATTAACTTAAAGTTGTTGCTCTAAGCGCAATGTATGGAAAGATCATTAGAAGCAGCTGTTCATGGACAATATGGTGTTCCAGTCTATGAGGGTTAAACTTTAAATTTGAATGTCAATAGGAGAACCATGTATGGATTCCAAAACCTAATTCTTATTTAACAAATAAAATATTGCTTCATTTGTATCTTATATTTCTTATATATTTATCATTAAAAGGCCAGAAATGTTTTCCTTTGATGGGATACAGCAGTTACCGCGGGTTGATGGACTTTCTTTGGCTGAATTAGCAACGATTTTTACTTTAGTTTCCTCATATACGTCGTCGTCAATGAGAGATAAAACAGGGACCTCATCCGTCAAATAACATAAATGTTGGCAGAACTTTTTTCAATTCTTTCGTCAGCCTTTACTGCTTTTGGATAGCATAAATCCTTTACCGCTGAAGTACAATGCAACCACGGTTTCACGTATGTTGTCACGATAAATACCTAACAGAGCTGCCTTATCATTATCAGGAAGTTTTAGCTGGAAATCTAGTAACGCCATTTTTACTAAACAGATTTCTCTGGCTATCCATCCAGGTTGATGCATGGCGCTTAACGGTAGAATCTTAGTGTCTGATCGAGCAGCACGCAAGCACCGTTAATGAGACCCGTATTTGAACTAATAGTATCACAACAGAGAACTTGAACTCTATCTTCAAGATTCCAGTCAATAATAGCATCTCAAACTGCCTGAGACTGCTCGTTGCCTGAAGAGTTGACCAATTTGGCCACAGCGATGAGTTGCTCTTTAGTTTGCCATCTCAGTGGACAGTTACAATATCCGGTACCTCGCTTTGGAAATCAAGCTTTATATCTTCTGCGCGCTCCTTTCGCTTTTCGGTACGAATTCTTTGGATAGAGGACTTGCTTATAGGAAACTCGTCAGTGTTATGTCCAAGGAGGAAGCAACATATTTAGCTCGCCGCCTTTGTTCTTCGGTGTTTCTAAGACGCGCCTGTTCTTCTTTTATGGCAAATTTATTGTCCACCCCAGCTAAATGACCAGGTCGACCTGGATCTCTCCGCCGCTGTATTTATTTTTGCCAAATGAAGTTTGATCGTTCGCAATAATATTTATTTTTTGAGTTGTAAGAGTCAAATAGAAAAAATAGATGATATGCGTTTGAAAAAAAGAGCTTACATTTTTTTGGGACACCCCACTGAACAGCCAGAAATAAGCATCGTAATATTGTGAAATGAAAAAGATACAGAACTGATATTAGTTCTTCTGAACATTGTGTGATGGAGAAGCAGTTTAAAATATGGACTTTCTGAAATATACCACTACGGTACAACAAAGCCTTCAAGCTATTATTACTATATTAGTATGGAATGGGTAACTTCACTCGCTGTTTTAAGTCTCGTGACAACACACCTCATAATTGAATAATAACTGTTCATTCAATTGCCCATCTAATAAAATATAGTTAACTCAACTGCCTCTGGTCGGCTTGACAAGTTCTTACCCAACATATCTTGAAAATCACACCATCTGAAGTGATTTGGCAACGTAGCAAACGCCACAAAAGAATTTTCGTTCCATCATTCTACACAGACACTGCTAACCTTCGGCCATCTGTCAAAAGGTTCATCTTACTCATTATTCCATGCCCACCATTTTTGCAATCATCAAGTGGCTTCACGATGTAATGCTTAACTTTCGTTTTAAATATTTTTTGACCTGTTTTTAACTTGTTCTTGTCATACAGCTGTGTGTAGTTTGTATACTTTTGACCATTGTACCATTTATCCAGCTTTCACCATGTTACTGTGTGTTTCCCTCATCCTTAACGTAAACAACAATAAGCAATATCCTCTCATACTAGTGTAAGTTAATTTAAATTCATTTTACACTATTGTTGCTACTGTTATCAATGTAATTGCAGCTCCTGATGATGATGGCAAAGACCATTGAAAGCTAGAGAGAATAAAAAAAGTATAAAGAGTCCTCCTTGTTTAAATTTTGTCGAAGTACCCAACAAAAGGCGGAAGCTTTCATTTTTCACCTATAAATATATATATACAGGGTGACTTTGAAGTTGAGTCATTAATTTTCAGATAATGATTGTAGAAGGAAGATAAACCAAAATATGTGTGTAAAACAAAAAAAAATTAAAAAAATGTTACCTTGTTTTATAAAGTATCCTCCCGGCAAGTATTTCAGTGCGGACCTGTATTTGATCGTGAGGTCTTGGAGCACCGGCATGCCGTCCATATGTGAGGTCTTAAGTCAAATGATTCACGAACCCGTTGTACTACATTAACAAAGGCACGAGGGGTTGGTTGCACTCGATTGGGAAACCGATCCGCTTAAACATGTGCCATTTTTTATTTCGTTTGAGCCACGCAACAGACACCACTATCCACTACCGACTGACACTGACTGTATACAACTGAATGAAATAATTGTAAAAACATCGTTCCAAATTCTTTCGCTTTTTTGTTTCCGATGCGATGAACCGATAAGGCGAATTATATCCGTTGTCGCCAAACACGAGCACATAATATTCTTATTGAGACAGCGCGGTACTCAAACTTCCAAAGGGCTATAACTTTGTTACTTTAATTTTACCAGAAAAATGGTAAAGGAAAAAAACATTTCTTTTGATCAGATCTACTCACTGTTAAAATAAGTGACTCAACTTCGAAGTCACCCTGTATATATATACCCTCGTATATCCTAGCAGAGCACCGTGTACGAGTATTGGTATGAGATTGTTGTGTTAAGCTTCAGCATGTGTTTTTTATAAAACACTTCTTATTGTACGATCGATCTACGTTAAGCCCAATTATATCATAGTTCAACGTCTGCATCTAGACTAAGAAAATATTTGCTCTTTAGTCATAACAGTACAGCAATCTTCCTCCCTCGAGACTTCAAAACTTTATGAAGCAATTATAGTGAAAGGCAATATCCTGCCTCTTCTAAACAACCTCCTCAGCGCCGCTCAAGATAGGAAAACATACTAACTGATATACATCACCCCAATGATTTACTGAATAACTTTCTCACTCCGAAAAAGGCTACAATCTGACTGTCTGAAAACGTCATTGTTGATACACACTAGAAGTTTGTTCTTAGGTCTTACTGGTTTGTTATGCGTCGTCTACACTGACTCATTTTTAGAAGCGCGGCAGCCGGAATGGCTCAAAATTTTTCAAAAAGGGTCAACTTTCATAAGCCTAAATTTGCGTTTTCCCAAGATGCCGATCATAGATGCATAAAAATATTGATATTTAAATGCCATGCTACAAGGGCCCATGTAACAACAGATGACCGATGGATTAATATCTTAGGAAATATTTACTTGATTCGCTATTCGGGAATAATATTTGTTGTATTAAGAAGCTAATTTAGCACCAAATACGAGCCCCTTCCCACTTCAGTTGGCCCACTTCAAGATTTGTACCAAAATATGCCTGGATAAACTAAACATGATGAAACTATTTACTTCTAAAACAATTTATTTTCTCAAAAACATTTTAGATACACTCTAGTCGTAAAAAGTTCATATTTGAAATCACTTAGACCTATAACTAATAGAACATCTAAACAAATAAACAATGTGCGAATAAATGCGCGAAGTTAACAAAGCAACAATTGAAAGATTACCATTGGATTACATCACCTTTATTTTTTATTACGGCTTAAGTTCTTTGGGGCATAGTGTTAACCAACTTTTGGCAAAAATGTGGTGTAAAACAATCCCATATTTCTTGAAGCTTTTGTCTCAGTTCGGTGATTGTACGAGCAGGATGATGTTTTCATCTCGTGCCACAAAGTTTCAATAGGTGACAGATCTGGACTGCTAGAAACCCATTTCAAAACTGGTACATTATTTTATTCCATCCATTTTATAGCCCTTTTGCTGAAACACAAAATCTTCGCCGGATGTCAAACATTCTTCCATCACTGGGAAAAGCGATCATCTAAAATTACCAAATATTTGTTTGTATCCACATTTCCATCAATAAAATGAAGTTTTCCTACTCCTTTCGATGACATACTGCCCCAGACCATAATGGATGCTGAAAATTTGACTTTTCTCTTCAGATAGTCAACATGGAATGCTTAATTTTTTTGCGAATAACTCTAGTGCGACTGTCACCAACACAAACTTCGAATCGGGCCACCATTGTTGAGGTGTCCATAGTCTATGTTCTTTAGCCCATCTAAGCCGATTTTTCTTTTGCAGTGGACTTAATAGTGGCTTTTCTTTGGCCTATAAACAAGTTGGGCAACTTTAGGGTTTTTACTTCACTTTTTTTTATAAGAAAACTTACCTTGCAAGTGTTAAATCCCAGTTTATGGGCCTCTCTATGAGTTGTGGACCTCGAAATTCTCCTTCCAACAGCGTCACTCCACAGAGGACTTAATTGTAAATAATTGGCATGCCTGATTTTCACGATTATTCTTCTTAATGCTCTTCGGTCGGCATTTGTGATGTTACTTTTTTTCACATATCGTGGCTTAATATTAACTGAACCAGTTACGTTATATCTTCTAACAATATTTCTCACACTGTACCGCGATAAGTCTAACAAAGTTGCAATTTCTGAGTTTGATTTCCCAGAATCAAAAAATGTAATTATCAGTAACCGAATTTTCTCACTAATAACCTATCCTCTACCCATTTGGAAAACCTTAACTACCCAAAACTATTTTAAACGTATTCTGACAGCTGTGATTAATAAAATCAATTGTCATGGCTTTTATTTTTCACCGTCACCTATGCGTTATAGACTTATTTTGCATTGAAATGAAAATCGGTTGATATGCTGTAATTACAACATGTGTTATTTTTATGCTGAAAATTTGATTAGGGAGTGATAAAGTTGGTGTTTTCTACTACATATTATCAAAATATTAATTGCTACATTTTTATTATTTGTGTTTGATAAGAAAAAACTAAGACTTCAATAGTTGTGTCAACTGAAGTAGGAAGGGGCTCGTAGATTAAAATTATTAGAACCTGTGGCGTCCCGGAAGGCACCTTAGCGAATATTATTGACAAAAAAATGTACGCCACTGCCTGTAAGCCTGTAACTTAAAAACTCTGCTATCCAGACCCATGTCTATGAAAACTTTTGTTCATAATCTCTCAGAAGGAAGCACACTCCAAAATATCTCCATCTAATTTTCGAACGCCCTGTATAACGTCCAAGAAACGTAATATCTCATTTTAGAAATTTTCGTGATTACGATACTACCTCGGTGGGCATGGGAAGTAAAAAGCATAGCAAAGGAATTTTTAATGCAGCCAGGTATGGTTGAAAATTTCAAAAACAGCTTTTCTAATTACGCCACCGCTCATGCGGCGACATTAGCATACCGGTTTCCTAATTCCTCGGTAGTCGATTTGTCAATACAATATCAATACAATATACAATATATTTTTTTGCGTTTGCGCGGGAAGCGAAAGGTATTTTTATCTCCAACATAAACGGTTTTCAGTACCAATACCCCTTGTGTGTGCGAAGTTTTTTTATAGCTCTGACCACCAAACGTAAAGCAATGGCAAGGGTGTGATTTCAAATCTGAACTACCTTTATAAGGACATAGATGTTTTAGGGTGGATTTCACCAGGATTGTCAAATCAACACTTCTTTATTCTCCACCTATAGGGTAACAGTCCGTTAAATACAGCGAATGAGCTTCAAGTTCCAGTCAACAACTTTTAACAACCAATAGCTATGAAATGTTGAAAACAAAATACTGTCAAAGTATGAGAAGACAGCTTGTCATTGAAACATCACCAGCTCATGGAATATTAAGAAATCACATTTAATTTAGTCAAAATTTAAGAAAGTTCGACTTTTGAATAAAATTGATGTCTTTATTTAATATTGTCGATTGTTTATTCATGTTTATATTATTTTCTTCAATTGATATGCGATTTTGCTGATTCAACATCACCTACCGTGTTTTTTCCTATAAACCTCTTGCAGATAGCCATTAAGCACCTACTTGATGACAGGCTCTACCAAAAATTTCATAGATATTGCTCGTTTCCAACCATTCATTCATTTACTTGCCGTTCATCAGTACCATTATAGCACCGTCGACTGATATTTCCACAAAACGATTCAGGATTTTTGGTATCCATATATCCATAAAGTCAAACATGTTTTGGTGGTTCAGAAACTGAACAAACATCCACATTATATTTTCAGCGTTTAAGAAATACCCAACTATATGTCGTAAAGCTACCGGTAGACATAAAACCTGCAAAAAAAATTATAATTTGCAATATCTTTCTTGCTTCACTAAGTACACATTCTAGGTATATATTTATATTAATCATTATTTGAATAATAGCTGATTATTACATTTCAAAACTTCCCAACGAGTGACACATGTTGGTCCCAGTGGAGTGAGCTCCGCCAACTGTTGAAATAATATACAGGGTGACTTCGAAGTTGAGTCATTTATTTTAACAGTGAGTAGATCTGATCAAAAGAAATGTTTTTTTCCTTTACCATTTTTCTGGTAAAATTAAAGTAACAAAGTTATAGCCCTTTGGAAGTTTGAGTACCGCCCTGTCTCAATAATAATAATATGTGCTCGTGTTTGGCAACAACGGATATAATCCGCCTTATCGGTACATCGCATCGGAAACAAAAAAGCGAAAGAATTTGGAACGACGTTTTTGCAATTAAGTGTTTTATTCAGTTCAGTTATACATACAGTCAGTATCTGTCGGTTAGCGTGTGAATAGTTTCTGTTGCGTGGCTCAAACGAAATAAAAAATGGCACATGTTTATGCGGATCGGTTTCCCAATCGAGTGCAACCAACCCCTCGTGCCTTAGTTAATGTAGTACAACGGGCTCGTGAATCAGGTGACTTAAGACCTCACAGGGGACCTCACGATCAAATACAGGTCCGCACTGAAATACTTGTCGGGAGGATACTTTATAAAACAAGGTAAAATTTTTTTTTTATTTTTTTTTTATTTTTACACACATATTCTGGTTTATCTTCCTTCTACAATCATTATCTGAAAATTAATGACTCAACTTCAAAGTCACCCTGTATACTCTACTATGCTTTATAAGACTATTCGTGGAATGTTTCCCAAAATCGTTGCCCAACACTTCCAAAATAGCTCCGTCGGTACCTCGGGTTATACATCTTGACAATAGGGATGTTCGATACGATCCTATATTTAGAAGTATCGATACTTTTGCTTCCCATACCCGATGTTTTGGATCGATATTTTTATATACGACGCTTGAATGTATCGGTACATTTCACGAGTATTGTCATCTTTCGATCCGGACTGTGTCAGAAAGAGTGATAACTTCAGATTACTTTTCTTCTTTGTTTCCTTCCGCTGGATATCGACAATTTTATTCCAATATTTTAGAGTATCGATACTTCCTAAAACGATAAGAATCGATACATATCAATACTTTTAGTGGATCTAAACATCCCTGATTTTGACAGCTTGTCGTTCTTGTCAACTGGGCTGCAGGGTGCGGTGTTGCCTTTACTATCTTACATTTTGCTAAAATCTTATGACAAATAAAAGCTTCAAATGAAATATTGACCAATATGAACCGATATGCAAAGAATTTAGAATATAAATTCATATTGCGAATTTCAGATTGTCTATCCATGGACTTGAACCGCATTTTTCGGTATTTCTACCGAAAAGAGAATATTTACAGATAACATCATTCTCCACGATTTTTCAAAATAATTTAAATATTTCTATACTTGCCGAAAAAGAGCTGAAACCAAAAATAAAACAAAAGTTAATTTTATGGAGTATTCATAGTTTTATGCCCCATATCAGTCGTACATACGCATACATACTCAGGCAGTCTGGCACATGAGAGGCGTAGATTTGGGTTGCCTATGATTAGGAACGCACATCCTCATCCCTTACCTTGCCCTGAATTGATTTTTGTGCATACAAAAGGTAATGACTGGTGGATTGCCGTCATTACATCATCACCGGACAAGCAATAAAGAAACCGAAACCTGTCTGTTCTCAAAATAAATATTTAATTAAAATGAGAGGTGAGTTCATGAGTTCAGGGGTAAAACAGAAAAATATTTACAATCCTATAAGCAAGAATCGGAAAGAGAGTTTCCAGAATGGTTACAAAGTACTTTGAAAAAGCAACCAGTATGCACATTGTAGAAGTTGTAATATCTATGAACCAGTTGGAATACGTTTTATATCCTTTTTTTGCAAAATAACAAAAATGGGTACATTTCTACATGTACGCATTATGTACAACACCCTGTACGTGATATAGAGACAAAACTAGATTGCCATGCATGAACAGTCCTCAAAAACAATGAAAACATCCTACTAATTATAATAGCTAGAAAATCGACCTATTATTTATCTCATTTTCATTGGTCCACTTAAATAACTGACCGTCTTTTGTGAAATGATAAAAATTTGAATTTCTATGAAAGTTATCGTAATTCTAAAGCACAAAGACATAATATTACATCTATAATGTACCCTTATTTATAAGGCAACCGTTTTTTCACGACTTTATTCGACATTTCAATAGAAATCACTGACATTCGGAGAGCTTTGACAGATTCCGTCAAATTGCATTTCGATAAGGTTATTTCCTATTGGTCCAAGGGACCGTTGAATATCAATGTTGGTGAAATTGCCCCTTATCTTTTATTATTTTTCTTTTTTTTTTTAATTAACGAATCAATTCGAATTGTTTGCATTATTCAGGTTCTATGGGAAATTAAAAATCCCAAAACATTATGATTCTGCGTAATTCATACACGTGATTCCAGAACAACTTTGTGATTGGCTATGGTTAAATCCGGAACGCTGCTGCCTCAGTTACGTGCCGAACCCAAAAAAAAACAGCGATGCTGAACTGCATAATAGTAATAATGTGTCTCCATTCAACTTTGCATACAAAAAAAAGGAATGATATCCTAAAAACCGCAACAGTGCAAAATTCAAAAGATGGAGTGTTACCCTATGGGTATTTTTCGACTCGAGGCACGCGGGGACAAAATATTTTACTTCAATAACAGGTGTAGTTTAGTAAACGTCCCAATATCTTCCTTATGGTCATACACTGAAACCCAAATTTATCTGATCGCTTGAGTTCAATGTGTACGAGTGAAAAACGTCTATAGACGCATATATTAGAAAGAGATAGAAGCCGCCTAGATAGCGAAGCCCATCACCGCGTTGCCTAGCAAGGCAGTCGCGGCAATCTTCCATTTTGCCATTATGTTGCATCAGTTTCTTGAGTTTAGATGCATATTGAAAATATTCGCTAGTTTATTCTCTATGCCCAAGTAAGGGTTTTATTTTGAGTGTACACGTTTTTGAGTTGTAAAATGTGTCGAATATGTTTAGGATCAATTCCGGATCGGTCGTAACGACGCTTCATTATATGTCGAAATGAAATGTGAGGATCACCACAAATTCTGCAATATTGCATCATTGGTTCGCCTGGCAACACCGCATCTCGTATATTCCAAGGCAAGGTTTCCACCTCCATGATTATAGATGAGCGACTTTCGTCAGTACCCATCTAGCGTTCATTCGGAAGGGTCGTCTTGCTTTGAAATGGTGTTCACCTGCGTACATGCAGGCAGTGATAAGTTGTATTGTGTAAGGGTATTTGTTACATTTTCCGCTCGCTGTCGGAAATGGAACAACTCAATATGTGTGCATTTTATCACAGACGATGGAAATTAAAGATAACTCTAAAATAAATTAAAACACGAAGTCGCATTGAAATTGAAGTAAATAATTCTGTTCGAAATGAAAACAAAATTAAATATTCGAACAGACCTCTTTCTTAGGTTTGACAGTAACCTAACCTATTGTAGAAGCCGGTTCGAACATTTTCTGGTATGACATTGGCAACGCTGCAAATTGCACGACCTTCTGCGTTACCGTTTTGGTTTTCCCTGTATATAAAAACCTTGAGAATAAATAAGCGACTTTTGACTCGAACAAGAAATAAAAATCTAGAGCAAATTAAGGCCGTCTTTACCAATCACCGAAAAAATACGTCAACTGCTTATTTTGGGAAGCAAAAACGTTCACAGAGCTTAACGGGGGCAATTTTTCTTAGCCTAATTTTGGAATGAATCATGTGTTTGGTAATTCTTTTGAGAGCTGCAATGCTTGAAATTCCTGACAATCAAAAATTAATACCTTGTTATCTCGTGATTTGTAGGACAAGCTGGATTCGCCTCGTGCACTGTTCATCCAGTGGCAGGTAATTGAATAGCTTTGGTGTTGTGATCTACTAAACAAAATACATATTAGGTAATGTAATAGTTTTAAAAATAATGATGTTACGAATGACGTCTACCTGACATAATTGAAATGGAAAACTTATTCTTTCAAGAACTCTCAAACCTTACTCTACCTTATCGTACCACTCTACTCGCCATTATAGGTGTATATGCCGTACTAAAATCTAAAGATGGCTTTCCAGAAAACTCAAGAACTCTACAAACTTCGCGAACCATACCGAATGATCTAGACAAGAACAAAACTGACACGCTAGCTGCTTTTGACCTATCGCCCTATACCAGGAGGATATTTTCAAGAGCGATTTGGTTTCAATTGCTGGATGGGTATTATCGAAGAAAAACTTTTGGGGTCAATAATTTTCGATACTGAAGAAAGATAAATTCGGTTCCTAAATAATGAAATAAATGGTTACAATGAATACTTGCCACTGGCTATCCTTGTTGACATTTTTAACAAGATGGGGCTCCACTTCACAATCCTCATGCGATGAAGGAACACTTGAATGAGAACTTGCCAGACAAGTGGATTGGCACTAATGGACCTATTCAATGGTCTTCGAGGAAAATGTTTAAGTTGTCGTATTCTTTTAGAACGTCTAATTTATTTTCCAGATCTAAGTCCGCTAGTTTTTTTTATTTAGGGGACAACTAAGAATCAGGTGTATAAAACTACGTCAGCTACTTGCGAAGAACTGGAGCATAAGGTAATTCCAGAACGTCACTGCGGAACAGTTAATCGATGTAGCAACAATCGATAAGGTTTTTTGAATTTTATTTTTTGTTTAATGATGGTAAGGTATGTATTTAATTCATTTGTATAGTTTACTGGCTCGTCGCACGTTTTGTATTTTGAAAGCAACTCCTTCAATTGTTGTCACGGATAACTAGAATAATATAATAAATACTATTTGTTGTTAGGTATTATCGTTTCCCACAATTATTCAGGAAAATCGTGAAAATAAAATAAGAGTGTGTCGTGTCAAACTCTTCGTAAGAAAATTGTCTCTTAGCATAAACCGACGAGCCACCCCCTTTCTATTTGAAAAAATCAAAAAAAAAATAGTGTTTGTAACTTTTAGAAAGTCCTTAAAACGACTATAAGGTCGTTTGTCTCAAAATCGTATTTTTCCCGCATTACTTGATAAAAAATGAAGGATCCAAGGAAGTCTGGTGCTGGTGAGTTCCGAATGTCATTCTCGATCAAAATTAGTAAAAATATATAGGGTGTCCCATTTAAAAATCGAAAGTTGGAGACGTTTCCGGTCAACCCGGAAGTACGTCAAAGCTAGTGAATATGTCAAAAAATCTAAATTCATCTATAATATGCAATCCCCAAATTTCGTTTTCCTATCTTTAATAATAAAAAAGTTATAGGGGTGATCCACCTTGGGGAATCAGCCGGTATAATACATTCCAAAGTTTAGATACGCCTTAAATTACATTTATTATAAATTATACAGTGCTTCCCAAAAAGCAAGAAGGCCCCTGTTACTTATTTTCTTGATGGGTCAGGTGAGCAAGCTGAAATCCGGCGCAGCGTTGCCAGATGGATCAAACAGAATACCCCCAGAACCAGCACAAAAATCCTCAGATTTGCGACTTTCTTAAAACAATCCCCCAAATCATATTTCAATAGTCGAAAGGGGGGGGGGGCTAGAGGTTAAACTAATTACATAAATTTTCACTATCTATAATCAAAATTAAAATAGGTTTGCCCCAAATCGTCTTTCCTCAAGTTTTGGAAATTCCTTCGTATTACCTAGATCGGTGGTAGGATAACATCCAAATCACACTCCTTCCATAATGGCCTTTATTAATTTGAAAATAACTCTGAACTTCATCAGATAACAAAACACACCCCCTCGTACTAGTTCACGGAACTTCCTACACAGTAGGCAACACACATCACAAGTACGAACCGTTCGATAGCGGGTCAATAATCAATGCCACTGGAGAGTTTCAGTCGGCCGGCACATGTTAGATAATGTGGAGGTTATGAATCTTGAAGGAATTCTCAATAGTTGATAAATTTTCAAGTTCTTCAAAATCAGTCAATGAAAAAACATAGCTATGCAGTTACCATTTATTAATCAATTAAAAAAAATCCGTCCTAATCAAACCTCATTGGTACAGTCTTTTGTTCGTCGAATATGTCTCTTTCCTGTCGTTTAAGAACAATTTCAGCAGCAATCTCGCCGACTTAGTAAGTAATTATTTTCCTACTAATTGTTTATTGTTAATATTTTTCAAAAATTGTTTTTTAGCTCCAGATGATGACGGCATCGAAAGCTCGAGTTCAAGTTGTAAGGGTGTACTTAAGCAAAACTTTGCCTTCAGCCCAAAGAAATTTAAGGATATATATATATATATGTGTGTGTGTGCATATAGTTCCTAGAAGTATGTATTAATGGACTATTCCATAGTTTTGATGACATTCTTCCAACTATTTAGGACCAATAAATGCATCAGTTGTTCTGTTTTCTATTACGAGCTTACGAGCCCCTTCCCACTTTAGTTGGCCCAACTATTGAAATCCTAGTTTTTTTCTTATCAAACAAATAATAAAAATGTAGCAGGGAGTTATAGGTTTATAATATTAACAATGAATATTTAGATAATATATAGTAGAAAACACCAACTTTATCACTCCCTAATCAAATTTGCAGCATAAAAATAACACATGTTGCAATTACATATATCATATATATATAGGTGGCTGTGAAAAATAAAAGCCATGACAATTGTTTCTATTAATCACAGCTGTCAGAATACGTTTAAAATAGTTTTGGGTAGTTAAGGTTTTCAAAATGGGTAGAGGAAAGATTATTAGTGAAAACATTCGGTTACTGGTAATTAAATTTTTTAATTCTGGGAAACCAAACTCAGAAATTGCAACTTTGTTAGACTTATCGCGGTACAGTGTAAAAAATATTGTTAGAAGATGTAACGTAACTGGTTCAGTTAATATTAAGCTACGATATGTGAAAAAAAACAGGCGTGCCAGTTATTTACAATTAAGTGCTCTGTGGAGTGACGCTGTTGGAAGGAGAATTTCGAGGTCCACAACTCGTAGAAAGGCCCACAAACTGGGACTTAGCACTTGCAAGGTAAGTTTTCTTATAAAAAAAAGTGAAGTAAAAACCCTAAAGTTGCACAACTTGTTTATAGGCCAAAGAAAAGCCACTATTAACTCCACTGCAAAAGAAAAATCGGCTTAGATGGGCTAAAGAACATAGACAATGGACACCTCAACAATGGTGTGCAATACAATGGAGTGATGAGGCCCGATTCGAAGTTTGTGTTGGTGACAGTCACAGTAGAGTTATTCGCAAAAAAAATGAAGCAGTCCATGTTGACTGACTGAAGAGAAGAGTGAAATTTCCAGCATCCATTATGGTCTGGGGCAGTATGTCATCAAAAGGAGTAGGAAAACTTTTATTGATGGAAATGTGGATACAAACGAATATTTGGCAATTTTAGAAAAATCGCTTTTACCAGTGATGGAAGAATGTTTGACATCCGGCCAAGATTTTGTGTTTCAGCAAGATGGTGCAGCGTGCCATACCTCAAAGGAGGCTATAAAATGGATGGAAGAAAATAATGAACCTGAAAACAAAAATGATGTTACCCAAAGGTAATCTTTCAATTGTTGCTTTGTTAACTTCGCGCATTCATTTGCACATTGTTTATTTATTCAGATGTTCTATTAGTTATAGGCCTAAGTGATTTCAAATATGTATTTTTTACGACTAGTGTGTATCTAAAATATTTTTGAGAAAATAAATTGTTTTAGAAGTAAGTAGTTTCGTCATGTTTAGTTTGTAAATGCATATTTTGGTACAAATCTTGAGTGGGCCAACTGAAGTGGGAAGGGGTTCGTATATGTTTATACTATATAATGTTCAGCAATAAAAATTTGTCTTGTCGGGAAAAATTGCAGCAGAACTCACGAAGAAAAGCACAAATCTGTGATAAATGAGTATGTCGCAACCGATAAATATTAGGACTCCTGACACGATGATATGGTAGCACAACAGTTTACCCCCGTCACTGGATACTTCAATTCTAGCTCCAGCGTCTGAGTTGTACCAATACAACCATGTTGAGAACAAACAGTCTGAGAACTCCGAAACAATGTATAGCTACACGGCCCATCGGGTTCTTACGCTACACTTACTAGTATTTACACTTGAATAGGTTTGCATTGACGGTAATTCTATATTCAGGGGAGCACCAGGTCTTGTACCGCTGACTGGTATTGTAAGTGAGTATGATTGTGAAAAATGTTAATTTAGCTTGAGCTGTTGTCATCGCTGCCAAGCAGAGTGTCTAGGCCTAGGCATTTTCCACAGAAATGATTTTAACATTACCCACACAAAAAAATCTTCAATACAAAACAAGGGGCAACCTGTTACATCATAGTAATGATTTTGATAAGAAAACAAATGCAATCCGAGTACTTACTAGTTACACCACAATACTAAAAGCAAGTGTATGTGCCCTAATACTGGTTTTCGTCGTTGTTTGTTAAAAAAGATAGATTAGTAGCGTATGATACTGCAGTATTTTTGAGGTACGATGAAATGATCGGACTGTTTCTCTTTGAAGTCAAAGCTGGAAGACCCCTAAAATATCACCCACCACTGTTTTATATTACTCAAAAACGGTCACCTTTAGAGAAAATTGCCTTTTTGTTTAGAATAACCCAATCACTTTTTGCACATTGTTTAAAAAACCTTAAAATTTGCGCCAGGTTAAGAACGTGATTATGAAAGAAAAAATCAATTGAACAATTCCTCAAACGAATAAGCATCGTCTACATTGTAAAATGGATAATGTTTAGTGTTCTACGAGCATTCGGTCTTTTCTATATCTTCACAGACAAGTATTAAGAAGGGAGGAAAGCAGTAGCATAATAAATAGCTGCTATTGGTACAAAACCAAATATAATAATAATACTAATGATAAATGTCTTTACTAATACACATACACATCAGTGCGGCAAAGTATAGCCAAAGAGCTACTCTTACACTTAACCTCAGTGTGTGAGAAAAGGTAACATAAATAAGCTCGATAGATTAACAAAAAATAATAATAAGAAGAGGAGAAAGAAAAGTAAGTAGACAAAGTGGATAGATAAAGTGTTTATAATACTAACACATGAGTCACCAGAGTAATATGAAACAGAAAAAAAATGGAATGGAAATATGTGCCTTGAAATTTTGATCAGTACGCTACTGTCTTCTGCTTTGAATATTTCCAAAATAAAGTAGCTCTCGTTGCCTTGCTCCTCAGTCTCGCGTCTTTGTATATCGACCAGATAATCCGAATACAATTTATAATGAACATAATAATTTGGTTCGCGTCCAAATTGGCTTGAACTGATTACATATAGGCGTCCCTATCCCGAATAAGACTTTAGGTGATATTTGACATACAACGGGCAAACTGTAATGTTTCGTATATATACATGTTGCTATTATCAACGCAGAATGATGGTTAGTTCATAAGAAAGACGCTCATTCAGAATAGCTAAATTTTGTATTAGTAACTCGATGCACAAACATGTTTTTGTAAGTTCAAAGTGCCTTAAGCCGGACCGCTCGCTTATGGCGAACTCAGGGTTGAACTGTATATGCGCCACTTTAAGTTGCTACAGAGCACGAAACAGCACTGTCTGCGGTTGGTCATGGTTACAGATATGGAAAGCGAACATCCAGTTCAACGTATAACTATGCATATAGAGCGTGACACAAACATCCCGGAACGGCTCTGTAAATAGAAAAACAAAATTAGATTCCAAGGTCAGGATGATTACGAAAGGTCAAATGTGTGCTGCAAGGGAAACCTCTAAAAATCTCACAGGATGATTGACGAAAATAACTAATCAGGGTTAGGTCTTCGGTAAATCCTAACAAGGAAGTAAACGCTGACCTTACAATTGACCTTGACCTTCATCTTCATGGTAATTGCAAAGTCCACTTAATTTTTATAATGAAAATCCCCATTTTACGTTCAAATTGAAGACCAAGGCCACGGTGACCACTAAAGGTCAAATGGAGGTCAAATCTGTGCTGCTAGGAAAACCACAAAGAATCTTTTGGTATTAGTGATGAAAATAACAGTAGAGGTCAGTTCTTTGGTAAATTTTGACGAGTGATCTTGGATTTGACTTTGAACCTCACCTTCAAGGTGGTAAGGAGGTGAGGTAATGTCATTTTTTCCAAATAGAAACAGTAGTTCTCTCGTTAAAACTTACCCAAGGTCAACTTAATTCTTTTAATTGAAACCCTTATTTTCGATTCCAACATTTGAAAAAGCGGAAAATTTTGGAGGTCAAATAGGCTAACTAAAGGTCAAATGTATGCTGCTAGGAAAACCTCTAGAAACCTAGCAGACATCGGTACGAAAATAAAGATCAAATCTTTAGTAAATTTAGTAGCGATGGTCTTAGATTTAACCTTGAATCCTACCTTCAAGGTCATTTTACATAAGTCAACTCTATTGTTCCAAATAGAAACGCCTATTTGATGCTGACAATCCAGAGAGCCGGTAAATTTTATGTTCAAATGTGTGTTAGAATTCAAGGTCAAGATGACCACTACAGGTCACATAAAGGCCAATTGTACGCTGCTAGGAAAACGTCTAGAAATCTCACACAAATAGTGACGAAAATAACTGGCAGCAGACCTTTGAGTAAGTTTAACGAAGGAATTACGGTGCTCATGACAAATTATCTGTATCTGCGGTTTCTGTTTGGAAAAAGTGACCTTAGAATGACCTTGAAGGTGAAGTTTACGGTCAAATTCAAGATCACTCATCAAAATTTACTACAGATCTGACCTCGATAATTATTTTCACCACTAATCCTGTGAGATTTATAGAGGTTTTCCCAGCAGTACACATTTGAGCTTCATTTGACCTTTAATAGTCATCTTTGACCTTGGACTTTAATTGTGTGTGAAATTTTCTGATCTTTCGATTGCCGGAATCAAAGAAACGGATTTCTATTTGAAAACATAAAGTTGACCGTAAAATAACCTTGAAGGTGAGATTAAGGTCAAATTCAATATCACCGTTGAATTCCTTGCTAAGAGTTACTGAAGACTGATCTTTTCTAAAAGTACCAGAGAGGTGTATAGTCACATCATAGTTGACTGTGTTAATATGTAAATTATGATCGCAGAGGCTAAGAAGTTTTAGGATAATCAAAATAAAGTAATTCAAAAGAACAGAGTTGCGTAAAAGAAATAAGGAAAATCAACAAATGGATAAACTGAAATATAATCGAGTCAAATTAAGAAAAATGGGAAAATAAATTAACTAAAACGGTATTTTCTGAAATGTAACGAAAAAAATCAAATAAAATATTTTTTGTGAATAAAATAAGTTAGAAATAAAACTTAAAATAAAATTCCGTAAATAAATAAAAAATAGAGAAGGAAACTCTAACAGTAAAAACAACATGTTTGGTGAAATTTAAAGACTAGCTTGTATGGTTACACCATTCACAGTCCATTGCCTGAAGAAAGATTTCAGAACATTTTAAGGGAAATTGCCGGAAAATATATTTTGGCTTATTTCTTTAGATCTTATAATTTTTATTCGAAAATGATCAGCAGTTCTTATTTATTTGTCTCTTTTTTATATTCACAGATATACCTTTGCTTTGTTTATTGTTTAGATGGTTTGAAATATGATTTCTTGTATTTATACATATTGATTACAAAACTTAACTCGTTGATGAAGAGGTGATGCGGCATTTGAGGAGCTGCACAATTCAACCGCAGTTTTGTGTGAAGAGCAACACCTTTACCCCAGCCTGCTGTAGGTCTTATTTTCTGAATCCGCATTACAATGATGTACGGTTTCATGTGACTGTCAACAATACATTCTCCAGAAGAAAGGCGTACCTCGAAGCTATGCGATATCCTCTTATTTCCTTCAATCCATCTTATAAAATTAGCATTTTAACGAGGTACTTGTCGAAAGACAAAACACGTCATCGGTGTATATGGCGATGGCATCAAACTAGCTGTGCGCTCATCGCAACATTAAAATTTTTTCAAGCTTGTAAGCATCGTACGAAGTTTTTATACGGTACTCAGATTTATTCCCATCATGCTGGCTTGCCTATTTCCAAATGCTCCGGTATGACAAAAATGTTATTCTTTTCTTTGTTCTTTTTTATTCATCAGAATAAAATCTTCATTTTTGAAAGTATTACAAAATATCGCTGAAAGATAAGTAATGCTAATAACATAAGGCATATTTTTTGTTGAAATGTATATTCACTATCGGTATATACGAAGAAGATAATTATTAGATACAGGCCATGGAGTACAACAAAACAGATATGTAATCAAAACATAAATAATACTCAAATTGTCAATAGTTGTCAATAGTTTTGCGTTCTTCGTTTTTGCATCAATCCTCTACGATACAGTACCTCGCATTCTTAGTTGACCACCCTGTACAAAGTCTGACCCAGACGTGATGCTGACAGACTGGACAGACGTTTGTATTTATATATATATAGAGAAGAAGAATATTCCAAAATGTTTGAGTCAACTAAAAAAATAAAATTATGCAAATTCTTGAAACCTCAAAAAACTTGTAAAACTATTTTCAGAATTTTGAATTTAATGAAAACAGTTTTTGAAAATATCTGATAATATTGAAATTTTGTATTTTTTAAAACTTTGAAATTAATGAAAATTTCGAAAGGTTTGAAAATTTTGAGAATTTTGCAAGGTTCGAAAATTTTTAAATCTTCTAAATTTTAAAAGACTGAAACTATGAAGATTCTTGACACCTCTAAAAATTTTAAAACTATTTTGAGAATTTTGGAAGTATTGAAAATTCTGAAAGATTAGAAGATATTGAAAATCTTGAAAAGTCCCGAAATTTTTCAGCATTTTCAGGATTCTAAGTCTGAAAATTTTTAAAATCCTAAGTGTAAATGTTAAGTCTCTACTTACTACCTACTATTCATTACTATTCGTTAAAAATCCAAGAGTTGATCAAACCTCAATCGGCCCTCGAGGGTCTGCTATAAATATGCGTGCTACTCACCCGTATCAACAATAACATCAATGAGATCCATACTTTTGACGAAGGAGTCCCTAAGGTTAATATGATGGAATGACACGATGCTCCCCTCCCGTTTGGCCGTTTCCAAAGCCTCTCTCCTCTTCAACGCCTTCTCCCTCCTTATCTGGTTCTTGTAGAACTCGGCAAAATTGTTAACAATGATAGGAATGCGCAGCGCAATCACCAACACACCGCATATACAGCAAACGCCAAGCGGCGTGGTGGGGTAGATGTCCTCGTATCCGACAGTCGTCATCGTGATTCCGGTCCACGAAAAGGTCTCTAGGATGCTGATGAACTTCGTTCCAGGCTCATCTTTCTCCGCGAAATATGCTAGACCGGAGAAGATTAACACCCCCATGGCTAAAAAGAGCATCAGCAGTCCCAGTTCTTTGTAAGAATTCCTTAGGGTGAACCCTAAGGACTGAAGACCTGTCGAGTGGCGGGCCAGCTTCAAGATACGAAGGATCCTCATGATTCTGAACACCTGCACCACTCTCCGGACGTCTCCGAACTGGTCGGTGGCGTTTTTGTTTGTCTCTAAGAGGAAGAGGGACACGAAATAAGGCAATATGGCTAGCAAGTCTATGATGTTCAGTCCGCCTTTGAAAAACTTTCACTTGTTAGGTGAGGCGCTGAAGCGCAAGATGTACTCTAAGGAGAACCATTGATGCAAACTGCTTCGACCATGGCCATATGGGGGTTGTCTTGGAAGTTCCCTTTTTCGTCGTTGACTTGCATACTGTTTCACCACTTGCCAATCCGGATAGATATGAAAGGATTTTACTATTAGTGTACCACATATGAATTAGTATAGCGAGCAGATTTCTCCCACAGTTTTTCTTTTGAGCTATTTTCCTGAATATATGCTGGATGAAATATCGCCTTTATGAAATTATTATTTGATTACTATCCCGCAATCTGGAAAATACCCGTATAAATAAGTATCCATATTTTTTATAAAGACTAGCAAATCATCATAAGATTCTACACAATCTGATTTCTAGACAGGGCAGAGTTCACGTTATCTATTTAAGTCGTTCGGAAGAACGGATTTTCTGCTGGAAAACCGGAAAACTAAATCTCCATGTCGCCGGCGGAAATCGTACGAGGAAACCAGAGAATGGATAAACTTCCGAATCAATCGAATGTACATAATACAGTGTGGAAGGAAACAGCTCCAGATACATAACATACAAGTCCAGGAAGTGTTTTCGCATCGGGTGGGGAAAATATTCTGATTCGTTTCTTTTATAAAAAATTGCACAAAAAGGAACCGCCTTAGAGAAATTTGCATGTAGTCAGGCGCAACTACGTCAAAAATTGTTTCCAGTTTTCTTTAGACAAATTCCACCAGCTGTTTTCTTTACGCTCTGGACAAAGCTTTGCTTAGATTTTTTGGGCAGTCCGCTCCAACACAAAATGAAATCAGCTAATGCGCTACCGAGCAGACGCAGGCAAACAAGGAAGGCACAATGTTGCGTAATGACCAAACATGAGTGTTGCGAAAGTTATTCTCCCAATTACGCGTGAACGTAGATTCGTCAGTCACCAATATTCACTTCAAAAAGTCCGGATTATTGTCATGTTGATGCAACAACCACTCACAAAACCGCACTCTTGCTGGAAAATCGTCAGGTTGAAGGGCTTGTACACGTTGGACGTGAAACAGATACAGCCCCTCTTCACGCAGCGTTTGCCATACTTTAGTTTTTGATACTTGCACTTCTCTAGCCACGTCTCTAGTGCTTGTTGAGGGATTCTCGTCTACGCGATTATCTCTACACGCGTGATCGTAACCGTCGGTTGAAAGTTGCATACTGACCTGACACACTGACCCCGACCCAGTTCTATCATCGGGTTGAGCTAGTGTCCTAGTACCACTCGGGGATGTCGCGAGTCGCGGCTACAGGACGGTATTCAGATGTTTTTGATGTTGCAGAGCCCTTTATCTCGGTTCCCTTAAGACATTGGTGTATATGGTACTAAGAAAAATTGCTTATGTTTTCAAGATCTACATGTCGTGTAAAGGAAAACCCCAACTTTGCGGACACCCTGTATATATATATATATATATATATATATATATATCTGTTCTCACAATAGGAGCAAAAAAAGTGTCAATTGTGTCCTTGTATCGCTCGGAATTGACTGTCAATCTGGACCGTTTTCATCTTCAAACAAATACACAGTCACCTTTAGCCTATGCAGCTGTTGTTGATGTTTCTCTTTTAGTTTCGTTGGTGCCCAATATTTGCAATTTTGCTTGTTCACAAAAACGTGAAAATGGGCCTCGTTACTGAAAACAACGTTCTCGAGTCTGCGCTGCGTAGGAAAAGGATTCAACATCCGTTCAGCACAAGACTTCCGTGATACGTAATCACTGTTCTTTAAAGCATGGACTGATTGGACTTGATAAGGATGAAAACCCATTTTTTTCTTCATTATTCCATGCAGTGTTGACCTGAGGGTTTCCAGAGTAGCGGAATGTTTCCGTAAAGAACGCCGCAACACGTTGCGCTGAGTTCCAACGTTCCATTGTGACTATTTAACCCGCACGCCGAACGCGTCGATCAAAACATTTCCCCACCTCCTCGCGTATACGATTGCCGCGTGATTCAAATTTGAAATGTTTCCCACTGGATATCCTTTATAAATATATATATATATATATATATATATATATATAGGTGAAAAATTAAAGCTTCCGCCTTTTGTTGGGTACTTCGACAAAATTTAAGCAAAGAGGACTCTTTATACTTTTTTTAATTCTCTCTAGCTTTCAATGGACTTTGCCATCATCATCAGGAGCTGCAATTACAATGATAACAGTAGCAACAAAAGTGTAAAATGAATTTAAATTGACTCAACTTACAGTAGTATGTGACGATCTTGCTAATTGTTGTTTACGTATAGGATGAGGGAATCGTCCAGTAACATGGTGAGAGCTGGATACATGGTACAATGGTCAAAATTATATAAAATATGACAAGACAAGTTAAAAACAGATTAAAAATTATTTAAAAAACATTAGAGCATTACGTCGTGAAGCCACTTGATGATTGCACAAAATGGTGGTCATGGAATAATTAGTGAGATGAACCTTTGACAGAAGGCCGAAGGTTGTCAATGTCTGTGTTGAAAGATGGAACGAATTGTGGGCGTTTGCCAAACGTTGCCAAATCACTTCAGATGATGTGATTTTCAGAATGTTATGTAAGAAATTGTTAAACCGACCAGAGGCAGTTGAATAAACTATATTTTAATTAATGGGAATTTTAAATTAACAATTATTAATAAATCGTGAGAAGAGAACTATTAGATTTTGAGTGGAATGTGAAGCTCAGCTGTACCGGGAACAACTTATACGCCGAGGCGGATAACAACCTGAGCATTACCCAGACCACCGTGTTTTTATTAACACACATAACACTTTCATGGCAGGACGGAACATGGTGTTCCAGAATGATGGTGCACCATGCCACAACGCAACGATCGTGCGAAACTACTTAAACGAAAGGTTCCCAGACAGATGGATCGGACGAAACGGACCGATACGATGGCCTCCACGCTCCTCTGACCTCAACCCCATTGACTTTTTTGTTTGGGGATATTTTAAAGACATAACATTCGCCCAAGAATGTGCAAATGAAAATTCATTGAGGAACAAAATTCAAGAAGCGACACATGTGTTGAAAAACAACACACAAGCATTTAGAGATTTAAAACAAAATTTCATACGTAGGTGTACACTGTGCATTTCTGTTAGAGGCAGACATTTTGAAAACCTCTTGTAAATAACATAAATAAATAATAATCTGCTGTTCAGTAAAAATCAAACGTGTTTTTGTGGTTTTTGCAAATTTCTTTTCCGAAACTAACAATTTCTATTGAGCAGAGGGTTATCCAATTTTGGGTTCGGTTCTATTTGAGCCACAATTACGGTAGCATGTAGTAAAGCTAGGTTGATGAAATTTTTAAGGTAAATAGCTGATACCGTAAGGAAGTTTTTAAGATACCTACGAATAGTAAGAACATGTTTTTTCAATTTTTTATAAACGTTCAAAGTTGTTGCACTTTTTTACTTTTTTGTTATGTTCGAAGATTTTGAAAAAAATTAAAAAGTAGTATTAGTTACATGACTTGAATGATTATATGATAGTTAAGCCTTAGGTCTTAGCTACATAATCGTGAAAAAAGCAGGCATTTATCACAATTATTAACGAAGTTATGGTAAAAATAAGCACAGAACTCAAAAATTCTCGAAAAATCCGAAAAAAAATCATAACTCCTAAACTAAACAAAATCGGACCATATATATGGGGGTGATTTGGGTTCCTCTCGATGTGGGGAATCTAATTTTTTTTTTATGACGTCACGTGTTTGGCCACCCTGTATATACCTCGGTGCTGAAATGCACTATTTTTATGTTTTTCTTACCTAATCATAAATTTACTGAAATTATAACTTTTATGTAAGGTTACATGTTTAATGATGATTGTGTTTCTGTTTCAGGTATGTTTCTTCTATATCCTGAAGCCGCAAGTAAGTATACAATCATTTTGGTCTTGGTTCTCCCCAATTTATTTTAGGAATGCGTCAAGCTGGCAAACTGAAATTCGGTACGACAAAATTGATGTATCGTTTGGAGTGGCTCGCTAGCTCTCCCGATTTGGCTCCTTGTGATTTTTTTCTGTGAGATTTTTTGAAACCCCGTGTTTATGTGGACCGACCAAGGATCCTACAAGATTTGAAGACCAACATTCAGGAAGAAATAGCCTTGCTGGCAATAGTCATGATAGACGCCGTAAATCGGTTCATTCAGGAGTGGATGATGGGAGTCATCAACTATCTGACTCACAACTACGTAAAACAAAACCTTAGGCCTGCGGCTACATTACAAAAAAGGAGTAAAAATATTCTGATTCATACAGTGGATTTTATTAAGCTTAACAATTTATTGATTAGTTGTTGATATAATGGCAATGTACAAAAACGACGAACTTTGACATCCTGCCAGTCTGCATTTTGGAAGACAATGATTTTATGTTCCAGGGTTATAAAGTGCACCCTACCGACAACTTGAAATTTTCAGGTTACGCTAAAATTCCGTATTCATGTATCAATTCAGAATGTTCGAATTTCAGCTTGTTGACTTGACCCATTCATTAAAAAGTGGGGTGTCCTTTTTACCTTAAAGAAAATCTAAATGAAAGAGAATTTACAAAATGCTTCATGCATACATATCTATGAAACTTTCCAGGGCTCGTAAAATTGAGCTTTCATTGAAGCACGGCATCTAGGTACTTTTTTCTAGTACCAACGGTTTCTTAATTAAACGTTTTAGATGCCTGTGACTTGAACGTTTTTCAAGAAATCGTTTATTTGAATGTTGTAAAACTTTTATTGTGACAAGCGTCGTACTATTCATACTTTATATCATAGTTTTTACAAATTTGTTAACGCTTGAATAAGAAAATGTCGTAAGCAAGGGTAAATTATATGTTGCTGCTAAGTTCATCTGTAGAGCTCTTAATCACAAATAAATAACACTTCAACAATGACTTTTGAAAAAAAATTATTCTTGCTCTAAGTTGTGCTTTGAATAAATATAAATACAGGGTCGCACCCCTATTTGTGACCCTCCTGGTACATTATGGGAAAACGCTCGGACACGTCAATTTAGTTTTTTAGGGAGATGTATCTTGATCTAGAGCCGTACAATACAGGGTGATCCAAAAATAGGAAATTGCGTTAAACTTTAGATTTTTTTTAATCTTTAGATTCTAGATTTTGGACTTTTGTATAGAATCTTATTTTTGAACCACCCTGCCTTGTACGGCTACAAATGAAAAGATCAGGAGCGGCACAAACAGCGGTGTGACCTTTTCGTTGGGCCACCCTGTATAAATGGATTTTTAAATTTTCCTAATCAGTAAGTTTCTATTTTCAATTTTTTATATAGTGTTTTAACAAGTAAGCTATTTTACTCTAGTTTTGACCTGAAAGGCTACCAGTTGTCTTATTGCCTATACAGGGTGTTCCTTAATGATATGCGAATATTTAAGGTTGTGAATCTACATGAAAAATCAATGTTAGGTTGCTTTATAAACTATGGTCCAAAAATGTTTCCTTACAAAAACTCGGGGTGTTGAAGTTTTAGGAAAAAAATGGAAATTAATTAATATTGTCAGTCGCTTCAGATATTTCACTGATATTTAGTACGTAGTAAAAGTTAATAAAGTTGCTTATTTTTCAATGAAAAATAATTTTTAGCTTTAACAATGGCGTGCTTACGGGTATTGACATTAATATTTTTTAAGAAAAAAATAGTACGCCAATGGTTTTTTGCCAAATAAAAATTATTTTTGAATTCCTCGTTTAATTTGTTACAAATGACCTTACTTGAATTGTTTTCCTTCGATGCGCCATTTTTGAGTGAAAAAATAAAAACCGTTCTATTGTCCCAGAAAATTAATGTAATAATTGAAGAATGCAATTTAGCAATAAATATCTAGTTGCTCTGGAATATGTGACTGACATTTGACATCTGACAAGTCTCTGTTATTCAAATCTGTTTGCTGTGACATTTTTTTCATTATTTAGTTTTTACAATCTTGATAATAATGGTGAATTATTCAAATACTGAAATGGCGGAAATGCATTACTTATATGGCCTTGCCGACAGTAATGGTGAGCAATAAATTATAATAAAAGATGTTCTCTGCAAATTCATTCTATATGAAGCATATATTAAACAAATTTATTATTTTTTAAATTTTATTTTAGGAAAAAGTGTAAAAAAAATGCCGTACAAAATATGGTACACTAGGTACATAGGCGAACATTAAGGTTTAGTATGGAAGGACAAATAACATTTTACATGCATCCCTACATTGCACTTAGAGCACCTTGTTTTTGCTCTATCATGACATAAGCCACATCTAGTTGGCTTTTCTTGTGGTATCACAAAATGATCTAAACGATCATAACGAATATCTATATATTCATTAGCAGAAAAAGATGACAGTTTCTTGTTTTGTTGTAACAAGGCTGTGGCAAGTTGCCGTCTAAATAATAATTGATCCATATCTTCTCCGTGCGATCTATAAAATTTCCAGGAATTATGAACAGCCATATCAATACAGTGGCTGATCAATGAAACCTACCACTTTTTACCCCGGATGGAAATGCGATACAGACCAATATTTTGATCACAACGGACAACGCCGCCCATATTTGCGTTGTATACATTTACAAGATGAGGCTGTTCTACCTAAAATCAAAAGCATTTTTGAAAACATTGATTTTATTGCAGATTGTGTTTCTTACCTGAATACTTTTTTATCCTTTTGAGAGTATCGCTTTACCAAACGCATTGGTTGCAATCCTGTGGCATTTGAACAGAGTGTTACTAAATTATTGTCATGCCATTTTACTGCAATTACGTTTGTATCGGAAATTTTGTTGTAACCGTAACTACCTCTTTTTCCCTTTTCATAATTTTAGAATCTATGAATTGGACGCCTTGTAAACGATTTTCTCTAGCAGTTCCAGTCGCAAAGAAATTTTTTTCTGTCAAGTTTACCATAAGAGGGAGAGAAGTGAAAAAATTGTCGAAAACTAAATGAAATTTTTCATTTAGCCATTTTCTCCTCAGTGCATCAGAATACTCTAATACCACATCAGCACCAGCCCCCAAATCTGCACAATTCTTACTAATGTTGGTTGACGACCCTTGGTAAGGTTCAACCCAGTAAACGTAGCCTAGTCTTGATGCGCCAACCCATAATTTATAGCCGTATCGTATAGGTTTTCCGTGAATGAACTGTTTGCATGAGTGTCTCCCAAAATAAGAAACCATTGCCTCATCTACACGATGCATTTCTGTCAAAATTCCATGTTCCATAAATTTTTGATTCAGGCTCGCAAATAAAGGTCTAACTTTTGTAAACTTATCTCCTCGCTGTAAATTGTAGTTATCTACTAAATGCAAATTTGTCATAATATACTCAAATTTATCTCGTGTAAGCGCTTCTGTGACGAGTTGATTATTAGCATCTCTTTCACGTTCCCAGAACATTCTTCTACGTTGTACATCGACATAACCACTCAATATTAGTGTCCCAATAAATGCCCTTATTTCAAACTCTTGCACCTCTTGTTGGCGATTCTTTTGCCTGGCATATCTATTTGTTTCAGTTGTTATACGTGTTATAAGTTCGCCGTCAAAAAAAAGTGAAAACCATTCAAGTGGAGTGTTAGAAGAATTATTTTGTTCAAGAATTTCTTCGAAGTTTCCTGGAACTTCTTGTGGTAGATCCTCCTTCATCCATTTGTACGTTTTTCGTTCCTTTAGCTTTTTATTTTTTTAGCCAATTCAGATAATGGAATATTATCTTCGGAATCAGATGAACATATGCTAAATTTTTCATCAAGTATGTTTATCTCAGCAGATGCTTGTAATTGTGAACCCGGTAGATTATCGCTGACATTACATTCTCATCGCCGGAGTCCTCGTCAGTGAGAATATCACAAGCATTGATTAGAGGCATCAATGTGATATTATCCACATTTACTACTACATCTTCATTATCCTCCAGCATAGCAAGGGCTTCCTCCAGAGAAAAGCCCCTAAAAATGAAACAGGCATGTATTTTCCTGGCGTACAATATTTTGCACACTCAAATATAATGACGCAATTGTGAATCCGAAATAATAACATAAGTAATTTGGCATTATAACTGGAAAAAAAGCATGTGTGTTTTATTGGTAGAAGCAATCAAAACATTTTTTTTATTTACGTAAAGACCATATATTTACTTACTTGGGAAATCGTATTTCATATTCAGCCATGTCACAAAAAATAAAAACTTCTTTACAAAATCGCAAAAAAATTTCAATACAACGATAACACCCAACCGCACGTTACGATTTACTAAGGCTTACTGAATACATCTGTCCGCGTCAAAATAAGCACAGGTCGTTGCAAGTCGCGACTTGTTTACGGTGTACCATAAATTGTACGCTAGGCATATCTGGGTTAAATTGATCGGGGAATTTAGTAATAATTTTCATTTGGCAAAAAACTATTGACGTACCATTTTTTTCTTAAAAATATCGAAGTCAATACCCATACGCATGCCACTGTTGGAGCTAAAAATTACTTTCGCATTGAATAATATGCAACTTCATTAACTTCTACTACGTACTAAATATCAGTGAAATATCTGAAGCGGTTCTGAAAAGATTAATTAATTTCCATTCTTTTCCTAAAACTTCAACACCCGAGTTTTTGGACCATAGCTTATAAAGCAAACTAACATGAATCTTTCATGTAGATTCACACCCTTAAATATTCGTATATCATTAAGGAACACCCTGTATAATTTAGTCACAATGAACTTGTATTTTTTATCTTGTTTTATTTATAATGCGGTGTAACAAACTGACTTTGTATTATATTCACATTCATTGCGATATTTAGTTTGAAACTTGGCTAAATATACTACAAAAAAAGATACACCTAAGCAGACCAGTTTCTTGGAGATTTTCGCAAAAGGCACTTAAAAGTGGTCGGCGAGTTGAAACGTTTAATGTGTAGCGGGGTATATTAATACCTTCACGTCCAATGGATGCTGTAAAGATGCCAGATAAGAGACAAACGGATTTACAAGGAATTTCAGAACGTACAAAGCTCTACAAAGTCGCCGAAAACAATTAATTAATACGGCGGCCTCTAAGAAGAGACCTAGGAAGTTTCAGTTATTTTGTGCAGTTGCTTACCAATTGCTGCGTGCTAAATATAGGAGGTTAATTTGTTATTGCGTCGAGAAAAAAATATATAGACAGCTAACTTTGAGAAGCCAGCGCAAACTAGTGCTGCGAGTGGTATGCGTTCACACAACGCTATCGACCGATGCACTGCTGGTGGTGGCTGGTATCCCGCCAATTGATTCGCTGGCTGCGGACAGATGTGCGCTCTATAAAAAGGGCGTCGAAGCTACAAGCCACGAAAGAGATGGCATGAGAGATGGGATGCAGCTGGCCATGGTTCGTGGACCAGAAGGCTGCCAGATATTTAAACCTGTATTGACAAGGAAGCGTTGTGAATAGATTGCTATACCTCACAGTTCCTCACAGGACATGGTTTTTCTGCCTGAGGTTGGCTATAAAAGCTTTCCCCTGTCAAAAAAATGTTATTGCTGTTGTATCGAGCAGACAAAATATGGATCACGCTCTTCTGATATTCAAGGCAAACAGAAATATTAGAGTTGTGGGTTGACATAATAAAGTAGAATTTGCATCTGAGGGTTTGTTTCTAAGATTACTCAATCTAGAAAAGCGCTTCAGTGTAATTTCAATGCATAACGTAAGAATTGCTGTTTTCCACACATCAAGAATAGCTGGCAAACTTGATGGATAAACCTGGAGAACTTACTACGTCTTCAGTCGTGTTAGTTATCTGTCCCTAGCTCCGTGTGTTAGTTTGCTGTAGACAGTGTCAGATTCGGCAGGTTAATTTTTCTGAAACATCCCTGTTTTACAAGCTTTTATTTAACCCGATGTATTAGTAGTGATATTATGTTAGCTAAGTATGTACGGACAAGTCTTCAAAATAAATACTCATCTATGATAACCATATCAAATTTCAGCTTTTTAATATTAGATAGTTTTCTAGGTTATATGTAGGGTTTTCTTCTATCAATTGAACAAGCATACTTATGGTCGATTAAGGGTGGATTTCACCAAGGTTGTCAAATCAGCAGTCCCTTATTCTCCACCTATAGGTTAACAGTCAGTCAAATACAGCGAATGAGGTACAAGTTCCAATCAACAGATTTCAGTAACCAATACCTATGAAATGTTGAAAACAAAATATTGAGTATGAAATGACAGCTTGTCCTTGAAACATCACCAGCTTATTGAATATTAAGAAATTACATATAATTCAGTCAAAATTTAAGGAAATGCTTGATTATTGAATAAAATTCTTGTTTTAATTACTATTGTTGATTTTTTATTCATGTTTACATTATTTTCTTCAATTGATATGCGATTTTATTGATTTAACATCATCTCCCGTGTTTTTTTTTTCTTATAAACCTCTTGCAGGTAGCCATTAAACTCCTACTTGATGACAGACTCTACCAAAAATTTCATAGATATTGCTCGTATCCAAACAATCATTCATTTACTTGCCGTTCATCAGAACCATTATGGCACCTAAGATTGATATTCCCACAAAACCATTCAGGTTTTTTGATACCTATACATCCATTTTTGGTGGATTTGTATAAAATCCCATGGGACGATATTTTACATCAGTAACTTAGAGGATAAAGCTACGTTTTTTTCTAATCATATTTTGGATTTGTTTGATGCCTATGATCCTGTTGTTTCATCACGTATTACTAAACCTTATGCTCCATGGCTCACAGGTGGCATAAAATTTTTGATCTCCGAGGAAAATAAAGCCTTTAGAAAATATCAGATTTTAAAAAGTCCAGCTAGTCTCGAATATTACCAGAAATTAAGAAATGATGTCATTTCCGCTATTAGGCGGGAGAAAGCAGCATATCTAAGCTTCAATGAACAACTAAATAGTAACAAGCATCTCTGGAAAGCTGTACATTCATTGAAACTCAAAACTAATGTAGATAGATCTTTACCTACACAGTTGAAGAATGCCGATGAAGTAAACAATTATTTTTCTTCCGTTTTCACGCCTTCGGGCAATTGCAAGGATCTAGTTGATAAATTTAATAGTACCAAAATTAATGAAAGTACTAGATTTGAATTAAGTTTTGCTACCCCACAAAATGTGCTAGACATTATTTTGTCCCTAAAATCTAATGCAGCAGGTTCGGATGGTACAACAGTCTCAATGCTGAAGCTTTGCTTGCCTCGAGTATTACTACCCCTGACGCATTTATTGAACTGTTGCCTGGAGGCTGGATATTTCCCTGATGCTTGAAAACTATCTCTTGTCAAGCCCTTGCCTAAATGTAAAAATCCAAAATGTCTCTCAGACTTAAGACCTACAACTTTGATTCCTCTTATATCGAAGATATTGGAGAAATTGATTAAACATCAGGTTTATCATTATTTCTCTAATAATGATTTCTTTCCCAAGTGTCAATCTGGTTTCCGCAGTGGTTTTAGTACAACTACAGCTTTAGCAAGGGTTTTAGATGACATCATTGCTTCGCTTGATAAGGGAGATGCTTCAGCACTTGTATCATTAGATTATTCTAAGGCGTTCGATAAAATAGATCGTGAGCTTTTATGTGCTAAATTGAAGTTTTTTGGTTTTTCAGACATACCTCTAATGTTTTTTATAACATATCTTTCAAATCGTAAACAAGTAGTAGAGATAGACAACACTATATCTAGTCCGATTGATATAACATCAGGTGTCCCTCAGGGTTCAGTTTTAGGGCCCTTGTTGTACTTAATTTATACTATAGACTTGGGTAGCTCTGTGAAAAACTCTTCTGTGATGTGCTATGCCGATGATACACAGATATATAAGAGCTTTAATAGTAACACTTTGCATACTCCAATCAATGAACTTAATGATGATTTGGAGGCAATAGTAGGATACTCAAATGGTAACAATCTTAAGCTCAATAAGGATAAGTGCTCAGTGATGCTTTTTTGTCCTGCTGTCAAACGTAACACTATATTGTATTCTCTTGATGTAAAAATTGACAAGGAGCGTCTAGCTGTCGTAAATACTACAAAAAATTTAGGGTTGATTATTGATTATACTTTACGGTTTAAGGAGCATGTTTCGTGTATCTTAAAAAAAATGTTATGCAACTTTGAAGTGTTTTTATGTCAATCGCTCTATTTTGAATTTTAAAGTTAGAAAAAAGTTATGTGAGGCTATTATATTTCCAAGCTTATTTTATTGTAGCACTGTCTTGATTCTATCACAAAAGCAAGACTCCAAAAACTCCAAAATACATGTTGTCGATTTGTATTTAATCTCAAGAAGTATGATCATGTTTCCTTAAAGAGATTTCAGCTTGGTTGGATGTGTATAGAAAATGCTTGCAAGTACCATATAGCATTGTTTACACATAAGATCATATCTTCTAGATCCCCCTTGTATCTTTATGAGAAATTTGTTTTCAGACGAAATAATTCAGACATTGATTTCAGACACAAAAAAAAAGACTAGAGATCCCTATGTATAAAACAACTTTATTTCGTAGTTCATACACTTACAATGCTATCCTGATTTATAACGAATTAGATGACAATATAAAGGATTGGCCAGTAAACAGATTTCGTAAGCATGTGAAACATATTTATTTGTCATTGTAGTAATTGTGGAAAAGTTAGTTTTTAATTCTTACATTTTATTTTATTTTACGTAATATATGTGTGTATATATGTATGCTAGGAAGCTATCAAGCTCGTTGTTTTGAAGCGTCTTTTGCTTGTCAAAATTGAGTGTTTCAATTTAGTATTTGGGTAGGTTAAGTAGAGTAGCCAAGAGCTAGACTTCGCCTACGTAGAGGTCACATTATGTTGTAGTGTATATAATGTGCCTAATAAAGACATTTTATTATTATTATTATTATTATTATTATTATTATAAAGTTGAATATTTTTCGTTGTTCAGGAACTGAACAAACATCCACACTACATTTACAGCAATTAAGAAATACCCAAATATATGTCTTAAAGGTACCAGCAAACCTAAAACCTGCAAAAAAACTAGAAGAATGCCATATTTTTCTTTTTTCACCAGTACACATTATTTGAATAACAGCTGATTATTGCATTTCAAAACTCCCCGAGTGTAGGTACAAAAGTTTTCTTTTATTTTTTCGCGGCTGATTCGAAATAGACAACTATAAACAACTGCTCCTCTGGTTAGACCCACGACGGTCATTAAATTACAGTGTATCTGCCGCGTTTTCAACACATTCTTACCCCTATAAGAAAATCCTTTTGTTTGTAGGTATGTCACAATTGTTTTTGGTTTTAGATTTCAAAAAAGGTTAGAAATTATTTGAGTAAACGAAAAAAAGACAGAGTGTAATAAATGGGACATGAGGGCTGCTGTTACTCAAAACGATGAATAAACCCTGAGAAGGGCTGCTAATGTCTATACTTTTCATCGGCTTAAAAAAAAGTGGATCACGGATTCAGAACCTCGGGAAGCGTTATCATCCAAATATACCTTCCGATAAGTATTCAATCAGCTTTAAAAATGCTCCAGAATGAGCGATGGTTAACCTATAAAACTTTGAGATCCCTGGCCTTCGCTTATGCAGTAAGGTAATGTTTTATAATCTTGTTCAAACATTAGATTTTTAATTTAAATTTACTGTTTTTTGAGTAGGAGGATGCCACCTAATTGGGAAACTAACTCAATGGCCGGGTTGGACTGGGTACAAGGATTTATGAAAAGACATTCACAGCTATCTTTACGCAATCCAAAAACCACGAGCCTCTTAAGAGCAACAAGTCTTAATAAAAATGACGTGAATGAGTTTTTCGAAAACTACACCCGAGCTTTGCAAAAACACCCATTAACCCCAAATAGAATTTTTAATCTGGATGAAACTGTTGGGCAAAGTAGAGAAAAAGCAAACCACGAGCTGCAAGTTGCTTTTATGAGAAAGAAGGGATGAAATTCTATTTTCCTCAAAACGAAGATATTACTGCGGTAGAACTAAATAATGTTGTGTGCAAATTACCATCTTCAAACATCAAAGGAACCGAAATAACACAGACATTAATTTCGTTTAATCAATCCAAATTTAGTTTCCGCTAAAAAATGTTAGACATAAGTTCATTTACTTCTAAAAAACAAATAAATAAATACTAAGTTATTTCTAAGACTAAAATATAAGACCTAAGTTTTTTATTAGAGTAAGTGTTCATTTGGCTTTTTAAATAAAAAATATTTTCAAATAGTTGATTTTAAGGTGTTTATTACTTATGTTCATAGGTACCCTAGCGCTCAAAGGTGCCTCCCTATGTCAATGTCAAATGTTAATTTTTTTTTAAATATATAAAAGGTGAAACAAAAAACAAATCTTCATTATAAGACAAAACATATGTAGGAATGCTCCAATAACGAAAAACACAATTTTTTTTTGTTATTTTAGTGACCTTGACAGCTGATCGTAAAAAAGGTTAAAATATGCCCCCTCTCCCCTAGTTACAGATTATTGAAAACACAAACAAAAACTTGTCATCCATGTAGCGCAGGACATATTTTTAAATTTCAAGGTCCATTTGCAACATTTGTTTGTAAAGAATCCTTCAAGGAAGAATAATAAGTTTAATATCATTTAAATTGAGTGAAACAGTCTCTTTGTATCAGTTTAATATTTATGCAGCCCATGACTCTGCCAAGCACTACAAATAGGATGTATAGTGAAAAAAGAAAGCTAATGAAAATTAAATTTGATCACGTTATGACTGTGTGCCACAATGTGATCTGTGGTTCTATAAAGAGAACAGAAAATACCATCAGAGCTTTTCGCCAGATGATAAAGAAACTTCTGCATCAGAATTCAGTAAAGATGAGCAAATGAAAATATTTTAAGTTTGCATCAATAGTTGAATTAAATCATGTATTAGTCTGTATTGTCTGGAAAATTAATGATGTATCTTTGTTCTATTTGGAAGGTTATGATATGCTTTACATATACAATCAGAATGATGGGGTGGTAGTATATGTAAGAAAAAACAAAATTTATTGCATTTACATCCTATTCAAAATTTTTACCTACCTTCGAACAAATGTCCATTAATTATCATGGCCAAAAGATCAAAATCGATAGAGTTAACTCTTTTAAACATCTTGAAATATTTATGGACTCACATCTAAGGTGGGATAACCATATTAAATATGTTATCAAAAAAAATTAGAAATGTTGCCAATAAACTCAAAATGCTTGCTAACATTCTTACCGAAAGTTATCTGCGAATCCTGTACCACGCCTTAGTTGAAACCCATATTATATACGGCATCACAGCCTGGGGTGCCGCCTGCAAGACATATATTTCTGACCTGAATATATCACAAATAACTGTTTTGAAAGCCATTTTCCATAAGCCAAGATTATATCCGACGAACAACTTATATCAGGAAACAGAGATACTTGATACAAGACAACTTTATTTCTTACATGCCACCACCTTATACCATAAGTATTGTAATGAAAAAAAATCCTATAAACACGAGCATAACACACGATTTCGAAGAGGCTCATCTAATATCCAAAGACCACACAAAACATTATTCAAAAAATCATTTAAATTCTTAGCAGCTAAATTATCTAATGTAGTACCAAACGAAATAAAAATACCTAATTTTGGAAAAAAATTTAGACGAAAATTGAAAGAATTGAGGGTTTTGTACTGTGCAGCGAATGACTATACATAATTATATAGAAAACTAAAACTACAAAATTCCAATTACATTAATACTTTTTAGATTTAACAATAATTGTTATACACATATATGATTGATTGTTAGTTATTAAGATATAAACCACACACAGGCGATGCCTTCTGTGGTTTTTTCATATTTATTTGTCCATTTTTTGTATTTTGGCGAATAAATATTATTATTGTTATTATTATTATTATTATTATTTTATTCAGTAACTTGACAAAAAATATCATTTTTAACGTCAAAGTTCGTTTTATTTCAATCTTACTCCTTAAAAAAACAAAAAACTTTGCCTTAAACTAGTCAAAACCGTTAATCTTTCCCCCATAGCTCATTTATTCTTTTTGTTTAAAGATTGATATATTTAAAATAATATGCATCAGAATTATCTGCAACCGACAACAAATACGAAAATTATCACTAACTGAAAAATGTATATCAAAAATGTTTTTTTATGTTTCTTCGACAATTTTCCTTATTGTACCACAAAATACTCGTATTTTCTGTAATAAGTCAAATGATTTCTATCAGCAAACTTTGCCCAAAAACGACCTTGACCAGCATGGATCAGCCACCCTGTATATACTTACTTTGAAGCTTGATCTCTTCCGCTTGGTGACCCGTTGATAAATCCACTTCTCCCGTCAAGGGAACGAAATGCCGTATACAGAAGTATCTTAATACCTATGTATAAAAAAGCTCATTAAAAATAATCCAATTATGTTTGAAAGATGTAACAACCAGTTGTAACAGAGATACATTCGGTCCAAGCTGCCTCAGGTGATAAAAAGTTGAATGATCCCAGTGTGTTTTCTTCTTTCAAACGAGTACCTTAACGAGTTTTGGGCTGAAAAAGGAGCGTCAGCGATTAGATCGAATGAACTCCAGCAGCTGTGGTAAATAATTTATATATATTAGCATACGGTACGCTTGGTTCTCGTACCATAGTATACCTTTGTTACTTCAAGCGTATGTCGAATAGTGAACCATAACATACATATGAAAATTTTATTATTTATCAAGTAGAGCGGAAGAATACAACCATCTAAAGAATCACTACCGTTCTATAAGACCAAGAAAATAGGTAACTTCTGAAAGTATATAAATCGACGTTGTTGATCTTTTCAAGGGTAAAAAACAATTTTTTTGGGATAATTTCAATGTTTCGGGTTTGCTTGTATATCTTCAGAACAAATTCTTAGTACATCTTTTTTTTCTTATGGAATCCGTAATTTTGTTCATATTAGTGGCAGCTTTGGCTTAAGATGGACAAATTGAGGAAACTGAATTGCCTATCTCTGATGCATAAGACGCTTCTCCTTAAAGCATCATATTATCTTTATAAACAGCTATCCCCCCCCCTCTGTCAGTACGATCGAAGATTCTATAGAAATAAACTCATCTTAGTCGCGCGACATTCGCACGTAATTCTCCGTATTGGGCACACAAACTACATAACGTCTTTTCTACTGAGTATAAAGAATGCAGCCTAAGCAACTTTACAAAAAGGTTAAAGATAACCTTAAAGCAATCGGATTGCTAGAATTTAACTTTATTGCGCAATATCATCAATAAATGAGGAAAACAATAAAGTACCAAGGTTTGCACCCTGAAGCAGTCCCAATTTAGTTACGACTTGAAGCCGTTGAAAGTAGCATATTGCTTCCTTTCATAAATATAACTTTGAATGAGTGCTAAAGCTAAAGATGAATGGAATCCGTAATGAGAAAGCTTATTTACTTAACATACATTACATTAAGTGGGATTAGGCCGGAAATGTCAAAGAGTATAGCTGTGCTAGAAAAATATTGTCCATTTAGAAGCCAAGATGACTAAGAATACATTGGAACAAGTACTTCTTCTGAATGTTCTAAAGTTCTTCTAGCCGAAGGTTGACCAAACAGTTTTAACGTTAATATCTCACAAATTACTATAACAGAAATACAATCGAAGTGGCTTTTTGGTTTTTTCGATTCCATAGGCACTTCGAATCTCATACGGCCTCCTTGAACACTTGACCCACTGTTTCACAAGTTCGTAGTACACTATGTAAATAATTTGGTGTGACCATTACTTGTTTTCAACTGTAATTTCTGACATTAGGCCAAAAATAATCCGTTCTAATAGAATAGGATTTATAGACTTTGTAACTATATGTTTAACACTAAAAATCCAATCACAGACGCAATTAAGAAATTTAATAATTTACCTCATTGTATAAAAGATTCAAATAAGTATAGAAGTTTTGTTAGAGAATTGAAAGATTTTAAAAATGTTAATAAATTTATTTGTTGTAATTATGAGCAACATTGCAGTGTACCTATAGTTCGTAGATACTGATTATTGTTTTATTATTCTCGGGGCCAGTGTTTGCAAACACTGATTGTGGAATTATTGTTAAAACTGGTTATACATTTTGTATTATTGTGTTTAAATAAATTATTGAAAAAAAAACATACAATGGTCCAACGAAAAGGTCGCATCCCCGTTTATGACTCTCCTGGTATATTTTGGAAAAAACGATCGGAAATCTTTGCCAGCGGATTACGGCTGAATGTAGACAAATAACACAAGACTTCGTTTAAAATGTGAGGAGCAGATTCAATTAAAATCATTATTATTGCATTATTACACCTCTTTCAGTACTTATTACCACATTGACCTACCTCTTTATAGCAAACTAACTTTTACTTTAACTTCAATGTGCGTGGAAGCTGTAAGTTGCTTTTTTGTTTTTTTTTTAATACTGGGAGACTTGTTTTTAATTTTAAAGTAGTCTTGTTACTATGGGAACTATATTGATTATTATTTTCAATATATAATTCCTTATTATCACAATTTCTAGAATTTTATTATAAACTCAAATAGCTTCACAACGATTGAAGATAGTCATAAACTTGATTATACAAAAGCTACTAAAACCTTCATGGAAAATCTAGGAATTAAAAAAATGTGGGTTTCCATTTAGAGATCTAAAGTGTAATGCAATATCTTATTTTTGGATCGCCCTGTATTGTACGGTTATAGAGGAAAGGACGTCTCCCAGAAATCAAAACTGACGTGTCCGATCGTTTTTCCAAAAACATACCAGGAGAATCACAAATAGGTGTGCGACCTTTTCGATGTGCCATCCTGGGGGAAAAAATACATTAACCACGACAATGACTCTTTAGAACACATGTTTGCTATTGCTATTGCATATCAATCATGCATGAATCGTTTTTTGTAGAAATATTTGTTCGGTCATTCCGTTTAAAAATTCTATGCAATAAGAACTCGTACAGTTTAATGTGTGCGAGTTTTTAGTGATATTTGGAATTATACTAAGTGACATATAAATCCGAACACCCAGTTTAAATGGTTTTGTTTCAATAAAATTTTGTATAAGTACTTAATGAAGCATAATAAGTAAATGGTAAAAATTTCAAAATGATTGCACTGCTTTAAAGCCCTTTGACCTTTAATAATGTGTGGATGCACCCTGATGTGCTACGCATTCTCCAACGGCCTAGGCATGCTTCTGATCAGGTGGTCAATGTCCTCCTGTGGTATCTCAATCCAGGCAACCACCAACTCGTCTCGGAGTGCTTCTAGAATCTGAGTAGGCCGTTGCAAATTGAGCAATCTCCTACCCATCATATCCCACACGTGCTCAATTGGGGATAAGTCGGGAGATCTTGGTGGCCATGGTAACAATGTGACATCATTATGTTGAAAGAAGTCTATTGTGACTCTTGTAACATGTGGTCGGGCATTATCTTGTTGGAAAGTTGGATCTGCCAGGGTGTCAAGATAGGGTAAAAGATGGGGTTATAGAACTTCGTGGATATAACGCTGCGCGTTCATGTTACCTCTGATGAAGATTAAAGGTGACCTGGAACCATAAGCTATACCACCACAAACCATAACTCCAACAGTGTGATGAACATGTCTTTCAACAAAAAACTGTGGATTCCTCCTTTCAATACTGTTTCATTCCTAATCCCAGAGTGACCGTTGTCTGCACCACTCAAGGCGATTACGTCGGTGTTCTCGAGTTAAAGGGAGGACCCAGTGTGGCCGGTATGAAAACAAGCCAAACCTTCTCATTCGTCGGTGAACACTTCCCATGCCAATAGGTCTTCCGTGTTCTGCAAACCATTCATTTGCAATGGACCTGGTAGTGGAGAAACGGTCCCTTAAGGCCAATAATCTTAGGCAGCGATCTTCACGGTCTGTTGTTCTACGGCGGCATCCAGTGCCCCTTGCTCTTTGCGTACGGCCTTCTCGAAGCCATGCCTGACAACACCTAACCACAGTGTCTACACTTCTTTGCACTCTAACTGCAATTGCCCGAAAAGAAAGTCCAGCTTCCCGAAGTCCCACTATACGGCCCCTATCAAACTCACTAAGTTGACGAAATCGTACAGGTCTCCGTACTCTAGGCATCGTAACCGATCGTAAAGGATGTCAAGAACCAAAATCCGCCAACGTTGATTCTTTACTGCGGCTGAAATATTCATTTTTAGAGCGTTAGTGAATTAAAAAAAATCAGTATAAAAACCGGAATGTCGAACTGATAAGGCTGAAAATTCTTTCACTTGTTATTTACAGTAAGATAAATACATTCACCAACTTTTATTAAAATAAAACCATTTAAACTGGGTGTTCGGATTTATATGTCACTTAGTATATTTATGTGTCTAGCTACATTAGTGTGATAATTATAAGAATTGACTTGCAAGTAGTCACAGGGACATCGGCAGTTGTACAAATTGATAACTTTTAATGGTTATACTTCCAATAGCAAGAATCACCAACTCTGTTAACAAATGAGAAAATTGTCCAAACAGATAGAGGATATGAATATTTCTTGTACCAAAAAAGCTCCCAATAGCTTTGGTGATATAGAAGTGGCGTTTTAAGACTACCCAGATTATTATTAGGTGTTTACTATTTACTACTTCGGGACTTTATTGCTTAAGGCGTATTTCAGACCAATCAACGTAAAACATTTCAAGCAGAGACAACTTGCACAACTTGTGTACCCTAAAACAATAGAGATTTTATTGTTCCTAATAAAAAGGAAAGTATACCATTTCGGACGCGTATTTTTTGCGATCGTACTATTTAGCTATAAAGTTTATTATGTGGATCTTTAACATAAGTGAAGAACAGTATAATCCGCAGAAGTAAATGGTTTACTAAATCTATACATGATTGAGTTGAACATAGATATGTTGTTTGATTAATTCATCTACATATCGTCGTTTTAGTCTTAACACGGTGACTGCTATATCGGTCTCCGGAGACCGATATTAAACTTTATGTTGATACTGGGTAATTTTTTTAAATATTCGTTTTGGTGGGGAATGCATATTTTAGTTAGTATACAAGTTATAAATGGGAGACATGTGGCTATAAGGTAGTCACAACTTGTAGAGACAAAAAACTAAATAAAAACGGTATAGGTCTCCGGAGACCTCTATACAGGGTGTTTCAGTTTATTGTTGCATAACTTTAAGATTCGATAGAACTTTTAAAATTAATGCATAAAGTCTACATAAACATGCGCCGAAAAATGCGTGGCTTCCGAAATACAGGGTGTTTAAATTTACTTTCTAAAACAGTTTTTTTTAATATTTCGAACAATATTTGATGTATAATAGTGAAAATTGGTATACAACGGTTTTTTGGTAAAACAAAACGAACTATGGGCATAGTTTTACTGTAGCCGCTAGAGATCGCTCTCTACTGTACCTGTAGTGTATTAAAATGACTGAAAAAATTTTCTTAGTGCAATTTTTTGCTTTTTGAATAAAAAAACTGATTCTCCGCACTTTTCAACATAAAAAACCCTCCTGTGAGTTTTCGTTATAGTTTTGAGATATTTCGATTTTTAAGATTCGATGCATTTTTAATTACTTATGGGAAAATAATATTTTTTTACATTTTTGGTTTGGGCATTACAAGTAATTGAAATGATTGATTAGATTGTATTTTTAAACACAGCAATAATTTCTAACTCCAAATAAACACAAAAAAACAGAATATTCAGTTTGTGTCAACTATACAACTATTCTGTTACGTGATTCTACTTTATTGCAGTTATTCCAGTATACCAGTTTATTAAACTCGCCGTCAACAATTTCTGAAATAAACATAAATGAACGTATAAACTCTATTCTTGAGACAAAGAGAAATTCAGCCAGTCCTAAAATAAACACAGAGGTAATTGATATTTCCACATTGAGTGATTTTGCTACCTATTGATGAATAGTCGTTCAACACACCCTCCAAGGGAAAGGAAGAGATATGTAAGCATTTTACAATGGAATGCTCGCTCAATCTGTGCCAACAAAGCTAGTTTACAAAATTTCCTATGTAACAATCACGTAGACTTTATATTAATTTCAGAGCTATGGCTAAAAGAAACTCAGAATTTCCCAAGAGAAATTGTTCTCTTGGCTATGGCTGTTGTGATTGTCCGTAGGTGGTAGTCGGTATCTGACTGTCGAACGTGGTGGTACCACCCGGCGGATCTCGTAGGCATGCACACGTGTTCCCTCGCCAGAGTCCGTGTGGCGCTCCCCCTTTCCCCTGTATCCCCCTATAGCCCCACGGTACCCAATGACATCGACTTACTCAACGCTATTCACCAGTGGAAACATGTTTTTGCGAACCCCTCGTAGGTCTCAGCATGCTTGATGCGAAACCATCCAGCTGATTTACGTAGCCGACCAAGCCACCAAGCGTGGACCGCCCAAAAAGAATAAGACCAGGACAATAAAACAAAAAAGATCAATCGGTCGTGGTGAAAGAACAGTCTTTCTTTAATGAAATCACGAAAGGCAACCGGCATTTTGAACCTCTGGTGCGGACAACTCGCTGACAACCGACTAAAATGTTCAGGCATGCTAAAGCGTGTTGTATGAGATGCATTCTCACTGTGACTGATGGGATATCTGAAGCACCAGAAGAAATATCTACCGTTTAGGTCATTGATTCCCAAAGTGGTCTATATCGACCCCTAGGGGTCTATGACAACCTGCAAGGGGTCTACGTCAGCGAAACAAAATTTGGGGGTCCATGAAATGAATATGGGGGTCCACGATAGTGGATCTCAACACATACACCAATAGTACCTATTTACTTACATCATACTATCTTATAATATCAAAAAATTGTGTAAGTTGTATGATGTTGGTATTCGCTTTGTGGTCGCAATACATTTTGAACTTGTAAAAACCTGAGAGTCGCAGTCTCAGAGCTTCGCTACCTTGCACTGACTTGTTCAATTCGTCACTCTATAAAAACGAATGTGGGACCAATACGTTTAGTCGTTTCATGAATCTTGAAAAGGAAAGTGCTAAGATAATATTTTAAAAAATATAAACAGATAGTTTATCACACAAATTATAGTGAGTCAGTGTTATTTTGTCTGAGAGTGCTGGAGAAAAGTAAGTACATTATTTTTTAATAAATTTTACTTTTGTACTCTAGCAAAGATATATAAATTACGCCAATCATGACCTTAGTTACTAGTAGTTGAATATTCAATCATGCAAAATTACACTAGTACTCCTCAATAATTTCTTTTTGAAAGTTTTAGCAATCGGTAATATAATTACAGTGCAATTTCCGTAATTCGAGCTAATTGTTGCAAGAAGATGTTCGAATTATTGAATGTTTTCGGAAAAATCAAAAAATAGTTTTATTATACAGCTGCTGGATTTTCTGTCTTATTTAAATAATTTAATTTTGCCCACAGATGACTGATGCCATGTCCGAATCTAAAAATAAATGTAGACAGCACAGTGTTGATTATTTGAAATTTTGCTTCATTCAATCATTGCCGGAAAAACAATCGCCTATGTGCCTTTTATGCAACAAAGTTTTGGGCAATGACGCTATGAAACCATCTAAACTGCAATATCATCTGAGAAGATGCCACCCTGATAAAACAGAGAAAGATTTGAAATACTTTCAAACACTCAAACATAAATTTCAGAAGAGACCTACACTGGACAGAATTTTCGCTTCGACGTCACAAAGAAATAATGATGGTTTGCGGGCGTCTTACAATATCTCGTTACTTATAGCAAAATCCGGAAAACCGCATACTATCGGAGAAAAGTTAATTTTGAAGAGGTTTTAAAAACTGTTTTACACAAACCTGCATCTGATATTATTAAAAGAATTCCCTTAAGCAACAATACTGTTGAAAGAAGTATTGATGAAATGAGTTCTGATATTGAAAGGTTCTTATGTAATTATTTGCAAGCGACCCATTTCTTTATACAACTGGACGAGTCAACTTTACCTGATAATGCAGCATTATTATTGGCATATGTTCGTTTTCTTATGAATCAAGAAATCTACGAAGAACTGCTCTTCGCAAGAACTTTGATAACCGACACTAAAAGTGAATCAATATTTCATGTTTTGAAGGATTACTTCATTGAAAAAGCTATTCCTTTATCAAATATAATATCAGTAGCTACAGATGGAGCACCTGCCATGGTTGGACGTTATCGTGGATTTATAAGCTATTTAAAACAAAATGTGTCAGGGGTGTTAGCAATACATTGCGTCATCCATCGACAACATTTAGTTGCTAAAAATTTGAGTGTTAGATTGCATGAATCACTTCATTTAGTCATTGATGCAGTAAACCGAATCAGAAGCAACGCGTTGAATACGCGGTTATTTGCGCAGTTGTGTGAAGAAAATGACGAACACTTTCATCAATTACTCCTTCACACTGAAGTACGCTGGCTGTCGAAAGGCTTATGTTTGACAAGATTTTTTGCACTTTTTGAGACTATTTTACAATTTCTCGATACTAAAGATAAAATTTTAAAAGAAAATTTACTGAAGAGGAAAACAGACATCGCCTATTTAACAGATTTGTTTACAAAATTTAATATGGTTAATTTGCAATTACAAGGCGACAGTTTAAATTTGATTAAAACAAAGTCCATCTTATCAGCGTTTCTTGCCAGAGTTAAACTAATGAAGCAAAATATTGGACGGGGCGAATTTTCTCAGTTCCCCAATTTGTCACAAACAAGCTGCCAGAAGACGACGTTTCAACTTACGTTCAACATTTAAATGCCCTCTATTCAGATCTTGAATCTAGGTTTGAGGATATTTTGACTATGGTAATACCACCGTGGATAATTAATCCATATGGTGACATAGAAGAAACCAATTGTCATAATACAAGAGGAACTGACTGAACTAAGTACAAACGAACAACTTAAGGTTCAGTTTAAAAACGGATATCAGCAATTCTGGCTGCAAAACAACATACCCGTTACTTATCCCGTATTATGGAATATAGCGAGGAAATTTTTAATTTCCTTTCCATCGTCATACCTAGTTGAAAGGGCGTTTAGCGCTGTTACCAATCTCCTAACGAAAAAAAGAAACAGACTGGACATCATTAGCCGAGGAGATTTAAGTTAACCCTTACAAAATTGACGCCAAATGTTGATAATTTATTATTAAAGCATCAGGTTCATCCTTCTCACTAAAAATATTGACATATTGCTTGTGTTATTTTATTTATAGTTTATTTTATGTTTATTGGTGTCTGACCAATAAATGCCCGCATTGGGAATAAGTGCCCGCATTGATTTTTTTAAAGAACCCCACTTTATAGAAAATATATATTTTTTTTAATTATTCTGAAAATTCAAGGATAGGTACACACTAAAATTCGTGAATTTTTTGCCTATTTTTAGATAATCTAAACGTATAAGAAGCGGAATTTAATCAAACTAACAGTGAAATTATTGTAGAACATACGTTTATGTTATGATTAATAAACGAACTCGATTATTGTACTATTTTAAGTAAACAACTTTTTTTTTATTATTTTTCACTTTTTTTTATTTTATCCCTCTTATTTTTTTTCAATGCGGGCACTTTTTCTTTATTATTTTTCACTTTTTTTTTATTTTATCCCTCTTATTTTTTTTTCAATGCGGGCACTTATTCCCAATACGGGGACTTATTGGTCAGACACCTGTTTATTTAATGTTACGTATATTTTACATAACAGATACAAAATTTTATTTTGAGTAGTTTTAATTTAAATTCAATTAATAAATGTATAAATTAACATGTGTTTTTACTTTAAGTTCTTAACACTAAACTTCACTACCGTTAGAAATTTACAGGAAATCAATATCAGGTAAGTAGGGGGTCTACCCAACACGGAAAAACATGCCAAGGTGTCTACGACACAAAAAAGTTTGGGGAACTGTGGTTTAGGTACTTTTCCATGCTATGCCTATGACGGCAAACAAACTTTTGTTCGAATTGAAATTCGTGTACCCTTTATTTTTTTACATTTCACTCTAACAACACAAAAAATAAATATTATTGCGATCGGGAACGATAATCCGTGCCTGACAAGTTAATAATAATAATAATATATTTATTGCTCAACAGATACATCCATTTGAAGGACAATGTAAATGAATACAATTTGACGTTACAGTATTTTTAAATGCCTTAAATTGAATAATAGTAGTCGCTGAATACAGCTAACATATCTTTGACTTTATCATGATGTATGTCACAATTATCAGCTATTGTGTTGAAGCTGGAGCACATAAAGTACACGGGTGACTTAATCATAACATTAGAATTTGGTGTTTTTAAGTAAAAAGCGAGAAATCTTTGGGAAATGCGGGACGGTACATGAAAATCAATTTTAGCTGATAAAGCTGAAGAATCAACATCACTGTGTACGAGTTTGTAAAGGGATTTTAAACTATTACAAACTATTCTCAGCTCAAGAGGATGCATTTCAAATCTGAGCAACATTGCTAATTGGGGAGTCCCACGATTGGGATAAACACCATCTAATTTGAAAGTCACGTTTTTAAGAAATCTCCTCTGTACACTTTCAATTTCATTAGTATAGATTTGGTACTATGGATGCCATACACTAGATGCATATTCCAGCTTAGAACGCACCAAGGTGCAGTATAAAACCTTCAGTGCCGTTTCACTACCAAACGATTTACAGTTTCTTATCAAAAAACCGAGACTTTTTATAGCGGATGATACTATTGTACTAATATGACCTGTAAATTCTAATTTAACATCAAACAACACACCTAGATCTCTTACTTCTGAACAACGAATCAAACTGACACCTTCCAGTGTGTAATCAAAAACTATTGGATTCGTTTTCCTGGTAAAAGAACAGGTTCTGCATTTGCTAACATTCAAAAATAATTTATTAGTTGAACACCATTCAAATATATGATTCAGGTCAGCTTGCAAGATCAGACAGTCATCAATGCTGTTAATCTAAGCATATATTGTAAAAAACCTTCTGATTTCTATTATGCAAGTAAGAAGAAATGAAATCTAATGAATGATTGCTAAAACCAAAATGCTGAAGTTTACCTATGATTCTTTGGTGACTAATATTATCGAAGGCCTTTGAGAAATCCATGTAGACCACATCCATCTGATCCCTATTATCTTCTGCAATCTCCTGGGTGATTTCAGTTAAGTTAGAAATAGTAGAGCGATTGCGCCTAAATCCATGTTGCGTATCAGATATCAGATGCGAGGTTAAAGGTTAGATGTAGTTGTATACAGATATCTCAAATGCTTTACCAAAATTATCCAATATAGATATAGCTCGGTAATTTTCGATTTTACTAGGGTCCCCAGCTTAAATAGGTCACACTCTAGCCAGTTTCCATTTTGTAGGAAAAGTTGCTGTACTGAGGGAATAATCAAAAATTATCTCTAAAGGCGTGACAAATATGTGCGCCGCATTACGCGGACTACAAAGCTCGGTACCATATCTGCTCTGCTGTTAACTTGTTTGGTAATATACACAGTGCCTTTAAAATATCCCCATCTGTGAAGTTATCCAGATGAAAACAGTCATGCTGAGTATTAACAACGGGATGTTGGTATAAATCATTATCTATAACATAAACACTTTGAAAATACTCTGCGAATGAACTAATAGTCCGATTAGGATTATCTGAGATTTCATTAGCAAGGCTCATCCTACCTGGTATTCTAGATAGCCTTTCTTAGACCGAATGAACGTCCAAAAATTATTCGGATTTGTAACCAAATCATTTTCAACTTTTTGCACATATACAGGTGAATAGGTGTAAAACATTTTAGGAGGTGATAGTACAGCCCCTTTGCTATCGAAATTAGTATATAATACCATACCCTATATTCAAATGTTGAAAAGTTATTGAAGATTTAAGATTTTTTTAAAAACAATCCATATTTCAGAGTAAAAAAGTAGTCGAGAGAGAAAAAAGTTGGCGATTAAACATTTGTTTTTTGTGGTTTTGGGTTATTATTTCAATAATTAACAATTATAAATTAAAAAAGATTCGAAAACAATAGCCAAACAACGTATTTATTTTCATTCAAAAATGTTTAACTAAGAAAAACAAATATCGTTTTACAGTAAGTAAGATGTTTTACAAAAAAATCAGTATACAAAAAAAAGTACAAGCAATTTAAATAATATCCTTGTTTCATAAGGAATCTAAATTGGTATGATAAGTGCACAAAAACTGTGTGAAACTAAACATAATGTATTGTAATACAACAATAGGGAGTAAATTTACCAATGGCTTGTCTCCTATTTTCACAACTCTCTGATTGATAAGAAAGTGTTTTTGTGAAAATAATGTAACTGTAAGCTATGGGATAGTTATTATTTTAAACTACGGTTAAGTTACACGATTAGATTATTTACACAGTTGTAATTGTACTACAGAATAATAAAAACTGACTAAAAGTTACTACAATTGGTAAGTAAAATACAATAATGAAATGAAGGTAAAATTCATTGCAATTGTTGTTCGCACTGACGCCCGCCGTTTCTTATGCAAGCCCGTAGTCTTTTTCTCATGTTGGTACGCATGATGCAGCCCGTTAGTTGTCCTCTGATAGTGTCAGCAGGAGCAATAATTCTTTCTTTCAACTGTGCAAGAGTGTCCATGGGCTTAGCGTACACCAGTGCCTTCATGTGCCCCCATAAATAATAGTCACACGGTCTTAAATCTGGGCTCCTCGCTGGCCACGGTGTCGGTCCACCTCGGCCAATCCAGCGACAAGGATATTTCTCGTCCAGCCACTGTCTAACACCCAGACGGAAATGCGCGGGACAGCCATAGTGTTGGTAGATCATCGTCATCCTGATATTCAGAGGCAGGTCTTCGAGTTACTCCCAGAGTTCGGATCTCAAAAAGTTTTCATAGGATTCGCCATTCAGGTTGTCAGGCAAAAAAACTGGTCCAATTAGATACGTATGAATGATTCCCATCCACACGTTTGCCGAAAACCTTCTTTGATGGGCTCTTGGTTTTGCCATGTGGGGATTTGCCTCTCGTGGGGCCCAATAATGTAAGTTGTGATAATTTGTTGTTCCCTATCTGTCAAACTTAGACTCGTCGGTCCACAATATTTTAGTTAAATAGTCGTTTTCTTCTTGATCCCGATGAAGCATGTATCGACAAAAATCAATTCTTCTTGCGAGTAAAGGGTAAAGTCTCGCTGAATGCAAAACGAACGAAACTTTCCACTGAGTTAAACCAAGCTGCTTTGCTATAGCTCGTGTAGACGTCGTCGGGTCTCTGCCGTAGCATTCCAGTATTGCCTCTCGATCTTCGTCGTCAAATAACCAAGGTCTACCAGCATCATGACGTCTCTCATGAACCTGTCCACTTTCCTTGATGCGTTGGTACACAGAAGCAAATACTCGATGACTCGGTATTCGCCGATTCGGAAAACGGTTTTCGTATTCTCGCTTGGCTGCAACGGAATTTCCATCACTTAAACCATAACAAAACAGAATATCAGCGTATTCTTCGTTACGGTAACTCGCCATTATTAAAACTGATCCAAAAAGTAAAAGTACGTCCTACCGCGTTAAAGGTTGATATTCTACTAACTAACCTAAGCGTTAGTTCCGTTTCCTTGATCCGTCAGCTGTGTCAATTCATAACACACGCAGAGCTTGCTTCCGAGGAGCGACGACAGATTCCGAATACTCAAACCCGAATAACGGCACAGGGCACAAAAAATAACAAAAAGGGTCGAACCATGAAAGGCTCGGTTTACCTGCTCAGTACAATGAAATGCGCTTAGTGGTCCTTTCTAGCAAAGTAATATTGTTTTGTTAAATGGTTTACTTACTGATATGTTGTTATACCATTTTAGAAACCTAATGAAACGAGGAAGTTTTTGCGGTTATTTGTACATTTTCTTTATTATAATTTTAAAAAAAAAAAAGACTTCTTAATGTGAAAGTTGAAAATAAATATTTTCATTTAACATTTAAATAAAAATGAATTCGTTTTCAGTAGTGTTTTCATATGTTTTTTAATTTATGAGAATTATTTATTTAAATAATAACCTGAAACCACCAAAAAAAGAATGTTTAATCACCAACTTTTTTTATCTCAACTATTTCACTCTGTATACTGGGTTGTTTTTTCAAAAAAATTAAATCTTCCATAACTTTTTAACCTTTGAATATAGGGTACGGTATTATATACTAATTTTGATAGCAAAGGAGCTGTACTATCACCTCCTAAAATCTTTTACACCTATTTACCTTACACCCTGTAGATTGGTAACAGTCATTTATCTGTTGTTTAACAAGTGCACGGACCCTAGAAAATTGTCCATAGATTTCCTGACTTTTGAAACGTTTATATTGTTGAAGCAGTCTACGTTTCAGTTTTAAATTTCGAATAATATCCGAGCCATACCAACCTGGATAACGATGCTTATGCTTAACGGCGCTCTCACAGTCAAGCAGAGTTTCTGAGGGGTATCGGGGGGGTGATAGGGAAACGCTAGTAGGACGGCGTTGTGACAAGGCAAGCGCTCTACGTTAGAAAAGGATAGTAATACGCAGAGGTGTGCTGTTCGCGTGCCCGGTTGAATTTGCATATTGCACAGAGTCGGATTTGATTTGGATATACGATCTAGCGTACGACTGTTTCCCTATTTTGGCGCATAGTATACTCAGCCCTTATTACTTTTATTACCGTTATTGTATTGTTGTATTATCGTGTTGTTATTGTTGTGTTATTATTGTTGTGCTGTTATTGTTGAGTGTCTTTCTTATCAAGGTATCAAAAATGAACAATAAGAGAAATAAACGTGGCGTCTCGAAGAAGCCGCTTTTAAATACGCACAGGAAAAAAAAACGTTTTCCAGATAGAAAAGTAGGTACCAAAACAATTATGAATTTTAGCATTCATTTTGCCAATAAATTAGACTATACGTAGTTACTATTATAACTATATTTTATATGTTATTTTAGCTTAAAAATGACAGCAAGGTTTCGCATATGCATTCTCTAACAGAGACAGATGGCATGGATCTTCAAATTCAGGTGTGTATACCCTTTTTTTTTTAGATTTGCACCAGAGGCTGATATCATTTCTGGCAATTCTGATTAAAAATGCAGTAAGTTTACTTCATGACGTCGATAATAGTATTGTAGAGCAGTTTAACTCAATCATAGCTAAATTCATCGGGGGTAAACGGATTAATTATTGCAAGAAGAGATCCTACCAAGGAAGATGTGCTGCAGCCGTAGTGAGCCACAATACACAGCGACCTGTTTGTGTGATCCAAAAGCGGCTACTCCCTAGTTTCAGTCCAACCTCTTTGATTGCTAAAGTTGAAGAAAGGAGAGCGCACAAAAATCTGAAAAGGAAGCTGAAACCAAGGAAAATTAAAATCAGAGATAGTGATACTAAAGAGAACGCATCCTATGGGGAATTCTGTGAGAAGCCTGACATGAGCAACGAAGATATAGAGGCTGCCAAGGTAGAATTCTTGAAAAAACTTGCAAAAACCGACTCCAAAATTTCCCAGATCGAGCAAGCCACAAAATCTCAGGATTGCAATTTGTGGCGTCTTCGTCGAAGAATGAGGTTGACTGCGTCTCGGTTTGGTGAGGTTTGTAGAAGAAGAGATACAACAAGTTGCAGAGCTCTAATAAACGCCATAATATACCCAACCGAATTCTTTAGCAATGCATGTGACTATGGAAAAAAGCATGAAAGCGTGGCAAAATCAGAAATAGAGAAATCATATTCGCAATCAGAAGTACAATCTTGCGGGTTGTTTATTGATAGGACCCATCCATTTCTGGCAGCATCGCCAGATGGTTTGATAGGCGTAAAAGGTCTGCTAGAAATTAAATGTCCATGGTCGGCTAGAGAAATGACCCCTGAAGAGGGCATTCTGAACAAAAAAATTACGTTTTGGATAAACGATGAAATAAATAAAAAACATAAGTGGTATTACCAAATTCAAGGGCAGCTACACGTTGCACAAAGTACTGTGTGCTTGGTGTTTGGTCCCCGTATGGTTTGAAAATAGACGTCATTCGAAAGGATGACGTTTTCGGGAAAAATGAAATGGAAGAGAAATTGAAATTCTTCTACATGAACTGCTTGCTCCCAGAACTGGTCGATCCCAGAAAAAGCAGAAATATGCCAATCCGCGATCGCGATGTGATCTTGAAGGCACAAGAGAACCGTTTGAACAAGAAAAAGAGTTCTTGAGAATTGGGTATTTTTGCTGTACTCGGGTACCAAAATGGAAGAGATTAGCATATTACATTGTACTCCGTTACTAACCCCTTCGTGTCGGCAAATGCGGTGTGCAGATCTCGCTTTAGCAGCGATGTGCGAGATGTTATGCTAATCTCTTCCATTTTGGTACTAGTACCAGATGTTCACTATTTATTGTATATTATGTATATATTGTTTATTTAAATAAAAGTCAATCGTCAGGCTCAATAGCACGTAGCATCGGCTAGCTTTATCTAGTCTGTTAGATGGCGAATATTGAAATGTCACATTGACACGTTAAGCGCCACAGTAGAATCTGAAAATCCAGTCCACTGGGCCAAACTGTTATTATTGTCAAATTAGCTTGTTTTAAGTTTCGGTTTAATATTTTGACTTGACTTTTTTCTCAAATCCTATGATTTTTCCCCTTTTTTGATTTTTTTTTCTGAGGTACTAATTGTATGTCGCGTGGCCCACAGACCAGTCGGGTCGCGTGGCACATAAGTCGCGTCGCGTTTTTTGCAAGTCAAGACTTGCATCATGTCGCGCGTTGAGCACTGTTTCGTGTCATTTATTATTGAAGCGTTGTTGGTATTGTACGTCATCTTGTCCAAATTGCTTTACTGTTTATAAATTATTGAATACCAAATTTGTGATGTCGCATTACGAAGCGGAGCAAAAAAGGCTTGAACAATTGTGTAATGAAATACTATCGGATGAAGAGAGTGGCAGTACTGAGTTATGTGGGGATGTATACTTATCTGATGCGTATTCTCCAAGTGGTAGTGAATCAGATAGTAGTTGTAGTAATTCCATATTTATCTGTATTACTGTTTATTTATACCGGTATTTTGTTTATTCCTGCATAAGACTTTGTCAATCTGTTTAGTTTATAAGAGTTCCTCCATATTTGTGTTCGTTAGAATATCGACATTTACCATAACTTACTGATTTGCTGTGAAATTACTTTGTTCATTTTTGAATGAGAATGTCTGATTATTTTATAAGATTTGCTTTTTGTTTTAGATTTGTAGAATATCCTCTTTTTGTAAAACTCTATAAACAACGTGTTTTTTAATGTTTTCATTTCCAATTCAGTATAATTTGGTCCCTCAGGCCACGGACTCTTGGTTCCCGTAAGAAAATCACATCAGCATGGCACACGTCTTACGTTACGCGGCCAAATATAACTGCCAGCAGTGAGACATATCATGTGTGTCACGAGGCCCAAAGCGCCAAATGAGCTGCGACACACGCATTATATCTCATGACGTGTTAAGTTTATTTTACGATACTCCATAAGGTTAAAGCTAAACAGCAAGTGACATTTTATTTGTGGTAAATGCGTTCACTATAATTATTATTTTTAACTAAAAAGATTACCGCCTCCAATGACCCTGGAACCACCTGGAAACTTTTGGTCACAAAGTTCTGTATTTTACCACACATGTCAAGTCTTTTCATTTGATATGTATATTGGGGGTTTTGTACAAAAATATGTAACTCGCAATTTCGAAACGGCGGCAATCTTGGAATCAAATTTTTAGTGAAGTACTGTATTCTACAAGGCGACGACTCTTATTTGAGATATTAGCAAGTATGTTATCCGCCATTTTGTAACGGCCGCCATCTTGATTTGAAACTGTTTTCGTATTACTGTTTTGTACAAGTGCTTCCATTTGATATCCATATTGGGGTGATTGAACAAAAATGATTTTTTGTGGTATCACCTCTGAAGCATGGCCTATTGTATAAAAAGAAATGATCAAAATCGATTAAAATTTTCCCCTCTTTCATTGAAGTCTATTAAAAATATCACTTAATGGTCCGATGTTTATCTCGAACGACCGACGTCAAAACTGCTACTGTTTAACTTGGGACAACAAATTATCTGAATACGTCTTTTCTTAGTCCGTACACACCGCCGCGTTGCTTCGACTGGCAGCACGAGATAGTGGATAAAATTCGTGTAAAAGCCTATTTGCAGAGGTTTTCGCGCTTCAAAATTGACGCTTCATTTTTGAATATTTTTCAATGAAATTTTCACAGTGCACTAAAAACAAGACTCCACAGGGTGCTATAGAGCCACTTTTTCGTTTTTTCCTCTGGGTTATTTTTAAAAAAATCGAGAAGTCGAACAACAATTATCTGCACTTCCACCCACCATAACTCCTGAAAAAAAATTTTTTTTAGAAAAGTGGCTCTATAGCACCCTGGACAATTGTCTTCTTAACATACTGTATAAATTTTATTCAAATATATAGAAAAATGGAGCGTCAATTCCGAAGCAGCTAAACCCTTGTAAATGGCCTGAAACTCACTGCGTCGGAGCCGCCTTAATATATACTAAGTGACATATAAATCCGATCACCCAGTTTAAATGGTTTTATTTTAATAAAATTTTGTATAAGTACTTAATGAAGCATAATAAGTAAATGATAAAAAATTCGAAATGATTGCACTGCTTTAAAGCCCTTTGACCTTTAATAATGTGTGGATGCACCCTGATGTGCTACACATTCTCCAACGCGCCTAGGCATGCTTCTGATTAGGTGGTCAATGTCCTCCTGTGGTATCTCATTCCAGGCAACCACCAACTACTCTCGAAGTGCTTCTAGAGTCTGAGGAGGACGTTGCAAATTGAGCAATCTCCTACCCATCATATCCCACACGTGCTCAATTGGGGATAACTCGGGAGATCTTGGTGGCCATGGTAACAATGTGACATCATTATGTTGAAAGAAGTCTATTGTGACCCTTGCAACATGTGGTCGGGCATTACCTTGTTGGAAAGTTGGATCTGCCAGGGTGTCAAGATAGGGTAAAAGATGGGGTTCTAGAACTTCGTGGATATAACGCTGCGCGTTCATGTTACCTCTGATGAAGATTAGAGGTAACCTGGAACCATAAGCTATAGCACCCCAAACCATAACTCCATTCAGCATTCAAAATAGTATTGGAAGACCTGAAAATTCCAAAAAATCTGTTTAGTGCGGTCGCATGTCTATCAACAATTGTATTATCAACAAAATTTGTTACATTGAAATCTCCTGTAATTAGGACATTTAATTGACTCATTGTAGTTTGCGGAAATAATTCCAAGAATGTTTCAAAGTCTACAAATGATACTTGTGGTGGTACATACAGGACATATATAAATACCGAATTAAATCCTATAGTACACTTGACACCTAGAATATCGATCAAGCGAATTTCATTGCGAATGTGCTCAAGATTAATTGGCTCAACATTAAACATATCTTTACATGCTAGCAGAACTCCTCCTCCGCATGAAGTGTTTGTTCTTAAGAAATCGCGGTCACAGCGATAGACAATATACTCCGTAGCAAATAGTTCCGAATTTCTCACATCACTACACAACCAAGTTTCGGCAAGTCCTCAAAATCATAATCAGAAGACACAATTGCGGAATAAAATTCATTGAATTTGGTATTCAGTCCGCGCACGTTTTGGAAATAACAGCGCATAAGGATATTTTTGTTGGGCTTCCCTAGTTTTCCGAAACGATTCTAGGGACACCACGAACGTACTTGATCTTTAAGCCGTCTTCACCTCAGAGCGTTCTTCCATCTCCTGTTCCAGTTTTTTATAATGTTTATAGGATAACCATGTATGGATTTCAAAACTTAATCCTCATCCGACAAATAAAAGACTGCTTTATTATTAACTGAATGTTCTTTTCACAGTTTTCTCTTTGCAGTCAGGATGTACCTGCCTGTGTTCTTGTACGCAAAGTAATGAAAATTGGTTTTGTTCCTCAATCATTAAGCCATGAAAGTATCGCGTTAACTTGACTGCTGTTTCTGCCGTACCGTTAACTGCTCTCAGTGTATGCACCTTATTCTTGGCGGGTTGAAAAGCATCGTTATGTGGCCATGATGTTAAGAACTTGTCGAAAAAATAATTTTGAGTCGACTGAACAAGACCTTTTGTTTGAAATAAAGTCATCGGCATTTTTCTCTAACATTACTGGTTTTGTCCGTTCGACCACAAATAGTCAACCATGGACAGATGCTTTGTACTTTTTGGCAACTCATCAACATCGGTCAGAGGCTAGGACAACGAACGAAAGCATAGCCACTAACCCCTATCTGTGGTATAAGATCTATCTAAACAAGACAGTAGAAGGTGTCATCTATTGCCAGAATCGCAGCTTATGCTAGCTTATTTTAACAGTTACCATATTATATCGAGGCAGTAAAAGAAGATAAAGAGAAGTTTATTCGTCAGACTTAACCACAAAGTGGACTAGGAAGTTCTTCTTTCGATGGGGTTTATCGTTTACCTTGGGCTGATGTATTTTCTTTGGCTAAATTAGCAACGATTTTTAATATAGTTTCTTCATCTACGTCGACGTCAAATAGAGCTAAGACAGAGACTTCGTCTATCAAATACCATTAATATTGGCAGAACTTTTGTCAAGCTGCTTGCGAAATGGCTTTGTCAATTCTTTCGTAAACCTTCATTGCCTTTAAGAAGCATAAGCCCTGCTTAGGTACTTTTACCGTTAAAGTGCATTGCAACTACGGTTTCACGTATGTGGTCGCGATGAACAGGCAGATATCTAACAGCCTTGTCCTCATAAGAAAGTTTAAGCTGGAACTTAGTAACGCTATTTTTGATGAATAGATTGCTCTAGCGATTCATCGATCTTGATGCATGGCGCCTGGCGCTCCAATCTTAAATTTTTTCTCTGTATCTCCGCCAAGGAACATTATTGAAAGTTCTATTGATTCTCGATTGTCGTCTCTAGTAACTTCTTTGGTCAGTCTCTGAAATGTTCAGGCATGATAGCTTTTCAGTATAAATCTGTATTTTCTCGAGATCCACACTTTTTCAGCACTTGCGAAACTTTTTAAACATAGGTATGTCAGGGCTTGTACTCGCTTGCTGGATCTTTCATTCAAACACGCCTTTTAACACCAATAAGTCGACATGATGGCGGTAAGCAACAATAAGCATTTCTTTATTAATTTTCTGTTCGAGAAGCACGCAGGTATACTTTATCTGAAGTCACTTGAAATAGCATAAAAACCTTTGGTCGGCGCGTCCTTTGTAATTTCATGACGTATCATAGGCGTGCGGTCATTTATTTAGAACGATAATAATAATGTTTTTATATCACAATAAATGGATTTTACTATCTTCTTATTTTTTTTGATTTGGGATAAAAAATACTTATATTGAGAGTTTAATTTATGTTGACTGAAAGTTAAGAAATGGAAAAATTACAGAATTCCAACGTTTGACATAGGCAAATATTTACATAGCAGGTAGGTATATAAAAAGGTATATAAAGACTTACATTATAGGTATTTATATATCATCCTCGCCTTCGGAGCTGTCGCTAGAGTCATCTTGTAGAGGAATTACAACGGGATTTACAGGAGGCAAAACACAATATTCATTTTCTTTTTCAATAATATGCCTAGAACACTGCTTCCATAGGTCTGTGGCAGCAATATGAGATACTGCATCTCTTATTGTGGCCAATAGCGATTCACTTAATTGAGGGGTCTGGTTATGTTTTCTTACTTTTTTTTTAAAGCAGCCCAGACCAACTCAATCGGGTTAAAAATGCAGTAGTAGGGAGGTAGACGTAATACTTCATGGCCATTTTGCTGAAGCAGATTGTCAACAACATACTCTTTTTCAAATTTTTGTCTTTTAATAAGATCCAATAATATGGCATTGGTTGATTTTTGTGGTATTTCCATTCCCTTATCCTTCATAAAATCAATAATGTCTTGTTTTTTTGTGCTTGTATTCGGAATTTTGTTTTTCTGTCGGGAATGGTATGGCGCATTGTCCATAATAATCACTGAATTTGGGGAAATGTTTGGTATTAACTGCTGCTCTATCCACTTTTCAAATAAGTCGGAGGTCATGTCCTCATGATAGTCGGCACATGATTCTTTGATATTTTTGGCAGATAACAGCAAGGCATTAGGTATAAATCCATTTTCACTGCCAGCATGGAGAATAATGATTCGTTTTCCACGGTTGCATGGTGCATTTAAAATGCACTTGTTGCTGTCGTCAACCCAGCCGTACTGCACAACATCATGGGTATCATACCACGTTTCATCCAGGTAAATCAGATTTCTTTTCTGCTCTCTATAGATTTTAACTTTGTGCAAAAATTCTTGGCACAATTCAACAATTCGAGACGACTCCATAATCACCATTCTTTTATCTATTTTTTTGTATTGAAAACCACACAGTTTTACAATACAGTGCAGTGAGTCTAAGCATTTGTAATTATAAAAATCTTCAGGATAATCTTTTAATTTATGCCGTATCATTTCCAACGTGGGCACCAAATTTTCTTTATAAAATCCGTATATTATACGACGAATATCTTCCTGAAAACCCACGTCTATTCTTTTTAATTTTTGCCCTATGCGCTTTCTGTGGAAGGAATGGTTGACTACATCTCCCCATTTTATAACCCGATAAATGGTAGACCGACTGATTTTTGTCAGGATACAAATTCTGTTTAAAATAAGATTTTGCGAGGAATCTGGATTTTCGTTTTTCAGACAATCATACATATTTAGGATTACTCTTTGGGTCTGTTCCTCTAAATTTTTATGAAAGAATTCTGCCTGCACAGGTTCATCAACCATCTCCTCGTGGCTTGGAGCATTTTCCCAAGGTCTCCAAAGAGCCATATTTAGGACACACAAGAACAATCAACACAACAATTAAATCAACAAGTAAACAGAGTATTCAAAAGTCAAAAACACACAAACTAATAAAATCTATGAAAAAACACGGACAGACTAAAGAAAACACGTTTATTCACCGCTACACGGCACTGGCTAAACTGTTTCAATTTTCAGTAGCCACCTGCACTTGTTCGGAGCTCTGATATACACGCTTTCTCATTGGCTATGTCCACGCATAGGCGTGCTTTACTCCACGTGGACCGGTGAAACTGCCTTTGATTTTATACGGGGGATATTTGCTGCGAAATTTGGCGATTTTTGCAGCAACAGAGCGTGTTAAATATAGATATATAAAACGCACCCGGTATTTCACAGTGTTTCAAGTGACTTCAGATAAAGTATACCGCTAATGCGGTATGGCATTTGAAGTATTAGTATCACAACACACTTTACCTTCAAGATTTAATTTGCCATTCCAGTGGACAGTTACAGTATCCGGTACCTCGCTTTGGAAATCAAGCTTTATAGCTTCTGCGCGCGCCTTTCGCTTTTCGGTACTCGGGACTCGTCAGTGTTATGTGTAAGTGACTCAATGGTTGCTTCAATAATAAAAACAGCGTTCCTATCTAATGCTGCCACTAATTTTGGAGTGAAGAAACTTTTCCTCATTTGAGTTTGATTATTTTGTGTGCTCTAAGTTGGGATGGACAAAGTTTCTTGTAAGTCTATCTCTGAATCCAAAGATGAATTTTCTTGTAGTGCTTCGTAAGATGATGTTGGAGGAGTTAAGGAAGCAACATATTTAGCTCGCAGCTTTTGTTCTTTGGTGTTTGTATGACGCGCCTTTGAGAATGTTCTGTTTTCCGACTGGACTGATTCTCGAAACCTACAATGCTTTTCCGACTTTGCATTTTGCTTCTTGGAAGTAACCTGAAATCCTAGTTAGAGCCCTCGTTCGTATACCGTCTTGCTAGCTATAATAATTTCACTGTGGTAATTTTGGGTTTCTCTGAGAGTTCATGGCCTAAGTAAACAATATTCACGACTATCCTCCTTCATTTACGGGACATCCTGTATAATATTGTCCCAATAAATTCTACAATCCAATCACAATAAACGAAACACTATGCAGTCTCACTGTGTTGTACAGTCCTACGCTCCAAGCCTGCAAAGCCTGGGTGATTCAAGTGATTACTCAACCTCCGACGTAAATCTCGAATGAAACGTGGGAATGGTCACTGACACCACTAAAGTAAGTACTTGCCTGTCTGATAGTAAAAATACAAGTTTGCAGCTAGCCAGACTAATTGAGATCGATGCAATAACTTGCTCCGCCAATTTTTCTGATTGGGTTACTCAAAAGGGTGATAACAGACAAACGGGCTGGACGTTGAGTTATAGTCCAGGGTAACGTAATAAAGTGCTTGCAAAATAGGCAATGGGTTACAAAATTAAAGTTCTTTTTTCAAACGCATACCCTCGAATTTTGCATGAACAATATCAAAATAATTGTAAATAAAGTTTTATGTACCTAGAACCAGGGCAACAGGTGCCGATTGGCGTTGGAACATGTCAAAACTTGCATATTAGGCGCGCGCTAGCTAACGTATTGCATTGCTTGTTTGTTGTATTAGTAGCTGTCTTAGTTCAGTCAACTTATCGCAGGAATTACGCAGTTCTAAAAAGAGAATATTTTTGTCAGGGGAAGTAATGCATCAAATTACACTGGACAACAAATTTTAGTTGTTTAATTGTATCTTGTGGGAAAAGTGCACTTCTTTGTTAATTTTGGGGCGCTGAATCCAAAAATGACAATGAAATAAAAAAATTAGTTGCGGTTTAGAAAAAAACTTTTTATTTTTAAGGATATATTAAAAAAAGTAACAAGATTCATATACGAGTACTTATAAGAATCACTGTATGCGCTGTCTTTTTGCTGTTCTTTTATGGATCGTTTCTGGAGCATCTCTACCAAGAGTCCAACAGTAGTCTGCAAGGATGGAAGGATTCCACTTTCCCTGGTACCTTTTTTCCATTGTTGAAATATCCTGATGAAAACGCTCGCGTGCTCATCACCTACGGCTAACCGCAATTGTCAGGAAAAAAGTCCAGGTGTGAGTGTAGGAAATGTATCTTAAGAGACATATTACAGCCCATCTTTTGATACGATGACAGCATATTTTTGACAAGGGTTTTATAGTTGTCAGCTTTTCTATTTCCCAAGAAATTAGTGACCACTAGACGGAAATCATTCCAAGCAGTTTTTTCAATGCCTGTTAAAGTGTTTTCAAACTGTGTATCTTTCAAAATATTTCGAATCTGTGGCCCAACAAAAATACCTTCTTTAACCTTTGCCTGACTTAGTCTTGGAAATTTCTGACGCAGGTATTGAAAAGCTGACCCATCTCTATCTAATGCCTTGAAAAAGTTTTTCATTAGGCCCAACTTGATATGCAGTGGTGGTAATAAACTTTTTTTCGAATCTACTAATGGCATATGCTGTACATTTTTTTGACCTGGCTCTAGGAATTGACGAACAGGCCAGTTTTGTCTGGTGTAATGAGGTGCATTTGCCCGACTGTCCCATTCACACAAAAAACAGCAAAACTTTGTGTAACCTAGCTGCAGCCCAAGTAAAAGTGCAACAACTTTCAAATCGCCACAAATATGCCATTGGTGCTCATCGTATTCTATGCATGTCAATAGGTACTTCATATTGTCTTATGATTCTTTCATGTGAACTGCATACCCTACAGGAAGAGATGGTAAAATATTTCCAATATGCAATAACACTGCCTTTAAACTCAATATTGAACTGTCTATAAACAATCTCCATTCTTCTGGGTTATAGTTTATATTTAAAGCCGCCAGTAAGCCGTTAATGTTACTGCAGAAAACCAAGTTATTCTCCATATTGAAAAATGGTTCTGTCTTTGTGGCGTTTACTAAAAACACATAACGACACATCGTCTTCTAACAAGTTCCACTGCTGCAGTCTTGATCCAAGTAACTCTGCCTTACATTTTGGAAGTTCTAAATCTCCTACAAGATCATTTAATTCTGACTGTGTTATTTTGTGCGGTTGGTGGCATGACGTGCTCGGTATAAAATCAGGATCTCTTGACGTTGATGGCATATCTTCTTCCTGACGAATCACTCGATCGCCATGATCTGATTCGTTTTCTGATTCGCAAGTGTAGGATTCTGGGGGTTTTGGAATAGGATTTTCGTCACTGTGAGGCACAGGTCTCATCGCAGATGGTATGTTTGGGTAGTTAATAACCGATTTTTTTTTCTTGGACATACCTGTGGCTTGTCCAACACAAGGTACCATGCAAAAGTAACAATCATTAATATGATTTGTAGGCTCTCTCCAAACCATTGGGACAGCAAAGCGCATAGACCGTTTTTTGCCATTTAACCAGCTCCTCAGACTTGAAGCACATGTATTACAGCAGATGTGGGGTGCCCACTGTTTGTCTTGAACACCTAGTTTACAACCGAAATAAAGCTGATATGCCTTTGTTATTAGTGGAGTAGTAGACCGTCTCTGAAACGCAAAAGTCACATCACCACACACGTAACAAAACTGATCTGGATTGTTTTCACACTTTCGAGACATCTTGCATAAACGCTGTCAGCCAACTGAGGAAAAAATGGCTAATATAAAACAATATAATGTACACGTATGTATAACGTAACACAATCATGCCGATTACATCATGTTTCCTTGCCGACTATAAAAATGTAGCACGTGCATTCTTGTGAATTACAGTATATTAACACTGTCACAGCAGGAACACATATAATTACCGTATCTCTAAAACTTGAACTAATATTGAAAAAATAAGTTTCATTCCGGTTTTAGCACATTAAAAATAGTAGTATTTTGTTGATTTTATTTAGAATATTTTTTGGCTGTTGATCAGTGTTACCTGTTCAAACCTTCCCTCTAATGGACATGTATTAGCAGTTTTGTTTTATAATATCCGGAGAGTGAAGTGTTAATGGCAGCGCCATCCTTACGACCCGTGAGTGCATTATTTACTTGGAAAAGTCACGTACACAGACTAAATCTCTACCTAACTGTGTTAAGAAGCTGGATATCTTTTACAAAGTTTGAAGAGATTTGCAAAAATATGTAACCAAAACACAAGAAGTGTTTGAGCGATGTCGGTAAGAGTTTGTTACGAACTTGGACAATCTGTTTGATATTGCGCATGCCAATCTCCTTCAATTGATGAAAATAAATGAAGATAGGATCTTCTTGCAGAAGCAGAGAGAACCAGGTCGCCCTGGTCATTTAGCTCGGTGGACAAGAAATTAGCCAGAAAAGAAGAAAATGTGCGTTTCAGGATTACCGAAGGACAACAGCGGCGTATATGAGAATTTACTGAAAAAGTAGCCGTTGCTAAAACAGGTAAAAGAAACTAAATTTCGTGCATTCACAATTGCAAAAAAACGTTTCAGGTTTCAACAGACAACAAAACTAACTGTCAACTAATTGACGTTTAACCTTATTCTGCTTTCAATTTCAAAAATATTTGCAGGCACAGCCTACTTCTAAAAATTATCGAGATACTGACTTTTTAACGTTATTTTATCATAAATAATAAAAAATGCATCGAACCTTAAAAATCGAAATATCTCAAATACGGCTAACTATGACGAACATTCACAAGAGAGCTTTTTTATGTTGAAAAGTTTTATTCAAAAAGCAAAAAATTGCACTAAGAAAAAATGATCGGTCATTTTAATTGTATACCAATATTCACTGTTATACATCAAATATTGTTCGAAATATTTAAAAAAAAACCATTTTAGAAAGTAAATTGGAACACCCTGTATTTCAGAAGCCACGCATTTTTCGACCCATGTTTATATAGACTTTATGCATTAATTTTAAAAGTTCTATCGAATCTTAAAGTTATGCAACAATAAACTGAAACACCCTGTATAGTTATCAACTTCGCTCCTTAAAACAAACATTATTATAATTTGAGGTTATGTTGTTGTCACGGTGTGTTTTTAAAATTGTTAACAAAATTCGCTTATTTCTAAGGCCCGTGAATTTTGGGACCACATTTCTCAAAAAAAATTTTCCTGTGGATAAGTTTTTCATTCACTTGTGACCGAAAATCTATAATCGGAATCATCCTGTTATAATCACTACCATGCAATGGACGCCAATTCTTCAACATACCTCGCTGTAGACAAATGCTAATTGTATTTTTAAGCAATAGGTAACCAACTGTATGTATGAGCAAGGGAGAGCGACATAGTATGTTTCCTTTATTGTAAAATTTTGGCCAGATCCATGTGACTTTATAGGGCAAAATTACTACAATATTACCACAATTAGTAATAAATGTCTCATCGACATAATGATGGCTTTGGTTTTGTTCCCAACTTTGGGAAAAAGACAAACGATTGGAAGTAACTATAACCTTTTTCAAATTGGTCATGAGTTAACCGGTTTTGTGGTGTAATTAACCTAATTATTAGTTAAAACGTTAGTTGGGTAACTAAGAACTTTGAACCTGAAGCTACTGTTGTTAATATATGTGATTTACTACATATACAGGGTGATTCACCATTAGTGACCAAAAATAAAACATCATACACAGGATTGCATTTTAAGGGGGGTCCCCTATGTAACATTTTTTCTTCGAGGGCTTTATCAGAAAGATACGGGGCGTTGAAGTTTAAAAATAAAAACCATTTTTTTTATATGTTCAAAACCGTCATCTGGAATGAACTTACCTAAGTATTGTCCACATTCGTCTTTACTCAAAATTAACACAATACAGGGAATTATTGGCATTATTTAAAAAAAAAATAGTACGCCACTGTTTTTTTTTCAATACTTCTGGAGAATAAAACAAATTAGATCATTCACGAAGAGCCGAGATGCCATCAGTCTCAAAATAAAATAGGAAGCCTTGTTACGGACTTGACGTTTCTTGGGAGATCGTTTGTCAAAGTTGTGTGTTATACGGTCTTTATTGTTAGTACTACCTTTTTTTTGTAAAAGTCAAGCCAAAAGTTTAATTTTTTCCATTTTTAAGTGTTGCAAAATGGAATTTAGTAATGATTAGTACGCCGATATAATTTTTGTGTAGGGGTTCTGTAATGGAAATGCTTTAGCGGCTTCTTGGGAGTATCAATGTAGATTTCCCATCAGACGCCAACCTATCCCAAAGGTTTTTATGCGTTCATTTCTAAGACCTGGGCAATATGGAATTGCCAAGCTACCCGGAGTTAGAGGCGATGATGTCCGGCATACTACTCAAGAGGAGCTGGAAGTGATTAATTTGGCGTTGGATGATCCTAGTACAAGTACTAGGCGGATTGTAGCCCAGTACCATGTTTCCAAAGTCTTGCGTGGAGAATTTTAAATCGAGAAGCCTTACATCCTTACCATCGGCAAAATGTGTAATTTCTGCAAGCCGGAGATGAATAGTCTAATCATATTAGTAAATTTCCCCGATATAATTGTAAAGTCTGGTTTTATTAGTGCAAGTTGTTCAAGGGGATATTAAAAACATGGACGCATAAAATGGGTACACAAATTTTTGTGGGATAACTTTTTATTTTACAACAAAGAATAAGAACACGTGTTTTTTGGGACTCAATCGATCAATCGATCAGTGTCGACAGGGACGAAAAAACTTTTCATACTACATTTTAAGGTATCTATGAGATCTACAAAATGAGACCAAACGTAAGAAGAACCGACTAATATCAAAAATGTTATGGCGGAAAAACTAGGTAAAATGCAGATTTTGGCACTTCTTGATAACGCGACGATAATTTCACGCAACTACTTTAATTTTTTCAAATCCGTAGAATCCATACTTCTAAATAAGAAACAATGGTTACGTTGTTTTCTTCTCAACAAATTCAAACATTTCGTATTTGTGAGTAATTGAACAAATGCGCTACAACATTCATAAAACATACCTTACTTTATACATTTTAAAACAATGCGAATGTGTCTATCATCTTTTATTTCGAATTACTCACAAATACGCAATGTTTGAATTTGTTTAGAAGAAAAAACGTAAGCCATCCTTTTTTGCTTAAATATAAAATTTATCTTCCGGAATGGTTTACGATTCATATCGGTATGGTAAACTAGTGTATTTTGCTATAAATTGCCCTTTGAACTAACCCTTTATATTGCTCAATAAACTAGTAGTGATGGGCGGAAAACAAAGGTTTTGCGATAAACAAGTAGAAATTCCCAAAAACTCTCGTTTTGTAGGTCTCATAAATACCTAAAAATCTTACATGAAGATATCTTTCGTTCCTGCCAACACTTTCGATTGAATCCCAAAAGACACGTTTTCGATTTTTTTTTTGTCTAATAACTAGTTTTCCCACAAAAACTGGTGTACCCGTTTTATGCGTCCATGTTTTGAATACCCCCTTGAACAACCTCCAGCAATAAAACCAGAATTTACAACTATTTCGCAAGCCAGCGGTATTTTCGTCTAATATGATTAGACTAGAAGTGCAACGGCGGAATTTTTGTGTGTGGTTACTGCAAATGCATCATCATAAAGTACATTTTATTGATTTGCTTTGTAGTCAGATGAGTCGTTTTTTACGAGGAGTAATGAACATATTTGGTCGTTAGAAAATCCCCGTTCCGTAAGAATCCACTAGTTTCAACACAGATTTTCTAGAAATGTCTGATGCGAGATTTTCAATAGTCAACTGTTTATGCACGTTTGAATACAAAGTCATATGGAGCTTCTCTAGAGAATTATATAGAAAATGTGTTAGATGATGTTCCGTTAGCAACGATAATACGAATGTGGTATCAGCACGACGGTGCCTCACCGCATGTTAGTCGAGACATAATTGCATAGTTAAATAATTATTTTATACAACTATGGATTGACAGAAAGGGACCCGTACATTGGCCTGCGAGGTCTCCTGATTTGAACCCCCTGGATTTTTCTTTGTGGGGCGCTTTTGAACAACTACCGTATGCTGAACAAATCAATACTGTTGATCAGTTACAAGAAAGAATAGATAATGCGTTTCATTAAATTCAAGTTACATCAAATTTTGCAGAAATACGTTTTTCTTTATTGAAAAGATGCCGCGCTTGTATCCGTCAGAATGGTGGTCTTTTTGAACATTTATTTAAATAAAGCCTAGATTATGCAATTTGTTTTTATTTTTTATTTTTACGGAAACAATGCACTCTAGGAAACAAAACACAAGGGTAATTATTTGTAGGAAATTGAAGGTATAATTAAAAAAATTGCACGTTTCGAAAAAACAGTGGCGTACTATTCTTATTTTGAAAAAAAATGCCAGTGATCCCCTGTATCTCCGCTACTGGTGCACGTTAATTTTAAGCAAAGACTTTTGAATGTGGACAATACTTATGTAAATCCAGATACCAAATTGTAGGTCATTCCAGTTGACGGTTTTGAAGAGATTACAAAAAATTGAAGGGTACCGGGGAGTGACGACAATAGTCCATCCGCACTGATTTTGAGAAAAGCGGTAATTAAGGTTTACTTACTTGTTGGAAGGTAAAATTGGCGAAAAAATAAGTCGTAAAGAATATCTTTGCTAAACAGTGTGTTTATTGGTAGAATAGATTTTACAAAATGAACTTTTGCTCAAAACTAGTAACGTAACAAACAAAAGATTGTACCACTTTTCCGCTGCTTTAAGCGTCTATCGACATATTTATCACTGCTGTCTTCTGGATGATCAAGAAATATCAACTGTTGATTAAATGCCCTGGAATCTGCTCTCTCTAGAAATTTGGTCAGATCCTGCAGATCCTTCCATTTCTTACTTTTAATTGGGTTTGGGCCCTGGTAAAGTTTTCTCAATGTTTCCTCCTCTCGTTTTTGTTGATCTTTTTGCGTCTTTTTTAGATTCTTCCGATTCTTCAAATTTAGAAGTAGCATATAGGCCTATGTATATCAATTTGTGAAAAACTACGCGAGAATTCCGTTTACAAAACTTGAGTATCCTGACTGGTCGGGTTGGAAAGGGGCACTTCGTTGGATAAAACGGCGATATAAACGTACTCCAATCTAGAAAATCAAAACTTTTGCCACAATCAATGACTTCAAATGGTGTAGGTTTCACACGGCAATTTTTCAATTCATCTCTCCAGTCATCCGGTACCTCAGTGTATGCTCTTTGGTTCACGAGACTCATATCTCTATCACACTCGAGGTATGAATGCCCCCTGATCGCGAATATTACTTTCACAGTAGTAAAACGATTTTTGTTGGTAACCAAGTAACGCAAAAACCGAATAACTGTAAAGTTTTTATTTTGCCTTGCACAGGAGTCACAGAAAATGGCAAGTTCTTTTACTTTCATAGACAGGATGTTATAAGTGATACAGCGTAGAACAGACATCGTCAGCTCCTTTCTTAGCAATAGATTCATCGTAGGTATAAGAGATAGAATTTGAGCTTGACAGAATGTGGATGTTAAAACTGATGAAATTCAGTTGCCGCTTATAGTAAACATCATTTGTCGTGATATTGGGACAGGGCAAGTTTTTTTGGCACTCCATCGTGATACTTTCGATAGCGGGGAACTTCGAGGCACGTTTGTGGTAAGTTCTCTTTAGACTGTAAAATCGCTCACTCCTTTTTTGATGTACTATCTTCTCAAGTGTCTTTTTCTCCAAATTATTACATCCTGACTGCGTAGTTTGTTCCGTGTGGGAATTTAAGGTAGCGGTAAGTGAAGATATATCACACGTACTACAAGTACCTTTTCGTGCATAACCGAACGATATATTGAAGTTGTTTTCAAAGATTTCTCGGAAGGATTCATAGGAAATGTTCTTTTCAACTTTGCAACATTTTGTATAATTTTGCGATTTTCAGATAGGTAAACTTTTTGCGAATCTGCCAAAGAATAATGAGATTTGCGGCATCTCAGGCTCTTAATAAACTCGGTCACTTTTCTTTTCTGAAAGTTTGTGAAGTCGTGTGTTGTGTTTTCCACGCATGTCGATGTGCGACTTCCCAGTTGCAACTAATGAATCCATTATGTAACGAACTCGACAAAGTGTAATTCCGTGTAAAGACAAAAAAGCCTTAAGACAAACTGGAACATCACGTACAATGCCATTTTCAACCAATCGGACAAGATAACTTATTAAGCCTTTCATTTTTTCGAGGGCGTCTACGCATGACAGGAAGAACAGTGATAAGACCATTAAGATAAGCGTTTTGTGCATTAGTGTTTTTCCTAGTTCATTAAATTCACGAAGAAGTCTACAGCGTTCAGGTTCAGGAACAGTAGTAAAACAGCGAAAACGTTCACAAAAACAATCAGATCCACGTTCATGGGTAGTGGCGCGCAACGTTTTCATTACGTCTCTTTGTCTTCCTGTTTCCATATGGACTGATGCCGTGTTTCCATATACGCGCAGGGACTCATTCTTCCCCGGCATAGGGAATCTTATAGCTGTTGTTTTGTGAACCTAGGCCCTTTTTACAATCTAAGAAGCTGATTACAAAGCAGCATCAGGAAAATGCCACCAACATAAACTGAAAGCTCAATTTAGCCAAATGATGGATTAATGCCGTTTTTCCCCGGTACCCTTCAATTGTTTATCTTTAAATTCAACACCCCGTATCTTTTTAAGCCCTCGAATATTACATAGAAGATCCCCTCAAAATGTGGTCCTGTATATGATGTTTAATTTGTGGTCACGACCTGTTAATCACGCTGTATAAGTGATTCACTACATAATAGTTTTATTAATACCCACACGTGATGTAGAGGTTCTGGAGAATCTAAGACATATCGGTGATACGAACATTACGAGCGAGGAAGCTTTTTTAAAAAATGTCATTCACAATCCCCTCAATATTTCGACTACCTCGCTAATTTTTGACGTACACTCTAATAATAATAATAATAATTTATTCATCCTGTGGATCACAAAGTGATATAGGATAAGTCAATTGAATATTTGTATGAAAAGAATTGCATACATAAATAATATTCAAAACATCAAATAAAGAACACTAGGTGTATAAACATGAAAATGAATTAAAATAACAACAAATTAACAATTTAAAATTAAACAATACATTAAAACAATTAAAAAAGACTATCACACATTAAAAACTCTTCTATGGAGTAGGTAGCTTGATCTAGTAAAGTGTGCCTGATTATTTTTTTGAATAATATGAGCGGCAGTGATTTAAGATCAATGGGCAGTCCGTTGAAGAGTTGCCATGTATTTGGGATTCTCCTCCATTCTTGACAACGTATGTACCGGCACCTCCAACACTTCTCTGTTTCTGCTACTGTGAATTCCAGATCAAAAATTGTCCAGGTGTGTTTCGACGTAAATCAATATACAGGGTGGCGCATCGAAAACGAAACAGACGCATTTACTGGCAGCTCAGTTTTTTTTTTGGAAAAACGCTCAGACCTGTCGATTTTCTTTTCGAGGGGGACACAAGTTTGGTAAGAAATCACGTTAACACGTACAGCCCCCTGGGCGGGGGTGACACCAACCCTAAAATCTTAAATGGAAAGGGGGATCGAGTGATACCTTATTTTAAAGGTCTTTCAATTCCCTTTATAATGATGTAAAATACATGAGCTTCAGTTCAGCAGTTTTGAAGATTTATTGATTTAAAGCTTAAAGTAGAATTTAATACTTTCAGAAGAAATTACGCATTACGTGTTCGACAATATTTTGATGAGACGTTTCCAGATCTATGGATTGGTAGAAGAGGTACCCTTGAATGTCCCCAAGATCGCCATATTTATCACCTTTGGATTTCTTTATGTGGGGTCATTTAAAAAGCAAAATCTATGCTACTCAGCCAACATCATTAGGAGACCTGCGACAAAGAATTGTGAATGAACGCCTTCAAATTACTCCTCAAATATTGCAAAATCTGCGGCAACGTTTTGAGCAAAATCTTTATTATTGCATGGAGTGTCATGGTGGCCATTTTCAACATTTACTTGCCTAACGGGTCAGTTCATTCTTCATTTTTAAATTACTTAGCTGCCAAATGTATTGATCTCCACTAATAATGATGTATTAGTTTTATTTAAGCTTTAAATACATTGATTTTATATCATTATAAAGGGAATTGAAATACCTTTAAAATAAGGTATCACTCGACCCTCCTTTCCATTTAAGATTTTGGGGGTGGTGTCACCCCCGCTTAGGGGGCTGCACGTGCTAACGTGATTTTTTTCCAAACTTGTGTCTCCCTCGAAAACAAAATCGACGGGTCTGAGCGTTTTTCAAAAAAAAAACTGAGCTGCCAGAAAAAGCGTCTGTTTCGTTTTCGATGCGCCATCCTGTATTTAATATGTGTACTGGACGCAGCATTAATATCTTCAAAGCTGTGAACGGCCCCTGCAACTAATACTAAATACGAACTGCCTTTCAAAATCGCGCCTACGACCTTCATATTTGAATGATCAGATAAAGCTGAAAATAGCACCAAAAACAGCGAAAAAGGAACAACAAAAGAGCTTGCACGTCTGGGAACGATGAATTGCACACCACTCTGTTTACACACTGGGGATGTAACAATAGGTACTTGAAACAGACACTTTCTTGCCTTTCTGTTTAGTTCATGGCATTTCGCGGAGGTCATTCAATTCTCCTGCTTTTTCTTAAGACTGCTTGTAAGGCACTTTAAATGAGACGTGGTGGCGATGGCGTCATGGAATACGGTATGCGTGAGATTTGGAGGATATTTTTCAGTTATTTGCATTTTAACAAATGAATGATATTGTCATAGTGCGAGAGTCTGGAAACAATTTTTTACATCCAACGCAAAGGAATTTCGTGCCACTAAATGGTCGATCCACTGGCCAACATAACAAACTGAGTGGGGATACACAGGGTATCTGAGGTTAAGAAAAATTTTAATTTCAAACCGACAATTCCCTTTTGAGACTGAACCAAGTTGAGTTATATCTCTTGTAGCGACTTAAAGGCTAACCATTAGTCATTAGTCATTATTTTTTTTTATTTACTACAAAGAATAGACACCTAAGCTATAAGCTTGTGTGTGTCACACAATATACAAATTCAATGCATGGCTAATGGTCATGAAGTGTATTATGAGCAAATGTATATATAAAAAAAAAAGAAATAAAAACATTAGATAGAAACGAAATGACTGGGTTAAGTCAAGCTACAATCGATGCATGTCAAATTTATTTAAGATGAACTTCTTAATTCTTTTTTTGAAACTATACTTCGAGACGATTTTATATTCTAGGGGTAATTTATTATACAACCTAACACCATCAAACTTTATGCATTTTGACAAACAGATTTATTTACTCCGGTATAAGTGTAACTTATGTTTATTTTAGTTCTTGTTTCGCAAACGTGGCTCGTTGGAACATTGTTTCTGGAGTGAACAAATTTCAGAGCAGCAAAAATATATAAACCTCTAACATTCAAAAGATGATTTTCAATGTAAACGAATTTGCAGCTTACCTATATTTTGGATAGACAAATTTTTTAAAATTCAACACTAGGTTCTCGGGTTGGTAGATCATTCAAATATGCTGCCTGCATGACAATAAAGAGTTGTGACAAATTTTGCAAACGTAGACATTAATGTTCACTGCATTTGACATTTACCCCTCATAAGTCAATCGACTTTAATGCCCAAAAATGCCGACATTTACGTATGCGGTAATTGTGTCTGCAAATACTCTATTATATTTGTGGTTATTATGTTTCCCAATCTATCATTTTCTGATATTTTGACGATTAACTTTAATCTACTCGAACGTTTATCTGAGATTCAAGAGTTTCGCATACCGACCTTACAGAAGATCCAGTGAAGCAAATAGTCACATAGCTACCTATACCTTGTTGTACGTTGGTGTGGAATAGAGCAATCTTGTCCCACATTTTCTTTACAAGTTTTTAAATTCGGTAGACAGGTCATCAGACAGTATCTGCGATTCCTGTAGGCATCCACTTCTCCTGTGGTTCTCTTTTTGAGCGTTATACTAATAATCAATGTATTTTTTCCCGAAGATAGTCGACCTAATACTATATTTTGGCATCCAAAAACAATCCGAGACGAAATGAAATACCATGTCGGCATCTATAAGAATTTGTCACAGTTTAATAGATAGATACCTGGTTTGAAAAGGTTAGCGTCGCACGATTGGCGATGTAGCAACTATACAGGGTGTCCCAGAAGTATCACGCCAGAGTGACATGGGGGGTCGATTCATATCAATCAGATAATATCAACATGACCTCAGTAAAAGTTTTACACTTTTCGAGACATTTCCACTTTTAAGTTTCTTCAAAAAATCACTACTTTTTGCTCCGTTTTTGCCTGTTAATGTTACAAAAACCCAACCCGAACTGGTTTTTCGTGGATCATAAAATATTTAAAAAAACATATTATCTCATTTTCTAAATTTTTCGCGATTATAATACTTCATCGTCAGTTCACGTTGGAAGCAAAAGGTGCATACAGACATGTTGACTGATATTAACCAAAGCAAATCTTTATTACAGCAATACCTTTCTAAACGAAAAACAGCATAGAGAGAAAGTATAAAAATTTTACTACCCTTTTATGCCTCTGTTCGACCCATAACTTACATAAAAGGAGAAGGAAGGAAATGGATATGTTTATCCTCATATTTTAAAACTGGGAACGCCTGGTTTGGGATAAAAAAGCTTTCGGATTAACCCTCTTGGGTTTACGACAACTTTCGCGGATTTATGGTAATTTTGTTGGATTTATGTGATAAGTTTTTTATTGAGTTCATTTCCGACAATTGGATATTTGAGTCGGCCACAATGCTCGTTGTGTCTAGCAAAACGTTTTATTAGTTCGGGATACAATATGTACTGTCTGTTTTGGATACTCGTAGCAAGTCGTCTTTGCCAGAATTCTAGTGCCAATAGAAGATGCCAATGCGAACTTTTTGATACGATCTTGATAATAGACACTATGTAAGGTGCCAAAATCAATTATCTTTTTTCTGCTATTTTAATCACTTACCAGTAATTGGAATTTCTCTTTATCAATGACAGAGTACTGATTTCTAGGCCAAACCCTGTTTCATCATTTTCTTTTGGCAAATTTCATAATTGATTGAGCTATTGTGCTCGAAACTACCTAATCCTGAGAGCATAATTTTCCACATAATATATTATTATACTCAGCGACATTAGAAGTGCTCCACCCAGAAAAAATAATTTCTTTAACTTGATTTTTTGGCAATGAGGGAGTCTTACATCAAGCGTGAAACTTTAAGATTCTCGCGAAATTTTATTGACAAGTAATAAGAAAAAAATTAAAAATGCCTTGGGGGTCTCCGCAGCTGAATACAATTCTGAATACGACTAAGCACCGACATAATGAAATGATCGATGTCTGGTTGTGACAACTCATTCCACGCAACCCGAACTTCGTGGATTAGCTGTTGCAGAGTCTGTGGCGGATGTTGCAGAGCGGATAGTCTCCTCCCCATCATATCCCACATGCTCAATGGGATTTAAATTCGGTGAACAGGGTGGCAACGGCAAAACATTAACAGTTGCTTCTTGTAGAAAGTGTGTAGTACAACGAGCAGTATGAGGACGTGCGTTGTTTTGCTGAAAAAGTGTGTATGGCCCACTAGGTACTGCAGTAAAGTGTAGCAGTCATACTAGCTTGAACAAAGAGAAGTGGTGATCGGCTACCATAGGCAATAGCCCTCCAAACCATTACTCAAACAGTTCTGTGTACATGCCTTTCAACAGCAAATCCAAAATCACTCCGTCCTCCACGGCGGTGTCTTACCTTCTACGACCATCGTGCATACCTAGACCGAATCGCGATTCGTCGGTGAAAATGACACTATAGTTCAAACGTTGACGACAGTGGTCCGCAGTCAGAGGAAGCACTAACCGTGGATGGTATGAAAAAAGTCCAAAAGTTCAAATGCGGCGATCGACTGCACGAATAGTAACAGGTCTACCTTCTTCTTCAGACCATTGGTAAGCGATCTGACGCGTAGTAGGGCTAGTTATCTGAAGCGCCTATCTTGACGCCCTGTGGTACGCCTCGGTGGACCAATTGGTCTTCTTCGTGTTCCTCTACTTTCGTCTATCCACACAAAACACACACGTACTACCGTTATTGCAGTAAAATTAACACAGCAGCCAATTTCGCGATAGGAAAGACCAACATCTAGATAGACAATAATTCTACCCATGTCAAAGTCGCTAACGTTGTGATAACTTGGACATCTTCGAGCTCGAGGCATTTTGTGATGCTTAACACACTAGTAGGGCAGCAAGTAAAAATATCTGTACTACTCAGCTCTCAGAAACTGCTTTCTTCACAAACACTGAGAGATAACATTTTAACAAAGGTAAACAAAAACAAAGATAAAAAGTTAATACTGTTACCACAGCAGCTTTGAATATAGACATTATGTTGCCAAAAGAAAAGTTGAAGAAATAACTTTTTCTGGGTGTAATACTTCTAATGTCACCGAGTATAATATGTTCAATTTATCGGTCAGAGCGTCCTGACGTGTTCTTCTCTATACTGGTATTACGTATCTTGAAAAAGGACATTATGTCGATTTTTTGACATTATATTGTTTTTTTGTGACATTATGTGAGTTTTCATACAAGATGTTAACTAAGCACTAGCTGATGGACACGTTGTGAACTCGTTTTGTAGTTGTACGTGTTGCCTAACCGTCATGATGCTTCATTTATTAATGTTTGGCTCTGATCTGTGAAACATCTGCTTCAGAGATTTTTTTTTATATTCCAACTACCACGAAGGCCTAAGGCCTAAACACCCTTTGGGTACCGTGGGGCTATAGGGGGATACAGGGGAAAGGGGGAACGCCACACGGACTCTGGCGAGGGAACACGTGTGCATGCAACATGCACACATTCTGGCTCCGCCTACGAGATCCGCCGGGTGGTACCTCCACGTTCGACAGTCAGATACCATCTACCACCTACGGACAATCACAACATCCATAGCCAAGAGAAAAATTTCTCCTGGAACGGGACTTGAACCCGCACAGCGCACGGCGACTGATCAGGAGACCGAAGAGTCTACTACTGCGGCCACCGCTGCTGCCTAAATGTGATGAGATGAGATGGTATTATTGTGGGTCTAATCTGTAAGTTGTATACTATAGCTAGAAGGAAACAGCACTGCATAAATGTATGTTGAGGATTCACTTAGCAGCTTCCGAAATAGAGTCAAATCCCATGTGAAAAGAGCACAATAGTTAGTTTTATCTTTGTTGTAATAATTACACCCATCATTATTCGCTCATTATCATCTAATTGTTAGTATTGTATTATTTACGGGGGTTGCATGGAAGAGCAACTATGTTGAATGCCGCCTCCCTCATCAAATGAGTTTTTTTTTGTTTGTTACAATTTATCTAAAAAATAAAGACATATTATTATTATTATTATTATTATTTGTGTGCTAACAAAATGTGTTGATGATAATTCCATTGGTTTCTTGTCTCAAATACACTTATTTGGAAATCAAAGCTAGAAATTAGTTGCGCATCGACATTTTCTTATTCTAATTTCAAAAATGAGAGAGGTGAGAAAAGAAATTTCCTGGTTGTTGAAGGAACATGTGAGAAAATATGCTAAAGACATTATTTCTTATGGCCAGTTATTTAAATTTTATAGAAATTGCGATGTCAATGGAAAATACAATATGAGGCATTGCAAAAGTGGTTGATGTGTGAGGCGTCATTCCTGATTTTTCTGTGATGTGGCTTAATTGCACATAACGCGGGTGCGGTGCCCGTAATCCTCCTCAAAGTTTTTGAAAACACAAAAAAACGGGAAAAGTCGTAGTTTACAACTTTGAACATAACCTATCTTCAGAAAGGTTAACATACGAATAACCCGTTGGGCACAGCTAATATATACTAAGTGACATATAATTCCGAGCACCCAGTTTAAATGGTTTTATTTTAATAAAAGTTGGTGAATGTATTTATCTTACTGTAAATAACAAGTGAAAAAATGTTCAGCCTTATCAGTTGGACATTCCGGTTTTTATACTGCTTTTTTTTTAATTCACTAACGCTCTAAAAATGAATATTTCAGCCGCAGTAAAGAATCAACGTTGGCGGATTTTGGTTCTTGACATCCTTTACGATCGGTTACGATGCCTAGAGTACGGAGACCTGTACGATTTCGTCAACTTAGTGAGTTTGATAGGGGCCGTATAGTGGGACTTCGGGAAGCTGGACTTTCTTTTCGGGCAATTGCAGTTAGAGTGCAAAGAAGTGTAGACACGGTGGTTAGGTGTTGTCAGGCAAGGCTTCGAGAAGGCCGTACGCAAAGAGCAAGGGGCACTGGACGCCGCTGTAGAACAACAGACCGTGAAGATCGCCGCCTAAGATTATTGACCTTAAGGGACCGTTTCTCCACTACCAGGTCCATTGCAAATGAATGGTTTGCAGAACACGGAAGACCTATTGGCATGCGAAGTGTTTACCGACGAATGAGAAGTTTTGGCTTGTTTTCATACCGGCCACACTGGGTCCTCCCTTTAACTCAAGAACACCGACGTAATCGCCTTGAGTGGTGCAGACAACGGTCACTCTGGGATCAGGAATGGAACAGTATTGTCTTTAGTGACGAGTCTTGATTTTGTTTAGGCATGCACGATGGTCGTGCCAGGGTTAGAAGGCGACGTGGTGAAAGGAGGAATCCACAGTTTTTTGTTGGAAGACATGTTCATCACACTGTTGGAGTTGTGGTTTGGGGTGCTATAGCTTATGGTTCCAGGTCACCTTTAATCTTCATCAGAGGTAACATGAACGCGCAGCGTTATATCCACGAAGTTCTAGAACCCCATCTTTTACCCTATCTTGACACCCTGGCAGATCCAACTTTCCAACAAGATAATGCCCGACCACATGTTGCAAGAGTCACTATAGACTTCTTTCAACATAATGATGTCACATTGTTACCATTGCCACCAAGATCTCCCGACTTGTCCGCAATTGAGCACGTGTGGGATATGATGGGTAGGAGATTGCTCAATTTGCAACGTCCTCCTCAGACTCTAGAAGCACTTCGAGAGGAGTTGGTGGTTGCCTGAAATGAGATACCACAGGAGGACATTGACCACCTGATCAGAAGCATGCCTAGGCGCGTTGGAGAATGCGTAGCACATCAGGGTGCATCCACACATTATTAAAGGTCCAAGGGCTTTAAAGCAGTGCAATCATTTTGAAATTTTTATCATTTACTTATTATGCTTCATTAAGTACCTATACAAAATTTTATTAAAATAAAACCATTTAAACTGGGTGTTCGGATTTATATGTCACTTAGTATATATTAAATATACTTCGTTCGCAGCATATTTAGTACTTATAATTTTCCCACATAGCAGATATCACTAATTTTATACACATGCAGACTAATACACATAATCATCCAGATGCGATCTTGCTATTCAAGCAAGTTTCTTTCTTTCACATCTTCTCTACAGACTACTCGGCTTCATAAAACATATACTTGCTTTCTGCAAGCAACAATGCGTGTAGTTGAGTCATTCCTCCATAGATGGACGCTCACAGCGATCAGAGCGACCAGACGTGGAATGAACTATTTGCACCCTAAAAACTACCTAGTCTTTAACATGACATTTTTTTGGAAGTTTTATCAATTTTTTACATAATATCCGTGCCAACCTAATAAAGGAATTTGAATTGTTAATTTTTATTGAACGACGACACTAACTTGACACCTCTTGTCGATGTTTTTTCATTCATTCGTTTTCTCAGTGCAAAACGAGTTCAATTTTGCATCTACCAAATGCTGAAAAATCCGTTATAGGAATCAAACGGATTTCGCCTTTCATGGTCATCTACCTGTAATAGCTAAATCCCATTCCACTATCCAACATTTGCCTCATAAACAAAAACTACCAAAACGTCTTCAATTAACCAATGACCAGTCCAAAAATGTCGTTGATGAGGTGCATTCTGCAATTTTACATTGTAATCGCCTTGTCGATTAAAAATTGCAAACGCAAATCTCAACCTGTAATTATGTATAATAACATTAAAGATAATATCGTTCAACTTTTTTATCTCGCTGGAAACCGGTAGGTGGGAAGAATCAGTTTTATGATGAAATTATAAAACGTTTGTAATATACGTAATCGTAACAATCTTGAAAACTGTCATAACACTTATAGATCACAACCAGTATGTGTGACGATTATTGTAAGGTATTATAAAATTATATGTTTGTAGGAACCTATAATAAAATTGTACAATTATATATTTTTTTTTTAATTCTTTCACCATATTCATCCTGAAAAAGTTAAATGCGTTATTTTTAATATTATGCGTAGTATTTTACTGTATTTCAAATAACAAAATATCATGCTACCCCTGATTTTACCCCGAAGTAGACACGCACTGTTTATACATTGGAAATCTACAATATAAATAAATGTTTTATGCTCATGTGCAAATTGTGGACACGAGATATAAATGATTAAACATTTGATAACGATTCGTAAAAATATGAATTGCAATAAAACCTAAACACCACCATTCTTGTTCTTGGACGACCAATGGGAATATTTATCAGAATCACCTTCAGCTACTTGGCAAACATTATTACGCCTTAATTCTTATATTTCTCCCTTGGTATTCCTCAATATTTTATTCAAAGCTTCTTTTTTATAACATTCTGTCGAGCACAGCTAATAGAAGTTAAATCACTGCTTCCGAAAATATTGTTTTTAAAAAACTTTATTTCCAAAAACGGTACAAAACGGACTTCTAGAGGAACCTTGTCACCTAACGTACATAAAACGTGAAAGCTGGGCGAAAAGTGACAAGTTCCCCGAACACATGAATCCAGTTCAGTACTTACAGTAAAACATGATAAGCATGTAATATGAGAACGTCTAGCACGTGGCAACATTCCAGCGCCGCGTCTTCGCTCGCAAGAATCTAAGTACCTAAGATAAAAAATATTATAATATATCATGTACAGGGTGAGCATTGATATAACTTAGATATAAATACTTCATTGGCAACATATTTAGTAATCATTTTCTGACAGCAAATATCACTGATATTATACACGCGCAGAGTGCAGACCAATACACATAATAATCCAGATGCGATCTTGATACTCAACCAACTTTCTTTCTTTCACATCTCAGACATAAACGCTGCAATCTACCCGGCTTTCTACAACCAACAAGCAAGCAACAATGCGTGTCGTGTCGTTGAGTCATTCCTTCATAGACGCTTTTGTTGACGCTCACAGCGATCATAGCGAGCAAATGTGGAATGAACTATTTGCACACTAAAAACTACCTAGTCTCTAAGATGATTTTGTCGCTTTTTTGACGTTTTTTAGGTTTTTTACATAATGCCCCTGCCGCTCACGTTGTTGTTTTTCCAATTCTAATTCTGATTGTTCTACTGATTGAGGTTAAGGCACGCATAGTATTCAATTAATGTTGAAACGAGGTGCCATAGCTTTCTTCACATGCCCTATAATTTTTCCAATATCACGGCGTGTTTAGAACGAGAAAGGATAAACCTTTTCATAAAAATATTTTAGGATTTCACCTCAAATATTCAAACCTAAATATCACCAAGATAAAAATTCCTTAACTGACAAAATTCATTTTATAAAATGCACTTCTTTTTTCCTCAGAAAATAATTCCTACTACTGGTCCAGATACCCCAGTTTCTACGTCACTGGATTAGCTTGGGCCGGTGTTTATTGCTTATGATGTGCTCACTGAACGTCTAAAATCAGTATCTTCAACGCCTGCAAATGTTTTTTTTTTAATTTCGTAAATAAAACTTCATCACCCTATATCTCGCTAAGGGACCCGTATTTATAGGAACTCTTATTTTTGGATTTACTTTCTATCCTAGAAATATTAGCATGTGTTTCTGATACACTATGAGAGAACGCCTAAAATATCTTCCTGATTTAACATAAATGACTTTTTGGACGAAAAAATGTTTACGCACTTGAAAAAAATGGAAAAAAAAGTTCGCCCCCGGGTGGGCTCGAACCACCAACCTTTCGGTTAACAGCCGAACGCGCTAGCCAATTGCGCCACGGAGGCTTCTTGTCCGTTTTGTTCAAAATGTTGCATTTACGCTCCGACGTGTTTATATGCTGCGGGCTAGTTAGACGGTTTTTTGAAAAAAGGAACCAACCCACTAAATATGAAAAATCTAGATCTTAGCAAAATAAACTATTACGAGCGATATCATTCACTGTAAAAAAGATCCATGCACATACTTAAAGCGTTCAGTATGCCGTTAACTGAAATAGTGTTTGGTCTGAAATGAATTTGTTATAATTGTCAAAACATTGACAATATGACAAATAATACATGCAGTGCAGGCGGGGTGCGACGTTGACAGTTGAGTGAGGGATTTTGTTTTGTTTGTTTTTCTTCGGAAAATTGTATTTAATAAGCAAGAAAATTATTTTGTTAGACACAGTTAATATGTATTTATACATTTTACGCTATTAGGCATATGAATTTAAATTATTAATTTATTTCATGACTAAAAAAAAATAAGTTCAACATTTTTTTGCTCCATTACGGTTGGTTTTCGGACATAGGTTATAACGAAATTTTTGCTTAGAATAATTCAAGGAATCACCTCTTAATGTTACGTCTACTATTTCCCTAACACCCTGTAGAATAATAGATTTATCTCAAAATCAGGTGTTGTGTTTCTTATATAATTGTTTGTTATTCATTCATCAAGTTGAAATCAGCACTAATAAGGTCAAACTTTCGGAGATTCTGATTCAATTTACAGCAGTTTTTTGGATTCTTTGGAGTTTCCTTACGGTTTCACAGTCCAACAAAGGAAAGTATAGTAAAAGGCAGTAGGTGAGATTCTATATCACCAAAGACTCGCACAATATTCTCTTGACTTTAAAATCAAATACCTGTTTATTTGCATACAACAACCTGGTGATTGCTTAGCAACTTTTGATTAGATTATTTACATGGTGCATAAGTTTCAGGTTCTGGTCAAAAAGTGTGCCTAAATTTCCTGATGATTCTCCAGTTGGTGTGTTTGACCATTTACACATCTTCGCTTGAATGCAGAAGTATTCCTATACTACTCCTATCTCTAAAGGGGACCTAAAAATGTCAGTAAATAAATACATTAATTATTTCCAAATTCCAAGTATTGCAACAAATATAGCACAAAACGTCGATGAACTTCATTTATGTACACAAAATTCTGATGCAAAATTTCGAATTTTTAATATGAACATAAGGAGTATAAGACACAACATTGATTACTTAAAAATACTACTCGACCAAATAAGGTACAATTTTGATCTAATAGTTTTAACTGAAACGTGGCAAGTGGCTGATATTTCTTGCTTCAATCAGCAGGGATATGACACGCTGTATAACTTTGGCACTTATAACCAAAACGATGGGGTGATAGTTTTTGTAAGAGATAAACTGCAATATAATCATGATACATTCACTTTCACCGATGGAATCAAAATTTTAAACATAATGATCCAAATTAACCATAACAAAATTGAGGTATCTGCAATGTTCAGAACCCCACGAGTTTTTAAAGAATATCGAATTTTTTTTTTAAAATCAAAATAAAGTTCATTTAAAGCAACATATTTTCTTGGGAGATGTCAATATAAATATTTTGGACGATGATCCCATCACAAATGAATACTTGAATATCCTATCAAGTAACGGATTTCTGTCCTATATAAACCTACCTACACGGTCCATCAGTGGCACATGTATAGATCACTGCTTTGTGAAAGACCTATCCAACAAAATTACTTGTATACCAATAATCCTAGAAAGCGGTATTACTGACCACTTCTCCACTATTTTACTGATATCTTCAAATGAAAAACATTCTAACATCCCTACCGTTAGTAACAACCAGGAAAATTACAAATTTTTTGTCGACAATTCAAAACTAATATCAAATGTCAAACAAGAATCCTGGGAACAATTATACTCTATAAATAATATAGACAAAGCAACGGGACTGTTCATAGAGAAAATAAAAAAACTAATAGATATTAGTACCAATAAAGTAATAATTAGTCACAAAGAGAAAAGCAGAAATGCCTGGATTACCAAAGGATTAATAACATCGGCAATAGAAAAAGAAAGACTATATAATCTAATGAAACTAACGCCAACTACAGAGAATACCGACTGCTACAACCAATATAAAAATAAATTTATAGAGCTTGTAAGGCAAACCAAACGAAAACATTACCTAAATAAATTGAACAATAACTTAAATGATCCTAAGCGGCTTTGGACAACTATTGATGAGATTACTGGGAAAACAAAAGTTAAAGAGTGTGTCACTGAGTTAAATACAACATCGGGAACAGTATTAAAAAATACTCAACTGATATGCGATGAATTTGTACAATTCTTTACTGACATAGGCGAAAATTTAGCAAGTAATATACAAGCAAATGTACAAAATACTCAGCCTCCAAAAAGAACTTTGAACTCATTTATTTTGGATAAAATCGAGCAATGTGAAGTATACACCACTGTTATGTCCTTAAAAAATCGGAAAAGTCCTGGGTTCGATGGTATTAAAAGCGAGCATTTGAAAATTATAGCCGAGGACATAACAGAACCACTCACTTACCTAATCAACAAATGCTTTGAATCTGGCATATATCCCTCAATTTTAAAAAAAGGTAATATAATACCGATACATAAATCAGGAACAAAAACAGATGTTAACAACTATAGACCAATATCAATAATATCCAGTGTATCTCACATATGGTATATTAGCATGGGGAGCTGCATGTTCCTCACATATCTATAATTTAGATGTTTTTCAAAAAAGTATTCTAAAAGTGATATTTAAAAAACCGAAACTTTATCCCACTGAAAAATTATACGCAGATGTTCGAATGTATGATATAAGACAGCTTTATTTCTTACACAGTATCACTCACTACCATAAATTTGTAAACACCGACCAAAAAATTAAACATAATCATTATACCAGGTACAAAATTCGTGGCACAGTAGTTCCTCAACCGCATGAATCTATAATGCAGCGATCATATCTCTATTTAGCGCCTAAATTTTATGAAATTATACCTAAAGACTTAAAAGATTTACGTTTCGGAAATTGTTTCAAAAGAAATTTAAAAAAGTGGCTACATTCTATATGTAGGACTGAAATTCATAAACTCATAAATACGAACATCAACTAAATACATAATCTACTGTAGCTAATTTTTGTCCTTTTTGTCATTTGCATTCTACAGTTTCAACTTAAATTTATTGGTCCATGTACAGGCGATGCCTTCTATGGGGCCTGTTTTGATTTTATATTTATTTACTCATATTTTTTGTTATCTTTGTACATTGAGTGAATAAATATTATTATTATTATTATTATTCTAAGTCACAAAATGCAAATTTTACAGGAGAGCTATTTTTCGTGTTTGTGTTTTGCCTAACGTTTCTGAGAAATTTTGGACATAGATTGTTTTACCGGAATAAAAGTATGACAAGTCCGTGAAAGTGGACTTATATTTCTTGCTGACATTGGACTTACAGTAGTTCTGTAAGTGATCATTTGCTCTAATCATAGTTCTGCAGCGAAATGACGCCCCTCAGGTTATTACGCCTAATATCGTTCAAGACCAGTGGTGGGGGAATGCTAGCGCAGGGACTTACAATACCTCTGCGTGCAATGTAGGTGACTATGACCTACAATGTCGTGTTAAAATCTGAAAAATGAAGAATTTGGTCATACAATAGTTCTGCATTCAGACGACGACATATCAAATTTTCTTTCACTTTATGTCTTATGTCTGAATCTAAAATAGTGATGTTTCTGTGAATTCCGCTACATTAACCTAACAAAAAAGTACATGATCTTTAGAGGCGAGTATAAAGTTAACGTTTTTTGTTTGACATTTCTTGCTGTCTCTAAAAATAAAGTGGTGGCGATATTCAAAGATTTCCGTAAAAAACACCTTGTATATTTTAACCGATTTTAGCCGATTTTAAGAAACCTACGCCGGTTGAAAAGACCTATTGTTGGGCTAGAGGGCTTTTTTCGACATTCCGACAGAAATGGTTAATTTTCTCGCAAAAGAAACTGTATTCGTATGATTTCTCGTATGAAAAAGTAGATAAGGAATGTCTAAGCAAGCTCGCAAAAACCGCATCTCGATATCTTGTCCCTAACATAAAATTTAGACCAAAGACAAAACTGCTGCTCCAATTTCGGCCCTTGATAGGTTACGTATTGTATTTACGAATCTGGATTTTCATATCTTTTCTGGTTGTAGGTTGAGTCTGAAACACGATATCTTTTAACCGTCCCCATAAATAAAAATCAAGACAATTTAAGTCTGGTGATCGCGGAGGCTATAGAAACAGACTTCCTCTTCCAATCCACCGCTGTTGAAAAACTGCATCAATATGCTCTGGCACAATGATATCAAAATGTACTGGGTAATTATTCAAGTGCAAAAACAAGTTTTGCCGTGTCTGCATTGGCACATCTTCCAACAACAACGGTAATTACTTGTTCAAAGGGTCAAAAAACACATTGCCATTTAGGGATTTTAACTCCAACGCCCTTGGTGCTGAACTTCACGGCTAACATCCAATGCCAATATCAAAGTCAACGTCTTCCTCTTTCAATGGCTGATGCAAAACGGCATGGTATGGATGCACTATAAAAGTAATTAAAAATAAATCCCTATATTTTGATGGCCATTAAAACGTACCCGTAAATATTTTGAACCGTTGTTCGTGGTATGCCCAACTCAAGGGATAATGTTCTTGTGCTAACATGAGGATTTCCTTGATATTTTCTTGTGTTTTCCCTATTCTTTGCCTTTCAAACGTAAGCCAAAAACTACCATTAGCTCGTAAGCTCACCACTAATCAAGGAAAAACTGTTACATCGCAAAGACGCGAATCGCGCAAGCTCTTTTTGGTACTGCGGCATTCTGAAGACATTCAAAGCATAACAACAGTTTCATCGCTCATAAAACGCATTTGGTAAGCCCAAAAGTTGCTCAAATTAACGCGAAACTATTGACACTTTGAGGATTATTTATGTTTTGATTAGGTATCTGTTTTGTTGTATTCCATGGTCTGCTTCTATTAACTGTCTTTATCGTATACGTCCATAATGAGTATGCATTTAAACAAAAAATATGCCTTTTGTTATTAACATTACTTTCTTACCTTTTCGCGATATTTTGTATTATTTTCAAAAAAAGTCATTTTATTCTGATGAGTGGAAAAGAATTCCCTATACACACACATATATTCGTCCCCAAAAAGTACCTTAAAACTTTTTTTTTGTCAGTGAAATATTATTTATGGTCTCCTGAAACATCAAGATATGGGATAAGGTTTTTGCACTGACCGATTTGAATGAACTTTTCGATTACACTGTCATAATAGCCATATCTCGCTCTATTACCAAAATTCAGGAGCTCGCGGGGTGAGTCTGAAAAAAGTCACCCGCTTCTTCCGTCTTCTGGTGTTCTCTGCCAGCGAACAAGGCAGCAGGCCGCAGCGTCGTCTCCGAGAGCACGCTTCGGCGTCAGCGACGTCTTTTCTTCCGTAGCGCGCCGGCCTCAGTCTGACTCCGGACCGGCCGCGGACTTGAACTGACACCGGATGACCACGTGCCCGCGAATGCAGCATTTCCGAACTCGATCATTGTGTGGAAAAGTTAAAATAGTTGTTCATGTGAAGTGATGGTCGCAGTCTCTGGTTTCTTGCCTACTTTTTGTTAACCACTTTATCATAGTTTGCTTGAAGTAGAAGTTTTTGTAGATGTTTTCGAAATATTGAAGCAGATTATTCAAAAGTGAAATTATCACATGTGGCTTAGAATTATCTACAGGGTGTAAAATACAGGATAGGATTCATTGGCTCATTTTAGGGAGAATAGTTTGTATGAACATATAGTATGTCCTAAACCGCTTAACTTTTGAGCACATGGTGTTGAAATTTTGAGGAAAAATTGATTTTCTCACCATAACTTTGATACTGTTCTAGATAATTACATGAAATTTGACATGCACCCACTAAGCACCTATAGGCTTTTTTTTGATGTAGAATATTTTTTAATATTCCTACCAGTGTTCCACCGTACGTATACTGCAGACTTAAAAAAATTATACGTCATCACTTTTTTCAAAAAAAAATTTATGACAAGATTTACGAATTCCGAATTGGCAGATATGCATTTTACCTGCGGATATGCTACTATGCGGATATTTCAAGAGCGGTATCCAAACCGTATCATCCCCGATGCCAGAATGTTTTCTAGAATACACAGAAAACTACGGGAAACTGTGATTCTTAGCATTGACAATAGGTCTAAAGGGGCACATCGCACGGTGAGAACACCAGAACTAGAGGAAGCTATTTTAAGCACATTTGAAGAACATCTAGAAACAACTACTAGGAAAATTGCGGTAATGATGTTTCCCATTTTCTTATTTGGAAAACACTTGTTGATAATTTAGTATACCCCTATCATTGGTGATTTAAATGTAAATTTATTTGCCGATAATACCTTACAACAATGCTTGGATATGTAAGGTTTCAAGCAAATTATTGATGCTCCCACTAGAGTAACTAATAGTACAGCAACTCTTCTGGACCCTATTTTTATTAATACCCCAATTACTGTCACTAACTGGTTTACTTTAGATGCTAATTTGTTGTCCGATCATAAAATTGTTTGCTGTATCTTAAACATATCCCGTGTGAAACATGAACAAAAAATGATCACCTTCAGAGATTTCTCACACTTTGATGAGCAATCTTTCATTGATGACCTGGCTAGAGTAAATTTTATTGAAATTTGTTATATGAGGAATATTGATGATAAAGTTCAATTTTTCAGTAGCAAGTTAATTGACATCTTCAATCGTCACTCTTCTATAAGGACGGTACGCGTGAGTAAGCCGAAAGCGCCGTGGTTGTCATATCCGTTGAGACAGCTTCTGAAGCAAAAAACGAGAGCATATTATTTATACAAGATAGACAGAAGTCCAGCAAGATTGCAGGTTTTTAGGGAACTTAGAAACCTTGCACTATCGTGCATTAGACATGAAAAAATGGCGTATCTTGCTCACTTGGAAAAAGGGCGTGATCAGAAAAAATTGTGGTATGAATTGAAAAATATGAAAGCACAAACATCTGATAAGCCACGTATTCCAAACCATCTTGCAGACTCGTTCCTTGCAAATAATTATTTCATATCAGTTTTTGATTCCACAAATGCTCCTGATCACGTTTTAAGGTATTATAACGATAATGTTCCCCATATTAATAAATTTTCTTTCAGGCTTCTAGAGCCTCATGAAGTAGCTGAAATAATTTCTAGTTTTAAGTCCGATGCAAAAGGTACTGATGGGTTGAGCTTGTCTATGATTAAGCTCAGTCTGCCTGTTACTCTCATCTACATCACCCACCTTGTTAATAGTTGCCTTGAAAGAGGTTATTTCCCTGAAACGTGGAAGCGAGCAATTGTGGTACCAGTTTCAAAAAAATCAAATCCAAATGAGTTTGCTGATCTAAGGCCTATAAGCCTGTTGCCTTGTTTATCGAAGGTAGTTGAAAAGGCAGCCCACATACAACTAATGCATTATGCAGAGGAACATATCATCCCATCTGATCAGTCTGCTTTTAGGAAATCTTTTAGTACTACTACTTCCCTCTTAAACTTAGTGGATAATATTATTAGAGCACTTGATAAAAAAATGGGCGTAGCAGTGATGTCAATCGATTATTCCAAGGCCTTTGACAAAATAAATCATGAGTTGTTAATAGCAAAGTTGAAGTATTATGGCATAGATCCAATTGCATTGAATTTTTTTCGAAATTATATATCAAATCGATCGCAGTGTGTATCAATTGAAAACAATAAATCTAGTTTTCTAGAAATCTCGTCTGGAGTACCCCAGGGGTCTGTTTTGGGTCCCTTGTTGTTTTTGATATATATTGCTGATCTGCCTAAGGCTGTGAGTTTTTGTGAACTCCAGTCTTTTGCGGATGATACTCAACTGGTCCATTATTTTGATACTGATGATATGGAAATGGCACAGACATCAATAAACCATGATATTCAAAAAGTGTATGACTTCTCGATAAACCACAACCTGTCAATAAATCCTGGTAAATCCAGCCTGTTATTTTTATGTTCGGATCGTAGGAGAGAAGAAATTAAAAGTCGATTAACTACGTATATTAAAATTGGATCTCAAAGACTGTACCCGGTTGACGAGGTTAAAATTCTTGGCGTGGTAATCGATTTCAAACTTAGATTCACCAGTCATGTTAAAAATCTTTTGAAGAAAACCTACTTGAAACTGAGATCATTATATGCCAATAAAGCAATTTTCAATTACAAGCTAAGGAAAAAACTGTGTTCATCTTTGGTTATGCCGATTTTCAACTACTGTGATATTTTATATTATCCGTGTCTCAATGTTGTTGCTAGAAATCGGATTCAAATTGTGCAAAACAATTGTGCTAGGTTCATCTGCGGTTTAAGGCGCTTTGACCATGTTTCTGGTAGTCTTATTGAATTAAACTGGATGATAACAAAAAATATTGTCAAATATCATTACCTTGTTTTTATACATAAACTAATACTTATGTCAAAACCTATATACTTAAGAGAAAAGCTGATCCTTAGGCGAAATATTCATCATAGACATATTAGATTTCCAGATTTGATAACTACACCTATTCACTCCACAACTTTATTCCAGCGTTCTTTCACGTACAGGGCTTCAGTGTTATACAATGCCTTGAGTCCTGAATTCAAAACCATGTCCTTAAATTGCTTCAAGAAAGCTGTCAAATCTCATATTTACTTGGATCCATAGTCTTAATTAGATTGCTATAGATATATTGATAAATGATTCTTCACTTCCCTTGTGTACATGTAGCAAACCTTGGTGCAACATGTACGTATGTAATGTGTGTATATGTATGTATGTACATGTGTATGTATATATGTATATTTTGTTTGATATCTGCTACTTAACAACTTGTTTTTTTTTGCATGGGTGGTTAAGTGTAAGAGTAGCATGTTGCTAAACTTCGCCACCATATGCAACTCTTGTTTCTGTATGAAGTACAGTTTAAATAAAGACGATTATTATTATTATTATATTCAAAGGATTCGAGCACTACAGTAGCGTGATCTTCCATTGCGTTTAAATTTTTGAAGATGGTTTTTAGAAAAACTTGCTGAAAGCCCTCTGTGTGATATCTAAACACGCTTTACTGATGACGCAACTTTTCCCGCTATTCCATTCGAAATTTCCAGAAAACCCATACGCAATTACGGGGGCACATCATCAGGAGCAGGTTTTCATGAATGTGTGGGCTAGAATAGTTGGAGATTTCTTCACTGGACCGTTCTTCCTTCCTGGACAACTTGGTGGACTATCCTATCGTCACTTTCGTGAAAACGATTTGTACCTCTTTCATTAAGAGAAGAAATGTGGTACATGCATGACGGTGCTCTTGCACATTTTAGCATTTACGAAGCGTTTTCGATTCGCTGGATAGGATGTGGGGGCACTCAGTCTTGACTTCCCAGATCCCCTGATTAGTAGTTTAGACTATTTTTTGTGGGGACACATCAAGACTTTAGTTTACACTACACCGCTTCTAACTGTAGAAGAACTAAGGCAGAAAATTTTATTTTCTTGCCATACCATAAGAAATACTTCTGGAATTTTTGAAAGGGTTCGCCAACCCATGAGAAAAATAATTGAAGCAGAAGGAGGGCATTTTCAACAATTCTTGTGATAATTAAATTAAATAGTATTAGTTTATATGATCAACGGAAATTGTCAAAACTTGTTGCAGATTTGTTTTTTAATTTTCGTGCATTGCAAAATTGCTAAAATTGGTTGAAATAGGCCAAATGGTTTTTATTTTTTACGCGAAAACGGTGCATCGGACGGAAAAAAGTTAAGAGGTCAAATTTGTTGAAAAATAAATGAGCTTTTAAAAAATGATTTTCAGAACGAGCAACGGAGTATAATACTCCTAGAACAAATATTTAAGAACATTCTACATCAAAAAATGCCTATTGGTGCTCAGTAGGTGCATGTCAAATTTCATGAAAATATCTAGAACAGAATTAAAGTTATGATAAAGCGATTTTTTTATCCAAATTCTAACACACTGTAGTTAAGAGGTTTAGGGCATATGCTCTTATAAACCTTTCTTCCTAAAATGAGCTAAGGAATCATATCCTGTGAGCTTAACCATCAATTAAATTACACCCTGCATAGATATTGAGCAACAAAATGTTTGTCGCTCAACAATCTGTAACTAGGAATTTCCTAGAATATTTGAATGCTTCACAATTACTGCACTCTCCTTCTGAAGTGGATCAGTTTGCCCTGAAAGAGTTTTAAAGTGTGCTCACCACAACTGTCTGCTGATATGTGTCTCCATCGCAGTACCTATCTACACATTATCATATCTGTAGTCTCCACAAATGAAAGTTTCATTTGATAGGTTTATATTAAAATTTCCCATATCAGACAAAAACCGTAAAGTGTGTGTGGCTACAATTAGCGAACACTGCACTCTACTTCCGACATCAATCACTGTGAATAACATACAGGGTGGCGCATCGAAAACGAAACAGACGCATTTACTGACAGCTCAGTTTTTTTTTTTTTGGAAAAACGATTTTGTTTTCGATGGGGACACAAGCTTGGCAAAAAATCACGTTAAGATGTGCAGCCCCCTGGGCGGGGGTGACACCAACCCTAAAATCTTAAATGGAAAGGGGGGTCGAGTGATACCTTATTTTAAAGGTCTTTCAATTCCCTTTATAATGATGTAAAATACATGAGCTTCAGTTCAGTAGTTTTGAAGATTTATTGACTTAAAGTTTAAATGAAGCTAATACATCATCATCAGTAGAGATCAATACATTTGGCAGCAAAGTAATTTAAAAATCAAAACATCAACAACATTAAACATCAACCTATTCGCAATGTACCGCCGATCATTCTGATTTTCAATTATGGCTGTTAATGCAGGATCTATGGCGTCTTCCAGTAATTAGAAATACAGAATCGGACCAATATCGGTAGTTATGACGATTTACTACGCCATTTAAGAAAAAGGAACATTCGTCGGAAAACCAAGTGTTGAATAGAAAATGTCCATCGTTTATAATTCGTTCACTTCACAAGATTGTAATGGCCGATCAAAATCGTCTTCATTAAGTTCTTGCACCAGGTGAATTTTATACAGATGAAAACTATGGGCCTTTAAAATCCGTTGGACATTACGTCGACTAACACCATACACAGTCTCCAATTTACGGGTACTTAACGTAGGATCTACATAAGCTTGCCCTAAAACCCCCACCTCTATTGCTTCGTTCCAATGTTGCGTTTTTTATTGGCGAATGATCCAGTTTCCCGAAATTTAGCTACGAGTTCTAGAATATATTTTCGATGCACGTTACTGTACTCATGTCGCTCATTAAAATATTTCTGCTGTTCTATTAGCGCACTGATTATTTCCGAAAAATATTTCGATAATTTCAACTATTTCTGCTGTGGAATATACCATTGTTAATGTATGTAATAAAGCGTTACAAGTTATTTTAGCAACAAAGTATGGTCAAATCAATCGCAAACTATACTAAGTGACATATAAATCCGAACACTCAGTTTAAATGGTTTTATTTTAATAAAATTTTGTATAAGTACTTAATGAAGCATAGTAAGTAAATGATAAAAATTTCAAAATGATTGCACTGCTTTAAAGCCCTTTGACCTGTAATAATGTGTGGATGCACGCTGATGTGCTACGCATTCTCCAACGCGCCTAGGCATGCTTCTGATCAGTCAATTGTGACTCTTGCAACATGTGGTCGTTCATTATCTTGTTGGAAAGTTGGATCTGCCAGGGTGTCAAGATAGGGTAAAAGATGGGGTTCTAGAACTTCGTGGATATAACGCTGCGCGTTCATGTTACCTCTGATGAAGATTAAAGGTGACCTGGAACCATAAGCTATAGCACCCCAAACCATAACTCCAACAGTGTGATGAACATGTCTTTCAACAAAAAACTGTGGATTCCTCCTTTCACCACGTCGCCTTCTAACCCTGGCACGACCATCGTGCATGCCTAAACAAAACCGAGACTCGTCACTAAAGACAATTCTGTTCCATTCCTGATCCCAGCGTTACCGTTGTCTGCACCACTCAAGGCGATTACGTCGGTGTTCTCGAGTTAAAGGGAGGACCCAGTGTGGCCGGTATGAAAACAAGCCAAAACTTCTCATTCGTCGGTAAACACTTCGCATGCCAATAGGTCTTCCGTGTTCTGCAAACCATTCATTTGCAATGGACCTGGTAGTGGAGAAACGGTCCCTTAAGGCCAATAATCTTAGGCGGCGATCTTCACGGTCTGTTGTTCTACGGCGGCGTCCAGTGCCCCTTGCTCTTTGCGTTCGGCCTTCTCGAAGCCATGCCTGACAACACCTAACCACAGAGTCTACACTTCTTTGCACTCTAACTGCAATTGCCCGAAAAGAAAGTCCAGCTTCCCTAAGTCCCACTATACGGCCCCTATCAAACTCACTAAGTTGACGAAATCGTACAGGTCTCCGTACTCTAGGCATCGTAACCGATCGTAAACGATGTCAAGAACCAAAATCCGCCAACGTTAATTCTTTACTGCGGCTGAAATAATCATTTTTAGAGCGTTAGTGAATTAAAAAAAAGCAGTATAAAAACCGGAATGTCCAACTGATAAGGCTGAAAATTTGTTCACTTGTTATTTACAGTAAGATAAATTCATTCACCAACTTTTATTAAAATAAAACCATTTAAACTGGGTGTTCGGATTTATATGTCACTTAGTATATGTACTAAATTCCTATTTGAAATAAGTACGAGATATTTCCTTATATTTCTTCAAGAAATAACTTTTTTGCCACAAAAAACGCTCCAATAGCTATTTTCAACACAAACCATGGGCGTAGTGAAGAAAAGCATTTACTTATTAAGTAAATTCTATTAGTCAAATTTCTTCTGAAAGCAGTACAAACTAATCTGATGCACCTATTAAAGTCTACTTTAAGCTTTAAACGAATACATCTTCAAAACTACTGAACTGAAGCTCATGTATTTTTCATCATTATAAAGGGAATTGAAAGACCTTTAAAAAAGGTATCACTCGACCCCCCTTTCCATTTAATATTTTAGGGTTGGTGTCACCCCCGCCCAGGGGGCTGCACGTGTTAACGTGGTTTTTTGCCAAACTTGTGTCCCCCTCGAAAACAAAATCGACGGGTCTGAGCGTTTTTCCAAAAAAAAACTGAGCTGTCAGTAAATGCGTCTGTTTCGTTTTCGATGCGCCACCCTATATAACAAGTCCACGTGAGAAATGCAAAAAAGCAGGTTTTAATAATCATGACTCAATAGTGCTCGGACTAGTAAAAATTTGTGTGTCCGTCTAATTTTTCATTTTCTATTGATATTCTCAACAGACATCTGCCTTGATTTCGTACACTAATCTAATACTTTTCCAAGACTTATCATTATAGCATCTTTGAACCAAACTTAAGTTACGATTTTATAGAGCTTTCTTCATTTAATTCAACTGACCGATTAGTGTACAAGGAACGAACAATTCTGAAACATTTCCATAGTGACGCTATTAGCATGTGAAAGCATCCTGAAGACTTGTGGAGGCCAAATATTGTCATCTAGTTCCAGCACAGACTGCAAGAACCATGACCGTTTGGCTGTCATATGAAGACGGTATCAGTACAATGGACGCACAGAAGAAAACAGGTGATACCTTACTTTATTAAGAAAATTGCATGAAGATGCAGGGCAATGTAGTCAGCATTTCGATGACTTGGTGGCTGCACTTTGATTTTTTCTCAACCTGTTACATCTTTGAGAAGGTATAAAGATTGCTTATTTCTAAGCTACTAAGAGGGTTTGCAGCTCCCAAAAACCATCATGCGACTCAGCCTGCTGCCTATTTTTATGACTAAGAAGATGAATGGGATACTCAGGTTGCTTCCATTCCATTAGGCAAAAACTCAGGGGATGATTCTTTTAGATTATTTTGAAAATACTTTTTGCATAGATTTTTTAAATCGTTTTTGTACAAAATCGTTTAATCCAATGAACTTTTGACAGCATAATTTTCTGGTATACGGTAATGTTATCTCACTCAGTTCGGTAGGGATGGACCTGTCTAATAATGGTCCAAGAGTAATATACAGGGTGGACCAGAAAGACGTACAACTTTCAAAAGCGCATTACTCGTGACAGGTACGTGGGAGCGGGTATTCGGAATAAGTAGCTTGGTGCTCGAAAATTTAGTCACCATGGAGCGTTTCACTGGATAGCAGCGTGCGTTCTGTGTTAAGGCTAATTACGAAATGTGCACTATTGCGCGGCAAATGTTTCGCTCTGAGTTTAGCCAGATCCGTTATCTGAAAAAAATTATCCTTGTCTGATTTCGAATGAATTGTATCGCGTTTGAGAATAACAGCGTTCTTCCAATTTTGCTCCTATCCTTTTACCATGAGCTCAACCTACAAAAGTTAGACAAAAGCATAAATCTTGATGATCTAAAAATGCATATGCGAGGGTCTTTCGGATTGCTAATTATGAATCAGCAGTCAAAGTAACTGTATGTTACTACTGTATTTACGAAATGACGAAGTATATTCAAATCAATAAAAGCATAATCTATGAAACAGTAAAAAGGATGCATCATGCAACTTATCGAAATCAGCTACAAATCCTTCCTTCAGATGAAATATGAAACTTTCCAAAAATGATGTATTATTATACAGCTGTAAAAAGTTGGAAATATTGCAATAAGGCTAATCCATCCCTGGCGAAGTGAATGAGCTAATTGTTATGTATTGACAACCTTACTTATTTAAGGCCCGAAAATCATCAGTCAAAATAATCTTAAGATAATTCAAAGAACCTGCGCTGTATTTTGGAAGCACCCTGTAGATCTGTATGCAGAGTAACTGGATTTATACGGCACGAGAGAATATCGGGAAACATTATTTTGTCAATCCTTCTTGGTGCAATCGAGTCCATATCCAGGACTGTAGACGTCTATATTCCTAAAGGTTGTGGTAACTGAAGTGGTAGTAGTAGTAGTGGTATGTTTTGTTTTAATATTACTGTGCTGCCTGTTGTATTGGTAGGAGAAACACAAGTACAATTAACTGTTCCTCCGTAATGCTCAACATTTTTTGAACTAACGTCCATTCACATAGTATTATCATATTGGACGAAAATACCGCTGGTTTGCGAAATGATTTTTAAGTCTGGTTTTATTGCTGCAAGTTGTTCAAGGGGGTATTTAAAACATCGGCGCACAAAATAAATAAGAAATAAAAAAAAACATTAGATAGAAACGAAATTACTGAGTTGAGTCAAGCTACCGTCGATGCAAGCATATCAAAGTTATTTAAGATGAACTTCTTAATTCTTCTTTTGAAACTATACTTCGAGAGGATTTTATATTCTAGGGGTAATTTATTATACAACCTAATACCATCAAACTTTATGCATTTTTGGCAAACAGATTTATTCACTCTGGCATAGGTGTAACTTATATTTATTTTAGTTCTTGTTTCATAAGCGTGGCTGGTTGGAACATTGTTTCGGGAGTGAACAAATTTTAGAGCAACAAAAATATATAAACCTCTAACATTCAAAAGATCATTTTCAATGTAAACAAATCTGCAACTTGACCTACATGGGATACGAAAAATAGTCCTGACAATATAATTTTGCGTGGTTTGTAGTATTTTTAAAGTACTAGTGTATGCGGCTCCCCAAATACTTATCCCGTAAGTTAGTAGAGACCCCACAAACGAGTTATATGTTGAGAGAAGACTCTATCTGCTTAAAATATTCCTAAGAATGAAAAACTTATGAATAATTCTCCTTAATTTCGATGCCAAAAGCTCGGCATGACTCTGCCATTTTAAATTACTGTCAACAATGATTCCTAAGTATCTAATAACTTCAACTCTTTCGACAGTGTCAGCACTATCATTTATAATTAATGTTCGGTGGTGTAATGGCATGCCTGCTTTGGTTGGAGAAAACGTTACATACTTAGTTTTAGAGATATTAAGTTTAAGTAAATTGTTATCCAACCAGCATTTGACTTTATTTAATGACAACTCGGCATTCCGTATTGCGTCATCCCATGAATGACCAGTGCAAACTAAAACAGTATCGTCTGCATATGATATCATCTTACCGTTGAAATTACATCGAAGTAGTTCATTTATGTATATGAGTGTTGGACCCAAAACCGTCAACTGAGGCACACCTATTTTGATCTTTTGAATGTTGCTTAAATCTGACCCTACCTTAACTTGTTGTAATCGATCAGCCAAATAGTTCTCAAATAAGTTCAGAACTCCACTACGCACTCCAACACTTTCTAGTTTCTTTAATAAAATTGTATGAGATACTGAATCGAAAGCCTTTTGAAGATCTAGGAAAACTTCAACAGTCCTATTTCCATCTTGAACATTTTCAAGCACTTGTCCTGTAAGTTTTTGTAGAGATTGCTCTGTATTGCAATTTTTGCAGAACCCAAATTGACAGTTCGATATTATGTCATATTTCTCAAGAAAAGAACAAAGTCTGTTATTCAAACACTTCTCAAAAATCTTCCCAAATACATTGATAACTGAAATAGGTCTATAATTGAACATATTGTCTTTACTTCCAGATTTAAATATTGGTGTCACTATGCTTTCTTTAAATTGGCGAGGAATTACTGAGGATTTGAAACAGAGGTTGATAATGTGAGTTATAGGGTGACTGATATACTTCATGATCATCTTGATAGTTTTAGTGTGTAAGCCATCTTTTCCGGGTGCGCTATTATTTTTCAGATTATAAACTATTTGTTGTAACTCTATGTTATCCACTGGAGTTAGAAACATATAGTGAGCAATGTTGACGACATGAGGATCTGATGTATCAAGAATTGAGTTTTGATCAATCTGACTTGTTATTTGCTCACCTATATCAACAAAATATTTATTAAAAACACAGGCTATATCAGTGGGAGCGTCCAGCTGCTGATTATTGTGATTAATTGATTTTACGTATTTTTTTTTATTTTTCCAGCATTAGTTACCTCATGAAATGAGTTTTTGTGTATAATATTGATTTTTAGAGATCTTAATAAGATTAGTTACTCTGTTTCTGTAGGAGATATAGGACTGTCTCAATATCAAATTATCATTATCTTTCGTCAAACTCTGTTTCAACTCATCCCTCTTCTTGATCGAAGTAAGAATACCTTCAGTCACCCACGGCTTGCGTTTTCTGGTCTTACTATTTATTTTTAAATAATAAGTTGAATGATCTATGCCTTTATATAATTCATTATAGAAGTTATCAGTTGCTTTTTGGACATCACTCTCTGAAAAAACACTGTTCCAAGTCACCACTTGTAAATAATCTGTCAACTTTTTCTCATCAATTTTCTTAAATTCATAGCTGTTTTTATTAATGATACAATTACTTCCTTTCAAATACCCAAAATTGAACAAAACAGGATAATGATCGCTCATACAATTTTCCAAAAGTATTGGTTTATACTCAATTGCTGTTTCAGAGACCTTAAATCTGTTTGCCTTCAAAAATATGTGGTCGATAATCGTAGATGAGTTAGAATCTACCCTAGTAGGTGTATTAATCTGAGATATGTACCCGTTCTGTTGCAACATGTTCACGTTAAATTACTGTATTCATGTTCTCTCAATAAGGCTATATTTATATCACCCACCAACAACGAAATGTCACAGTTTGCAGTACTTCTCAAATACGAATCCAAATTGTTTACAAAATCCTGTACATTCGTGTGATTAGGCCTGTAGATACCAGTAATACTGAAACTGTTATTGTTGAAAATAAAGCTACAATTCAATGCCGTCACTACATCTATCATTTTTATGGAAACATTTGCCGAAATGTAATCCCTTACGTACATACAAACCCCATCGCATTTATTATACTTGGCTTCATTATAGTAAATTTGGAAGCCATTTATTTTATAACTGTCGATATTACTGATAGATAAATGTTATTTTTATGCAAAAAAGGATGGGTTACGTTTTCTTCTAAACAAATTCAAACATTTCGTATTTGTGAGTAATTCGCAACAAAAGATAGACGCTTTGTTTTAATAGTGTGTTGTACAGTAAAGTATTTTTTTCGAATACATATATAATATTGGAAAAAACGTTAAAGTGCATAACGTCTGATGGGGATTAATTTGAAGGGGACAAACGAGATATTCATGAATAAATAAATAATCCTTGAAAAAACATGAAGTTCGCGATACTTTTCGAACAAACTTCGTATCAACTTCTTTTGACGAGTTCTAAAAGCTGTTAAAATAAATCACCCTGTATAGTATTTGCAACAGTAAACCATACCCACATAGTTCACATCCGGCTTCGAGCACCGATCATTATCAGCCCGTTTGGAGTCCGAAAGCATTTTAAGATATGCATCAAAAGGTAATCAATCATCTCGGGTGAATCAAATCGCAATTATTGTTCGTAGACTGATAGGTTCAGTTCGAAATATTTTTTGATCTACATGCTACATTTTAGGGAGCTGCCGAACTGCATTACAAACGAGCATTCGATTTGCATTTTCATATTCTATCGATAATTCTTAAACTTAGTATAGGATCCCAGTGCCGCCAGACATTGCTTATACAGGGTGTCCCAGAAGTCGACGTCAAGCCGAAACCGGGTGATAGGCAAAGTCATAACAGCTATCAGAACAACATTTAAAAAAAATTATGTATGTGTTTTGAAAATTATAGGTCTTTGAAAAAGATATAGAAATTTCACACCTTACGGCAATCTGTCAACTCCTGTTACTACAAATATTAACTTTTTTTGGATTTAATTTTTACAGTGTAATGATGAATAATGCATCTTCAAACTGGTGTCTCAACCTTACTGCCAACTTTTCTCGTTCAGGAAAAATTGCCACTTATTTCCCAACCAAGTATTCCAAAGTAAAACTTTGCTCAACTTTAACTGGCTGTACTGGAAAAAATGTACTACGAGAGTTTGGCAAGTAACCTTAAAAGTTGGCGCATTTAATAACGATTCCAAAATGGTATAACACTTAGATTACTCGTTAACTTATGCACAATTTTTATTTGAAAAAAGACTGATGAAAATTTTTCAAAATTTCCTAATTAAACGGCGATTATGAAAACGGATAACTGTTTGCACAACAGTGGGCGTCAAAATGCTGCTGATGATGATTTACCTTTACAGCAAATGCTCAAACTGTTTTCCTTCAGCCGCAATACACGCTCGACATCTTCTTAAAAAAGATCGGGTTATTGAACGAGCGAATCCACGGTTATTAACAAACTCAGCTGCTTTCAATAGTCTTTGCCGTAGCTCTGCTACATTTTGAATCGGCTTGAAATACACTTTTTCTTTTACAGTTCCCTAGTAAAAAAATCTAAAGGATTCAAGTCAGGTGATTGGGCTGGCCACGGTATTGTACCAGACCGCCTTATCCATCTGCCTGGAAAGTTTTGATCGAGATACTCTCTCACTGAGAGTGCATAGTGCGCTGGGCAGCCATCATGCTGAAACCACATGTCCCTGTAAATACGGACCGATTATTTTACCATTTAAAATTTCTGTCCAATGGTTTATCTTGAAGCGATATTGAGATTTATCTTCCCTCATCAAATGTGGGTTTGCTACGTGCCACTCGTGTAAGTTATGCAGGTTCATGTACCCATCTTTCTTAAATGTGGTCTCATCTGACCATAAAATGTTTTCAAAGAACTGTGGATCTTTCCTGTGTCTTTCTAACAATGTGCGACAAAAAGCAACTCGGGGCTCATAATCCCGGGGCAGGAGAGGTTGAACACGCTGTAAGTGGTATGGATGAAGCACATCACTTACTTGCTATTGCACACTTTGATACCGATCAGTACTCCTTCGTTTACTGCACATCTTTACATGTTCGTGCTTGTTGATTTCGTACTGTTACTAATTTTGGATTCGTGAACTGGACTGTTGATCGCTTGTGATTGGGATTTGGACTGTTTAATCGCTCTTCAAAACAACATTTGCTTTCCTTAGACTATCTTTGATAGTGTGATTGTGCAGTGCCTCTATGTCCGTGTACACCGTACAAGAATATGCTAACATGCACCTCATTTATGGGGAATGCAGATGCAACGCTAGTGCTGCAGCGAGACTTTACTGTGAGAGGTACCCGAATGCAGCTCGTCATCCAGATCATCGAGTGTTCACAAATGTGCACCGCTTACTGTTCTCAGAGGGCCAACTACCAAACCAATCACACGGTGAGGGAAGATCTTTCCTTCCTTACGAAGACGTGGTGCTAGGAGCTGTGGAAGAAGACCCGAGTACTTCAGTGCGTGCAATAGAACTAAAAACAGGTGTGCCCAAAAGTACAGCCCATAGAATCTTGCAAAAAAACGTGCTCCATTCATACCACGTACAGCGTGTTCAAGCTCTTCTGCCCCGGGATTATGAGCCCCGAGTTGCTTTTTGTCGCACAATGTTAGAAAGACACAGTGAAGATCCACGGTTCTTTGAAAAAATTTTATGGTCAGATGAGACCACATTTAAGAAAGATGGGTACATGAACCTGCATAACTTACACGAGTGGCACGTAGCAAACCCACATTTGATGAGGGAAGATAAATCTCAATATCGCTTCAAGATAAACCATTGGACAGAAATTTTAAATGGTAAAATAATCGGTCCGTTTGAGTTCCCAGAGACTTTGACTGCTGAGGTTTATTTAGGTTTTTTGCAAAATCATTTAGAAAATTTATTGGAGGACGTGCCACTGAGTATTTACAGGGACATGTGTTTTCAGCATGATGGCTGCCCAGCGCACTATGCACTCTCAGTGAGAGAGTATCTCGATCAAAACTTTCCAAGCAGATGGATAAGGCGGTCTGGTACAATACCGTGGCCAACCCGATCACCTGATTTGAATCCTTTAGACTTTTTTACTGGGGAACTGTAAAAGAAAAAGTGTATTTCAAGCCGATTCAAAATGTAGCTGAGCTACGGCAAAGACTATTGGAAGCAGCTGAGTTTGTTAATAACCGTGGATTCGCTCGTTTAATAACCCGATCTTGTTTAAGATGTCGAGCGTGTATTGCGGCTGAAGGAAAACAGTTTGAGCATTTGCTGTAAAGGTAAATCATCATCAGCAGCATTTTGACGCCCACTGTTGTGCAAACAGTTATCCTTAAGGGTCCTTGTGCGTTTTCAGAATCGCTGTTTAATTAGGAAATTTTGAAAAATTTTCATCAGGTTTTCTTCAAATAAAAATTGTGCATAAGTTAACGAGTAATCTCCTAAGTGTTATACCATTTTGGAATCCTTATTAAATGCGCTAAGGTTACTTGCCAAACTCTCGTAGTACATTTTTTTCCAGTACAGCCAGTTAAAGTTGAGCAAAGTTTTACTTTGGAATACTTGGTTGGGAAATAAGTGGCAATTTTTCCTGAGCGAGAAAAGTTGGCAGTAAGGTCGAGACACCAGTTTGAAGATGCATTATTCATCATTACATTGTAAAAATAAAATCCAAAAAAAGTTTATATTTGTAGTAACAGGAGTTGACAAACTGCCGTAGGGTGTGAAATTTCTATATTCTTTTCAAAGACCTATAATTTTCAAAACACATACATAAAATTTTTTTAAATATTTTTATATATTTTTCTGATAGCTGTTAAACTGTATCACTTCCTAATCAAATTTGCAGCATAAAAATAACACATGTTGCAAATACAGCATATCAACCTATTTTCATTTCAATGCAGAATAAGTCTATAACGCATAGGTGGCTGTGAAAAATAAAAGCCATGACAATTGTTTTTATTAATCACAGCTGTCAGAATACGTTTGAAATAGTTTTGGGTAGTTAAGGTTTTCAAAATGGGTAGAGGAAAGGTTTTTAGTGAGAAAAGTCGGTTACGGATAATCAAATTTTTTAATTCTGGGAAATCAAACTCAGAAATTGCAACTTTGTTAGACTTATCGCGGTACAGTGTGAGAAACATTGTTAGAAGATATAACGTAACTGGTTCAGTTAATATTAAGCCACGATATGTGAATAAAAGTAGTATCACAAATGCCGACCGAAGAGCATTAAGAAGAATAATCGTGAAACACAGGCGTGTCAATTGTTTATAATTAAGTGCTCTGTGGAGTGACGCTGTTGGAAGGAGAAAACTTTCCAGGCAGATGGATAGGGCGGTCTGGTATAATACAGTGGCCTGCCCGGTCACCAGATTTGAATCCGTTAGATTTTTTTTACTGGGGAACTGTAAAAGAAAAAGTGTATTTCAAGCCGATTCAAAATGTAGCTGAGCTACGGCAAAGACTATTGGAAGCAGCTGAGTTTGTTAATAACCGTGAATTCGCTCGTTTAATAACCCGATCTTTTTAAGAAGAGCGTGTATTGCGGCTGAAGGAAAACAGTTTGAGCATTTGCTGTAAAGGTAAATCATCATCAGCAGCATTTTTACGCCCACTGTTGTACAAACAGTTATCCTTTAGGGTCCTTGTGCGTTTTCATAATCGCTGTTTAATTAGGAAATTTTGAAAAATTTTCATCAGTTTTTCTTCAAATAAAAATTGTGCAGAAGTTAACGAGTAATCTTCTAAGTGTTATACCATTTTGGAATCGTTATTAAATGCGCCAACTTTTACGGTTACTTGCCAAACTCTCGTAGTACATTTTTTCTAGTACAGCCAGTTAAAGTTGAGCAAAGTTTTACTTTGGAATACTTGGTTGGGAAATAAGTGGCAATTTTTCCTGAACGAGAAAAGTTGGCAGTAAGGTTGAGACACCAGTTTGAAGTTGACAGACTGCCGTAGGGTGTGAAATTTCTATATATTTTTCAAAGACCTATAATTTTCAAACCACATACATAAATTTTTTTTAAATATTTTTCTGATAGCTGTTAGGACTTTGCCTATCACCCGGTTTCGGCTTGACATCGACTTCTGGGACACCCTGTATACCTCTTAAAAAATCATCCGTTACAAGGTGATTCACAAATCGTGATCAAAGATGAAACATCATATACAGGACAAAAACATTTTTTTCTTAATAACTTCAAAACCGTCAACTGGGATGAACTAAAATTTGGTATGTGGATTTACCCAAGTATCGTCCTCATTCAAAAGTCTTTACTCAAAATTAACGTGCACCAGTGGCGGAGATATAGGGGAATCGGCAACTTTTATATGTGTGTCCTTTCAACGACTGCGTATCCGCTAAGATGGACAATGGTCGATTTACTGCTACCAGGCAAGAAAAGTGAGTGAAAATAATTTGTCTAAATTCTCGTTTTATGTATATGTCGGCGTCAAACGCTGAAATCCGTCATTTCCTGAAATGCCTACTCAGCCCCCGAATTGCCCGCAAACACCGTAGGTTTGATTATTACAACGTTTGACTAAGCATTTCAGTCATTCCCTGTAATGACTGAACAATTTCAGTCAAACACCGTAACAACCAGATTAATTTCGTTACTGCATTCGCCTATTTTGGTCAAACGCTGTAATCAATACAGTGTTGCTTCAATGAAGTACATAATATAACTACTTTATCAATAATATTAAAAGAAAAATAATCAAGCACGAATTAATCTAAAAGAAAAGAAGAACCGATTAAACCGTTGTCTTTATTATTATGTTATTGTTTTTTTAATCAAGTTTTTACTAAATACGAAATCCAGCAACCATGTATATTTAGTAAAATAATGTTACAAAGTAATAGTCAGATACCTCCTGAGGTACATAACATCAGGCAGGCACCTTGAATCACCCAAAAAAGTATCTGAACGTTACTCATTTTCTAACGCTTGATTTTTACGTATGTTTTCACATATTTATAAACTACATTTGCTTAGCCAAACAAATTGTGTGCATGTACCGGGTTCGACCGGTATATTTCTTTTATTTATTTACTTATGCAGGGTGAGCTAAGTAAGTCAGGTTTTGTTATCAAGGTTTGGGGCTACGTCAGATTCTCCATTTTTGATACTGGAAATTTTTCTATGCATCATTTTGAGAACCTCCCTGAGACTGTTCCATTTTCTCTTAAGTGCACCAAAAATTTTAGTCGAGACCACGCATGCTGAATTATGTTTAGGTCTGGAGGCTTTGATGGCAGAGGCAATAATGTAATATGATTTTCTGCCAAAAAGTTAACCGCAAGAGCTCTGTGCGGCCTGGCGTTATCATCGATGAAGCCAAAATCCTCCCCAAAATCTTGTGTAAAAGGTACAACAATATTTTTTAAAAGAAGTTGTTCCTATATACTGCCGCATTGACAGTCATGTTTGAAATAAAAAGTTCGGTTTTACCATTGTGCACAACTCCAGCCCAAGCAGGAATGCCACCTCCACGGAATGCTTCATGTGGAGCCATGTTTTCTTCATCATATATCGTTCCCCAGCATGCCTCCAAACAGGGACCATGCCATCAGAGTGATATTGGTTGAAGCGTATTTCATCAGAAAACATGCAATAAATGTCCTTAGGCCCGACCTCGTATTTTTTTATTATTACCTTGTCCATGCAAGTAGGACGTTTCTCAGATATCCTGATATCTACACCTTAACCAAAACGTCCTATTTGCATGGAGAGGGTGATCGAAAAAAGATACGAAGTTGAGCCGAAAGTCGTTTATTGCCGGAAGTTAAAACTTCAACAATTTGAGTTATAGCCAACTTTCGAAAAATTCGAGATATCACTTTTTTAGGACAGTCCAAAGATCAGAAATATGCATAGATTAATTTCCAATATCAAAAATTGAGAATCTGACTTAGCACCAAACCTTGCTAAAAAAACATGACATTGTCTGCTCACCCTGTATGAGTAGATAAATAATAAATTATACCGGTCGCATCCTGTGCGTGTTCTCAAAGAGCTGATCAAAAACCTCCCGAGTACCACAACTCGATATCTCTTTCCGATCCGAAAATATCTAGATTTTAATTTGGGAAAAATTTTCCATGTTGCAAAGCAACTGTCCACCGGTTTATAATAATAATAATATATTTTATAATTTTCGACTGTCGGTGCTGTTTTATTTTATAATTGATTTAAATTTATGACTTAAAAAGCACCTCGCCCAATATTTGCTTGAATGTTTCAAAACAGCAATCCTAGTTTTCCATAACCATATGGATTGTCAAATCGTCGTGGAAGACTCTATGTAAATGAAATGCAAATGGAAAGAAGGATATCAAGCATAGTTATGTAGAAATTATTTGTGGAACTTTAATCAAAAAGGTTTTTGAAGGTACACCCCTGCTGTTTTGAGCTGTTACTGCATTTCATATATACTTAGTGACATCAGAAGTGTTACCCCCAGAAAAAATAAGTTCTTAAACCTTTTGGCAATGAGGTTGTCTTACATCAAAAATGAAACGATAACTTTCTCACGAAATTTTATTGACAATTATTAAGAAAAAATTAATATTGTGTTGGGCGACCCCGCAGCTGAATACGCTTCTGTATACGTCTAGGCATCGACAAAATGGGATGATCGATGTCTGGTTCTGGCACCTGATTCCAAGTAACTCGACATTCGTGGATTAGGTGTGGCAGAGTCTGTGGCGGTTGGTGCAAAGTAGATAGTCCTACACATCTTCGATGGGATCTAAACCCGGTGAACGGGGTGGCTACGGCAAAACATTAACGCCTGTTTCGTGAAGAAAGTCCGTAGTACGACGAGCAATATAGGGATGTGCGTTGTCGTGCTGAAAAAGGACCTGTGGATGGCCCTCTAGACACGGCAGTAAAGTGGTTTGTAGGACATCATCAACATAACGCTCAGTAGTCATATTTCCTTGAACAAAGAGAAGCGGTGATCATATACAATAACCCCCCCCCTAAACCATTACTGCAACAGTCCTGTGTACATACCTCTCAGCAGCAAATCCAAATCCAATATCACGCCGTTCTTCACGGCTGCGTCTTACCCTTCTAAGGCCATCGTGCGTACCTAGGCAGAATCGCCATTCGTCGCTGAAGATGACATTATGCCATTCAATACCAATAATGCCGTTTTCTGCTCCAGTTCAAACGTTGACGACAGCGGTCCGCAGTCAGAGGAAGCACTAACTGTCGACGATATGAAAAAAGTCCAAAGGCTCAAATGCAGCGATATAGCGTACGCATAGTTACAAGGTTTACAAGGTCAGCGATCTGACGCATAGTAGTAAATGAAAGGTTAATAGCCAAAAATATCTGTACGACTCAGCTCTCAGAAACTGCTTTCTTCACAAAAACTAAGAGATAGCATCCTAACAAAGGTAAACAAAAACAAAGATAAAACGATGACACAGCATGCTTCGAAGTTGAGTCATTTATTTTAACAGTGAGTAGATCTGATCAAAAGAAATGTTTTTTTCCTTTACCATTTTTCTGGTAAAATTAAAGTAACAAAGTTATAGCCCTTTGGAAGTACCGCCCTGTCTCAATAATAATATTATGTGCTCGTGTTTGGGAACAACGGATATAATCCGCCTTATCGGTTCATCGCATCGGAAACAAAAAAGCGAAAGAATTTGGAACGATGTTTTTCCAATTATTTTATTCAGTTGTGTTGTATACAGTCAGTGTCAGTCGGTAACGCGTGAGTGAATAGTGGTGTCTGTTGCGTGGCTCAAACGAAATAAAAAATGGCACATGTTTATGCGGATCGGTTTCCGAATCGAGTGCAACCAACCCCTCGTGCCTTTGTTAATGTAGTACAACGGGCTCGTGAATCAGGTGACTTAAGACCTCACAAGGTCCGCACTGAAATACTTGTCGGGAGGATACTTTATAAAACAAGGTAAAATTTTTTTTTATTTTTTTTTTATTTTTACACACATATTTTGGTTTATCTTCCTTCTACAATCATTATCTGAAAATTAATGACTCAACTTCAAAGTATCCCTGTATAGTCAGTATGTTGCCAAAAAAAGAAGTTGAAGAAATTATTTTTCCTGGGTATAACACTTGTAATGTCAATGAGAATAAAATCATCCTCCTTTCTGCTACGCCATTGCTAGAATCGCATACTAAGCCCCTTCTGGCAACATCAGGTGCATATTTTTAGCAAAGAAGTTAAACACGATAATGAGTCGGTTGACAAGTTGCAGCATGTTGTGGATGGGTTGACCATGTGTAAGTACGGTAATTGGTGAATTCAATAAGCTCGCGTAAATCATGACAGATCCAGTTCAAGCGTTCTGCCAATTAGGGCGGTAAATTGGTAATGACACCTTAGAGCAGCATGAAGATATTACGATATGCAAAGCAAATTTTTGGGACAGCCGATTTAAATCTTTTAAATTGGCAACCTGTTGGTAACAGTTTTAGAGAAATTGTTATTTATGACTGCTGCTCCTTCAAGCCTACACGAAGAAAAATTCCTCGCTTTCATGCTTACCATGTTCACGAAGCTTAAAAGCATATCGGTTAGGGCATCAACTTTTACGGTTCATGATGGTCCTAGTACTGATACCATTTTTTTGTCTATAATATACAGGGTGTTAATTAAGTATGTACCATACATTTTCCAGACGATTCTTTGAGTAATTTTAAGACAAAAAGTTCATATAAACTTAAGTCCGCAAATTCTTCTTTCTCTAGATACGGTTTATTGGAATTTAAAAAAATGTTTTTTCTTGTAAAGATCTTAAATATCCTTTACCTAATTTTGTTGTAATTTGCTGGTCGTATTTATAACATGAAGGAGCTAATTTGGCCCTAACTTAGTTAAATCTATCAAGTCCAGTGGCCTCTTGATCGGAATATGAATGAATATTTGTCACAAAAAAGTATACGCAACTGACTTTTGTGCATTTTTTATCATATTCTTTTGGATTACGCAAAATAGAAATACAATTCTTTTGTCTCTTTAATTTTTTTCGTATCTTGCTTAGTTTTCGCGAAAAAAAGGTCCACTTAGTTGCATATCCCTGTACCGCACAAGGAATATGGGAAGAAGCATATTTTAGAAATTTATTAGATTATGTGCTGATGTAATGTATACTAAGTGACATATAAATCCGAACACCCAATTTAAATGGTTTTATTTTAATAAAAGTTAGTGAATGTATTTATCTTACTGTAAATAACAAGTGAAAAAATTTTCAGCCTTATCAGTTGGACATTCCGGTTTTTATACTGCTTTTTTTCAATTCACTAACGCTCTAAAAATGAATATTTCAGCCGCAGTAAAGAATCAACGTTGGCGGATTTTGGTTCTTGACATCCTTTACGATCGGTTACGATGCCTAGAGTACGGAGACCTGTACGATTTCGTCAACTTAGTGAGTTTGATAGGGGCCGTATAGTGGGAATTCGGGAAGCTAGACTTTCTTTTCGGGCAATTGAAGTTAGAGTGCAAAGAAGTGTAGGCACTGTGGTTAGGTGTTGTCAGGCATGGCTTCGAGAAGGCCGTACGCAAAGAGCAAGGGGCACTGGATGCCGCCGTAGAACAACAGACCGTGAAGATCGCCGCCTAAGATTATTGGCCTTAAGGGACCGTTTCTCCACTACCAGGTTCATTGCAAATGAATGATTTGCAGAACACGGAAGACCTATTGGCATGCGAAGTGTTTACTGACGAATGAGAAGTTTTGGCTTGTTTTCATACCGGCCACACTGGGTCCTCCCTTTAACTCGAGAACACCGACGTAATCGCCTTGAGTGGTGCAGACAACGGTCACTCTGGGATCAGGAATGGAACAGTATTGTCTTTAGTGACGAGTCTCGATTTTGTTTAGGCATGCACGATGGTCGTGCCAGGGTTAGAAGGCGACGTGGTGAAAGGAGGAATCCACAGTTTTTTGTTGAAAGACATGTTCATGACACTGTTGGAGTTATGGTTTGGGGTGCTATAGCTTATGGTTCCAGGTCACCTTTAATCTTCATCAGAGGTAACATGAACGCGCAGCGTTATATCCACGAAGCTCTAGAAACCCATCTTTTACCCTATCTTGACACCCTCGCAGATCCAACTTTCCAACAAGATAATATCCGACCACATGTTACAAGAGTCACATTAGACTTCTTTCAACATAATGATGTCACATTGTTACCATAGCCACCAAGATCTCCCGACTTATCCCCAATTGAGCACGTGTGGGATATGATGGGTAGGAGATTGATCAATTTGCAATGTCCTCCTCAGACTCTAGAAGCACTTCGAGAGTAATTGGTGGTTGCCTGGAATGAGATACCACAGGAGGACATTGACCACCTGATCAGAAGCATGCCTAGGCGCGTTGGAGAATGCGTAGCACATCAGGGTGCATCCACACATTATTAAAGGTCAAAGGGCTTTAAAGCAGTGCAATCATTTTGAAATTTTTATCATTTACTTATTATGCTTCATTAAGTCCTTATACAAAATTTTATTAAAATAAAATCATTTAAACTGGGTGTTCGGATTTATATGTCACTTAGTATATTTAGCTCACCGCTTTTGTTCCTAAGACGCGCCTTTTCTTTTTTTATGGCTGCCCAGCGCACTATGCACTCTCAGTGAGAAAGTATCTCGATCAAAACTTTCCAAGCAGATGGATAAGGCGGTCTGGTACAATACCGTGGCCAGCCCGATCACCTGATTTGAATCCTTTAGATTTTTTTACTGGGGAACTGTAAAAGAAAAAGTGTATTTCAAGCCGATTCAAAATGTAGCTGAGCTACGGCAAAGACTATTGGAAGCAGCTGAGTTTGTTAATAACCGTGGATTCGCTCGTTTAATAACCCGATCTTTTTTAAGAAGATGTCGAGCGTGTATTGCGGCTGAAGGAAAACAGTTTGAGCATTTGCTGTAAAGGTAAATCATCATCAGCAGCATTTTGACGCCCACTGTTGTGCAAACAGTTATCCTTAAGGGTCCTTGTGCGTTTTCATAATCGCTGTTTAATTAGGAAATTTTGAAAAATTTTCATCAGTTTTTTTTTCAAATAAAAATTGTGCATAAGTTAACGAGTAATCTTCTAAGTGTTATACCATTTTGAAATCGTTATTAAATGCGCCAACTTTTAAGATTACTTGCCAAACTCTCGTACTACATTATTTTCCAGTACAGCCAGTTAAAGTTGAGCAAAGTTTTACTTTGGAATACTTGGTTGGGAAATAAGTGGCAATTTTTCCTGAACGAGAAAAGTTGGCAGTAAGGTCGAGACACCAGTTTGAAGATGCATTATTCATCATTACATTGTAAAAGTAAAATCCAAAAAAAGTTAATATTTGTAGTAACAGGAGTTGACAGACTGCCGTAGGATGTGAAATTTCTATATTTTTTTCAAAGACCTATAATTTTCAAAACACATACATAAAATTTTTTTAAATATTTTTCTGATAGCTGTTATGACTTTGCCTATCACCCGGTTTCGGCTTGACGTCGACTTCTGGGACACCCTGTATATTATCAAAATATTCATTGTTAATGTTTTAAACCTATAACACCCTGCTACATTTTTATCATTTGTTTTTGATAAAAAAAAACTAAGATTTCAATAGTTGGGCCAACTGAAGTGGGAAGGGGCTCGTACTAGGTTCACGACAGAAAGCCTTAACTACTCGACCGTAATGCTGACTATACTTTTCTCGATGCATGTACAATCCAAAAATATCCCAGAGATAAGTGAGTAGCAGGTGTGCTCATTGTTTTAAAATTTAAACGCCGTCAGACCACACCACTCCTTAATCCTATTAACTTTTTTATGTCCGGATTATGTTAATGGTTTCCTAGTGGTATAGTTTAGATGTGATAAATTTATTTCAATAACATGACATTTCTCACTGGCGCTACCTCAATTTTTTTTTGTATCAAGCGTATCCAGTTTAACGGGCTAGAAATAGAGTGATATTCTTTCTTCTCATCATAATACACTTTGTAGTCTATTACTTATTATTGTCTTTTATATCTGTATTATGTTCTGTGTTTCCTCACCCTGTAATTGGTATTTACTGTAGGGTGTTGTAATGAATAAAATAAAATAAAATAAAATAATCGAAGCAATGTCAATCCTCTACAGTCAAAAGCTCCTTGCTCATTATTCTCTGACATGTTCAAATATTCTACTTCCGTAGATTGTTCCCTAGTACAACTAATGTCATTTTAACTTTGCAATAGCAACAAGTACATTGGAGAGGCGATTATAACGCTACCTAACAGATATGGGACAGAACTATTTGTTCTTTATACGTGTATCATAAAAATATTAATGAATATGACAGACATTTAGTGGATTTGAGCAGTGGCGACGCGTGATTTTTCCTAAACTGTTACCAAAACCAGATGCGAAAAATCTTATTAAAAAAAGTTTATTCTGAACCTCCCAAATATAAGTTTTTGCTTATCTTAGGTATTTTATTTAAACTATTTTTAAATTGAGGTAAACATTTCTGGACTGACCGTCTGGGGCACTTGATATACCTCATCGTCTTATGCTATGACTAATCCAAGCCGTCCGAAAAAACAGTCGACGTTTCTAGATGTACGGAAAATTTTTGATCTTTTTTGGCAATGAATGTTGACAATTTCCTGTAATTTCCTCTATTGTCAGAGTCATCCCCTTCAAAATGAATGGTAATTCCTGTTTCGCCAAAAAACATACGGTATGTAGAAGTGTGCTGCCTAAAAGCTTGGTTAAGAGATCTTTCAACTCTTGTTTTGCCAAACAATTAAATTGGCTACACATCTCACATGTAACGGAGAAATTTCATGTCTTAGAGCCCTAAAACTATTTAAATCGTTGACTCCGCTGCTGGTCCACCCATTTTTTTCTGTATAAAACAGAAGACATCGCCAACAATACAATCTGTTTTTTGCAACCACTTAAAAAAGAGTTTCCATATACCAACTTAATTTAAAATATCAAACTACGTTTTTTTTATTCCTTTTTAAAATTATCTAAAATCGGTGTTGATCTTCCTCTTCAAAGATCTCCTTTTTTTCTTAAAACGTATACAAGGAGAATGAATTTTCAAGTAGTTGATCGATTACGCAGTGACACTCATCCATTTAATTGCACGCACACTACAGCCGGTAACCAAAACGGTAACAAGCCCACGCGCCCCACGCACTTGGGCGACCGCGATCTGACACGAGCCGGTTCCGAAGGTCCCCGATGGACTACCAAGTGTATCCCTAAATGAAAATGGTAACAACCGACAACCAAGTCAGCTCCATCGTGTTCGCAAAACCTAGATACTATAGGGCGCATTATTTTCGTGGGGCTAATTTGCTATTTATTGAATTACTATTACATATCGCTGTTGGTAAACAAATAAATGAAATTATTTCAAGATTTTTAGCTGTTACCAATGGTAACAATCGTTACATGGACGCTTCGCCACTGGATTTGAGGCTAGGAACATATTGAATTACAAACTGACAAATGATAATGGCAACATATTTGCATCATTGTCAGGCCTTGTGGCAACCACATCCGTCCGATGATGTTCCCATTTTTGTCCACCAGATGCGCTGCTTTCGATTCGTTACCGGCGAATAGATTTGAGGTCTGCACACTGTTGACGAACCTACAAATTTTTCGGTATTTCTTACCAGAAAACGTTTTCCACGATTTTTTATGTCAGATTTCTTGCCGAAAAAAAGCTGAAACCGGAAAAAAGGCAAGAAAATTAATTCTATGTAGTCTATGTTGTGTTACGCCCCATACCAATCATACATAACTTGAGAAACTGGGCATCTGAGAGTCGTGGATTGCGATTGCCTATAAATTAGTCACATCGATAAATAGTCATTTTGCTGATTTGTTTTTATATTTAAAGAAAAAGTGTGCGCACGCAATACAAACATATATTTTTCCATATACAGTGCCGTGTGACCAAAGGCCCTTGATTTTCCGCCGATATTGCATCGACCCTGATTTTTTCATACTACCGATTTTTCCCTTAAATCTACCGAATTTCAGCGACAATATCTACCGATTTCGTGTTTTTCGGTTTGGAAGAAACTGGGCCTGCGCTTATTCCATCCTTACCGTCGTTGATCGAACACAGAAATAGCTAAAAAATGAGTACAAAGCTAGTTTTGAGGGACACCTGCGTGCTTACACAGGACAAAGTAGAAGTTAAAATACGAGTACATAAGTGTTAATTCACAAATAACAAAATTTGCTGAAAAAAACAACATTTACAGAAAACTATAAAAAAAACATTAACAGAAAAACTATAAAATGATATTATGATTTTAATTTAATTTTAAAATACAAAACTGTAGAGCAAGTACATCTGAACAAATAACGAACAGAGTAAAAGTAAGCAAGGACACTACAACACCATTATAAGAGATCTGAAAAGTTACTTAAAAATTCTTCGATGTAATGTTATGATAAAAAGCTTTCTTGATAAGGTACGCTTTAACTCTATACTTAAATGAGCCGGTGCCAGGCATTCTGAGTGCCTCAGGACGAACATTTTAAAAGTGGATTACATAGTAGTTAGGTATGTAGGAACAATAGGTTACTGTCAAACCCAAGAAGGAGGTCGGTTCAAACATTTAATTTAATATTTTGATTAGAATTATTTATTTCAATTTTAATGCGACTTCGTCTTTTAGGGCCTCTTTCACCAACATTAATATTTAACTGTCCCTCAGACGAATAGGAAAAGATCTTTTCGAAATGCAATTTGACAGAAGCTGTCAAAGCTCTCTGAATATCAGTGATTTCTATTGAAATGTTGAATAAAGTGAAAAAACGGTTGCCTCATAAATAAAGATACATTATAGATGTAATATTATGTCTTTGTGCTTTAGAATTAGGATAACTTTCATAGAATATCAAATTTCAGAAAAAACGGTCAGTTATTCAAGTGGACCAATGGGTATGCGGAAATAATAGGTCGATTTTCCAGCTATTATGTTTGGTAGGATGTTTTCACCGTTTTTGATGACTGCTCATGGATGGCAATCTAGTTTTGTCTGTATATCACGCACAGGGTACCTGTTGAAATGTACCGATTTTTGTTATTTTGCAAAAAAAGGATATAAAACGTATTCCAACTGGTTCATCATCTTTTGTTACATCAAAAACCTTTTTTGCCAATTTTTGACCTAGAATTCCACACCAAATGTAAACAAACAGCACATTCTGCATTTCTGGGTCCTAAAACATCGATATTTGTAAAAGTATCCGCATCCACCTATTATTCATCGTCTAGATATTATGTCAGAATCAAAAATACCTATTTATGAAAATATATCTCCAAGCATTGTTATATTTTCTTATTATTTCTATTATTATAACACGTCTGGGATATCAACTGCTGCTTTTAAAGTGATCTGCAAAAAAACCGAATCGGTAAATAGTGTCGTTGAATGCGGTATAAGGTAAATGCCGTCCCAAGATCAGTGGCAAATCAAGGACCTTTGAGTCATGTAAAACGTCTGTTATTGCATTGGGCGCACACACAACATGTTTTTGAGGGCATGGTTCTATAGTACAATTTCTATAATGTGCATACTGGTCGCTCTTTCAAAGTACTTTGCAAACCATTCTCAAAACTCCTTTTTCGATTCTTGCTTATGGGATTGCGAATATTTTTCTGTTTTACCCCTGAACTCACCTCTCATTTTAATTTAATATTTATTTTCAAATCAGACAGGTTTCGGCGTTCGTAATCATAGGCAACCCTACGTCTCTCATGTGCCAGACTGCCTGAGTATGTTTGCATATGTATGATTGATAAAACATTCAACCATGTAACTGGGTGTTCCCTCATCCTTAACGTAAACAACAATTAGCAACATCCTCACATACTACTGTAAGTTAATTTAAATTCACTATTGTTGCTACTGTTATCAATGTAATTGCAGCTCCTGATGATGATGGCAAAGACCATTGAAAGCTAGAGAATAAAAAAAGTATAAAGAGTCCTCCTTGCTTAAATTTTGTCGAAGTACCCAACAAAAGGCGGAAGCTTTAATTTTTCACCTATATATATATATATATATACCTTTTTGAGATCAGACTTATTTTACTACAGCACCAACTGTACAACAATATTGTTGCTAATTGGTTAAATCAAAGGTCTTTCTGGTGGAGCAACGCCTCTATGCTATTTTCAGGCAAACATATTTCAGTTTTTTCATTCATATATTGTATGCACCCGTTCAAAGTGAAACGACCTCGGACTCGGCTGCCAAAACACCGCCAACTGAAAAATAAACCCATGTCCCTAATGTAAATCCCGCAGCCTGCAATTGTACGCGGCTCTGAACATCCATTCAACTTTTGTCAATTTGCGACATGCAAAATATTGTATGCAGCCGGAGTGAACGGACTCAGGAAAGATGCCAACTGTACAAATTCGAATGGAAAAAAGTAAAAGTACGCCGAGGTATAATGGCATGTTTATTTATTCGACGGAGAAGGATTCCGGAACCTTTTACTTAGGCAAACATCTTGGTGTATAGCTGTATTGTAGGTCCGTTTTGTTCGAAGGCGTACCAGACTTAACACGTTTGTAACAAGTAACGTACATTTTTAAAAAATACAGTAAACCCTACTGCTGTAAATGAAAAGAATGGATGTTTAACTAAGCTATGAACACGAATCGAAGATTAGACTCAAATGACAGAATCCACCAAGCCGTTTGGGCTGTCCCCACGAAGAAAAATTTCATAGTTGATGCTTGCTTTCAAAATACGCCATTTTGATTTTCTACAATTTAGCTATACCCAGTGTCACTCGCATTGTTAAGAGGAATCTGGAGATGTCTCAAAATCCATTAAGCTGTTCAAGCTGTAGTCCGTGAAATAGGAATTACAAGGTTGATATTTTTTCTTTTGAGGTTATAAAATGTTAGTATATGTACTTAGGTATTTCTCGCACCATCAAGACCAATCTATCCATGACACCGTTTAAGCTATAGCCCTTAGAATAGGTATTTTAAAGCTGAAATGTTCCATAAAAATTAATCATTTTGACTTTAATAAGTCTAGGGCCGTATCGTCAGTCGTTTCTACAACTATAGGACATCTTTGTGGCCTTCTCGATTTTCATAGTATTTTCCCTCCTTCAGAAAGACTGGGGTATTTCTAGATTTCTACTGTTCCGTGTCAGCGTCAACGCTCTCCTATTGTGAGGTTATGTTTTCTTCTTGAATTGTAGGAATCTTCAGGCTGATAAAACAGTTGATAAAAATCAAAAGCTTGGACAATTTGATGCAAATATGTCTTTGCAATATAACCTCAAAATAGAGCGCTAACAGGGAACAGTAGGAATCTGTCATCTGTCATCAGCGCTGTCAAGAAATTCACCATTTTATTTTTCTAAAATTTCAATATAACCAGTGTCACTTGCACTGTCAAGACGAATCTCGCAACATCATATAAATATGTACGTCAAAATCCATAAAGCCGTTTTTGAACTGTAGCCTGTGAGATATGATAATTTCTTTACCCCCCCCCTCCCCTTTGATTTTTTGAACACATCAATTAAAAAAATTCAAACTTGAGGTAATGAAATCGATGCGTGGATACCATGTTTTCGAGTAAAATTTACAGATGAAAATGTCAAGATGGCCGCTGGGCGCCATCTTGGAAAAAAATTATATGAAAACGGGGGTACGGTAGCACATCATTTTGAAGCTCCTGACGAGTACTTTATAACCCTAGGATATTAAGTCGCCACGTTTACCTACTACATTTAATAATTATTACCCACTAAAATGCATATCTCTTCAAATAATTGTAATTCCCTGTCGTATCGACAGCAACAGCGATACAAACTTGTTTTGTTATTTTTTGTTGACAGTGACAAGAATATCAGTACGACTACAAACATCATTGTACAGTTAAAATATTCTTATTTAGTTTTCGATTTGAGTCAATGAGGTCTTACCCAAAGTTTTAGTGCTAGCTAATGTTTGAACTATTTTCAAAATGGTCAATTCTCGTTCATTGGAGGAAAAAATCGAAGCGATTTTTATTTATGGTGCGCCGCGTAGCTTACACGAGACCGAACGGATTTTTAATGAACGTTTCCTTCCTATCTGTAGAAAATATTTAAGGGAACTTGTATGTAAGTTTACAGCTAGTGGTAGTGTAAACAACAAAAAGTCCCCAGGTCATTCGACCATCCCGGAAGATAAGCAAGTTCAAATAATTGGTGAGATCATAGTAAATCCCCAACAGTCTACTTCCTCCATCGCGAATGTATGTGAGGTTTGTCCTTCTACTGTATGGAGACTTTTGAAAAAGAATAAGTGTCACCCATACCTATATCCAAAATATTTGCTTTAGTGATGAATGTACATTGTTTTCTCAACGGTAATGTGCATAGACAAAATTGTCTTTAATGGGGTGACACCAATCCTCAAGTCTTCCGAGAAACTCATACTCAATATCGACAAAAAATTAACGTTTGGGCTGGGATATTGGGAAATCATGTTGTGGGGCCTCTATTGATCGAACAAGCTTTAACCGGGGAACTGTCTCTAGTCTAGTCTAATATTGGATATACGGCTGAGAATAACAAATATTTGTAGAAATATCGATGTTACTATGTTTGAAAATGTTCGATGCGAAATTACGGATCGGCTGTTATTGTGTCAAGAAGTTCAAGGCAACCGTTTCCAGCATCTTCTAAACTGAACTCAACGTATTTATTCGAATTATCAAGTTAAATGTCAATGTATTCAGGTAATTATTAAATGTACCACCATTTCGTACTAGGTATTGACTTTATATTCTAGGGTTATAAAGTACTCGTCAGGAGCTTCAAAATGATGTGCCACAAGACCCCCGTTTTCATATAATTTTTTTTCCATGACGACATTTTCGTCTGACAACTTTACTCTAAAAATATGGTATCCACGCATCAGTTTTCTTACCTCAATTTTTTAAGTTTTGAATTAATCCGTTCAAAAAATCAAAGAAAAGCACTGTACCCACGCGCGAAGAACATAACCTTCCTTCTGAGACAGTCACGTTGGTTGATCGTTGATAGCTCAAAGTAATGATTGATAATTAGGTGATTTCAGGAATAAAGTTCATGTTAACGTAGGTCTAGAAATATATCGTTACCAAGATACAGGTTGTTGTAGACCGATCTTGAAAGGATGTCCATAATGGAAACGTGGACTTCAGCTAGTGCTTGGAAGTATTGTAACGCCCTCGCATAACCCTGGGTACCAGCGACACACGCCCTCTTGCGTCAACTAGAAGATTCCATGGACCGGAAAGAGCTGGAATGTTTCTCAACTCGTCGATAGGGGAATAAATACCCGACCAGATGGCGGAAAAGTGAGTCACAGTCGAGACAGTCACCAAACAGTGACTGACGCATCAACACAGTTCAGTCGACATGATTATGAATATATCATAAGTTAGTTGAAAGTATTATAAATTTGTGTAGAGTAATAAATTACACTTTGGACAGTAAAAACGGGATTTGCGTTACAGTATTTAGGCAACTTACATGACTGTATTAAGGACCGCTCATCCATGTAAAGCAGTTTAGATGATGTATTGGAATGGACGTCATCTAGAAGATTCCATGGAAGTTTGTGATTCGGCCGGAAGACGCTGGAATGTTTCTCGACTCGTCGATAGGTAAATAAATACCCAACTAGACGGCAGCAGAGTGAGTCACAGTAGAGACAGTCAACGAACAGCGACCGATGCGTGAACACAGTAAATACCTGAATGTCATAAATTAGTTGAAAGTGTTATACATTTGTATAAAAACGGTATTTTTGTTACAGTATTTAGACAACTTATATTACTGTATATTGGGCCGCTCAATGATGTAAAGCAGTTTGGATGATGTATTACTAATGTACCAAAAAGTTGGGTTGCTATGCTTAAATCACTATGAGAACTTTAAAGAGTCAAGCAACTTGTCAGTTTTAAGGAAGATCCCCTCCCCCTTGGTTTATAAAACAGCCCCGGGAAGACGGCATTGGAACTGCGTCGCAAATGACAATAATAAATTTTGAGCGTTCACGTTGTCGTCTCGGAAGGATCGTTAGCTAAATGTCTGGTAATTTGGCACAAGCTAGATGCTACAATTTTATTGAATTCAATTTTGTCGTAGATAAGACTCCTTAAAGTTTAATTTCTAAATAAATCTTATCAAAGGCTAATTGGGCATGTGCACCGTAAAGTTTTATGGCGTGGACTATGGAGCGAAAGAAAATTTGATCATCTAACTTTACGATGATAATGCACGATTCAAAATGAAGAGATAGGTACGGAATGCCCATGTGACGGAATACTAAAAATAGTAGGTTGACTATACACTGAAAACCAAATTTGTTCAACGGCTGGAGTTCAATGTGTAGGTAACGTGTGTAATGTAAAAAAGTGCAATAAGTTTACCCAAAAGTAGCGTAGAGGCGGTGCTCTATCAGAAAGGTTTTTGATTTAACCCATTAAGCAACAGTATTGTTGTACAGTTGAGCCTGATATAAAAAATAGGTTTGAGCTTAAAAAGGTTTAACTGGTGATACATTTATACTTTAAAGTTGAGTCATGAATAACCAAAATATGTGTTCTTCTGTAGTTAACCTTTTGGTTTCCTCAGTTTCGTGTTTCTCTGTTGCTAATTTTCTTTCTGGTGGCAATGTCTTCTGAATTGCTGGCGCTGTAAGACTAACTGTTTGCTCACTGCGTTCGGTATATAGTTCACTTCCTTCTTCTTGAACACTACCAACCTGAATGGCACCTCTAATTTTCCCAATTGTAGGATTACAGTTACCTTCCATAGCTTTCAGCAACTTTCTTTCCCAATCTAACGATTTAATTGCTTTATTGCCATTTTTTAGATCCGTTTTTTTTCAATTTTGTTGATTTTTTTAATAAGCCTTTAGTATCTAATGGTTTACCGAATGTAGATTCGTATACTTTATCAACATCTTCTTCAAGACATCGTCCTTTCTCATTTTTATTTTTGGAACTTGTGACTTTTGCAAAATAATGGGAGCAATGGCAATTTCATCTGCGATGAACTGCAGGTCGTTGCCATTATTTTCTATAGTTTCCTCATCACGTGAGGATGACATGCTTATTAATTTGATAAAGAACTGTATCCAGTCAAAATACGGAACGGTCTGTGTAAGCTCTGAAGTACAACTGTCAGTGATGCTGAGTGAACGAATTTCCAAGTCAACTACAAGCTGGAACAAGTCAGGACATGTCACTCAAGATACAAATACCAAGCTTTTACTTCTTCTTGGAGGATATCCTCGCGAGTATAAGGTAATCGTTATGAATATGAAAACAAGGATATGCTTATACTTCTACCCTTTTCTCCGAAGCAAGACCTTATACTTTTACCTTATGCTTCCGAGGATATGCTTCTCATTTATGAATACGGCTCAATACCTCAGGATGTGTTGATTTTATCACCATCGGTGGAGATCAAAGCTAATTCTAAAATAAATTAAAACATTAAGTCGCATCAAAATTGAAATAAATAATTCTAATCAAAATGAAAACAAAATATTAAATTAAATGTTCGTTCGCAGACGTCCTTCTTGGGTTTGATAGTAACCTAACATATTGTTCCTACGTACCTAACTACTATGGAATCCACTCTTATAATGTTCTTCCTGAGTTACTCAGAATGTCTGGCACCGGCTCATTTTAGTTTAGATTTGAAGCGTACCTTATCAAGAAAGCTTTTTATAACACCGAAGAATTTTCAAGCAGTAACTTTTCGAATACGAAAATACTACGTTTCGGCAACTTTAAACGTCATCTTCAGGTGCATGTGAGTTTCTAAAATAGTTTGTAAAAACTCTGCCTGCATGAATGTTTTAAGTTTTCCGAATCTAAAGTATTTATAACATGAATTGATACATCGGTCAGGAATCCAAAACTGCAGAATAATAATAAAGTGTCGCCATTTTAGAACCAATATGGCGGCCGCTGCTGAATGACAATTTATAATTTCTGTGAACACCGGTAAGTTAAGGGTAACAAAAAAATGGAGAAACACGATAAGCAAATAACGTCAATTTAAATTCGATACGGCAATTGCCGCAAAATATCGTTTAATCGTTATATGATTATAACTATGGAACATTTATAAAATATATGAAAGTCATACAGAAATTTCCAAATTAGTTATTGACATAATAAATGCTGAAATGTAAAAAATCGAAACACTATGAAAAACGTTTTCAAGAATAAGAGTTTATTTAGCTGTTTAAGTATTTAAAAATAGCTTCTTCGGATTGGAATTATTAAGACGATAATGAAGCGACTTTATCCAAGTTTTTCCATCCTGCTATCAAAGTTTAAGACGGTTTTATCTGAACACATGAGATAAAGGAGCCTCATTATCACTTAAATATTTCCGATCAGACAATGGCACAATTCCATACTTGGGTTACCTACACACAAGAACATTACATCAAGAAAAAACCATGGACAACGAAAATATTCATTCAGTTCTATTAAATAAGCTTTCAATGTTTTTTGGAGCCATGCGTATTTGTGCGGTCTTTTGTTTGTACTGGCAAAGTATTAAAAATGTTGACCTAGTTACATACACCACATTATTTTTGAGCTTTTTGTTCATTTTATGAACAATTAAGTAAAAGCTAATTTTTCTAAACTTTTTTTTATTTATTATTAGCTTAGATTAGTCCGAAAAACATGCTAATTTTCAAAATGCGCGGATTGGTCCTATCATTCGGTAGTTATATAAATAAAACTCCATAAACACGATTCAAGCTTCTTTTATGTAAATACTATATCAAACTATTTCTCGCAATAACCTGGTGTCCGAGCGAGCAATGGTCCGAGTATAAATTCCTGACCAAAATGCATTGGAAGAAAATCCAGGCAATTTCGTTTAGATAAGGTCTGACACGCAGAGCTGCAATCGTTTTCTTTTTTCTAAATTTTCCACTTCATTACATAGCGAATCGATGAACAGGACGATTCCTTGTGTTGCGCTTTATATCACTGGGTTTATAGTTTACGGATGATGTATGTATGATAACAATAATAACAATGGTTATTGATATAAGTACATACAAAGTTTTCGTATAAATAATAACGGTAGTGTCCCATAAACATAAGATTCCCAAAAAAATGGAAACTTGTGCTTGGGTTTTAACCGAAGTTGAATTATATTAGTACAACAAATTTCTTTTAAGTCAAATATATAAGTCTACAGGGTTTGTCCGGAAAGCAATAGGACTGAGTCGATTTAAAAAAATTTATTGAGCCAATCGTTACAATTCTTTCCAAGCATTGAAGGCGTCACGGATGGCATTCTCCGGAATAGCCTTGAGAGCCGCGGTGCATGCTGCTTGGATCCCCTCTGTCGTCTCAAAATACTTGCCTTTCATCGGTCTTTTGCAAATTCCAGTCGGCTGCGATGTCTTGTCGGACCCGACTGACCCTTCGTTTGAGTCTCCTGAGCACTTCCACGTAAAACTTGGCGTTGACGGTTTGTCCAGGAGGAACAAATTCATGGTGGACGATGCCTTTGATGTCAACGAAGACAATGAGCATCGTTTCCACTTTGGATTTGCTCATTCTTCCCTTTTTTGGGCGAGGAGACGCCGTCGTGTGCCACTCGAAAGATTGCCTCTTTGTCTCGGGATCATACTCAAAGATCCACGACTCGTCACCTGTGATTACGTTATTCAAAAATTGGGGGTCAGTTTCACGCATGATCAAATTTTCTTGGCACACTTCCACCCGCCGCAAATTCTGGTCGTCATTGAGCATTTTCTGTCGGATAACATTTCTTTTTGTTCAACGTAACCTTCAGAATCCTCTTCTGCTTAATTTCAATTTTTTATAACTATTATTTATAGCTCCCCCCATGCTAAGATTCCATAAGATAGTAATGATTGATCAAGGACAAATGTTTGATTTTCGGAATAAGGTATCCTAATTGTCATTTTAAATTTTCAACGTGTATATTCCATCTTAGATGATTATGTATGAATACCCCCATCAGCTGATATTCAAAGTTTTGATTTGGAGTTTATTAAATATTTGGGGAAGATCTGTTGTCGCAGTAAAAAAATATGTTTTGTTGAAATTGACTGTTAAAATCCCTTCCGCGAAAAAAATATAACCTTTTGGAAATCTAATGCTTTTTTTAGCGCCTTTATGATATGTTCAATTTCGCATTGATCGGTCGGTGGATGATATACAGGAAATTTCACAATGTGTTCCAGCTGAAATGCCGTTTGCAAGATTCTCTCCAATTTAAAGGAAATATTCACAAAATTCATTTCCTGTTTCTATATCGTTTTTTGTGAGTTAGCCATTTTCTTTTTGTACAGCGGGATATTCTTGGCACTTTTGAGAATGTTGCATATTTTCTATGGAACGCCACATTTTGGTCGGAGAATTTGTAAGTTTGTCAACTTCGTCAACATGTCAAGTTCGAAATCGTGTGGAATTTTTTATCTTTCTCTATACTATCCTCATAGTTTCAGTATAATCACCCACGCTTTGGTCCCAATGGAGACCTTCTTCAAGCACAATTGACACTTTCTTGACAATCTTTTTTATTTATCTTTTCTAGGTGACATTTCGTTTGTTTTTTCGTTCCTTATTCATATTCCTATACAGTGTGCTACTATGTTACTACAACAGCTTGAAAGGTCCTGCAACATACTGAGACTGCACGAATTCGAATTTTAAGATGGCACCGCACAATATGCGCATTAAAGGACGTCGAGACCCCAAAACGACAAGCGAGCACCCTCGTCCATCGTTCCGAAAATGCCAAAAAGCCCTCCAAAAACCGCCAAAACTCACCCAGAACTGTTGTCGTAACACATTGTTTGTTATGCAATCTTCGACTAAAATGCTGCATATGCACTGTTTATGGATCTGAAATGCGAGACTTTGGCATCTAAAGGAAACCTCGTTGTTTATCTTGTGATATGATTATCATCAGGTGTTAAATTAGGTTCAGTATTTCTCGTAATTATTATTTTATAGGATTGGTAAAAACAGTTATGTGATGTTTGATATATACTAAGTGACATATAAATCCGAACACCCAGTTTAAATGGTTTTATTTTAATAAAAGTTGGTGAATGTATTTATCTCACTGTAAATAACAAGTGAAAAAATTTTCAGCCTTATCAGTTGGACATTCCGGTTTTTATACTGCTTTTTTTTTAATTCACTAACGCTCTAAAAATAAATATTTCAGCCGCAGTAAAGAATCAACGTTGGCGGATTTTGGTTCTTGACATCCTTTACGATCGGTTATGATGCCTAGAGTACGGAGACCTGTACGATTTCGTCAACTTAGTGAGTTTGATAGGGGCCGTATAGTGGTACTTCGGGAAGCTGGACTTTCTTTTCGGGCAATTGCAGTTAGAGTGCAAAGAAGTGTAGACACTGTGGTTAGGTGCTGTCAGGCATGGCTTCCAGAAGGCCGTACGCAAAGAGCAAGGGGCACTGGACGCCGCCGTAGAACAACAGACCGTGAAGATCGCCGCCTAAGATTATTGGCCTTAAGGGACCGTTTCTCCACTACCAGGTCCATTGCAAATGAATGGTTTGCAGAACACGGAAGACCTATTGGCATGCGAAGTGTTTACCGACGAATGAGAAGTTTTGGCTTGTTTTCATACCGGACGCACTGGGTCCTCCCTTTAACTCGAGAACACCGACGTAATCGCCTTGAGTGGTGCAGACAACGGTCACTCTGGGATCAGGTATGGAACAGTATTGTCTTTAGTGACGAGTCTCGATTTTGTTTAGGCATACATGATGGTCGTGCCAGGGTTAGAAGGCGACGTGGTGAAAGGAGGAATCCACAGTTTTTTGTTGAAAGACATGTTCATCACACTGTTGGAGTTATGGTTTGGGGTGCTATAGCTTATGATTTCAGGTCACCTTTAATCTTCATCAGAGGTAACATGAACGCGCAGCGTTATATCCACGAAGTTCTAGAACCCCATCTTTTACCCTATCTTGACACCCTGGCAGATCCAACTTTCCAACAAGATAATGCCCGACCACATGTTGCAAGAGTCACAATATTCTTCTTTCAACATAATGATGTCACATTGTTACCATGGCCACCAAGATCTCCCGACTTATCCCCAATTGAGCACGTGTGGGATATGATGGGTAGGAGATTGCTCAATTTCCAACATCCTCCTCAGACTCTACAAGCACTTCGAGAGGAGTTGGTGGTTGCCTGGAATGAGATACCACAGGAGGACATTGACCACCTGATCAGAAGCATGCCTAGGCGCGTTGCATCCACACATTATTAAAGGTCAAAGGGCTTTAAAGCAGTGCAATTATTTTGAAATTTTTATCATTTACTTATTATGCTTCATTAAGTACTTAATACAAAATTTTATTAAAATAAAACCATTTAAACTGGGTGTTCGGATTTATATGTCACTTAGTATAGAAAAAAATGTTTCTACTGTATGCTTTTAAACTGTACACAGCACTACGTCTGGCTGATTAGAGATTCGTAGGTTATTGATCGTCATATATTTACATCTGACGTATAATATATATCTAACATTTCATATCTGTAATTAAAAGATGACCTGAATATCTGACTGAAAATCTACATGGCTCTTGAGAAAAACAAGGAAATTGTCAATAAATTTAGACGCTGGCAGGAAGAACCAACGAAAAAACATATAATTTTAATATATCTCATTTATTTTCGATGCCGTTTATATATATCCGCATTATACCAGAGTTATGAAAGATGTATAAAGCGAACTGGGAGGACATTCACAAATTAAGATTCTGAAAGACACGGTATGATGTATGTTTGTTTTTCAGTACAGCATTAGGAAACTACATCGAGCGGCCTGCAATGTTTGTTCCTAATAGTGTCGAAAAATAACCAATCTAGCCCTCAATTGCCAGGGACCAGGTACCCACAGAATCGATATGGGATATCGTTTTCAACCAATCTATACAGGGTGTCCCAGAAATCAGATAAAATCAACATGACCCTTGTAAAAGTTTTGTAGTTTTCGAGATATTGCCAAGTTTTTTTCTCAAAATGCTGCTCCATTTTTGCCTGTTATAGCTATAAAGAGCTTCTAACCTATGTTTTTTCCTGGGCTACCATTAACAGTTGATTGAGACAACCGAGTATTCATTCTATTGAAAACTAGCACGGCATGATAAAAAAAAATTGATTATTACATTTAGTTTCAAAGTGAAAACCTTAACTAAAGTTTAGTTACTGTGAAAAAAATGTACCAGTATAAGTCGGCAAATGATCTTAAAAACTTAAACTTACTTAGATTCTTTGCAACATCATCTGCCCATTCTTTTGGAAGATGTGCCTCTTGAGACAAGAAGAAGGATGTGGTTACAGAATGATGGGTGCCCTGCGCACTATGCTATACTATAACTATCTAAAACTGTAATGACTCATCGATGTTCACGTGAACATCACTTAACTACCAGTAGTCGGCTGTTTATAGGCGTGGTATGAATGTTTAACATGGGTGAACTAGATTTGTCACATGCTTAATAAAGAGTGGTTTGAAACATATTGTAAGTCAAGCATTTGGGAATTACCTTTATTCATCGTCGCTTCCACTTACATCTGAGAGTAATAAATTGTCGCTATCGCTTTCCTCGTTGAAATTGACTATAACTGGCTCTATGATGGTCTCGATGTGGTGGTCAAGCTGCCACATTTTTGTTTCTTCCTTCACAACATGACGGGTAGCATTCGGCCAAGCTTCGGGCGTTACTAGCTGTATGGAAGTCTCAAGTAAAACCTTAACGTCTGGTAATTTGAAGGTTGTGTTATGGCGCGCAATATAACCCTTCACTTGAGCCCAGATGAGCTCTATTGGGTTCAGTTCACAGTGGTAGGGCGGTAACCGCAGCACAGTGACACCACATTGACGGGTCATCTCATTAGTCACGTAACTAATGTTCGAAGGTTTGTGCTGTTTAATTTTTTCATACAATTCCGCTTTCACACATGAATCGTCAAACGGGATTCCTTTTTCGCGCAACCATTGCTGCATGTCACTTTTTCGAGATCCCATAGTCGGTACACGTTCGGCTCGACGACTATGGTAGGAAGCATTATCCATGACGATCACAGAGTTGGGCTCAACTCGCTAAAGCACCCCTTGAAACCAGCTCTCGAAGCAGCTGGCATTCATTTCGTCATGGTAATCACCTCCTTTCTTAGAGACGAAAATCAAGTCACACTCTTCTAAAAAGCCACTATCGCTACCAATATGAGTTACGATCAATCTTTGACCTTTCCCTGACGGTCCACGAAGACCTGTTGACAAACCTTCAATGCTTGCTTGTCGGTTACTCACTACGTTTTTGTCTATCCAGGTTTTTTTAACTGTGTGACCTGCATTTACCCATGTCTCGTCCAAATAATAGATTTTTCTGCTTTGTCGCCTATATTCAATCATTTCGCGTAGGTATTTTCGACGCCAGGCGACTATTTCAGGTCTCTCTATCAATACTGACTTCCGATTACGCGTTTCGTAACGAAAATTAATTTCGTGCAGGGATTTCCTCATTACCTCGACGCTCATTTGGGGTATAATTTCATTTTCCTTGATCGCTGCATGTACAGCCTTGAGGGTTGGTATCTCATTCCTAAAGAAGAATGAATGTACGGTTCGTCTTAACGCCATTTTGCTATCGTCATCCAATTTAACGGCCTTTCGTCCCTTCAAATTAAACTTTGGATCAGTAGTAGCTCCAGTTTTCTTCTTTTCATGCACCACCCTGCGAATGGTCCACTCTGGAACGCCTGTCATACTTTCACAACGCGCGAGTGCATCTCCCTGCGACATAGTTCTGTTCAGATAATTGAACACGTTGAGCACTATTTCTTTCGCGTCCCTCTTCAGTGCTTTACGAAGCCGTCTACTTGTTCCCTGGCTTTCAGTACTTCCACTCGTGCCATTTGTACTCTCCATGGTTAAGTATAACCAAAACAGTAACCACAGAAACCACAACAATAACAATCACACAACAATTCTTATAAAAACACACAATATGCGATCGCTCAACGAAACACGTTCCAATGCGTTGCCGACGCCTATGTGTCTGCCGGTCGAGGCGCGTCTTTGATTTCATTGGTTCTACCGGCGGAGAACAATCAGCCATTATTTCCATCTATGTCTGTGCTGTTGACCACCGCAAAGCCACAGAAACGACTTATGTCGTACGCTATACGGCTGTACTGGAAGGAAGCCGGGATCGAGCTCTGATCACGCGTATGAGTCATTACAGTTTTAAACAGTTGTAGTATAGTGCAGTAAGGGAGTATCTTGATGAAACATTCCCTCTGAATTTTTTTCGTGGGGATGTTTAAAAGTTAAGGTCTATGGAGAACTAGTTCGATCAACCGATAAACTGCGTCATCGAATTTGTCAAGCAGCACTCGTGATATCCGATTTAAGTTTGAGACGTTTAAAAGAACCATTTTTCAAAAAGTGCAAGTTGTGCATAAGAGTCGGTGGTAGATATTTTGAAAAACTGTTTGATAATAACAATAATGATAATAATAATCATTTATTTCAGGCAATATTCACATTACAAGATATTAATTTAATTTTCATTTGGTTAATTTAAGATGTTAATAATGATTCTAAATCTTGATGTGATTTTAATGTTGTAAAAATCAATGGAAAAAAATACAACCTGATGTTCTGCGCTCACTATTTTGATGCCTGCATACAACAATGAATAAAAAAGGATAATGGATAATTGTTTTATTATTGCTATTACAGCAACTACAAAGCTGTGATTTGGACACAAAAGACAGCTGCACTTATTATTTTTTCCTTGCAGTATCTCGCAAAATTACGAATTCCATGACAAATGTTGGAATACCTCAGTTTTTAGTGAAAAGAATCTACAAATGTTATACTATTTTTGAAAGAGCATTGAATAGCTAGTTTGCGAGGTCATTTGCTGATTCAGTCTGGTACATTTTTTCACAGTAATTAGCTAAACTTTAGTAAAGATTTTCGCATTGAAGCCAAGTGTAATAATTTAGTTTTTTTTAGCATACTGTGCTAGTTTTCAATCAAATGATTGTCTCAATCATCTATTAATTGTAGCTTAGGAAAAAAGTTCATAAGTTAGAAGCTCTTTATAGCCATAACAGGCAAAAAAGGAGCAATAAGTAGGAATTTTTTGAAACAACTTAAAAGTGGCAATATCTCGAAACCTAGAAAACTTTTACTAAGGTCATGTTGATTTTACCTGATTGATCTTTAGTCAATCTACCTCCCGTGTCACTCTGACGTGTTATTTCTGGGACACTCTGTATACAGGGTGTTTCAGTTTATTGTTGCATAACTTCAAGATTCGATAGAACTTTTAAAATTAATGCATAAAGTCTATATAAACATGGGTCGAAAGATGCGTGGCTTCCGAAATACAGGGTGTTTGAATTTACTTTCTAAAATAGTTTAATATTTCGAACAATATTTGATGTATAACAGTGAAAATTGGTATACAAGGGTTTTTTGGTACGACAAAATGAACCATGGGCATAGTTTTACGGTAGCCGCTAGAGGGCGCTCTCTACTGTACCTGTAGTGTATTAAAATGACCGAAAATTATTTCTCAGTGCAATTTTTTGCTTTTTGAGTAAAAAAAATGATTCTTCGCACTTTTCAACATAAAAAAGCTCTCTTGTGAGTTTTCGTTATAGTTAGCCGTTTTTGAGATATTTCGATTTTTAAGGTTCGATGCATTTTTAATTATTTATGGGAAAATAATATTTTTTTACATTTTCGATTTGGGCATTACAAGTAATTAAGATGATCGTTTAGATTGTGTTTTTAAACACAGCAATAATTCCTAACTACAAATAAACACAAAAATCAGACTTTAAAAATTCCAAGAAGGTCGCAGCATGTAACCTTGCATGCAAGAGGTAGGGTCCAAATAGTCGATTACGGTAGATACCAATCCACACGTTCACACTAAATTCATGCTGAAAATTTCTTTCCCGAACTGCATACTTTCAATTTCGAAAATATTTGCAGGCACAGCCTACTTCTAAAAATTATCGAGATACTGACTTTTTAACGTTATTTTATCATAAATAATTAAAAATGCATCGAACCTTAAAAATAGAAATATCTCAAAAACGGCTAACTATAGCGAAAATTCACAAGACAAGTTTTTCATGTTGAAAAGTGCGAAGAATCAGTTTTTTTATTCAAAAAGCAAAAAATTGCACTAAGAAAAAAATTTCGGTAATTTTAATACACTACAGGTTCAGTAGAGAGCGCCCTCTAGCGCCTACAGTAAAACTATGTCCATGGTTCGTTTTGTCGTACCAAAAAACCCTTGTATACCAATTTTCACTGTTATACATCAAATATTGTTCGGAATATTTAAAAAAAACTATTTTAGAAAGTAAATTTAAACACCCTGTATTTCGGAAGCCACGCATTTTTCGACCCATGTTTATATAGACTTTATGCATTAATTTTAAAAGTTCCATCGAATCTTAAAGTTATGCAACAATAAACTGAAACACCCTGTATGTCCGTGTACAGGGTGACTCGAAAAATAGTGACAATATTTCTAGGGCAGCGCAGTGAGACAGACGTCTACAATTATAGGTATAATACACACTCATATTCAAAATTTCAACCTCAGTGCTAATAAAAAGGCTCCGATGACTCTAGATATTAAGCAGATTACCAGCTTATCTTTGTTTTAAAATCAATTTAGGAACCTTTTGCTAAATGAGGTATTTTATAGTACAAATTAATTTTTGTGCGGGTAACTCGTTATTCGTGTATCTCTATTTTTTCATATCATGTATTAGTTATCCACATCTTATATTTTTTTACGTTTCTGATCCTTCCCACAGCCTCACAAAAATAAAGCATTGCTATTCTATTCTAATATAATGAAAGAGACAACTGGTTTGAAATATTATGAATGAACTCAATTTTTGGTGTGCCTATTCCTAAAAACATTTATTGTAGGTACCTTTACTAGCTATATACCTGACACCTCAAATATTTGGCTTTGGGCCTTTCACATCCTTAAATGCGGGCCTGATGTTTAAAATTTATATAACTATATTCATCATTTTAGACAACAGCGCTCTTTGTATTATTTTCGTCTTACTTGTACTTCAGCCTGTGATTTCATTTAGTCAATTGCGAGAAATTGTTTATTTTACGTGAGGTGGAATTCAAAAAATGTTGGCTGTTTGGAAGTTGTTCGAGTTTGAATAATTTTAACTTTTCTCACATTGAATATACTAGACTTTGAAGTTGAGTCATTAATTTAAACCAAAATATGTGTGTAAAAATAAAAAAAGTAAAAAAAATGTTACCTTGTTTTATAAAGTATCCTCCCGACAAGTATTTCAGTACGGACCTGTATTTGATCGTGCGGTCTTGGAGCACCGGCATGCCCCCCCTGTGAGGTCTTAAGTCACCTGATTCACGAGACCTTTGTACTACATTAACAAAGGCACGAGGGGTTGGTTGCACTCGATTACGAAACCGATCCACATAAATCCGTGATGCCGCGGCAGCATTTTGTAAAGACTCCCCCCCCCGTAAATAAGAATCATGTCCACAAGTTCAGCATTTTCGTAAACATGTGCCATTTTTTATTTCGTTTGAGCCACGCAACAAACACCACTATTCACTCAGGCGTTACCGACTGACACATTGACTGAATACAACTGAATAAAATTGTAGTAAAAACATCGTGATAAGCGTTTCAAATTCTTTCGCTTTTTTGTTTCCGATGCGATGAACCGATAAGGCGGATTATATCCGTTGTTGCCAAACACAAGCACATAATATTATTACTGAGACAGGGCGGTACTCAAACTTCTAAAGGGTTATAACTTTGTTACTTTAATTTTACCACAAAAATGTTAAAGGAAAAAAACATTTCTTTTGATCAGATCTAATCACTGTTAAAATAAATGACTAAACTTCGAAGTCACCCATATACTGTATATGTTATATACTAATACAACAAATCCATCTAAAATTTTTTAGCTGTAATATGAAAAGTAAACAGTAAACTTAAAAGAATGAAAGTTTTGAGTTTTATCCAAGTACTCTTTTTAGGACGACGCTGAAAAGTATCAGAAACTTGATAAAGGACCCGGCAACAATCCTACGGGAAAAGTGGTTTTAGTTGATTCCAAGATATAGACCCTCCAAGTCGGTATAATGGGGCATCGGCCCTACTCGAATATCGGCTTTAAGTGGAAGGGTGATTTCGATTAATTTCGCTGAATATTTTATGTGTTATGTGTCTCGGCGCCCTGCACAAATGCGTTAATGGGCAACGGGCCCCAAGACCTGGCAGTTCAAATCAGTATAATAAATCCGCTATTTTGACTATATAACGTTGTTTACACCGAAGCAGCCGCGCTGGCAGAACCCTAAATGCCAGGACACCGCGTCTGCTATGAGGATCAAAGAATCCTTGTTAATTCGATGTTTGAGCTACCTAAGGTTATTAGAACTGGGGAAAGCCTCTTGTTGTAGATTGTTCCACAATCTCGACTCCCTAGCTATAAAGGAGCGTTCGACTTCGCCACGGTTAGGATGGGACGCCGAAGTCAGGCGGGTCCGTTTGACAGGCACATCGCGCGGCTGCATCATGGAGGAGAGCTCTGAGGAGCAAAGCCCATTGGTGTGGCGGTAGAAGAGATCCATATCGCCGACGGCACGCCGGTGCGAAAGGATCCCGAAGCTGTCTGTGGACAAATGTAGTCGGGGCGGCAGCACCCCAAACGTATGAGCGATACTAGCTAGGTTCTTATATGGGCGTTGTGTATAGTGACGAGGTCATGTGAAGAAAAGTATTTAGCCTTTAACAAGTAGCCTAGCTTTTTCGCAGCAGCTGCTGCTATTGACAAGATGTGTTCGTGCCAGATCAAGTCCTTGATGATCTGGACTCCGACCAGCTGAAATGCACGGCTCTTCGACAGAGCCCGGCCATCCATCGGAGCCGGTTGAGCGCTAGGATGCTTTTTGTTCGTCGAGGTACAGTACTGTGTTTTGGAAGCATTAAGCTGTACAAGATTGTTGCATCCCCAAGCAGTGATAACCTCCAGTTCTCTCGTCAGAGAGGAAGTCTCTGCTAGTCTTCTTTTTTCTAGCTCATCGGCAGAGATCGGCTTGTCGCTCTGAATTCCTGTATGTAGAGTGCTGTCATCAGCGAAGCTGTGGATTGGGTTGATCGTGTAGGAAAAGAGGCCTTTGATATGTAAGAGGAACAGTGTCCTTCCGTAAACCGTACTGCCTGTCGCTAGTCAAGCCATGACGTTCGAGGTAGTCCAGAAAGACGCTCGCGATTTATGCTCCTCTGCATCACCTTTCTTATAACAGCAGAGCTATAGGCCTGTCGTTGCAAGGGTGATCTTAGCTTTCTTCCTGAGATGAGTCCCTGTTTTTTGGGAAGGTTCCAGATTCGTAGGATATCTGGAAGAGACGTAAAAGAACTGGAGCAAGCTCCGCTGCACACCTCAGCAATACAACGATAGGAATAGGAAGTCCGGACCAGAAGCTTTGTTGATGTCGAGCGACAAAAGCACCCGTACCCTTGTGTTTTTGGCAATGCGGACCGCTTCGTTATATTTGTTTCTGGACTCGACATCGGCTTGTCTGTTCTCGACACTGAGGTTTTGTAAGAAGGTCTATCTACACTGATCTTCTGCTGACGAGCAGTCTTGCACGATTTATTAATCCCGTCGCTAGACCCTGGTTTACGCACTTTCACTGTATGAGGGATGTATTCCTGTATCCCAACAGTGGATAATTTATTAATATACTCGATGTCAGTGGCACTTCTAAGGTGAATCCAACAACACCCCATAAATATGTCAAAGTCCTTCAAGCCGTTTGGACTGGAATAAAATGTTCTGTCCACATCGCCACGTGCGAAAAACATTACCCTCTTTTTGAAGAAGTCCTGTAGTAATAGACTTCGGAATAAAGTCACACCTGTAAGTAAATGTTACGTTCGCGTAGCACCTTGAGGTTCTGACCTGCATCTTTCAAGTACCACTTATCCAGAATAGAAGTGGTTCGAGCACGCGAATCTACCATCACAATAAGTATCCGCCTGCTGAAAGTACTTGAAACATCCACACATAAAACTAAATTATGTTTTGTTCGTGTTTGCATGTTGCTCGACCCAGTTGCCGATATCGAGACCTTAACGTCGTGCAATCAATAAAGCATGATTGAGTGTTTGGTGCTAAATTTTAATTGACCTACAATTAACGACATGAAAATAACTTAAAACGTTGTGCATATCGAGTGGTAAATCCGAATGACACACCCAAACTATGCCACAACATCTTATTGCAAAAATGACGTCAAGTAGATTGACTCGCCTTCATTGGAGGTTTCAAAAAAAAAACGGTGAAAAAGGCGAAATCGAATCGTGATTACGTAGGTTCACTTACGTACGATGAATCTTCGATCTCTGTACATCAAACTATATAAATCTATCATATTACTGTAGGATACGAACGAGATATGATAATAATAGAATATAACGATAAACGTAAAAACCACAAACCCATCTTAGAAGCTTTCAAAATCCACCCTGTACCATTTCATTTTTACTACAAGGGCAGTACGTAAACAATTCGATATGGGCAACAATGTCTGGATAATATTAAAGCCAGTTACTTGGTGATGGAACAAAGTTATCCTCCTTTAGCAAGCCATAAGGTCGATCTGATCAGATTGTCGAGGCCATTATCTATTTTTAGAAAAATTACTTGAGTACCTCCCATATTCAACCGACCCATAACTTGCACTAACTCAGAATTACATTAATTATCCGCAGTGGTACCAATTCATCCTTATTTAATTATGATTTTATCATATACTGGTCCGCAGACCCTAAGAGCGGGGGCACCCAGCCCCCTGGGACTCATCGTCCTTCGTGGACACACAGTCCTCCACTTAGGCAATTTTAAGCTCACAGCAACCTATGTTGATACCTAGGCGTATAGACAGATATGCTGAGTTTAACGATTGTTACGAAAAGCAGTCCAGGATCCAAGATATCACGATGGCCTACGCTCGTTGTGTCAATATCAAAGATGACCGAGCAAGATGACAAGCTGTAGAATAACGATCCCTACGTACATCCTGCCATGAGATACAATCAGATGCCAGTGATTACCAAGAGAGGATCATTCAAAGCTAGGATGCCACGTCGGCCAAAGGCCATCGTGTCAACATCCCAAGCGCTCCGACCTTTTCCCTGATAGAGAAAACCGGGCAGTAATTAACATAACCACCTAAACCCAGCAATCGGGTCCCGGGACCCCTATCCTTTTATCCGCAATTATTGAGTCCGTAAGCCATTGATAGAAATATAGATATCTGATCCAAGCATCTTTATAAATATGGATATATGCTCAAAGCATATATATATATATATATATATATATATATATATATAACAAAAAATACTAAAATAATGGGCAAAATCCGCAAAAAAAGGAAAGTGGATTCGAGCAGAAAATAGGATAGGTAACCCGAGCGATACGTATTTCTGCTGGTTGGCTTCATCAGGTCCGAAATAGTATAGAGTATTGTTCACAGGTTTGGGGTGCTGCCGCCCAGGTTATTTTTGACTCTCTTCTACAGCTACACCAACGCCTGACTTCTGCTTCCCATCCTAAGCTTGTCGAACTTCATACGTCCATAATTGGCCGGTTCGACCGCACGTTTATCGAGATTATGGAACAATCTAAAAAGGAGGATTTTCCCAGTTCTACTAACCCTGGGCAATTCAAAAATCGGGGTGCCCTGGCACTTAGGCTTCTGCCTGCGGATGCTTCGCTGCTAAAAAAAGGTCGCAGTAAATGGCACTGTTGCCAAGTTTTTCATAAAATCCTCGATGCCCTGAAAAATCGAACCATTCACTAGACTAATGCTACCATGAATATTACTCTTACACCGTGGAAGTGCTCTTACGTATAACTCAAAAACGTCTTTACTTTGTACACGAGCAACAGCCCGCCTTCGTGGTGCAAGCGTTGTTTGAGAATAATAACACTGGACAACAAATTTTAGTTTTTTAATTGTATCTTGTGGGAAAAGTGCACTTCTTTGTTAATTTTGGGGCGCTGAATCCAAAAATGACAATGAAATAAAAAAATTAGTTGCGGTTTAGAAAAAAAACTTTTTATTTTTAAGGATATATTAAAAAAAGTAACAAGATTCATATACTTATAAGAATCACTATATGCGCTGTCTCTTTGCTGTTCTTTTATGGATCGTTTCTGGAGCATCTCTACCAAGAGTCCAACAGTATTCTGCAAGCATGGAAGGATTCCACTTTCCCTGGTACCTTTTTTCCATTGTTGAAATATCCTGATGAAAACGTTCGCCGTGCTCATCACTTACGGCTCCGCAATTGTCAGGAAAATAGTCCAGGTGTGAGTGTAGGAAATGTATCTTAAGAGACATATTACAGCCCATCTTTTGATACGATGACAGCATATTTTTGACAAGGGTTTTATAGTTGTCAGCTTTTCTATGTCCCAAGAAATTAGTGACCACCAGACGGAAATCATTCCAAGCAGTTTTTTCAATACCTGTTAAAGTGTTTTCAAACTGTGTATCTTTCAAAATATTTCGAATCTGTGGCCCAACAAAAAAAATACATTCTTTAACCTTTGCCTCACTTAGTCTTGGAAATTTCTGACGCAGGTATTGAAAAGCTGACCCATCTCTATCTAATGCCTTGACAAAGTTTTTCATTAGGCCCAACTTGATATGCAGTGGTGGTAATAAATTTTTTTTCGAATCTACTAATGGCATATCCTGTACATTTTTTGACCTGGGACCTGGCTCTAGGAATTGACGAACAGGCCAGTTTTGTCAGGTGTAATGAAGTGCCTTTGCCCGACTGTCCCATTCACACAAAAAACAGCAAAACTTTGTGTAGCCTAGCTGCAGCCCAAGTAAAAGTGCAACAACTTTCAAATCGCCACAAATATGCCTTTTCTGCTCATCGTATTTTATGCATGGCAATAGGTACTTCATATTGTCATATGATTCTTTCATGTGAACTGCATACCCTACAGGAAGAGATGGTAAAATATTTCCAATATGCAATAACACTGCCTTTAAACTCAATGTTGAACTGTCTATAAACAATCTCCATTCTTCTGGGTTATAGTTTATACTTAAAGCCGCCAGTAAGCCGTTAATGTTACTGCAGAAAACCAAGTTATTCTCCATATTGAAAAATGGTTCTAAGTCTTTGTGGCGTTTACGAAAAACACATACCGAAACATCGTCTTCTAACAAGTTCCACTGCTGCAGTCTTGATCCAAGTAACTCTGCCTTACATTTTGGAAGTTCTAAATCTCTTACAAGATCATTTAATTCTGACTGTGTTATTTTGTGCGGTTGGTGGCATGACGTGCTCGGTATAAAATCAGGATCTCTTGACGTTGATGGCATATCTTCTTCCTGACGAATCACTCGATCGCCATGATCTGATTCGTTTTCTGGTTCGCAAGTGTAGGATTCTGGGGGTTTTGGAATAGGATTTTCGTCACTGTGAGGCACAGGTCTCATCGCAGATGGTATGTTTGGGTAGTTAATAACCGATTTTTTTTTCTTGGACATACCTGTGGCTTGTCCAACACAAGGTACCATGCAAAAGTAACAATCATTAATATGATTTGTTGGCTCTCTCCAAACCATTGGGACAGCAAAACGCATAGACCGTTTTTTGCCATTTAACCAGCTCCTCAGACTTGAAGCACATGTATTACAGCAGATGTGGAGTGCCCACTGTTTGTCTTGATCACCTAGTTTACAACCGAAATAAAGCTGATATGCCTTTGTTATTAGTGGAGTAATAGACCGTCTCTGAGACGCAAAAGTCACATCACCACACACGTAACGAAACTGATCTCGATTGTTTACACACTTTCGAGACATTTTGCATGAACGCTATCAGCCAACTGAGGAAAAAATGGCTAATATAAAACCATATAATGTACACGTATGTATAACGTAACACAATCATGCCGATTACATAAAAATGTAGCACGTGCATTCTTGTGAATTACAGTATATTAACACTGTCACAGCAGGAACACATATAATTACCGTATCTCTAAAACTTGAATTAATATTGAAGAAATAAGTTTCATTCCGGTTTTAGCACATTTAAAATAGTAATATTTTGTTGATTTTATTTAGGATATTTTTTGGCTGTTGATCAGTGTAATTCTTATGTCACTGTGCGACGTTTATTTGGAGTCAAATATGGATTGCGACGAATTCATTCGCTAGCACTAATTTAATGGAGCAATGATTGAAGAGGCTTTAAGAAACCGGTTCGGAATTGCCAACAACACGTCAAGGTCGTCCGTGGTCTGTACGAACGGATTAAAGAAGAGGAGTGAGTGAATTTGTTCGAGTCGATTCAGAACTCTCAACTCGTAGACGTTCAACGACTATGAGTATTGCTCGTACGAATTTGAGACGAATGTTGAAGCGTGACTTGAAACTTCATCCATCTTGAATCAATAACTGTGAAAAAGACTATTTTGAGACTTTATTCGAGGACTGTAGCTGCAGTCCGTTAATTACAAATTGCAATGATTACAAGTGACTGTTACGGAGTCTAACCGGGTATTGAACAGTCTTCAAATGTCGGCAGACCTATTTCTACAATTTCGGGTGCTGACTAAGGATCAGCAGGAAATACACAATATACAACGGACAATGGACAAACAATAGATCCATAGAGAAATAGAGACACGACGCAAACAACTGATTAGCGAGAAGTTGTTACCTTATAGTTAATGCAGCGTCTAGTGCAACAACGTAAGCTTACTTAATAACTGCGGAGTTACTAAGGGCATATAACATCCATATAAGATTCAAATCGTCCAGTAATTAAAGGACACTGACCTTACAAAAATATTAGAATTTTCAGTGATAGTTTGAGCGGTTTTGTGATTTGCAAACCTCCTCTTTTCAGACAAGGCTCATTTTAATTGGAATGGTTTTGTGAACGAGCAAAACTGTCAATATCGGAGTGCGATTATCCGTGGCTGAAGCTCCAAAAACCACTTCATTGCCAAAAAGTTATAGTTTTTGCAGCAACATCGGCTGGCGGTTTGACTGGACCCTACTTTTTCTGTAACTGTCAATTCAGAAGGTTATGTTCGAATGTTGAGAGACTTTTTGGCCCTGAATCTCCAAGGTTTTGATGGATACAACTCTATGACGTGGTTTCAACAAGCCTGCGCCATCTGTCACACGTCCAAAGTGAGCGTGAACATCGTACGGGAAATGTTCCCTGGAAAAGTGATATTTTGGGGAGGTGACATTGATTGGCCACCAAGAAGCCCTGACTTGTCCCCACCAGATGTCTTTTTTGGGTGATATCTCAAGAGCCGGGTCTACAACGCTAATTCAAAATCCCTCAACGAATTAAAGCAAAGCAAAGTGGCTTCAATCGCAAGAGCAACTCTGGAGATCATCGTGGCCATTCCAAAAGATAAATTGCCGATGTTCTTTTATATCATAAAAATTAGCAAGCTTTTCTGCTTTAATTTACATTTTTTTCAAAAGTGAATTTTATGATGGCTCACCCTGTATATGTCGCCAAATGTGGTGTACTATCAGCCCCTAAAAAGGTTTGTATCGATGTTCCAAATACCCTGTACATAACACTTATACTAAACACACTATCTTCCAGACTACTCGGACAATACAGGTTTTCAGAACTACACGATTCTTGTAAGATAACGTGTCTGCTGCAGCCTGGCTTCAGTTGTTGTAAGGGTAAAAGAGCATGAAATGCCCAACGGTACTCGCAGAGTGCTGGCATGTATATTAAATCTGTTTTTGTGGCTACAATCTGCAGATATATCTCCGATCGGTGTTGTGATTTCTCAGAGCGACCGGAATCGTGAACGCAGCAAGTGTCAGTTTTTATTCGGTTCTTGGAGACGCGCTGCTTCTTTTTGCAGATTCATTCAGACAAATGAAAGTTGTTGGACGCTGTGTATGGTTCTGGGAACCGTCTTTGCGACTGCGTACACAGGGTGTACAGTTATGGCATCAGGAGCACTATTCTCGTTTTTTATATCGCACACCGTTCCCAAGTACAAGGGGTACTATAAAAGTTTTGCAATATGAGTTAACAAACGGACGCAGTTGGCTGCATGTTGCTGCATGTTGAGACATACAGGGTTTGTCCGGAAAGTAACAGGACTCATTTTCTTCCGCCATGACTGTACCTTGGTAGAGGGCGTTCCTAGCTAACGAATGAGCGACTGGTCAGTTGTCTCCGAGCACTAGGAGAGTCAGGACAGGCATTTTCGCGCGACGTGTTTCTGTGAGTGGTGCAAGCCGAAAATGCAGCGTCCGTTAGAGCAGAGGTACGCGATTAAATTCTGTGTGAAACTCGGTAAATCTGCGACAGAGACGTTTGATATGATCAAGCAGGCTTAACCAGGTGTTGCTTTAGCAAGAAGTGGTGTGTTTCGGTGGCACCAGGCCTTTTTGGAGGGCCGGGAAGAGGTCGCTGATGAAGACCGTGGTGGAAGACCTTCGACTTCGGCAAACACCGATAATGTGACTCGTGTGCGCAAAGTTTTGAACTCAGACCGTCGACTAAGTATTCATTTAATTGCCCAGATGTTAAATTTACCAAAATATGTGGTTCATGACGTTGTGACACACCATTTGAACATGCGCAAGGTGTGCGCGAAGATGGTCCCAAAAGTGCTCACTGACGACCAGAAATTGCGGCCAAGAAAATTTGAACATGTGTGAAAGTGACCCCCAATTTTTGAATAACGTAATCACAAATGACGAGTCGTGGACCTTTGAATATGATCCTGAGACAAAGAGGCAGTCTTCCGAGTAGCACACGACGGCGTCTCCTCGCCCAAAACAGGGAAGAATGAGCAAATCCAAAGAAAAAACGATGCTCATTGTCTTTTCTGACATCAAAGGCATCGTCCACCATGAATTTATTCCTCCTGGACAAACCGTCAACGCCAAGTTTTACGTGGAAGTGCTCAGGAGACTCAAACGAAGGGTCAGTCGGGTCCGACAAGACTGGCAGCGCTGCATCGACGCAGAAGCAGTCTATTTTGAAAGTTTTTAAAGAATTGTAACGATCGGCTCAAGAAATTTTTTTAAATCGACTCAGTCCTATTACTTTCCGGGCAAACCCTGTATCCATGAGTGCATAGTAGCAGCCAGCAGCACGTCTGTTGATTTAATTGTTCATTCGTATTAACAGTCCAAACAAAAAGCAGGGGTGATCAGTTGCCATAGGCCCTGATCCCCCCTCAACCATTACTCCAACAGTCCCGTGTACATGCCTCTCAATAGCAAATCCAATATAACGCCGTTCTCCACGGAGGCGTCTTACCCTTCTACGACCATCGTGCTTACCTAGACAGAATCGCGATTCGTCGCTGAGGATGACATTATGCTATTCTGCCTCCCAATGTTACCGTTCTCTGCTCCAGTTCAAACGTTGACGACAGTGGTCCGCAGTCAGAAGAAGCACTAACCGTTCACGGTATGGAAAAAGTCCAAGGGGTCGAATGAAAAACAAAGATAAGACGTTGACATTGTTGCCATAGCATGCTTTAAATAATGTCATTATGTTGCCAAAAAGACAAGTTGGAGAAATTACTTTTTTTGGGTGTAAAACTTCTAATATCATTGAGTATACTAAAATATAGAGTGACCTATAATCGCTATCTATAATTCGGTGAGCACCACTTGGATGACGACACTATGTTTCTTTGGGACGAAATTTTTGAAAAAAAAATTATAATTAAAAATGAGATTATTGAAATTTCACCTTCAACTTGTGGAGTACTGCTTTTAGAATATATACAGGTGTTATTTCATAAGGATAGTAGATAATAAGTGATACAAAGAGCTTTTCTTTCTAACAGCAGGATAGAGCAAGAAAACGATTGACAAGCTTTTCAGTGTAGTTCAATATTAGCTATTCATACATTTTTGGTACTAACGTAAGAACGTCCGGTTTTAAAATTTCATAACCTTCATATATGCGCATATAAAAAGCGAAGTATCCCGTTGCAGGACTTACTGACCGGTTATTACCAGATGAAAATACTGACAAAAGTTACATGTTGACAAGAGTCAGGAATAATTTTCGTACTTTAGGGTATTAACTGTCCGGTTAAAATCTTGAACAGCACGAAGCAATTTTTTCTTGATGTTATGGTCGTTAAGTCCTTCAAGTATTTCAGTAAAAAACGCTAATATACTGAATTAAAATTCAGGCTGTGAACAGGTTCCTTAAAAGACGCACCGAGATAATTGCTGTAAAATGTCTCCATTATTTTCATTAAGGACCCTTTCATTCATTAACAATTTTCGGAACCGTCAATCAATTCGGTACACCTGGCATAATGATTCTGGCTAAAAGCCGTAGTCTGTCTAAAAAACTTTGTTTCACGATATATAAAGATTTAGATCACATCTAACGATAAGAAGTCCCTTAAGTATTTGTAACATCATTTTGCGCAAAATAGCGTCAAATGGGGGACCAGCCTATACACATTCAATTTACGATGTCACTCTGATTGGACGGATCTCATTCACAAAATTTTAATGATTTACGTATACTTTATCTGAAGTCACTTGAAATAGCATAAAAACCTTTGGTCGGCGCGTCCTTTGTAATTTCATGACGTATCATAGGCGTGCGGTCATTTATTTAGAACGATAATAATAATGTTTTTATATCACAATAAATGGATTTTACTATCTTCTTATTTTTTTGATTTGGGATAAAAAATACTTATATTGGGAGTTTAATTTATGTTGACTGAAAGTTAAGAAATGGAAAAATTACAGAATTCCAACGTTTGACATAGGCAAATATTTACATAGGTATATAAAAAGGTATATAAAGACTTACATTATAGGTATTTATATATCATCCTCGCCTTCGGAGCTGTCGCTAGAGTCATCTTGTAGAGGAATTACAACGGGATTTACAGGAGGCAAAACACAATATTCATTTTCTTTTTCAATAATATGCCTAGAACACTGCTTCCATAGGTCTGTGGCAGCAATATGAGATACTGCATCTCTTATTGTGGCCAATAGCGATTCACTTAATTGAGGGGTCTGATTATGTTTTCTTACTTTTTTTTAAAGCAGCCCAGACCAACTCAATCGGGTTAAAAATGCAGTAATAGGGAGGTAGACGTAATATTTCATGGCCATTTTGCTGAAGCAGATTGTCAACAACGTACTCTTTTTCAAATTTTTGTCTTTTAATAAGATCCAATAATATGGCTTTGGTTGATTGTTGTGGTATTTCCATTCCCTTATCCTTCATAAAATCAATAATGTCTTGTTTTTTTGTGCCTGTATTCGGAATTTTGTTTTTCTGTCGGGAATGGTATGGCGCATTGTCCATAATAATCACTGAATTTGGAGAAATGTTTGGTATTAACTGCTGCTCTATCCACTTTTCAAATAAGTCGGAGGTCATGTCCTCATGATAGTCGGCACATGATTCTTTGATATTTTTGGCAGATAACAGCAAGGCATTAGGTATAAATCCATTTTCACTGCCAGCATGGAGAATAATGATTCGTTTTCCACGGTTGCATGGTGCATTTAAAATGCACTTGTTGCTGTCGTCAACCCAGCCGTACTGCACAACATCATGGGTATCATATCACGTTTCATTCAGGTAAATCAGATTTCTTTTCTGCTCTCTATAGATTTTAACTTTGTGCAAAAATTCTTGGCGCAATTCAACGATTCGAGACGACTCCATAATCACCATTCTTTTATCTAATTTTTTGTATTGAAAACCACACAGTTTTACAATACATTGCAGTGAGTCTAAGCATTTGTAATTGTAAAAATCTTCAGGATAATCTTTTAATTTATCCCGTATCATTTCCAACGTGGGCACCAAATTTTCTTTATAAAATCCGTATATTATACGACGAATATCTTCCTGAAAACCCACGTCTATTCTTTTCAATGTTTGCCCTATGCGCTTTCTGTGGTAGGAATGGTTGACTACATCTCCCCTTTTTATAACCCGATAAATGGTAGACCGACTGATTTTTGTCAAGATACAAATTCTGTTTAAAATTTGATTTTGCGAGGAATCTGGATTTTCGTTTTTCAGACAATCGTACATATTTAGGATTACTCTTTGGGTCTGTTCCTCTAAATCTTCATGAAAGAATTCTGCCTGCACAGGTTCATCAACCATCTCCTCGTAGCTTGGAGCATTTTCCCAAGGTCTCCAAAGAGCCATATTCAGGACACACAAAAACAATCAACACAACAATTAAATCAACAAGTAAACAGAGTATTCAAAAGTCAAAAACACACAAACTAATAAAATCTATGAAAAAACACGGACAGACTAAAGAAAACACGTTTATTCACCGCCACACGGCACTGGCTAAACTGTTTCAATTTTCAGTAGCCACCTGCACTTGTTCGGAGCTCTGAAATACACGCTTTCTCATTGGCTATGTCCACGCATAGGCGTGCTTTACTCCACGTGGACCGGTGAAACTGCCTTTGATCTTATACGGGGGATATTTGCTGCGAAATTTGGCGATTTTTGCAGCAACAGAGCGTGTTAAATATAGATATATAAAACGCACCCGGTATTTCTCAGTGTTTCAAGTGACTTCAGATAAAGTATACGTATATGACCACTCCACTGCCACGCCCAGCTCTACAGGAATTCACAGATGAGTAGTTCTCCAACTCAAAAAGGGAGTTTTTATTTTTCTGCAACCACGTGTCACTAACCACTATTATATCACAGTCTTCTTTGGACATAGATGAAGATTCAACTATTCTCTGATTAACTTCCATTGTAAACATATACTAAGAGCCAATTTCACAAACATTAATATTTGACGGTCAGCTTGGACCAATAGAAAAAAAAATAGAAAAAGACAATATCGAAATGCAATTTGACGGAAGCTGTTAAAGCTCTCTGAATATCAGTGATTTCTATTTAAATATTGAATAAAATCGTGAAAAAACGGTAAATAATGGTACATCATAGATGCAATATTATGTCTTTGAGTCTAAGAATTGGGATAACCTTCAAATTTTTATCACTTCACAAAAGACGGTCGGTTATTTAAATGGACCAATGTAACTGTGAGAAATAATAGGTCGATTTCCTAGCTATTATATTTAATAGGATGTTTTCACTGCTTTAGACGACTGTCCATGCATGGCAATATAGTTCTGTCTCTAGATCACGTACAGGGTGTTGTACATAATACGTACCTGTAGAAATGTACTGATTATTGTTATTTTGCAAGAAAATTATATAAATCGTGTTCCAACTGGTTCATTATCTTTTGTTACATCACAAACAATTTTTGCCAATTTATGATCTAGAAATCCACACCAAACGTAAACAAACTTCTGCATTTCTGGGTCCTAAAACATCGATATTTGTAAATGTATCCGCATCCACCTATTATTCATCGTCTAGTTATTATGTCAGAATCAATAATACCTATTTAGGAAAATATATCACCATTGTCATATTTTCTTGTTGTTTCTATTATTATAACACGTCTGGGATATCAATTATTTTTGAAGTGATCTGCAGTGTTGCCGAATCGGCAAAAAAACGGAATCGGTAAATAGTGTCGTTGAATTCGGTATAAGTAAAATGCCGTCCCACGATCAGTGGTGGATCAAGGACCTTTGAGTCATGAAAAACGTCTATTACTGTAACGAGCGCGCACACAACGTGTCTTTTGAGGGCATAGTTCTATATTACAACTTGTACAATGTGCATACTGGTCGCTCTTTCAAAGTTCCTTGCAACCATTCAGGAAACTATTATTTCGATTCTTGCTTATAGGATTGTGAATATTTTTCATGACAAGCTGTCATCTCATACTTAGACAATATTTTGTTTTCAATATTTCATAGCTATTGGTTGCTAAAATTTGCTGATTGCATCTTGAAGCTCATTCGCTGTATTTGACGGACTGTTACCCTATATGTGGAGAATAACGGCCTATTAATTTGTCAATCCTGGTGAATATTGGGCAAAATAACGAAACGATTCTGATACCGACATCTGGTAAACACCAATAAAATATACAAATGTCCTATATGAGCATCGGTTTATATATAGCAGCAGCACAGTTTAGATATTTTCATTGCAGTTCAAACTACAATACTTGTACACATGCTTAGGCCCGATTTTACTATTGATCCGCGAGATCAAAATTAGGACTCCTTGATTTTCATAGTTTTCTACTGTTACGTGTCAGCGCTCGATTTTGAGGTTATGTTACAAATATCTATTTGCAGCAAATTGTTAATGCTTTTAGAAACCTAGAAATACCCAGCCTTTCTGAAGAAGAGAAAAGACTAGGAAAATCAAGCAGACCATAAAGCTGTAAATATCCCATTTTGCTATATCAGAATAAATGTCACTCGCAGAGTACGCGGTATAGCGGCACCTATACTGTATTTGACGAGTATCCATCACAGTTTGACGTTTACTGAGGTGAACAGCTGATCAGCAAGTGACATTTTTGTGTTAGTCTGCAACGTTGACAATAACGGATCAGGTATAAATCTAGTAAAACTTGTTTGTGGCGTTTTGTTTTTTGTATGCAAATGAACTTTTCTGAACAAAAGAGCCCTTAGCAAGTACAAAATGAATCTGTAGCGTACAAAGAAACAAACCAAAATTCGTATATGTCTACCTAGCGCTCACGGATCCTCAGAATTATGTGTATTGTGTCGATATGGGGAATTTTGAGATATTACTAGATAATGAGCTGTCATTCTACCGTGGTGGATACTCGTGAAATAGGGTATAGAGGATTTACGGCAGAAACAGATGTGGTTCCTAGGTGCAATATAAAAACAAACTGAGATTAATGAAAATATATTTAGTCGATTTGAGGGTAGGAACAATTTGAATTTCAAAATGACAATTTTCTTTTTGATGTGACAAATCATGATAGCATATTTGCATCATTGCCAAGCCTCAGGTGATCACTCATGACACATATTTCACCATAGAGACCACCTTTCCGTCCACCGCGTGCGTGGCTATCGATTCAGTTCCCCCTCTATGAACAGCGCTCCCGGTGAATATGACTACGAATATAAAATTATTCCCATAATATGCTGCTGAGTTTCTACCGAAACAAGCTGGCAATAGTTGGCTTTGAACCTCCCACTACATGTTTAAGCCTCTTGTATGCCTTTTAAGAAAACGTCAACCGTATCACGTTAAAAACCTGATGATAAAGTGCGGTGCTAAGCCGGCGACATGTTTAAGCGACTATAAAATCTGTTTGGGAGATATTACGCTACTAATAAATACACTTTATTAATTAACTAGATTTATCTATGCTGGCGTTGGAACGGCTTATTTATGGGGTGCTTTCAGTGAAACTCGGTGTGTTTGCAAAAATACCTTCTTAGTGACTATAAATTTCGATAATTGATTAAGAGATAAGCTTCTGGTTTTGGTATAATCATCGGTATAGTTTACGAGTACAAAACACTTCAGAAAGGTCGTGCTCAACGTCAGTTCTTCGGTGCGCGTTCAAATATTTAGCAGGCGATTTAAGAATTTGTATCTAATGAATTTAAGCAATATGAAGGGTCAATTGTGATCGGCATGCTAAACAAAAAGGTTAAGTGGATCAAGATGGTCGAACAGACCCATACAATTGGTACAAAAATTTCTCCGCTGCTTTACCAAAAGTACAGACCATCTGGCAACGCTGTTATGACTAGCCTCGCCGCTCACCTGCTACCCAGCTCCTTGTACCCAAATGATTTATTAAGCAGTTTCTAATATTTCTCTATGAAAGCTTTGATAGTTTCACGTACTATAGGGTGTACCATAATTAATGCAAGATTTGAATGTGTCGCTATGTTTGCAGTAAATTGTAGGCAGCCCTGAAAAAAGAACATTTTTTCGGCTGAGAGGAGAGGGTTATTAAAAATGCAGCATTATATGATATAAATTGAACAATATTTTAAAAGTAATGAAAGTATAGCATCCGCAGAAAATTTCTACCGCTGCCCGATATCGCGGCTTAATAACCCAGTTCTCCCTGCCTAAATTGGACGCTATGGATGTGTCCTAATTGTGCTTTCAACAAGACAGTGCCACATGCCATACAGCCAGTGAAACTATTCAGTTGCTGCATGAGACATTTCCTGGTCGTGTACTTTGCCCTTTCGGTGATCAGAATTGGCCCCCTACATCGTGTGACTTAACATAGATTTATTCTTATGGGGTTATTTAAAGCCAAAGCTCTATGTCAACAAACCCACAACCACCCGTGCATTACAAGAGAAAATTAAGCGGTGCATCAACGAAATTCAGTCTCCATCATGTAGAAAGGTCTTGTAAAAATTTCGACAAAAGATTGCGTATGTGCCAGCAAAGCCGTGGATGCCATGTGCCTGATGTGATATTCCATACATAATCCTATCCTAAGTGATTTATGGTTAAATGTAAAATAACAATCTAAAGGCTTAAAATTGTGTTTTCTGTTTAATTCAGAACTTGTGTTAATTTTGGGACTCCCTTTAGTTGTTTCAATATACATAACCAATGTTCAATAAAAAAATGGTCAGATGAAAACTACTATATACACAATATTTCATTTTGCAGTAGTTATACAATTTCTGTAACGTCAATGTACAATTTAAAATATAGATTATTATCAGTATCATTATTATTAAGGCATACCTAAAATGATGTCCGACTTACGTATGTATGATGACGTATGTCTCAATACAGGGTGTCCGCAAAGTTGGGGTTTTCCTTTTCATAAACAACTACCCTTGAAATAACAAAGGTAATGTGTAGTGAAACGAGGGCGACCAAGTAAAAAAAAATAAAGGAAAAAGTACTCACTCTCCAGTTGACGAGAAGGGCTAAGTACGTCTCTGCTCGAAAGCATACCACTCCAACAGAAAATGAAATCAGCTGATGCGCTACCGAGCAGACGCCGGCGGTGGTTCAGGCCACGAACAGAGGTAACAAATATGACCATCGTGCAGAAACCACATTGATTGTCTTACACTTAATGGCACATCTTCTAACAAGGAAGGCAAAATGTTGGGTGAAAAGTCTAGGTATTGCATCCCGTCCGAACGATTTGGGAGAATAAATGGTCCAATGAGCATACCGTTCACCATTCTGTGAAAATCTGTCATCTGTGCTTTTTAGTGCTTGCTGTTCCATACATATGTTTTGTGTGTTCCATCTCAAGTTCTTAAGATTCAGTGCTTAAGATTTTGTGCTTAAGATGTCGGACCATTTATCGTTTAGTGATGGGGAAGAACTATTGCTATTGAAGTAACGTCAACACCTGGAAGCTGTCAATAGTGTCAATCGAATAGCAGCTTGGCAACAGCACAAAATTGAGGGCAAATTGGCAACAGTGTTGAATACGCAAACAGTTCCAAAGTCGTTCGCGGTAAACGAAAATCTCGAACTAGAAAATAACTGGACATGCGCATTTGTGTAATTCTGGATGGTTCAGTTTTAGTTCCGAACTGGTTCATTTTTTTAACCGCGAACGCAATTATGATTTAATATGAAAAACCAGTCAAGTTGACAATCGTGCTTTGTTGTTCCGGGGTTGTGATTCCCTCGGATGGACTCAATCGGCAGGATGCACCTAACGATCCCCGAATCGTAAGTCAGGCTTATCGGGCATATCTGGAATTGCGAATACGGGGCACGCCGACACGCTTCAGGCAGCCAGGAACCCTCCGCTCCCGCTGGATTATTACTGGAAAGGAGGCACATAAATAATGACGAACAAGTGTTGCGGAATCCCTAAGAAAAACGATATCTTTGCTTGCAGGACCGCAATTAGGCTTCCATGTTTCACGTCGATACCGCACACTGGAGACTGCTGGTTTCAGTCATATCGAAATGAGGCACCGCAAAGCGCCATCTATCACACCAGAATTGACCGCTGCGGAAAGCGCATAGCTGCTATTCGTTGGAACCGTTAGGAATCTCAGTTTACGTTTAATAGCCCAGTCACCACGTGACCGCTAGCTGCCTGACGATTCTGGCTGTAAACAAGATGTGGTCTACTTGACATTGATTTTGGTTTCAATCATATCCAGGGTTGGACCCGTCCCATTTTAATTGAACTACACTGCTGCGCAAAATTAACCAGACAAACAAAATTTTGTTCAAATTAAATTTCAAATAACTTTTTAACCTTTGCTTCAGTTTATTTAATTTTTTCGTCAAGTTGTAGGTAATTTTATTGTCATCTCTATCGACTGTCGATCTTGTAAAAAAATTGAAAATGTTTGTTGTTGTCAGGGTGTAACTAAAAGGTGCATCTTGCCCTAAATTTCTGAACACCCTGTGGAAACATTGCATAACTGGATAATGTGTCTTCGTATAAAAATTTTAAGCCTCAACTTGTCTCAACAGTCCTTTTTTGATTCATGTTAACATCTCAATTATGGAAGAATATATGCTGTTTTGAAGAAAATCATGCGAATCATAGCCATAAACAAGAAATTGCCGGGTAAGAAATTGTTTCAATTTTATGGCATGTCAAAAGGATTCTTGTCAAGGAATACTCAACACAAATGACACCAGAACAAGTAGCGCAAGCTGTAGCTTTACAAGATGATGGTCGTCCTATTCGGTATATCGCGAAAAGGCTTGCCATTCCAGGCAATACCGTATTCGATGCGTTACAAGGATTTAGAGAAACTGGTTCTTAGTCAAGAAAACCTGGGCAGGGAAGACAGAAAGCAACAAACGCAGTCGAAGATCGGTTTCTGAGACTTCTAGCTCTTGGATAGAGGACAGTTCCTGCTACAGCTTTGACTCGAAGATTGGATGATGTTCATGGTACTAGAGTTTCACCTGATACCGTATGCCAAAGGTTGAGAGAAGGAAACCTATCATCTTGTGTACCTGCTATAGGTCCTCTATTGGATGTAGGTCATCGAATGCAGCGCTTGGTATTTTCTCGAACTCATGCAGATTGGGATACGGATGACTGAAAAAACGTTCTGTTTACAGACGAGTCTCGTTTTACGATAAATTCACCTGATGGTCGCCAAAGAGTGTGGAGAAGACATGGAGAATGCAATGCTCAAAGTTATTTCGCTCTAAGAGTGCAACTTGGTGGTGGAGGAGTGATTGTATGGGGCGGAATTTCTTTGGAAACTCGCACAGATCTTGTTTCGCTACGAGGGGGACACCTTACTGTAGACAGGTACATTAGAGAGTGTTTGGAAGAACATGTGGTTCCTCATATGCCCTTTATTGGAAAACACTTTGTCTTAATGCAAGATAATGCTCGGCCGCATATAGCCATAGTGACTAGGCAATACTTCAACGATGTTGGAATTCAAGTACTAGAGTGGCCGCCAAGGCGTCCGGATCTCAACAGCACATGTGGGATACATTAGGAAGAAGGGTTAGGTAGAACTACGGAGAATTTCAAACTGTGGCTGCGCTGGAACAGGTGCTGGTAAACGGTTGGAAGCAAATATCCCAAGACACAATAGCTCGTTTGATTGAGTGTATGCCAGAGAGAATGAGAGCTGTTATTCAAGCCCGGGGAGGAAATGCTCGTTTTTAATAACAATTTCTAATTACCAATGATGTCACTTTAATTTTTTAAGTTAAATTGTTTATGGTTATGATTCGCATAGTTTTCTTACCAATGTTGTTACTGTAATTTTGCTAACTAACTTGTCTAAGGCTATGATTTGCATGATTTTCTTCAAAACAACATATATTCTTCAATAAATTGAGATATTGACATGAATCAAAAAAGAAAAGTTAAGATTAATCCTTAGACCTCTCTTTTCTGTGCAACATATGTCGATTTTCCCCATGTATTTTCTAGTTTCGTTTGGATTAGTTATATATTCAGCCCTGTTTTGGCTTCTGGACTTCAGTTTTATTTTTAGTAGTTTATTTACAATCATATTGTTGTCCTCAACATTTTTTGCATGTTTTCTTGTTGAAAAAGGTGGTAACAGTCTAGAGGCTTAAAATGTTTAACAGTGGGATCATTTCTACAAGTGTATTTATTAGAAGAAATGTGCTTTCTAGGCATATCTCGCAAAGATTATGTTCGATTTATGAAATATTCAAGCTTCCGGTACATTTTGATGGTCATTCGTTAGTAGTGCTTGTCTAACATGGGGTGATTTGTAGTAGAAGAAGCTACTAAGACAAAAGCGAAAGACAGAACCTCCTCTTAGGCCCGACTCGATGGATCAGATTTGTTCATTCGATCAATTTTAGAAGATGTTTTTGAAGTAATAGATCTAAGGAAGGCCCATAATATACCAAGAAATTCTTTAAGAACCACCTATTTCAGCTACAAACACATATTTTTTTTTTGTTTGATACCAGAAGCAAAACTTGTTGCTAGGGTAGCAAATTCTACCAATCGGAAGCAAGTACCTCATCCACGTGATAAATTCTAGGATCAAACAGAAAATTATCAAAAACACCTGAGAAATTTAAATGAGGCTATATCGGTTTTTAATAAGGTAAAGGTTTCAAATATTCCTCAATCAGCTTCCAGTCTAACACGTTTTTCTCTACCTAGGTTTGTAGCAGATTAGTGAAATAAGATCACTGATTTTTTCAGTGCTGTACAAAATGCTGCTTAATAATTTCTGTGAAGACATAGATTAGATTACAGAATACCCGCATCGGGAGAATATTCCATTAACTTGGATACCTTCCTTGCCAAGCGAATACCCTGTAATGTCCGGTGTTCCTCAAGGATCTAATTTGGGGCCTCTGTTACTTATTATGTTCTTAAATGATATTTCTGAAGTTATCGATGTCGATCTTCTTATATATGCTGACGATATGACACTTTTCTGTAGAGTCTCCAACATTGACGATTGTCGTCGCTTGCAATCCAACAATGTAAGGGTTGACAACTGGTGTCATGAAAACAGACTGGTTTTGAATGCTGCTAAGTATCACGTTTTGTTGTTTACTTTAAAAACAGGGGTAATGATGTATGAATATAATATTGGTGACAGGAAACTTGACAGACCTAATACAATTAATGACTTGGGAGTCACATATGACAGAAAACTTTCCTTCTCCTATCACATCGAAAATGCTGTTGTGGCTGCATTAAAGGCGTATGGTTCTATTATGAGAAATACTGGTGATTTCCACAACTCCTTTACACTGAAAATACTGTACTATGCTTATGTAAGATCTAAGATTGAGTATGCGTCCCTGGTATGGTATCCTCATCATCAAATATACAGGGTGTCCCAGAAGTCTACGTCAAGCCGAAACCGGGTGATAGGCAAAGTCATAACAGCTATCAGAAAAATATTTAAAAGTTGAGCAAAGTTTTACTTTGGAACACTTGGTTGGGAAATAAGTGGCAATTTTTCCTGAACGAGAAAAGTTGGCAGTAAGGTTGAGACACCAGTTTGAAGATGCATTATTCATCATTACATTGTAAAAATAAAATCCAAAAAAAGTTAATATTTGTAGTAACAGGAGTTGACAGACTGCCGTAGGGTGTGAAATTTCTATATCTTTTCAAAGACCTATAATTTTCAAAACACATACACAAAATTTTTTCAAATATTTTTCTGATAGCTGTTATGACTTTGCCTATCACCCGGTTTCGGCTTGACGTCGACTTCTGGGACACCCTGTATATTGACCGCTTAGAATCCGTTCAAACGAAGTTTTTAAAATACGTCTCATACAAAGCTGACGGGATATATCCTGCTATTATAGTGAGTTGATGGTGAGACACAAAATCTATAATTTAGAGAGCAGACGCAAAAATAATTCACTTAGGTTCACTCACAAGCTCATTAATGATATTATTGACTCCAGTGTCATCTTAGAACAACTTAACTTCTCAGTTCCTAGATTAGCGTCAAGAACTAGTTCAACTTTTTACTTAGCTAGGCCTAGGACTGACATACTTAAGTTTTCCCCTATCTATGTAATGTGCCGTAATTATAATTAAGTTAACAGTGTTTTAGATATATTTTCGTTTTGTGCGACTTTGGGAGACATTAATGCTTATTTTCGTTAATCCTTGCCGGTGTGATTGTTGAGTGCTGGGTAGGTAAAGCTACAACGCTTTTTTCCTCGCAGTTCTGTTTTGAGTTTTTATTGCAGCGTTTCAACTAGCTTACTAAAGAATCAATGTAGCATCGGACTAAAAGAGACACTAGATTTTTTCATATTAACCTTATGAAAAAGCTTTGGTACGAATATGTTCTATTTTTTCCTTAAAAATAATTGGATTTGGTACTTGCTTTTTGGAAGTCGTTGTCAGGATGCTTTCCACTGAAAAGCTGACACAAAATACACACTTTGATGACCAAAGAAACTTGTGTGAATATATGAGGACTCCAAGAACAACGAAAAACTCTCCTATTGGGCCTGTGTTAATCCTAGGAATTTTTGTTATTGTGCAAAATTACTCAAAATAGATCCAATAGTGTCTGTGATATGTGATATTGAAGATTCTGCGCGTGAAGGTAAATTCTTGATAAAATTAACTTTAGAAGTTTTTGTTTTTAGATATGAAAAGGTCCATACTACCTTCGACTCTACTATATTCATTTACCCAAGGAACGCCCTATTTATAGCATAGAATATTTGATATCTTTGTTTCTCAATGACTTGCAATTACACACATGCTCAAAATCTAAGGATATAATAAGCATTGCTATATACTATAATTAATTTTATTTTTAAATTTCATTATAACCGTGGAAAACGTTTATTAAGATAAGTAGTAACTAAAATAACCTAATACATCGGCAACTTAAGTGATTTCAATGAAAGAAATTCTGATTATTCAAAACGTATGAAAATTTTAAAAGTATATTGTATTAGAAAAAAAAACAAAGAAGAGTTTAATATGGAATGTGGCCTCGTCGTGCATTTATGTTGGCTCTACAACGCCTTTCCATACTCAGTTTTTTTTTTTTATACTCCAACTACCACGAAGGCCTGAGGCCTAAGCACCCATTGGGTACCGTGGGGCTATGGGGGATACATGGGAAAGGGGGGACGCCACACGGACTCTGGCGAGGGAACACGTGTGCATGCAACATGCACACATTCTGGCTCCGCCTACGAGAACCGCCGGGTGGTACCTCCGCGTTCGACAGTCAGAGACCATCTACCACCTACGGACAATCACAACATCCATGGCCAAGAGAAACATTTCTCCTGGAGACGGGAATTGAACCCGCACAGCGCACGGCGACTGGTCAGGAGACCGAAGAGTCTACTACTGCGGCCACCGCTGCTGCCTAAAACAAACACACAACATCAGTATCAAGTTATCCAAATCTTAGAGGTAGGCATCTCCAAGGCCTTCTGCTGACTACCTTCTCCCAACCTTCTATAGATGGTATGTCTTGAAACACTCACATGCTGAGCATTGCGCAGATGGTTAGTTAATTGAGGAGCAGATATACTGTCGTTTCTTCGAGCTTCCAGTTGAACATATCGGTCGATACGAGGAGTTGTCATCCTTGGACGACCCAAATGCCGTTCTCGTGTGTTTCCAGTCTCACGATAACGATTCGAGAGGCGCGAGATGACGCTCTGAGTAGTTTCCATAGCATTTGCGACATCAACTTGAAGCATGCCAGCTTCAAGCATTACCACAGCTCTCAACATCTCATATTTGAAAGATCACTAAAAGCACGTTTGCAGAACAACAATTGATCAAATACTGTACATACTCGGAATCGCTTTTTATTGTATATTCTGATAATTTTGTTTTGTTTACCTTTAACTCTTTTTTATCTTTTTTTAAGGTGAAACTAACGAAGTGTCCTATTCTGCTTACATTGATAGTGATTTTTCAAGAGGTATAGGGTTTGATTTTCAAAACACACAAAAAATTTGAAAAAACGATTAAATCTTTATTTGAGTCGATAGAACGGTCGATATAATTTAATATTTAAAGATTATTTCATGTAAATGTTGGCCGCGGCTCCGCTTTGGATGGCCCATGCGCAAGGTCCAATTTTGGCACACTCTCTCCAACATATCGGCCGGTATCTCACGAATAAATGCTTCAAAATTGGCTTCCCGTGCGTCAATCGTTGCTATTTTATCCCTGTAGCCTTAACATGGCCCCACAAGAAATAGTCCAACGGCGTTAAATCACACGATCTAGGCGGCCAATTGACGGGCCCCAAACTTGAGATAAACTGTTCACCGAACTCGCCTCTCAATAGGGCCATTGTTTCGTGTGCGGTGTGGCATGTGGCACCGGTTGTTGAAACCACATGTCAGCCAAGTCCAGCTCTTCCATTTTGGGCAAAAAAAAGTTTGTTATCATCGCACGGTAGCGCTCGCCATTCACAGTTACGTTCCGGCCATTGTCGTCTTTGAAGAAGTACGGCCCGATGATGCCACCGGCCCATAATCCACACCAAACAGCGATTTTTTTGGTAGCTCTTGCAATGCTTGTTAACGTACCCATTCAACCAGACATAAGCTTCCTCGCTGAACATAACTTTTTGATAAAAATGTGGATCTTCCTCCAACTTTGCCAGCGCCCATTCACCAAATTGGAAACGTTGTGGGAGGTCGTGTGGCTTCAATTCGTGCACCAGCTGTATCTTATAAGGTTTTACACCCAAATCCTGTCGCAAAATTTTCCACGTAGTGGAGTAACACAGGCCCAGTTGCTGCGAACGGCGGCGAATCGACATTTCACGGTCATCACTAACCCTGGCGGATACAGCCGCAATATTTTCTTCAGTCCTCACTCTACGTCTGGGTGTTGGTGGTTTAATGTCCAATAATATAAACTGGGTTCGAAATTTAGTCACAAGCTCCCGAATAGCTCCCGCAGTAGGCCGACCAAATTGCCCATAAATTGGAAGCAGTGCTCGATGCTCTCTCTTAACCGAGCATGAATTTTGATAGTAAAATTCAATAATTTGCAAGCGTTTTTCGTTCGTAAGTCGATTCATGGTTAAATTATAGACCAAACTGAACAAGTTTGACAATGACACAAGACACGATTCACGCGTCATCTGTCAAAAACAGTGTTGCCAAAAAGATACTAGCAAAAAAATCACCCATTAGTATGGTGTTACACTGCCCAACCTAGTTTAAGCTAAATAATCAATTATTGAGTATTGGATATCTCTAATATCCCTAGATTTTGAGCATGTGTGTACGTTACTTCCGTGACATATTGATTTTGGATTCAAAGATCCAGAACTGTCGGATCGTTTGTCGCATCTATTGCTCTTTCGTGTTCAGGTTACATAGCTCTTTTTAAAGAAATGCTTTCTTAGATTATCACATAAGGAAAATGAACCGCACTAACCTGACCTGTAAGGCAACCTTTTAAGCAGTAAATTATATATTCAATATGCTTATCCAAGTAACTCTGCCGAATGCCGACTCCGATCCTGTTTACAAGAAAGCATGTGACATAGGGGAAACTCCAGTAATTGGGTGATATTTTATTCTGTTGTGTAGGTCATCTGAATGGGCGGTGTATTTATATTACTTACTTTACCATTGTCTTAGCTGCTTGCACTATCTTACAAGGATAAAGATATGTATCTCCATTGTGACGTTCAACGCGTAGACAACATTTGTCATTCTGTGAGGAGACTAGACCAAGGCCCAATTTTACCAACATTAATATTTGATGGTCTCTTGGACCAATGCGAAAATAGCTTATCGAAATGCAATTTGACAGAAGCTGTCAAAGGTCTCTGAATATCAGTGATTTCTATTGAAATGTTGAACAAAGTCGTGAAAAAATATTATAAATAAGGGTACATTATAGATATAATATTATGTCTTTGTGCTTTAGAATTAGGCTAACCTTCATAGAATTTCCAGTTTCACAAAAGACGGTCAGTTATTTAAGTGGATCAATGGGAATGCGGCAAATAATAGGTCGATTTTCTAGCTATTATATTTTTTAGGATGTTTTCACAGTTTGTGACGACTGTTCATGCATGGCAATCTAGTTTTGTCTGTATATGACGTACAGGGTATTGTTCAAAATACGTACCTGTAGAAATGTACCAATTTTTGTTAGTTTGCAAAAAAAAATTATATAAAACGTATTCCAACTGGTTCATCATATTTTGTTACATCAAAAACAATTTTTGTCAATTTATGATCTAGAAATCTACACCAAATGTAAACAAATAGGACATTCTGCATTTCTGGTTCCTAAAACATCGATATTTGTAAAAGTATCCGCATCCACCTATTATTCATCGTCTAGATATTATAAGTCATAATCAAAAATACCTATTTATGATTACATATCTCCATTGTTTTATTTTCTTATTTCCATTATTATAACACGTCTGAGATATCAACTGCTTTTAATTAAAGCTAACTAGTTGCACATCTGCAGTGTTGCAAAAAAACGGAATCGGCAAATAGTTTCGTTGAATTCGGTATAAGGTAAATGCCGTCCCAAGATCAGTAGTAGATCAAGGACCTTTGAGTTATGAAAAACATCTATTATTGTATTGAGCGCGCACACATGTTTTTTGAGGGCATAGTCCTATATTACAACTTCTACAATGTGCATACTGGTCGTTCTTTCAAAGTACTTTGCAACCATTCTGGAAACTCCTTTTTCGATTCTTGCTTATAGTATTGTATATATTTTTCTGTTTTACCCTTGAACGCCTCTCATTTGCATGCATGCATGCATCCATACATACATACATATATACATACATTCATACATGCATACATACATACATACATCATACATACATACATACATACATACATACATACATACATACATACATACATACATACATACATACATACATACATACATACATACATACATACATACATACATACATACATACATACATACATACATACATACATACATACATACATACATACATACATACAGGCCGAGCTAATAAAAGCGTGCTAAAAATGGGAAAGTGCAATGTCGTTCTTAAGAAGTCATTTAGCATTTCAGGTAGGACTCCACTTGAGCGTCGCTCATGCTGAGAGCCCTGATTTAATAACAACAGTTTGATAACATACTGCGGGTTAAGAATTGGTGATGGTTCTCTGAGATATGAATGATACAGAGGCAAGTACTCTGAAGCCGTCACAAAGTGATGTACAGAAACCAGTAACTACTAACATTTTATCTGACTAATATGTTCAGACAGATTGATTGATTAATACAAACAACTTGAACTTCTTCAGATCCTCATCGGTCCTGCTAGGCAACCAAACCATTTTTTGTAGTAAACATATCTGGTCCAGTGTGTACAAGTAAGACATTCTCTTGACTCTGTACTGGTTTTTACTCTAATGAATCAACACGATGTAGGTTATTATTTATTGCATATGAAAGTATAATTAATTGTAATGATTTATTGAGTTGTTCATTCGTCTAGAGAGCATGAATGTCGATAATTTTTTCATCCGGCTATAACAGCGTTTATGTTTTAAATGGAATACATTACCATAACTTGTTGCGAAACTTTCATGATGGTCAATTGTATTGAGTGAATGCAGTACGGACGACAATTAAGTTAATGTAAGGTGATATCGATGATATCCGGTAACTCTTCTTGAAAGGTCGTGTCCTATGTCACACATATTCATTGCAATCCATTGCATGTTCTCCTGAAGTTTCTATACAGTGTGAGTCTTCATAAAGTGCACATATCAAAATCAGGGAAACTACACTCTATTTCATCGACGGATGAATCATCAAAAAAACATGAATTTGATTTTTTATGAATATATGAATATTTTAAAATTTTCAGTAGCAGCTTCTAACCATATTGAAATAACTCGTTACAACTTTTAAACTAAATGTCCTATCATATTGGAATACATTTTGTAGTGAATGCTGGTAAAAGGACGTGTCTGAAAAGTGAAGAATTCCAGGAAAAGTAATGACATCCATTTAGAATAAAGAAAATTGTGATGAAAATCTGTAGTTTTTATTTTTCGAAATTTTCCTAACAAAATTATTTTAGGAATGATTTTTTAGCTAAATAATAATTTTTTTAAATAATTTTAAAAATTAGTTTTTATTTTTCGAAATTTCTCTAACAAAATTATTTTAGGGATGATTTTTTTAACTAAAAAATTTTTTTTTAAATAATTTTAAAAATTAGTTTTATTTTTCGAAGTTTCTCTAACAAAACTATTTTAGGAATGATTTTTTAGCTAAATAATAATTTTTTTTAAATAATTTTAAAAATTAGTTTTATTTTTCGAAATTTCTCTAACAAAATTATTTTAGGAATGATTTTTTAACTAAATAATAATTTTTTTTAAATAATTTTAAAAATTAGTTTTTATTTTTCGAAATTTTCCTAACAAAATTATTTAAATAGTGACTATTTTAGCCACTTGTAATTTTTTAAATAATTTTAAAAATTAGTTTTATTTTTCGAAATTTTCCTAACAAAATTATTTTAGGAATGATTTTTTAGCTAAATAATAATTTTTTTAAATAATTTTAAAAATTAGTTTTTATTTTTCGAAATTTCTCTAACAAAATTATTTTAGGAATGATTTTTTAGCTAAAATAATTTTTATTAAATAATTTTAAAAATTAGTTTTTATTTATCATTTTTTAATAAGTAATTTTCGGTAAAGCTTTTCTTTTATTTTACTTGCTATTCCCCTAACAAGCAATTTTTGATAAAGCTTTTCTTTTATTTTACTTGCTATTCCCCTAACAAGCAATTTTTGATAAAGCTTTTCTTTTATTTTACTTGCTATTCCCCTAACAAGCAATTTTTTTCATCATTTTTACAATAATTTCAAATTTTCTATAAATATCGTCCCTTGTACTCTACCTTTTTTTATTTGTAAGTTATTCCACATGTTATAAAACAGCCCATGCGCATCGTCTTGCTAGGCACCATTGTTTATCATGTAGATACCTTTTTTTGGTGATTCAATGTAGAGTCGCGCGGGCTGAAGTACGAGTGGGGAGGCGGGCCCAGTTGAAAAACAATTGAATGTTGGGCAGTTAGGCAGCTATTTGTGTTTCTCCTGCCAACTTTATCAGTTTCGTTTGCGTATCCCAGAAATCGGTTTGGCGCATCTTGAGGAAAGCAGGGTTGCATCCATACCATTATCAAAGAGTGCAGCACTTGCATTAAGATGTGGATTGGCGTCCAAGGTGCGTTATGTCTACATGGATTTTAATAAAAACAAGAGACAATCCTGAATTCCCGAAAACAATTCTGTGGACAGATGAATCTCAATTCACGAGAGACGGCATCGTGAACTGTCGTAATTTACATAAGTGGTGCCCAAAAGATGAAAACCCCTTGGCTGAAAAGGGCTTCGACATTTCAAGTGTGGGCCGCACTGATTGACAACTGGCCTTGCTGTTGGAAGAAGTGCCGCTGCAAACCCGTCGAAGAATGATGCTTCAAATGGATGGATGTCCTGCCCATTACTCGCTGATTGTCAGGTATTTTCTTAATGAAAATTATCCAGGCCGCTGGTTCCCCAGATCTCACACCTCTCGACTACTTTTTATGGGGGACAATGAAACAAAGGGTGTACAGTAGTTCCATAAACAGCGAAGCGGAACTTGAAGAAAGAGTTTTGCGTGTTGCAAACGAAATCAAAAATGATCCCGAGATGATTCGTAGGGCAACTCATCAAATTTCACTTCGCGCTACAATGTGTTTGCAGCCATTTTGAACATTTGATGCATTAAGCCAAAATGATTATCCTATAGACAAGTCTATTTGATTTTATTAGTTGAAGATAATGAATGATTCATGTAGGTTAATACTGTTGTTTTATTCCCACTCTGGCGTTGAACTGAGTTCACTGCTCTTTGAAACGCTGATTTAAAAACTTGTATCTAAGTAATAAACTTGCAATTTTTTACCATTAGGAAGCTAATAACATGTAGACTAACTTAACACTTAAAAAAAGTAGGGTAAATAGGACAATTTTTATTGAAACTTAGCAATTGTTTTAAAAATCATTGAAAAAGTAGTGAGTTTCGGCATATTTCTCTTTATTTTAAATTTATAGCATTTAATTTCGTGGAAATTTTCACTTTACTGGTACGGCCTATTATTTGCAATCACTACAAAATGTATTCCAATATGATAGGACATTCAGTTTAAAAGTTGTAACGATTTATTTAAATAGGGTTTGCAGCTGACTCTAAAAATTTTAAATAATTCATAAAAAATCAATTATTGTTTTTAATTTTTTTTTATAATTTTTCCGTCAATAAAATAAGGTGTAGTTTCCTTGATTTTGCTATGTGCACTTTATGAAGACTCACACTGTATAACATGTTCGAAAAATAGACGGAGATATTTTAGAGGTTGACCCCTTGTTAAAAACTATAAAAAAAGGTCCTATAAACATGGGTCCGGAAATGCAAAGGTTTCAAGATACAGGGTAATACATTTAAAAAAATATATTGATTTATTGAAAAATATTCACTCGATTCTGTTGAAATTTGGCAATATTATTTGCTGTATAAAGAGGCTAATTTTGCCCTAAATAGATCACAATTATCTGGTCCAGTGGTATACCGGGAAGCACATTAGTGAATAATATTGGCAAAAAAATGAATGCCACTGCCTTTTTGTAACTTCAATATTAGTTGTTTGATTGAGCATCGAAAATACAACTTCTTTGAAAATTTTGTATAAGTACTTAATGAAGCATAATAAGTAAATGATAAAAATCTCAAAATGATTGCACTGCTTTAAAGCCCTTTGACCTTTAATAATGTGTGGATGCACCCTGATGTGCTACGCATTCTCCAACGCGCCTAGGCATGCTTCTGATCAGGTGGTCAATGTCCTCCTGTGGTATCTCATTCCAAGTAACCACCAACTCCTCTTGAAGTGCTTCTAGAGTCTGCGGAGGACGTTGCAAATTGAGCAATCTCCTACCCATCATATCCCACACGTGCTCAATTGGGGATAAGTCGGGAGACCTTGGTGGCCATGGTAACAATGTGACATCATTATGTTGAAAGAAGTCTATTGTGACTCTTGCAACATGTGGTCGGGCATTATCTTGTTGGAAAGTTGGATCTGCCAGGGTGTCAAGATAGGGTAAAAGATGGGGTTCTAGAACTTCCTGGATATAACACGCGTTCATGTTACCTCTGATGAAGATTAAAGGTGACCTGGAACCATAAGCTATAGCACCCCAAACCATAACTCCAACAATGTGATGAACATGTCTTTCAACAAAAAACTGTGGATTCCTCCTTTCACCACGTCGCCTTCTAACCCTGGCACGACCATCGTGCATGCCTAAACAAAATCGAGACTCGTCACTAAAGACAATACTGTTCCATTCCTGATCCCAGAGTGACCGTTGTCTGCACCACTCAAGGCGATTACGTCGGTGTTCTCGAGTTAAAGGGAGGACCCAGTGTGGCCGGTATGAAAACAAGCCAAAACTTCTCATTCGTCGGTAAACACTTCGCATGCCAATAGGTCTTCCGTGTTCTGCAAACCATTCATTTGCAATGGACCTGGTAGTGGAGAAACGGTCCCTTAAGGCCAATAATCTTAGGCGGCGATCTTCACGGTCTGTTGTTCTACGGCGGCGTCCAGTGCCCCTTGCTCTTTGCGTACGGCCTTCTCGAAGCCATGCCTGACAACACCTAACCACAGTGTCTACACTTCTTTGCACTCTAACTGCAATTGCCCGAAAAGAAAGTCCAGCTTTCCGAAGTCCCACTATACGGCCCCTATCAAACTCACTAAGTTGACGAAATCGTACAGGTCTCCGTACTCTAGGCATCGTAACCGATCGTAAAGGATGTCAAGAACCAAAATCCGCCAACGTTGATTCTTTACTGCGGCTGAAATATTCATTTTAAGAGCGTTAAAAAAAACAGTATAAAAACCGGAATGTCCAACTGATAAGGCTGAAAATTGTTTCACTTGTTATTTACAGTAAGATAAATACATTCACCAACTTTTATTGAAATAAAACCATTTAAACTGGGTGTTCGGATTTATATGTCACTTATAGTATATAGTATATAGTATATATTGTTCGTTTCTCACTTAGTTTTCGAGAAAAAAATAAAAACCGTTTTATTGCATGTCACTGTCGCAAGTGCCTTGGAAAACAAAAGATCGGGAATAATTTTTTTTAGGAGAGACTGTTATTGCAACTTTTCCAATAGGTACCATGTCATAAAGTACCCTACAACAAATGTTGGAAATGTCCACCATCCATTTCCGTACACTTTCTCACTCGATGAAACGACGAACTCGAGCAAAAATTCGAGGTCGAGGTTTTTTAATTTTATCACCCTGTATCTGCATTTCCGGACCCATGTTTATCGAAACCTTTTTTTCATATTTTCCAACACGAAATCACCTTCTAAAGTATCTCCGTCTTTTTTTCGAACAGCCTGTACATCTGCTGTCTAGTAGTAGTTAAAGAAAATCTTAGCGGGTCTGAAAGTTCTGGAATTAAGCTCAGATTATCTATAACTGGTGTTTCACTCTGTAAGTCTGAATAACACCCACAACCACTGCTTTGTTTTCCGATTCCGCAATCGATTCATATTTCAATCTATGTTTCTTTATAAATCTAACATTTCCCGCTTTTGGGCTCTCTGTATTCCAATTGCATTCATCGGTTTCCAGTTTTCTGGAAATCTAGCTATAAACTTCCCGATTTTCCTTTCAGATATCGTCAGCGGTCCTTGTATTCGCATTCCCGTCTTTACTCAGCATTTGTGTCGACATGGGATTTCCAGCACGACCACCTCGGAAGCAGGCGATTTCCGGAAAATTCGAATTAGGAAATACATGGTATAGATGCGTATAAAGATATTAAAATTGTAACTACCTCGTGAAACTGATAAATGGAGGTCTATTCTACCAGTGCATGTATATCAACAAGATCGCTCTAATAATATAATGGGGATTCAAATTGAGTTTCCACATTACAAATATTTTTTTTAAACGCCAAAGTGCCCTTTCTAACGTCGAAATATAAACAAAACCGTCATGGAATAATATACGACCGAACAACGTGTTAAAATTATTCAAGCCTATAATGAAAACGGCCGATCAAGGAAGAATACATTTCGTGCATTACGTGAATTTTTTGGCGCACAAAATCGGCCTTGTGAGAGGACAATTTGTAATTTTGTGCAAACATTCGAGCAAACTGGATCCATCGCCATCATCAAAACCCCTAGGCATGCTCGTAGAGGTTGGTCGGAACACAATATTGCTATTGTTGCCGAAAGTGTGGCCGCAAATCCAAGAACATCGATTTGTCATCGATCGCAGAAACTGGACCTTACCTATTCCACTATCCAGCAGATTTTAACAAAAGATTTGAAGTTTCACCCATAATAACACAGGAATTGAAGCCTAGGTCACACATCAGGAAGAACGATACAATTACTGCGCGGCAAGTTTCCAGGTCGCGTTAATTCACGTAACGGCGATATCAATTGGCCACCGCGATCCTGTGATTTAACCCTCTTAGGCCCAATTTTACCAACAACAGTCCGTTATTCTCCACCTATAGGGTAACAGACCATCAGATACAGCGAATGAGCTTCAAGTTCGAATCAACAAATTTTAGCAACCAATAGCTATGGAATGTTGAAAAGAAAATACTGTCAAAGTATGAGATGACAACTTGTCATTGAAACATCACCAGCTTATGGAATATTAAGAAATTACATATAATTCAGTAGAAATTTTAAGAAATCTTTGATTTTTGAATTAAATTCAAGTTTTAATTTCTATTGTTGATTTTTTATTTATGTTTATATTATTTTCTACAATTGCTCGTTTCCAAACATTCATTAATTTACTTGCCGTTCATCAAAACCATTATGGCACCTTAGATTGATATTCCCACAAAACCATTAAGGTTTTTTGATATCCATACGTCCATAAAGTTGAATATTTTTCGTTGTTCAGGAACTGAACAAACATCCACACTATATTCACAGCGATTAAGAAATTCCCAAATATATGTCCTAAAGCTACCAGCAAACCTATAAAACCTGCAAAAAAACTACAAATTTGCCATATTTTTCTTTTTTCACGAGTACACATTCTAGGTTATATTTATATTAGACATTATTTGAATACAGCTGATTATTGCATTGACACGTCTTACACATATTATCTGTTTTAGGATGGAGAGGACATAATGTTTTTATTGCTTTGAAGAAATTCATTAACCCATAAATTAATAAATGATTACTATTATGACGGAAAGGAAGATGAGGAACTAGATGGAATGTATTTTATATTCTATTTTCTTGAAAAATACAGACAAATCCACACTATACAACAGGTGTGTAAGGATAACTTTCAATATATTGAAGCTGGTAAATTCGAGAGTGCCATGCATTAACAACGGATTGTTAAATGTAAACCTGTAACATATACCAAAATACATGAAAGTAAAGTTGTCCTGTTTTTTCTATACAAAAGCATCATGTTGAAATCAAAAAGTGGTCTTGTTTATAATACAGTCGAATTTTCACGATTTTATTCAATATTTCAATAGAAATCAATAATATTCTTCTGTCAAATTGCATTTCGATAAGGTATTTTCCCATTGGTCCATAATATTAATGTATGTGAAATCGACCCTTAGATTATTTTCCTTGAAGGTATCTCAAGAGCAAAGTCTACAAGAATAACCCGAACACAATTGCGGAGCTGAAACAGGAGATCAGACGCGAAATGAGAAACATATGACCTGATTTGTGAGACAGAGTAGTCGAAAATTTCTCTAAACGGATTACGTCATGCCACATGAGCCGCTTAGGTCATTTACTTGATTTCATCTTTCATGCATAATTTTAATGAACTACCCTGAAAGGACAAATACATGTTTTGTTATAATTTTCAATTTCTTCTTTTTTTTAAATACTTTTAATGTGGAAACCCAATTTGAATCACCTATTAGTCTCATACATATTACTATCAAGAACTCCTAAGAATAACTTTTTTTGCTGAAATCCTTTTCAACTTCATGGAAAGAACATAGCATGAAGATTCACTGTACAGCTTGTCCTAGATTGGCATCTCTATACATGGATCTCGGCTCCTATTATACCTACAGCAAAGGTGGGGGAAGTTTTAGAGAAAACTTAGTGCATTTGATAGCCGTCTTCAGATTTACGATCGGCCAATTGCTTTTGAAAATATCACGGAAAAAACGAAAATGGCGGAATTTTTTTTGCCAGTAAATCCAAAGCGGTTAATTTGACAGCTGTCAAAATGCGACATTGTTCGGACATTTTTTAATGCAAAATAGAGTGTATGACATGTCAACTTTCATTTTTCTTATGGCCGCCATATTGGATTTTTCGATTTTTGAAAAGAGCATACAATTTCCAGCATAGTGATGTCTCACAAATGCATAAAAAATTGGAATATCATCGAAATATCATCACATGTAATGTTTGTTTGTTTGTATGTTTCAGATTTATTTAGCATTAATGCTGCAATGTCCATAATATCCATATTACACAGTATATCACAAAATATACACGGTGTCCGCAAAGTTGGAGTTTTCCTTTACACGACGTGTAGATCTTGAAAACATAAGCAATTTTTCTTAGTACCATATACACCAATGTCTTAAGGGAACCGAGATAAAGGGCTCTGCAACATCAAAAATATCTGAATACCGTCCTGTAGCCGCAACATCACCGACTGGTACAAGGTCACTGACTCAACCCGATGACAGAACTGGGTCGGGGTCAGTATGTCAGGTCAGTATGCAACCTTCCACCGACGGTTACGGTCATGCGTGTAGAGATAATCGCGTAGACGAGAATCCCTCAACAAGCACTAGAGACGTGGCTAGAGAAGTGCAAGTATCAAAAACTAAAGTGTGGCAAACGCTGCGTGAAGAGGGGCTGTATCCGTTTCACGTCCAACGTGTACAAGCCCTTTAACCTGACGACTTTCCAGCAAGAGTGCGGTTTTGTGAGTGGTTGTTGCATCAACATGACAATAATCCAGACATTTTGAAGTGCATATTGGTGACAGACGAATCTACGTTCACGCGTAATGGGGTGAATAACTTTCACAACACTAATGTTTGGTCATTTTCAACAAGCATTTTCGGTGAATGTTTGGGCTGCCATGGTGAACGGTATGCTCATTGGACCATTTATTCTCCCAAATCGATTGGACGGAATGCAATACCTAGACTTTTTACGCAACATTTTGCCTTCCTTGTTAGAAGATGTGCCATTAAGTGTAAGACAATCAATGTGGTTTCTGCGACTGCTCGGTAGCGCATCGGCTGATTTCATTTTCGTTTGGAGCGGTATGATTTCGGGCAGAGACGTACTTAGCCCTTCTCGTCAACTGGATAGTGAGTACTTTTTCCTTTATTTTTTTTACTTGGTCGCCCTCGTTTCACTACACATTACTTTTGTTATTGCAAGGGTAGTTGTTTCTGAAAAGGAAAACCCCAACTTTGCGGACACCCTGTATTATGTCTTTGTAAAAAATTTCACTACGATGAATTCTGGTTTTCCATGAGATATTTTTTCAATTTCCTTTTGAACATTTTCAAACTGACACACATCTTGATATCATTACTTAATGTATTAAATTCGTACAGTCGCTCTTAAAATACTGACTTGCTCGTTATATTGCTACTGCAGTTTTGTAAATGAAAGTATAGTTCCGCTAGTAGAATAATTGTGGCACTCATTGTTCAATACAATAAAATTTTCTAAGTGATTTGGTAGAAGATGATTTTTTAATTAGAATATGAAAATGAAAGCCAAGTAGGCTATGAAATTTTTGATATTTAACCATTGTAGTTCTTTCAGCATTAATTTATTCTCGTATATTTGTTTTTATTTAAGATGATTCTCATAGCTTTATTTTGTAATATTTGTAATTTTGAAAATACAGTTTCATTTGCAGTGAACAAAATAGTGTAACAATATATCAAATGAGGAAGAATGATAGTGCTGTACACATTTTTTTTAGAATAAACGCTTAGGCTATGAGAAATTCTATAAAAGTAATTTATTTTTTTGGATATTTTTGAAATAATATATTCATAGTGCCCTTCAAATTTTAATTTACTGTCTACGTATATGCCCAAATATTTAAATGATTCGATTGACACAATGTTTTCATGATTAATTGTAAGATTTATCACATTTTGATCTAAAGATTTTCCTATTAGCATATATATTGTTTTATTTGTGTTTAGTTTAAGTTTATTTACATTTAACCAATTTATTACGCTTTTCATATCATTATTTAACAGCTCTATTGAAGTTTCAATGTCTTTATTTGATATACATATATATATATATATATATATATATATATATATATATATATATATATATAATAATGTATCATCAGCAAATAGTTGAATTTTGCAGTTTTGTAAGGTATCAGGAATATCGTTAATATTTAAAATAAATAGTAATGGAACTAATTTGCTACCCTGTGGCACACCTACCGAAATGTTATTAATGTTTGATAATGTATTGCCAATTTTAGTTCTTTGACTTCTATTGATTAAATAATTTTGTAATCAAATGAATACTGAACCTTGAAATCCATAGCAATGCAGTTTCGTTAACAAATTCTCCCCGTCAATAGTCTCAAATCCTCTCTTGAAATATAAGAACAGCTTTTTTTCATCCATATTTCGCCTCCATTCTTCTACTACCATTTGAATTGCTGTTTCAGTAGAATCCTTTTTTCTGAATCTTGCTTCAAATTTTGTCACTATCTTATTTTCTTCAACATATTCAATGACTTGTTCATATATGATTCCTTCTAAGAGCTTCTCGACATCTGGCAGTCCATTAATTGGCCGCATGTTTGTATATAACTCAAAATTTTGCACTTTTGGAACAGGAGTAATTGTAGAACATTTTAATTTTGAAGGAAATTCGCCATACACTAAACAGTGTGTCACTAACAATAGGAACCTCTCTCCAATAATGTTGAAACATTCCTTCATAACCATTTTTGAAAGATGTTAACTAGGATTTCTATTCGATACCAGGTAAAAGTCAGACCTTACTCGGCAGCCTCTGGCGTGCCTCAAGGAAGCACGGTTGGGCCCCTTCTCTTTCTAATTTTTATCAACACTTTGCCTAAATGTATTAAAAACTCATTTTGTGTAATCTTTGCAGACGATTTTAAAATATTCAAGCAGATATCCTCATTGGCTGACTGTATCAAACTACAAGAAGACCTCAACTCGATATGTAACTGGTTTGTTGATAACAAAATGTTTCTTAATCTTGAGAAGTGCTGCACTATAACATATGCTAGAAAAGCAAGCCCTCTTATCTTCAACTATTTCTTGTCCAACCACACCTTAAAGAGGTGCAAGGAGATTAAGGACCTGGGGGTTTACATGCAGTCCGATTTGAAGTTTACTACACATTATGATTTTATTGTTAACAAAGCACTTAAGAAACTAGGATTTATCATACGGAACTCTACCAGTCTGAACGTTGCCACTCTAATTAAATTGTACGATGCCTTAGTAAGGCCTCACCTGGAGTATTCCTCAGTGATTTGGTCTCCACTGGCTGGTTGTCATAGTGAGCGTATTGAGCGCATACAAAAGAGATTTCTTAGATCCATTTATGTTAGAGACAAGAAAATCTATCCATGTCTGGTTTCTTAATGAAGTATGCTTGACTCGTATCAATTCCATAAGCTTACCTGTCGCAGGATACAGCAGTCTATTATTTTTATATACTACTTAATAAATAATATTAAATTTCATAAATGTAATCTTCTGAATTTTGTAGCTATTGTCGTTCCCAAGATGCTTCTTAGGTACAAGAGAGATAAATTTTTTAATATTAAGTACCCTCTGGACAATCCCATGAGTCATATGTTAGTGCTTTACAATGAGCTATTTAAAAAATTGATATTGACTTTTTTAATACAGACGTGAATTCACTTAAAAACTTATTGTCATTAACAGATCTCACTAGGTCTTAGTCCAAGCAGCTATTGGTGGTTGTTTTATTGTTTTATTATTTTATATTGTTTTGCCTGTGATGAATTTTATTGAAACTGATTTGTATCTTAGAATCATAAATGTGATAACTTTTTTCTTAATTTTTTTCTTTTTTTTATAGTTTTCCAGTTCTAGTCTTGGCTCATTTGAAAGTTATATTTCATTGTTGCCTCGCGTTGTTTTACGCTAGTTTTAAGTTTTCTTGCATTCTAATTACTCTATGGTGTTTTGTGAGACTTTAAGCAAATAAATAAATAAATAAATAAAGATTTTAATCTTGTAATAGGTTTTGAAAGATGGCTGATATTTATTGTTTGAATTGTCTCATAAAAGTATTATAAGTAACTTGCATGTGACATAGATTTGGATCCCCATCTTCTATTGATTCCACTTTCTATATAATAATATATATAGGTGAAAAATTGAAGCTTCCGCCTTTTGTTGGGTACTTCGACAAAATTTAAGCAAAGAGGACTCTTTATACTTTTTTTATTCTCTCTAGCTTTCAATGGACTTTGCCATCATCATCAGGAGCTGCAATTACATTGATAACAGTAGCAACAATAGTGTAAAATGAATTCAAATTGACTTAACTTACAGTGGTATGTGAGGATGTTGCTAATTGTTGTTAACGTTCAGGATGAGGGAAACACCCACTAACATGGTGAAAGCTGGATAGATGGTACAATGGTCAAAATTATATAAAATATGACAAGAACAAGTTAAAAACAGATTAAAAATTATTTAGAATATGAAAGCATTAGATCGTGAAGCCACTTGATGATTGCACAAAATGGTGGTCATGGAATAATAAGTGAGATGAACCCTTTGACAGAAGGCCGAAGGTTGTCAATGTCTGTGTAGAAAGATGGAACGAATTGTGGGCGTGTGCCACGTTGTCGAATCACTTCAGATGATGTGATTTTCAGAATGTTATGCAAGAAATTGTTAAACCGACCAGAGGCAGTTGAATTAACTGTATTTTAATTAATGGTCAATTAAATTACAATTATTGTTAAATCGTGAGGAGAAAATTATTAGAATTTGAGTGGAATGAAGTTTATTGGTGGAATCGACCAAGAAACAGATTCCATTTATGGTTGTGAAGAGTCAAAATTTGGGGAGATATGTAAGTGCTCCAATTTTTCGCAGTTTAGCAAATATGAGTGAATGACACTTAGTTGCTTAACATCTGTCTTTTTGTTGATACAGTTGCTATTCATGAAAATGTGAGACATTTCCAGGAATAAACGTTTGGATAGGTGTTTTTCTTTATCAAGAACTTTGATACTTGTGTAATTCATAGGTGCCCTGTTGTGTTAACATGAGATGCTAGAGCGCATCTTTCAGGATGAAGCCTAGAATCACTTTTGTGTGAAGTAATCCTTCCTTCAAGAGATCTGGAGGTGTGACCTATATATCTTTAATTTTTCACCTAACTGGTCTCAAGTTACAATATATATATATATATATATATATATATATATATATATATATATATATTTATACTTTCTTTAAGATAATATATAATAATGTAATGTATTATTTTTTTCTAATGAGGCCAGTAAATAAAACTAGGTAACGCATGTTTTTCATCTAAGGAGGCTCTGACTTTGACGTTAATAATTCAAAGTATTAAAATTATGTTTTAATAAGTAGTGGGTACGTTTTTTCTCATTAAAATCATAAATCTGAAAAAAAGTCAGAACCTGTTGAACATGTCCGGTATTACATACTCAAATGAAGAAAAGTTTGACATATTAGCACTGTAGTTTCAGTCATACAGAACATTACCTCAATAAGGTACTTGGTGATGTACCCCGAACGACCCATTTTAGAAAGATAGTAGTTAATTAAATAAACCAAGGGCCCTTCGAACAACTTAGAAGCGGATACAGTAGTCAACGAAATCCCTAGTGCATCAGTACGGACTATAGAATCTAGAAATTGATGTGTCAAAATCAACAGTATAGAGAGTGTTCCATCCACACAAACCATCCATACAAACCTACAATAGTTCAAGGACTTAAGGAAACTGATTTTCCGAAGCGAATGCGCTTACGAATTGTGGAGCTTTTACAACATAAACAGACAGCGGTACTTAGAGCTTTTGCAAAACCAAGTTGTGCTGGCTTTACGAGCTAGTCTAACCAAATATGTGTTTAGAAGATCCTGGTTTCAACAGGATGGATTTCCATTCAAGTCAGGAACTTCATTAAAGAGCAGTTTGATGAAAGAATAATTTCATTAAATGGCCTCCTTGATCCCCTGACCTTCTACCCTTGGATTTCTACCTCTGGGGTCACACAAAGAATGAGGTCCATGAATTTGATTCTCTCGCGACCATAGAAATCCTGAGACAACGAATTTTGAGCACAGAAACATTAACAGAAATTCACTAGCTAAAATGTTCGAAAAACAGTAATAAGTATAATAAGTTGTCAAAAATGTCTGGTTACAAATGGCCGTTATTTTGCAAATCTGTAAATTAATACCCACTTTTACATTACATTACAATTTTATAAAATGTTTGTTTGTTCAGGTGTAAAGTAAATTTACGACGATTTTTCTGACACTCAGACTTGGGAAATTTGTCCTAAAACATTTGACTTGTTGAGGAGTCGATATTAATGTTAATGTTCTACTGAAAATCTAAGGCGTTTATTTGTTTTGTATGCCTTACTCATTAAGTAATGTTATTTTCAGACAAATAAATCAAGGCATCCTTAGAAAAAAACTAATACGTGTAGTGATATTTCGGTGATACTCCAACCTTTTATGCACCTGTCAGACATCAGTAGACTGGCAATTTTTCGAAAATAAAAAATCCAATATGGCGGTCACAAGAAAAATTAGGGTAGCAAAAAACAAATTTCGCTGGTATTTTCAAAAACAATTGACCGATCGTAAACCTGAAGCCGGCTATCGAAAGCACTAAGTTTCCTCTAACACTTCCCAACTAACAATTATCACTCCTATTACAGTTGCAAGAATGATTATACAGTATTCCTTACACAGCATTGTATTCTGTAAGAACATTGGAAAAACCCTCTTACAACAACTAAACAAGCGGAATGGGCACACCTAATAGGACACTTCAGTCATTTAAGAGGTTTTATAAGGGCTGCAGGTAACAGTTATACAACAAAAGTGTAAGCCTCTTGCAGCCGCTATAGGACATTTGCGTCAGTGCAAGATTCAGTTTTTGTCAACTATACAAATATTCTGTTACGTGATTCTACTTTATTGCAACCGAACTATTTCTTATCTATTGTATAGACGAGGTGAAGGATATATAACTAACAACACAATTACAGTCATTCCGTTTACTTGCATATCGGCCATTGTGAATTTCATACACAGGACACAGGTATATGATAAACTTCTACACTGTGATATAGGGCTATTGAATTACTTGCGCATCAAATTTTATTGTGATTATCGTGCAAAGTAGTTACGCAATTTCTACGGGCTTCGTATTTGATTCATATTTTGATAATGATCAAAAGTATGTCTAAATTTTTAAGATGGCAAACTGAACTTATCTGCGTTAAATCTTCCACAATTACACAAGACACAATTACACTAATGCTTATAACTTTATATCTATAATTTCGAAGTGAAACACAATTATTTAATATTAAATAGAGGAATAAATGTTTGCCCAATATGGCGGGTGGTTGTGTATAATTACGGCATCGTCCATGTTGTATTTAGTTCATTAGAATATTTTGGTGTTGCCTGCAGGTGTAATACAACAATTTGACAAATGTCTGAAATGAAATACCGACAGAGTCGAGTGATCTACCCAGAATTTGTACCAGATCTATATCTGCTGTTTGAACAGTTGATAAAACTTTCTGAACCAGTATGCATGCGTTGTGGCATTTTAACAAAAATATGACAGCAGAAAGTTAGGTTATGGTGAAGTTGTATACCAACATGTTTAGCATATGTACAGCCTTTAACAGTTACTAAACAACAGTTGTATAAGTGCTTCCATAGAGACCAATTTGTTAGCTAAAGTAGCAAATTTGCACAGCAAAACAACAAGGCTCGGGTTTGTGTTATAAACGTTTCCAGGGATGCCACAACACAACCATTTTGACTAACGTACAAATATGCCATATAAAATAGTTATATAAACGTTTATGCAACGGTTAAAAATGTGTCCTATAAGGTGTTGAATAACTATGCTATAAGAATATTTTAAACACCTCATTTTAGAGCAAATGTGTTGCAGAAAGTAAATTTGCATTCCACACAACACTAAGCCGGCATTTTGGTGTTCAGGCAACAACAATAGAGAGCTTTTATGGCTAAACGGTTCTTTTACCAAAAGCTTATAGCACTACTTTGCTAGTTGGGTTTCCCATTTAACCTTAACAGGGGCCGAGATCCCTGTATAGAGAAACGAATCTGGGACACACTGTATAGAGACAGGTACTTAGCAGCCTAAGTCGGCAGATCGAGTACCCTGTAGTAAGTAAATCCACGACCAACATATCCCTATGTTACTCCGGTTGGCGGTACTTGAAATAGAAAGCACCACACGCGATATTAGCTGAGCTTAGATTTTATTTTTGGTCGCCCTCTGTATCTTCAAGACGAAGAAGCATCTCCTGTTTGACACAACAGCCTTTCACTCGAAAGACATTCTCCAGAGCTCGCAAGTGACAAATGACTTGCAACGCAACGGTACTCATTGTAAAATATTGCAATACTACTTATCACTGCTGTCTGCTGTAGCCAGTACTTTATTTCATGGCGGCCAAGATCGCGGTTTTTTTACATGGGGCGAGGTGGCATTCCTGCCATGTTCGTTTTTATTAAAATTAATGGCACTGGCAGGTTCTTAAGCGCATTTATCAGAGTGAGTATGGTGTGTCCGGTCGTTGCAGCTGCGTTCCAAAGCGCTGCCTAAGATGCAAACTGTATGCTGGGCGCCCATGTTCATTGCCCATAAAATTCGCAGGGAGTTGCATCGCTTTCACAGACTTCACATCTGAATTGGTATTGGGACTACAGTACAGACAGTCCTATTAACCAAATATCCAGCATATCTGAGCAGCAAACTCTCATTTAGAAGTCAGCATCACTCGGCGAACTTACGCTTTGTAGGTTATACCCTCGATATGCCCCCCATAAATCAACACAATTCGCAAAGTGCTTCTCATACATAGCGCCCTCCCTTTATAATTGTCTATCATCAGATCTGAAAAGTTTGAGTAACAATAATTTTAAAGTTAAAATAAAGCAATTTGTTCTCGATAATACCTAATTCTATACTAAGCTTTCATCTTGTAACTGCTGTGATTCTACATTAAGTGTCTGGTTGTGGTCTTTACTTTCATTATTTCTGTTTCAGTGAGTGCGTGAGTGTATGTGATTTAAATCTGTCTACACATTTTACACACTATTATGTTGTATTTGTCACTTTTCAGTACTATATGTCTTGATCATTATTTTTTTTTTGTATCTGTGATTTTTTTATGTTTGTTAAACTTATGTAGCCCTGGTTGGTACCAAAAGCAGCTATTAGCTGATACACCCGCCAGGTAAAATAAAGGCATATTATTATTATTATTATTATTATTAAAAACCCCAGACAAATGGGCGATTTGAGCGTTTGTGTCGCACGAGACCCTAATTATAATTCCCATAAAGCCATCATGAAAGAACCAGCTATAAAAGATAATGGTACATAGAATGTTCGAAAAGCCTAGATGCTAAATATTCATGCAAAAGTAGGCCTTCAAAAAGGAAATCAGATGCTGGCCCTACTAGCGTGAAATGCTGCACTTTTTTGTATTTAAAGAAGGTGTTCAAAATGTCGTCCTCCACTTGCTACACAAGCATTATTACGACCTTTATGAGGATTTTCCTGGGTCCACGTGTGCGTATCATGGAAATTTAATATCCCGTCTCACGTAAAAGTACATTCGTCCGTCGCTAGAATGTTTTTAAAAAAATCCGGATTTTCAATGTTTTTGTGCAAAAACCATTGGCAGAATGTTAGTCTGCGAGGATAGTCTTCTAGTAACAAGGCCTGCACTCGTTGTACATGGTAGGGATAAAGCAAATTTTCCCGTAGGATTCTGGTATGGTATGTGATAGTCCTACGCGGCGGCCTAATTCAAGAGTGCTAATATCTGTATTGATTTCCACGATATTTAAAATTTGTTCCTCCTGCTCTACAGTAACCTGTCTTTCACGAGTGCGAATATTAGTGGGCTGAACACTTCCTGTATCACGAACATTTACACAAATGTCCTTCTGTCTGGGTGTACCCGTTTGCGAAATTTGTCGCGATAAATTTGAGCTGCAAGATTTGAATTCTGAGGAGCTTCACCGTAAACTAACAGCATGTCGGAGAACTCTTGATTCGAGAACATTGTAAATCAAAACGGCGTACAAAAACAAAACAACATACTAACTACTGTTACCATTTGCGATCGATTGCTGGTTCGATAAGAGTGATGATGACCGACGCGCTGTTGTCATATGTGTTTTGATTATTCAATGTAATGAAACTTACTTGCTTACTGACTACAAATTTTTAAGAACTTAGAAAAACTTAATGCCATTTATTCGTTAATGACAATTTAAAAACGTTTTAGATTAGATTATAAAAATTAGTAAGATTGTGGTAATTGTGGTCGATATGAAGCACTTAAAGTTGTAAACTATAAAGCCATTTAGACAAAAATCTATTGACTTTGGGACCATGGGTCATATGAACTTTTTGACTTGTTTTGACCTCCCTCTTACCCATTTCAACAATAACTACCATAACGTTTACACCCTGTATTTAACAGAAAGACAGCTACAATGATTAAATTTACCATACTCAGTGATTTCCATATGATTACGTGGTATAGGTCGACCTATACTACCTAAGTTTTACTCGAATGTACCAGTTCATTTAAAAAGTTGGAGAAGCAGCTGCTATTCATCTTTTATCTTTCTCATTCAGCACTGGCGTACGCGTCTTCATTGAAAATGTTTTCCGATAGGTAATAGACTCCATTAAATTTTTAAACAACATCAAAGAATCTATTAATTAACAATAACAATATGTGATATTTTAGAAAAAAAAATTGTACACTAGATAAGTATGAGTAGGGGAGACCGGGGCTGGTTGTCACATGGGTTGGTTGTCACAATTGTTAAACCTCAGCAGCTCCGCAAGATGTAGCTGCCTGGCGCGCCACACATCGCGCAGAACACTTGTATTCAGTACGAAAGTTGTTGGTAGATTAAGGTCGCACACACAAAAATAAACAAATCGCCTGACCTGAGTAAATTTTACGTTTGCCACATAATTTGTGTTTTCAATACTACATTTGATAATAAAAAGAACTGTTGAATTTATTTTGGTCTTCAATAATCCGAATACGACTTAACGTAAGTATTGACTTTGAATTTGTTAATTTAGTGACGCTGTCTAACCTTAAAAATCAATTATCTAGTGGGGCAGGTTGTCTCACATTGGACAACAAGCCCCCACACTAGACGATTAGCTTTGCACATCATTCTTCGTAGGTATATGTATACAGGGTGACTTCGAAGTTGAGTCATTTATTTTAACAGTGAGTAGATCTGATCAAAAGAAATGTTTTTTCCTTTACCATTTTTCTGGTAAAATTAAAGTAACAAAGTTATAGCCCTTTGGAAGTTTGAGTACCGCCCTGTCTCAATAATAATATTATGTGCTCGTGTTTGGCAACAACGGATATAATCCGCCTTATCGGTTCATCGCATCGGAAACAAAAAAGCGAAAGAATTTGGTACGATGTTTTTACAATTATTTTATTCAGTTGTATACAGTTAGTGTCAGTCGGTAACGCGTGAGTGAATAGTGGTGTCTGTTGCGTGGCTCAAACGAAATCAAAAATGGCACATGTTTACGAAAATGCGGAACTTGTGGACATGATTCTTATTTACGCGGCATCACGGATCGGTTTCCCAATCGAGTGCAACCAACCCCTCGTGCCTTTGTTAATGTAGTACAAACGGCTCGTGAATCCGGTGACATAAGACCTCACAGAGGAGGGGATGCCGGTGCTCCAAGACCGCACGATCAAATACAGGTCCGCACTGAAATACTTGTCGGGGGGATACTTTATAAAACAAGGTAACATTTTTTTTTATTTTTTTTTTTATTTTTACACACATATTTTGGTTTATCTTCCTTCTACAATCATTATCTGAAAATTAATGACTCAACTTCAAAGTGTATTTTTTTAATATTTCCAGGTTACATAAGCATGGTTCGAAATTTCAAAAGGAAGACTGAGAAGGGCAAAGCGCCGCCTGACGTACTTTTAAGAGCAGCTAGATGAGTTAGATTAGGATCCTCAATAAGAAAAGCGGCAGCTGACTTCAATGTAAATTATCGTACTTTAGCAAGATGCTGTAAGAAAATTTCAGAGTCTGAATTACTAGATGATCGAGTTGTTGCGCCGTCAATTTCAGTTGGCCACATCAAAAATCATTTAGTATTTGAGCCTGAACTTGAAAATCATCTAGTGGAATTTGTACTCAAAGCATCTGATATTTATTTTGGATTATCAACCAAGGGAGTACGTGGACTGGCATATGAATTTGCTAATGCTAATTCCTTGAAAATGCCGGAAAATTGGAAGCTCCATAAAATAGCTGATCCTGACTGGTTTAGTGCGTTTTTAAAACGTCATCCTGTACTGTCTATTCGCAAACCGGAAGCAACTAGTTCAGCAAGAGCGAGTAGTTTCAATAAAACGGACGTCAACGCATTTTTTGATTATTTAGCTTCAGTTATGGAAAAACATAAATTTGAGCCTCACGAAATCTGGAACATGGACGAAACTGGGATTACAACTGTCCTAAGACCCGACCGCGTTGTTGCCAGAAAAGGATTCAAACAGGTTGGTTCGATAGTTTCATCAGAAAGAGGAACTCTTGTTACTTTAGCAAGTGCAGTATCAGCTATTGGAAATTCCATACCTCCTTTTTTCATTTTCCCACGGGTACATTTCAAACCACATTTTTCAAAATCGGCTCCTCCTGGCTCACAAGGTTCTGCAAACCCATCAGGTTGGATGAAAGAGTCACATTTCTTGGAGTTTATTAGATTTTTTCACCTTCATGTGAAAAGTACTGTGGAAAGACCGTGAATGCTTTTACTAGATAACCATGGATCACATCTGAGTATAGAAGGACTGAATTTTGCCAAAGCAAATGGTATTGTCATGCTCTGTTTTTACCCTCACTGTTCACATAAACTTCAACCTCTAGACCGCGCCGTTTTCGGCCCTTTTAAGACATATGTAAATACTTCCTGCGATGCTTGGGTTTTAAATAATCCCGGTAAGACCATGACTATATACGGCATACCTTCAGTGGTCTCTATTGCATACCCCCTCGCATTTACTCCCAAAAATATACAGACTGGATTTCGGTTGTCGGGTGTGTTTCCTTACGACAGAGATACATATTTCTATGGATGATGACTTTCTTGCGAGCTCTGTCACTGATAGGCCAGATCTGGGTATCTTGAACGAAGCAATAACTGGATCAAACTCGGAAATCTTAAACGAAAAGGAAGTTGGGCGAAATCCAACCATCTTGAACGAAGATGAAACTCTGATAAATATTAACACGCAGCAAGCAATAGATAATATATGAGAGAGCAAAACAGCTAATCAAGCTAGTTTTGATGATCCCTGCTGTAGTAGTTTAGTAAGGCCGCATACGGGAAACACGAGTATAGTACTTCCAGAACGTTTAAGACCTTATCCAAAGGCATCGGCAAGAAAAATGAATCGAGTTTCCCGTCGTAAACCAGGAAGTGCAATACTCACTGACACTCCAGTAAAAGACAAATTAGAGAAAGACAAAAATAAAAGCTGGAACAAGAAAAAGGGAACAGGGAAACAGTGAAAAGAGACGTTTTTGATTCAGAAAAAAAATGAAGATATCTAAAAAATTTGAAAAACGTCCTGTTCAGATAATGAAACTGATGGAGAAGAATGTTTTTGCTTGATTTGTCTTGAACCATTTTCTAACAGCGCGCCAAATGAAGAATGGGTGAAATGCTCATCGTGTAATGGTTGGTCTCATGATGCGTGCACTGATGAACGCGATCTTTACATACATATGTCATAACTGCGATAGTGACTAATTGTAAAAAAACTCTTCTACTTCTTTCTCATAAAAATTTGGTGTTTAATAAGCGTTTTTTGTAATAACAAATATGTTTAAAAGTATGATATCATAATATATTAATGATCTAAAATACACCTGACAACCAACCCCAAGCAATGTGACATCCAGCCCCAGCAAGGGGCAAGTTGTCACATTTGTTTCTGTATTTTGAAATATTTCAATTTAATATTGTGAATTATTTTACAGCCTTACCGAGTTTACATAATGTTCCCAAAGGATAAACCATATTAGTTATGCACCAAATATATGCATATAACGCTTCAGATCGAATAAAAAAAAGAATTACAGAAAATTGTGACACGTCTCCCCTACCAAAATTATTTATTTATGACAAAAACAAACGTTTTACAAAACAGCAACAGTTTAGTATCTTGGATAGTATAATTTGAGTTATAGCCAACTTTAAAAAAATTTTATATATATCACTTTTTTAGGATAGTCCAAAGATCAAAAAGTTGCATAAGAAAATTTACAAGATCAAAAATTGAGAATCTGACATAGCCCCAGACTTTGCTGAAAAGCCTGACTTCCTCTGCCCACCCTGTATAAGTGAATAAATAAAAGAAATAATTGGGGTAAAATTTTCCATATTGCAAAGCAACCGTCCACCAGTTTATTTTATAAGAAATCGACTATACCGCAAAGTTGGGGTTTTCCTTTACACGACGTGTAGATCTTGAAAACATAACTAATTTTTCTTAGTACCATCTACACCAATGTCTTAAGGGAACCGAGATAAAGGGCTCTGCAACATCAAAAATATCTGAATACCGTCCTGTAGCCGCGACTCGCGATATCCCCGAGTGGTACTAGGACACTAGGTCAACCCGACGACAGAACTGGGTCGGGGTCAGTGTGTCAGGTCAGTATGCAACCTTCAACCGACGGTTACGGTCACGCGTGTAGAGGTAAACGAACCCGTATAATCGATTTACTTGGTCGCCCTCGTTTCACTACACATTACCTTTGTTATTTCAAGGGTAGTTGTTTCTGAAAAGGAAAACCACAACTTTGCGGACACCCTGTATTTATTAAATACATTCCAGAGAAGATGCCTTCTCATTGGTCCAATTTGATCCGGATTAAGAATTTTGATCTCCTGTTAGTAAAATCGTTCTGTACTGTGCTTCTTGCTATCTTTATGAGTGTCCTTCACAATATCTTGCTACGTCTTTATGTCTTTCCACCTGTTTCCGTTGAATCGCAACTGGAACCAGTCACGATGCCACTTAATGTCAATCCTGTATCACTGGCAGCAAATCCTTTTACTTCAACGCTAATATTACTTTTTGTTTGGATCTTCAATGTTGCCTACTTTCTTGCTCATTTATTATCTGTTGGGTCCGAAAGGCATCGAAGCATTACTAAAACAGGATGTTTTTTGTAAAAAAACACGGTAATTTGAGAATTATACACCAGAAGTCCGATGATTTGTCCTGTAATTTCTGAGACGGCGTATTGTATGCGAAAAATATGTGACAAGGTGCCTCTGCGTCATAGGCGTCCGCAAAAAAAACTTGTCTGGCGATTGTAATAATATCAATTCCGGAAACTCAAAAAATGTGTACAGCATTGTTAGTGGTAATGAATCGGTGGATTTACTGTTATGAACCAGAAAATAAACGACAGTCGGCTGTTTGGGTGTTCCAAGGTGAAGAAAAGCCAACAAAAGTCATCCGTTCTCGAAGTGTTTCGAAAAAGATGGTCGCGACATTTGTGTCAGAAACGGGTCATATTGCAACAATTCCTCTTAATGAGCAAAGAACTGTTACTGCGGATTGTATACCATTTGTTTGCCAAAAGTCATCACCGAGCTTCGAAAAATCAACCCCGAAAGATGAATCATCCTCCACTAAGACAATGCACGCTCGCACACAGCCCAAAAAACAGAGCAGTATTTAAAGGAAGAAAACGTGGAATTTTTGGACCATCCTTCATATAGTCCCGATCTAAGTCCTAACGATTTATTTACTTTCTCGAAAATTAAAAACAGACTGCATGGTCAAAGGTTCCAGTCACCGGAAGAAGCAGTTGACGCATTCAAAAATGCCGTTTTGGATCTGCCAGTAAACGAGTGGTATAAGTGCTTCGAAAATTGGTTCGAGCGCATGCAGATGTGTATTAATCTTCGTGGAGAATACCTCGAAAAACAATAAAGTCATTTAAAACTACCTACCGTTTTGCCTTATTTCCGTATGCAAAACTTAAAAGACATCCCTCGGACTTACGATACTATTGCACTCACTACGATCTGTTTACCTCTCAAAATAGTTGATGCTTCAGTTCGTTTGCTATTGATGGGACCTGGGTATCCTGATGTGTCAGAGTGTCGAGCTACTGATACATCAGCTAGACGGGCCGTAGGTTCGAATCATGTCCTTGGAAATAACATTTCGAGCCATGGATGTAATGGGGTGAATATCAGGTATTTGGGTTTTTAGTGGCACCTAAGAAAAATTACTTATTTCAGTTTCATATTCATAACCTCTTAAGATTATACTATTTGTGATGCATCTTTGACAGGACCAGATAGTTTTTGATTTTTAGAGTTTTTACAGCTACCAGGGGAGAATGTGTAGTCAGGGTAGTGACAAACTGGGACAGAAGAGTGACAACTTCTCATGTGAATGATCTTAAAGGACACTTTATAAAAGAATATAATTACCAATAGGTAAATAAGTTCAATAGTTTTTTATTGAAAATAACAAAATCCTACATGTTCCATTAGTCTCTTAAAAAATAACATTTGGATCAACTGAGCGAACCCTGCCCACACAAGAACTAATATAAATAAAAACCACTATTGCTGTTTATATCTTGCAACTTAATATAGATGGCAATGTAGGTACTTGTGTAATAATAATAATAATAATAATAGAAATAAAACTAAACTTGGTCACTTCTCAAAAATGGCAATCTTCTGAACACAGTAGCTGTTACATAAACCATTCATTATAAAAACTTAAAACAAAAAATTTACATAATACTTATGGTCAATCAGTGCTTATAAATAAAAAACGTTGGCTAGCATAAAAATAAAATTAATATAGGTATAACCCGATTTTTTATGAATTCGAGTAGATACTCATTTTTCGAATACAGGTATAGGAGTTCGGAATTTATAAAATAATCTATTTCGTCTCATTACTATATTTGGCAAGGGCAGTCTTCTAATACTTGTTCCAACTTTACGTCGAAAATGTCATGCGATCACAACTTAAGTAATTTAGCATTGCTTGAAAACTCATAAAGTCTATAATTTTCGTTCTTCAAAATCAACTCCATATTTGCATGAGTTACACACAAGCATGTTTCTCTTCTATGAACGTTTGGATAACCAATCCAAAAAGGTCTCAAACGACAAAATGAAGTATAACTTACCGGCATTCCTTTGGTTTTAACGAACCGTTCGTGTAAATGCTTCATTTAGGGCCAATTTCACCAACATTAATATTTGACGGTCAGTTGGACCAATAGGAAAAGACCTTATCGAAATACAATTTGACGGAAGCTGTCAAAGGTCTCTGAATATCAGTGATTCCTATTGAAATATTGAATGAAATCTTGAAAATTCGACTGTATTATAAACAAGACCACTTTTTGATTCCAACATGATGCTTTTGTACATAAAAAACAGAACAAATTTCATGTATTTTGATATATGTTATAGGTTTACATTTAACAATCCGTTATCGCCCTCAGCGAATGGGAATGCGGTAAATAATGGGTCGATTTTCTAGCTGTTAAATTTGGCAGCAGATTTGGACGTTTGTTAATGCAAGGCACTCTCGAATTTACCAACTTCAATATACTGAAAGTTATCATTACATACCTGTTGAATAGTGTGGATTTGTCTGTATTTTGCAAGAAAATAGAATATAAAATACATTCCATCCAATTCCTCATCTTCCTTTACGTCATAATAGTAATCATTTATTAATTTATGGGATAATGAATTTCTTCAAAGCAATAAAAACATTATGTCCTCTCCATCCTAAAACACAGATAATATGTGTAAGACGTGTCAATCCCTATATCTCCCTGATACATAACGCAATTACTATGGACATAGACAAAAAATTATGAAAAATGTTTCACAGATAATGGCTTTTAAGTCCAAAAATCAAAAAAAACTAGTAATGTAGTAGTAAATTTACTAGGTATCATGATTATAAGCATCATTGGTAGACTGTTCGATCCGGAATGGGAAAGATCTCCTATTTATGAAAATATTTTTGGTATCATCTAACCGTTGCAATCAGTTCACAAACACTGTGACATATGATTTATAGCACAACCCGCTGCCCTATCAATACAAATTTAACATACAGGTCGCCTAGCCGTGGGGATGCACTGGTCGGGATGAATATTACGGCAGCAACTGATGATTTGGGTATGTCTGGTAAGAACGTATGAAGTGAAACTCCCTAACTTCACAAATTTGAAGATTTTGTACAATTTCTTTGAAAATGATGAAAGATATGTCTGATTTGGCAGGGTAATGTCACAGCCAAATGGCAGTCACCCTTTCTGACACAGTCCAGATCGAAGATGACGATACTCGTGAAATGTATTGATACTTCTAAATATATACTGTCAAGATGTATAACCCAATTTACCGACAGAGCTATTTTGGAAATAATTTTAAATTTTCATTTTAAGTGTTGTGCAATGATTTTGGGAAAAATGTCATGAATAGTCTTATAAAGCATAGTAGAGTATATTTCAACAGTTGGCGGTACTTACTCCACTGGGACCAGGAGGGTGAAACGGGATATTAATCCACAATCTGGCAACCCTGTTGCACCCTCACAAAATGGCCGCTGACAACCACACAAGTCACCGTGTTGTGTAATTAAATCTTCAGAGTATTTATGTTTGTGACTGGTACCAAGAGTTGACAGATCCCACACATGTGTCACTCCTTGAAATGCAATAATTAGCTGTATTCAAATAATGTCTAATATAAATATAACCTAGAATGTGTACTCGTGAAAAAAGGAAAATATGGCAAATTTGTAGTTTTTTTGCAGGTTTTATAGATTTGCTGGTAGCTTGAAGGCATATATTTGGGAATTTCTTCATCGCTGTGAATATAGTGTGGATGTTCGTTCAGTTCCTGAACAACGAAAAATATTCAACTTTATGGACGTATGGATATCAAAAAACCTTAATGGTTTTGTGGGAATATCAATCTAAGGTGCCATAATGGTTCTGATGAACAGCAAGTAAATGAATGAGTGTTTGGAAACGAGCAATATCTTTTTGTAGAGCCTGTCATCAAGTAGGTGCTTAATGGCTATCTGCAAGAGGTTTATAGGAAAAAACACCCAGTATCACATATCAATTGTAGAAAATAATATAAACATGAATAAAAAATCAACAATAGTAATTAAAACATGAATTTAATTCAAAAATCAAACATTTCTTAAAATTTTGACTGAATATTATGTAATTTCTTAATATTCAATAAGCTGGTAATGTTTCAATGACAAGTTGTCATCTCATACTTTCACAGTATTTTGTTTTCAACATTTGATAGCTATTGGTTGCTAAAACTTGTTGATTGGAACTTGAAGCTCATTCGCTGTATCTGACGGTATGTTACCTTGTAGGTGGAGAATAACGGACTGTTGTTGGTGAAATTGGGCCTTAGTCTAGTAAAACCCTCTTTTGTTTTTTTACTTTGTTTTTCGTAATGTAGTCATTTTTTGCTGCGTATAAGCGACTGTTGCAGTCTCCTTCAAAAAACTTTTTAATTACGTTCTTTATCTTCTCTCTAGTTTCATTCATTCTTGTTCTTGATGTGACGTCTAGCAAACTTTTCCCTCAGTGGGTAATCATTTCACAGGCTTCATATCAATTTGGCTTAAAACATTGTACTTTCTAACAAACCTACCACTCAATACTTTACGAAACAGTGTCTTCTCATTTTTCTTTTTGGTATGCCTTATATTTTCTTTTAGTAGATTTTGAAGTACCTCACTGAATGACAAATGCTTTTTAACTTCTTCCACGTTCTCCTGATTACTTGGTTTCGTTTTTTTTTTCAGTAATCGGTCCACTTTCGACTTTAGGGACATTTTTAGACTTCTTACGTGATCTAGTTTCCTTTGAAATCTCTTCGCCTTTTTTTTTAATCGATCTATTTCGTTTTTTCGTTTTTTGATAAGCTCATTTCTCTGTTTCCTCTGTTTTTCTGGGGGTCTTTTGGCACCTGAAGCTCTATTGTCCAATATTTGTGGATCGAAGTGTGGATCTTCATGGTCCGAATGCGGCGGTGACTCTGGATAATTAATAATAGCTTTTTGCCTCACACGATCCCTATATCTTTCAGGTTTCTCTAGGGGAGTATATATTTTGTTAACTTTCAATCACATTTTTCCTAAATCTTAATGGTTACCTCAATTTCGCCATATGTTCCAACTAAAGATTGACATCTTCCACTATTTGGATGGTCTATTTCCACAATTTGTCCATTGGATTATGATTTTTTTGCAGGAACATTGAATTCCCCAATCACTGATATTCACCCAATGATGATGGTCTTGTAGATTGCCCGCTCCATTTGAGTGCATATTAGTATCAATCAGTGTCTATGGTATGTCTTTAAGCCAGACTACCCAGGGCACTTCAAATTGAGCTGATTAATTGTGCGAAAAGCACAGCAACAGGTAAATGAATGAATGATGATGATGATGATGCTGATGTACTATTGATGCAGTCGACAAATGCAGATAACGTAACGCATCGCGTCTCGTTGACAACTAGACGGTTTGTCATCTACTAATAGTAGTGGCATAATTTAACTAGTCAGCTCCTATAGCATGCAATGTAAGAGTACGTCTCTGTAACCAGGAGCGTATTGAGTATGTAATTTATAATTGTCGTAAAAATGATATACGATGGACCATTTGATCATAATTGACGTATACTCGGACCGGCAGATGTTAAACAATGGGACATTAGTATCAAGCGTAGAAGGAATGATTCGCTATGGCACATTCCAGATTGTTAGCTGCCCAACTAACAGTTTCTTGTTTAATAAATGTTCTAACAATATTTATAGAAGTATTTTTATAAAACAACAATACAGGGTGTCCGCAAAGTTGGGGTTTTCCTTTACACGACGTGTAGATCTTGAAAACATAAGCAATTTTTCTTAGTACCATATACACCAATGTCTTAAGTTAACCGAGATAAAGGGCTCTGCAACATCAAAAATATCTTAATACCATCCTGTAGCCGCGACTCGCGATATCCCCGAGTGGTACTAGGACACTAGCTCAACCCGACGACAGAACTGGGTCGGGGTCAGTGTGTCAGGTCAGTATGCAACCTTCAACCGACGGTTACGGTCAAGCGTGTAGAGGTAAACGAACCCGTATAATCGATTGCGTTTCAAAAAACAACAAGCACTAGAGTCTGGCAAACGCTGCGTGAAGAGGGGCTGTATCCGTTTCACGTCCAACATGTACAAGCCCTTCAATCTGACGATTTTCCAGCAAGAGTGCGGTTTTGTGAGTGGTTGTTGCATCAACATGACAATAATCCGGACTTTTTGAAGTGCATATTGGTGACAGATGAATCTACGTTCACGCGTAATGGGGTGAATAACTTTCGCAACACTCATGTTTGGTCAGTAGAAAATCCGCACGTTGTCCGTCGGGCACATTTTCAACAAACATTTTCGGTGAAGGTTTGGGCTGGCATGCTGAACGGTATGCTCATTGGACCATTTATTCTCCCAAATCGATTGGACGGGATGAAATAGCTAGACTTTTTACGCAACATTTTGCCTTCCTTGTTAGAAGATGTGCCATTCAGTGTAAGACAATCAATGTGGTTTCTGCACGATGGTCATATTTGTTACTTGTGTTGGTGGTCTGCACCACCGCCGGCGTCTGCTCGGTAGCGCATCAGCTGATTTCATTTTCTGTTGGAGCGTAATGATTTCGGGCAGAGACGTACTTAGCCCTTCTCGTCAACTGGAAAGTGAGTACTTTTTCCTTTATTTTTTTTTACTTGGTCGCCCTCGTTTAACTACACATTACCTTTATTATTCAAGGGTAGTTGTTTCTGAAAAGGAAAGCCCCAACTTTGCGGACACCCTGTATATATATATACATTTAAACGTTCCAACAACGTTTCTACATCGCTTGTAAACCCAAAAAAGGTGCAACATTTTTGTTCTCTAATTTGTTTTATTATGGCTCCCACATTTTTTACGGCATAATTGTTTAAACGTTTTTAAAGTTATTATAAAACATAGTACGCAACAGTTATAGAACTAGAATAACACAGCTTTATAAATTGTTTTATTATCTTACATGTTATGTACTTTTTTTTGACTAACACTGACACTCTGGTTTTGTTGTTAAATTGCACCCACTGGGAATAGATTGTTTTTTAATGATTCTTGATATAATAAAATGGCAAGCATTAGATCTTTTTAGCAAATAAAATAAGTTTGAGTAACGACATGATACATATTGGACTTAGTTCTGATATGTACAGCCAATACCAGACAGGCTGAAATTCGCTTTATAAACTGATGGTTGATATTTTACTGCGCAGGAAAATTGTCTGTATAATACATGGGATATATATAGCAAAGTTTTAATTTAAGTATATTAGGTATTGTGGTGGAGCCCCGTCATCTAAGAACCACATATTCTGTCTCACATTTAGAGGAACATCTAATAATTGTGGCAGATGGTGCCGAAGAAAATCTAAATAAATTTCATCGGTCAGTCGAGCTGCAAAAAAGTAGGTCCAATAAACATGCCATTGACCACGCCAGCCCAAACATTTAATGAAATCTATGTTGGAAATGTTGGGTCGTCTTCCATCATTTCTAGAATATCTTCCTTAATTTGTTACATTTCAGGTTGAACAGGTCTTCCAGCGTGAACCTCTCATTGTTCTTTTAAATATACTGTCTCACGAAGTCTAATAACTAAATTTACAAACAACCGTGGGGTCGGATGATTTCTTAAAGGAGACCTTTCTGCATACATCCTGCATGCTGCGGCTGCATTGTGGTTTCAAAATAATCAGTCAAATAAAAGCGTACGCACTATGAAAAGACTGGTACAACTGATCGAACTACAGATTGAAAACCATACAGTAACTCAAAAAGTTTGCCAAACTTAGATAAACGATAAGAGTAGTAAACAAAAAACGCTAAAATTATACGCGGCAGTGGCCGAGAATATCAAAAAATCTGTGTAATAACATTCTTATTTTTTTTTATTTTTAATCTTTTATTATTTCATTTATTATGCAACTTTTATATAGGTGATTTTTGGTATATCATCTCCTTTTGACGAGTCCTACAAACAGTTAAAATAAATGACTCATTAAAGGAGTAAATTAAGACTTTTTATCATTGCAAAAACGATTTTTTGTGATATCCTCAAAAATGATCGTTGCAAATTGACTTTGAAATAACAAAATATGGCTTCCATGTTATAAAATACTCTTACAACCTTGAGAGCTCTTATAAAACGTTTTTGCTTTGAGGGATTTTAATAAAATATTTGGGTATACATATTTTAGTTAAATAGAGATATGTTGCGGAGAAAAGGGTTAGTGTAAAAAACGTACATGCGGATATATCCGGTGCTACAAATTCGATGCATTAACATAGCTATCTTGTTAACCGCTAAAGCTACGTAGATTAAGGCAAAAATGTGAATTTCCATCCTTGTTGGCAACAAGACTGGAAATTTTATAATTTTTATCTGTCCGCCTTATTTTATTTTATAATTTTTTTATGACTACTCTTAGAGCGCAATATTGTTTTGTTTAAATAAAATTGCCAGTAAGACAATTGAGCTTTTAAGAAGTGTTCTGCTTTATGAGGTAAGAACATTCTTAGAGCAAAAATACAAAACAATTTTACGACAAATTTTAACATTGTTTTATAAATGTTTGCACTTAGATGGAACCTTGATGAATTGTAATATAATTATCATAAAACAATAAAAAACGATTGTGGATATACAGGGTGGCGCATCGAAAACGAGACAGACGCATTTACTGACAGCTCAGTTTTTTTTTTGGAGAAACGCTCAGACCCGTGGATTTTGTTTGGCAAAAAATCCCCCCCCCCCCCTGGGCGGGGGTGACACTAAAGTAGACTTTAGTAGGTACATCAGATTAGTTTGTACTACTATCAGAAGAAATTTGACTAAAAGAATTTAGTTAATAAGTAAATACTTTTCTTCACTACGCGCATGGTTTGTTTATCATTTTGTTGTTGAAAATAGCTATTGGAGCGTTTTTTTTTTGTGACAAAAAAGTTATTTCTTGAAGAAAGATAAGGAAATATCTCGTACTTATTTTAAATAGGAATTTAGTACATAGTTTGCGATTGATTTGACCAAACTTTGTTGCTAAAATAACTTGTAACGCTTTATTACATAAATTAACCATGGTATATTCCACAGCAGAAAGAGTTTAAATTATCGAAATATTTTTCGGAGATAATCAGTGCGCTAATAGAACAGCAGAAATATTTAATGAGCGACATGAGAACAATAACGTGCATCGAAAATATGTTCTAGAACTCGTAGCTAAATTTCGGGAAACTGGGTCAGTCACCAATAAAAAACGCAACATTGAAAACTGGGGGTTTTAGGGCAAGTTTATGTAGATCTTACGTTAAGTACCCGCAAATTGGAGACTGCGTGTGGTGTTAGTCGACGTACTGTCCAACGGATTCCAAAGGCCCATAGTTTTCATCCGTATAAAATTCACCTGGTACAAGAACTTAATGAAGACGATTTTGATCGGCGATTACAATTTTGTGAAGATATGGTTGAACGAATTATAAACGATGAACATGTTCTATTCAACACTTGCTTTTCCGACGAATGTTCCTTTTTCTTAACACGTTCGCTGCCGCGCTGCCAAACGTGACTTAGATGGTAAAAAACAAGTATCCAGAAAAAGATGCCACTCTTGTAGCAAGAAGGGAATCGGTTCCCAAACGATGTACGAATGTAGAACATGCGCTGATGTTCCAGGATTCTGCTTGGAGTGACATTATTCACAAATAATTTTTTGCACTAAAAATAGTCTGCATTCACCACAAATTCATGTTTGTATTTTAAAAGATAGTTGTTTTATTTCTTATTTTTGATTAGATTTAATCACATTAGGTGTATTATTCACCGGACAAGTTTTTGTTATACTTTTATATGTTCTCTACTATTTTGAGTTACAGTAATTATTTTTAATATTTTTTTTTGTTAACGGTCGATAATAATTTTTTTCTTTTAGTTTATTTCTATTATAAAAAACAAAGGAAGCCGATTTGTAATTCAGTGCCGTCGGCTCTTAGAAGAGCTACAAAAAATCTTCTAATTAAAAGTTTACGAAGTTATACTACCAAAATAATAAATTAACCATTATACAAATAATTGGCTCCTGGGTAAAACCAACCGAAAAAAGGTGGCAGTCAACGTGTTAAATGACGTAGTAAATCGTTATAACTGCCGATATTGGTCCGATTCTAATCCCAGAATTTATCATGAGGTTCATACACAGCAGCCACAAAAATTAAATGTTTGGTCTGGTATTTTTGGCGATCATTTAGTTGGTCCTTTTTTCTTACCTGGAAATTTGACCGGTGAAATGTATTTGGAATTACTGGAAGACGCCATAGATCCTGCATTAACAGTCATAATTGAAAATCAGAGTAATCGGCGGTGCAGTGCGAATAGGTTGATGTTCCAACAGGATGGTGCCCCACCACATTACGCATTACGTGTTCGACAATATTTAGATCAGACGTTTCCAGATCGATGGATTGGTAGAAGAGGTGACATTGAATGGCCCCCAAGATCGCCAGATTTGTCACCTTTGGATTTCTTCATATGGGGTCATTTATAAAGCAAAATCTATGCTACTCAGCCAACATCATTAGAAGACCTGCGACAAAGAATTGTGAATGAGTGCCTTCAAATTACTCTTCAAATATTGCAAAATGTGCGGTAAGGTTTTGAGCAAAATCTTTATTATTGCATGGAGAGTCATGGTGGCCATTTTCAACATTTACTTGCCTAACGGGTCAGTGTATTCTTCTTTTTGAAATTACTTCGCTGCCAAATGTATTGGTCTCCACTAATGATGATGTATTAGTTTTATTTAAACTTTAAATCAATAAATGTTCAAAACTACTGAACTGAAGTACATTAATTTTATATCATTATAAAGGGAATTGAAAGACCTTTAAAATAAGGTATTACACGACCCCCCCTTTCCATTTAAGATTTTGAGGGTTGTGTCACCCCCGCTTAAGGGGCTGCACGTGCTTCTTTTGCCAAACTTGTGTCCCCCTCGAAAACAAAATCATATCACTGAGTTTATTTGCTAGTTGGGTATTTCTGCGGCTGAATTACTGCAACAGAGGTGTTTCTTTTTATTCACATATAGATAGCATTAGTAAGGGCAAATCTTATAAGGACAAAACTTAAAAATGGAGTAGCTGCACTTACTAAGTGGTCAGTGTACTGGGCAATGCGTTTTTTTCACCGGAAAACGTTATTGCTGCCACTTTAACGGAGTTTTCCGTTTATCCGATATTTCCGAACAACCCTGAACGACATAAGTGTTCTACGCAAATATCCGAAAACAGGCGAAGCCATCCTATTTCAACTTTTCCACGGTCGTTCCCTGGAACAGTCCGGGACTTAGCTTATCTCTCCGTAAGATTACTACTTTTCGATTAGTAGACTTTTCCGATTCTGCTTTTAAATCACTGCTTTGCCTTTTCCGGACGGGAAAATTGTGGCGATTAGGGAAGATTGGAAATCTGCTTACGCGTGGGTTTCTTATTTATTCATTATACAAGAAAATCCACTTATAGAGTATATACGGGTTAGATTTTAGCGACTACTTCCCTCGTCACTTCTACCAATCACAAACGCGCAACATTCCAATACAGATGGTTTCTAGATGGTAAAATTGTATGACGCACCGTTTAGCAGTTTTTTCGAGTTTACCCGCGGCAAGACTTGACAGCTGTTGTCACCAAAAATAACAATACCAAAGAACAATCAAGTGTATGGTACAAAAACAGATAAGACTATACTTTAGCGCATATCGCAAATATACTAAGTGACATATAAATCCGAACACCCAGTTTAAATGGTTTTATTTTAATAAAACAACTTTGTACAAGTACTTAATGAAGCATAATAAGTAAATGATAAAAATTTCAAAATGATTGCACTGCTTTAAAGCCCTTTGACCTTTAATAATGTGTGGATGCACCCTGATGTGCTACGCATTCTCCAACGCGCCTAGGCATGCTTCTGATCAGGTGGTCAATGTCCTCCTGTGGTATCTCATTCCAGGCAACCACCAACTCCTCTCGAAGTGCTTCTAGAGTCTGAGGAGGACGTTGCAAATTGAGCAATCTCCTATCCATCATATCCCACACGTGCTCAATTGGGGATAAGTCGGGAGATCTTGGTGGCCATGGTAACAATGTGACATCATTATGTTGAAAGAAGTCTATTGTGACTCTTGCAACATGTGGTCGGGCATTATCTTGTTGGAAAGTTGGATCTGCCAGGGTGTCAAGATAGGGTAAAAGATGGGGTTCTAGAACTTCGTGGATATAACGCTGCGCGTTCATGTTACCTCTGATGAAGATTAAAGGTGACCTGGCACCATAAGCTATAGCACCCCAAACCATAACTCCAACAGTGTGATGAACATGTCTTTCAACAAAAAACTGTGGATTCCTCTTTTCACCACGTCGCCTTCTAACCCTGGCACGACCATCGTGCATGCCTAAACAAAATCGAGACTCGTCACTAAAGACAATACTGTTCCATTCCTGATCCCAGAGTGACCGTTGTCTGCACCACTCAAGGCGATTACGTCGGTGTTCTCGAGTTAAAGGGAGGACCCAGTGTGGCCGGTATGAAAACAAGCCAAAACTTCTCATTCGTCGGTAAACACTTCGCATGCCAATAGGTCTTCCGTGTTCTGCAAACCATTCATTTGCAATGGACCTGGTAGTGGAGAAATGGTCCCTTAAGGCCAATAATCTTAGGCGGCAATCTTCACGGTCTGTTGTTCTACGGCGGCGTCCAGTGCCCCTTGCTCTTTGCGTACGGCCTTCTCGAAGCCATGCCTGACAACACCTAACCACAGTGTCTACACTTCTTTGCACTCTAACTGCAATTGCCCGAAAAGAAAGTCCAGCTTCCCGAAGTCCCACTATACGGCCCCTATCAAACTCACAAGTTGACGAAATCGTACAGGTCTCCGTATTCTAGGCATCGTAACCGATCGTAAAGGATGTCAGAACCAAAATCCGCCAACGTTGATTTTAGAGCGTTTGTGAATTAAAAAAAAGCAGTATAAAAACCGGAATGTCCAACTGATAAGGCTGAAAATTTTTTCACTTGTTATTTACAGTAAGATAAATACACTCACCAACTTTTATTAAAATAAAACCATTTAGACTGGGTATTCGGATTTATATGTCACTTAGTATAAATGTAGCAATCATGCTAAATGGATCTTAAGCAGATAAACAAAAACAACTATAAGAGAAATGTTTCTTTGAAGTCCAATTTTTTGTACCTCAACTTGCGTATTTGACCAATTATCGTTGTATTTGACATGATTTCCAGCTTTCTAGACAGCCTTCTTTCAAGATATTTTGTTACACAGCGGTAGCCAGCTCAAGTTCAGTGATTTTGTAGCTACCAACTCCTTGGGATTATGTCCTTAAAATATTCGCTTCTCATTATGAACCTATAAGGATGAAATTATAATCATTTTTATCCCCACAAGCAACAAAGCTTAATGAATTTTAATGACGCCGCGTCTCTAAATGGCACAGACAACTTCTGCTGCGATATTTGGAGATACCTCTTAATTTTAATTAAAAAAAAATTGATAGCTGGGACCATTATTGTATACAAGTGTCCGAGAATACTGTCGAACAAATCGCTAATTAATTCGTATTGATCTTCGTCGAGTTTTTGTCATTCGATATGGAATTTTGTTATTTGTCAGATATGGCTTGAGGTATTCTAGAGGTAAGGCAGAAATATTTCTGCGCCGAAATACCTCTTGTCAGGAGCGTAATTATAATAATAATAATAATGATAATAATAATAATAATAATAATAATAATAACTGGTTTATTAGGGCGAAGTTTAGCCATAGGCCACGTGACCCTTTCAAAACAGAAAAATTCAATTCAATTCAAATTTCATATACAATGTGTCTGGTGGTGTAACAATTTCAGTAAAAGGTAAGTATTACCTAGCAAGCATACAGTTAAAGCTATTTAAAAATACAGTTTTTCTTTAAACACAAACTATTGGGTTGTCGGAAAAGTCATGACGTATATGCAACAAAGTATGCAATTGCATGGTTGGAAGTACGTGCGTCAATGACATTTGTATTATGATTGTGTAGTTTGACAGTTGACACTTCAAGCTTCATTTGCACCAAAAAATTAAGTGATTTATTTGAGTCTCGTCGATTTTAGAGGACGTTGAAGATGGACGACCAAACTGTGCATTTTCGTCACATTTTGCTGTATTACTTCCGCAAAGGCAAGAACGCAAGACAAGCGTGTGAAAAGTTGAGAAAGGTTTATGGAGAACATGCACTACAAGAACGGCAATGCCAGAGATGGTTTAAAAAATTCCGAGATGGGGATTTTGATATCCATGACGCACCTCGATCAGGGCGGCCTACTGAGTTGGATAGTGACGAATTAAAGGCATTGGTAGGAGCAAACCCACATTACACCACACGGGAAATTGCAGAAACCTTAAAAATCCATCATTCAACCGTTCACGACCATTTGAAGAAACTGGGATACGTAAGCAAACTCGATCGTTGGGTACCACACGAACTGAGAGAGGTTCATTTGACGGCGCGTGTAGACATCTGCGATATGCTCCTTAAACGTGAGGAAAACGATCCTTTCTTAAAGCGCTTGATAACGGGAGATGAAAAGTGGATTGTTTACAACAATGTGGTTCGCAAACGGTCTTGGTCCCGAAATGTAGATACGCGTAACACGATCGCGAAAGCAGAGAGTCATCAGGAGAAGGTGATGCTCTCTGTTTGGTGGGATTTTAAAGGGATCGTGTTTTTCGAACTCCTGCCAAAGAACCAAACCATCAATACAACTGTGTATTGTCGGCAATTGGACAGTTTGCAACAATCCATCATGCAAAAACGTCCGGAGCTCATTAATCGCAAAGGAGTTGTGTTTCACCATGACAACGCGAGACCGCACACAAGTTTGCTCACTCGTCAAAAGTTATTGGAGTTAGGATGGGATGTGTTACCACATCCAGCATACTCGCCTGATCTGGCCCCATCTGATTTTCATTTGTTTCGGTCGCTTCAAAATTCCTTGCGAGAAATACGCTTTACTTCAGATGAAGCTGTACATCAGCACCTTGTTCAATTTTTTGCCGGTAAAGACAAATCCTTCTACGAGCGAGGAATTATGAAGCTGCCTGAAAGATGGCGAAAGGTCATCGATCAAAATGGGCAATACATTATTGATTGAAGTTTGTGCTGTATATGAATAAAATGGCCTTAAAATAAACAAAAAAAAGCGTCATGACTTTTCTAGATAAAATTAGGAATGTTCATAATAAAAAGGACTAACGATATAAGATACATAAATTAATGAGACACTGGCAGTAATAAAAATAGATAAAAGCAATGGAAAAGCGCCACAAAAGAATATTAATTTATGCCAGCATTTCCATGGCTCAATATATACATCTTAACTTCTGGTTTAAATTTATTTACTGACACAGTTAGACAACTATTTCAAAAGAAATCAGTCCTGAAGTGTGGCATTAGTAAGGTGTTATTAAATCTTATATTTAAACTACTAAAATCCCTACGCTTTTTATAATTTTTACGCCTAACAAATCCTTAAGGCTCACCATGATGTATTCCTATGTAAAGCATAACGGCTGATTCATTTGGATGTACTCTTTCCAAAGAAAGACATATGAAGGTAATCAATTCTATCGGTTTATCTTTATTATCTAGGAAAAGATGCATTCTTGACATTCATCTTTTGCAGATTATTTCTCTCAAATGTTGTAGCTGTAGTGCGGCTAATCTGATCCTTTCTGAAATTCCAAGTTCCGATGACGCGTCTAAGCAAGGGTGTATCCAGCTCAAAACAGAAGTTGGTCAGCTTCAAAAAAATGTTGGCGGAAGTTCCACATATCTTATCTAGTTTGTTATGCTTTATCTTTCTGTTTCAATGTCTCATCCATTGATATAGAGTCTTCCACGACGATTTGAGAATTCGTATGGATATGGGAAACCACTAGGATTACTTTTTTTAAACCTTCAAGCAAGTATTGGGCGAAATGAAGTATAATTAATTTATAATTTAGTCTGTTGCAATACTATGAAGCAACACTTGAGATACATGGCGAATTTTTGCTATACCGCCAATGTTATATACCCAGGTCTAAAATTCGTCATTTCACAGCTATATGGCTGTTCCAATTTTTGGGCGTACATCTCTCTAAACTGAAGTCAATATGCCAGGGAAGTACTGTAATAGCGAAAAAACTTCAATCGTAAGAAACGAATTAATCGTTGGTCCCTCTATAACTTAAAGAATCACTGGGTTTTGAAGAAATTTTGGAAGTTCTGTATTATTACTAAATAACCTATAATTCCCTTAAGCTTGACTTTATCTTTTTTTTTCGTTTTTGATGATTTTGGACACAATTACAAACTCCTTTAGACAATATTCAATTTTCGATATGTTTTTAGACGCAGTCAAGGATTCAAAGTTTGTGAAACCCAGCAAAACTCGTTTTTCTTCCAATCATCAAGTCACTCTTATGTAATTTCAAACGCAACAAAAAGTGTGTTATTCGATAATATGTAGAGTGAGTTGAAAAATCGGGAACCTACTCTTACAATACGTTATCTAGAAACGTCACTATACATAATTGATTAGGCTAACTGGTGACGCCACCCCCAATATCTTAAATGGAAAGGGGGGTCGACTGATACCTTATCTTAAAGGTCTTTCAATTCCCTTTATAACTACGCCATTTAAGAAAAAGGAACATTCGTCGGAAAAGCAAGTGTTGATCTTCACAACATTGTAATCGCCGATCAAAATCGTCTTCATTAAGTTCTTGTACCAGGTGCATTTTATACGCATGAAAACTGTGGGCCTTTAGAATCCGTTGGACAGTACGTCGACTAACACCATACACAGTCTCCAATTTGCGGGTACTTAACGTAGGATCTACATAAACTTGCCCTAAAAGCCCCACTTCTATTGCTTCGCTCCTTATGGGATTTTCAATGTTGCGTTTTTTATTGGCGACTGACCCAGTTTCCCGAAATTGAGGTACAAGTTCTAGAACATATTTTCGATACACGTTACTATTCTCGCTCATTTTGCCACAAAAAACGCTCCAATAGCTATTTTCAACAACAAAATGATAAACAAACCATGGGCATAGTGAAGAAAAGCATTTTCTTATTAAGTAAATTCTTTTAGTCAAATTTCTTCTGAAAGTAGTACAAAGCAATCTGATGTACCTATTAAAGTCAACTTTAAGCTTTAAATCAATAAATCTTCAAAACTACTGAACTGAAGCACATTAATTTTATATCAATATAAAGGGAATTGAAAGACCTTTAAAATAAGGTATCACTCGACCCCCCTTTCCATTTAAGATTTTAGGGTTGGTGTCACCCCCGCCCAGGGGGCTGCACGTGTTAACGTGATTTTTTGCCAAACTTGTGTCCCCCTCGAAAACAAAATCGAGGGGTGTTAGTGTTTTTCAAAAAAAAAACTGAGCTGCCAGTAAATGCGTGTTTCGATGCGCCACCCTGTATATTCGTTAAAGTGAATTCAAAGACTGCCATCTCAGAGTAAAAAATTCTTTTTGTATCTTTTTTTATCACACTTCAAAGTTATAAGTCTATAGATATAGGAATTGTAGGAGATAAGGGACCTTCAATATGAGTACTAATAAACATGTCTAATTCGCTGCAACGATTGATTGGTAATTCCAAAATTCGTTAATTTTTTGTCGAAGAGTGCATAAAAATTAATAAAACCATTAATGTGTGCATAAAAATTGTCTGGATTGAGCACGCTCAATATAAAATCTAGCTCAAAGCCAGGAATACCAGTTGAACTAGCTGACGCTAATACAATAAACAATTATTTTATGTCCGAGTATAGCTTTGACAGTGTTTCAGAAAATGTATGTCGGTTCTATGACAGCAACAAATTGGCAACCGGAATTGCTTTCGATTCCGTGTTGTCCAGCCATCAGAAATATTAGAAGCCATTAGAGATCGGAAATCAGATGCTAAGGGAATTGACACTATATCATTAACTATGATCAAAGTAAGTATTCCTATAACTTTCTTCTATATTACTCACATTATAAATTTGTGTTTAGAAAAAGGATACCACCCTAAACAGTGGCAGCTGGCCTTAATTATGCCTGTATACAAACGATAGACTTTTTGAAGTGAAAAAGTGATATATTTCTCTCCGGATACACTATAAATCAGTAAAATTGTCAGAACGGCGATGTCGGTTTAATAGGTCTCGTTGCGACATCGAATTTCAATTTCGAGGTGTTTTATGTACATTCCGCTTCAAACTTTTGAGACAACTGAATTGTTATTCCTATAGAGTGATACAGAACTACGTAGTGACCCAATCACATATTACCTTTTTCTAACGGAAAGACCTACATTTAATTGCAAATTCGGATAGGTCCTGTTAAAGAAAGCAATCTGCTGTAACGTACCATAGAGTTGCATTCCTAGATTTTTGAGATATTGGACAGAAAAGTGCACAACTTTGCCAACTTGTTCCTTCACAACTGCTACAGTTTGGCTACTCTACTGCATTTTTCGACAGAAGAATTTTGTGATCCCAGATTTTCTTCCTATACAAGTCACGAATGACTTATTTCTCAAATTTTTTAAATGGAACGTCCTGTATATTATCACACGTTTAAATTTACCTTCTCGCAAGCTTTCGAATGGTTTTTGCGATACACTTAACCTGTTTGTGACTCGGATATCAAGGTAAAAGGAAATGAATTATTACAGTACCTTTGAAAAGGAAAATAGCATTCAGTTAGTAACAGCAGATGGTTGGAATGTATTTTCCTTATAAATTAAATCTCCCTAACCTTAAGCAATAGAGTCGGAAAGTCAAGGAGGTGTCCCTTTTTTAGTAACAGAAAGTGTAAAAATATACAGGGTTGTTCTATTTAAAAAAAATTTAATTGGTTTATTTGCGTGGTTAATTGCCCTGTATCAACTGACCAAAAATTAAAAAAGTAAGTAGAGATAAATTTTGGAATCATAAATTTTTTCTGACAAATGATTCAGTTCTCGAGCTGTAACAGCTACGGAGGTCCGAGTTGTCAAGGTTAAGTTGTTTTGCGATAGTTTTTTTGTATACTACAACTGCCACGAAGGTCTAAGGCCTAAATACCCTTGAGATACCGTGGGAATATAGGGGGAAACAGGGAAGGGGGGACGCCACTCGGACTCTGACGAGGGAACACGTGTGCATGCAACATGCACACAGTCTGGCCCGGCCTACGAGATCCGCCGGGTGGTACCTCCGCGTTCGATAGTCGATCACATCCATAGCCAAGAGAATAGTTTCTCTTGGGACGGGATTCGAACCCGCGCAGTGCACGGCAACTGATCAGGAGACCGAAAAGTCTACCACTGCGGCCACCGCTGCTCCCTTTGCGTGCAGTATATTTTCACACTGTTTGATTTACCTTCTCGAATGGTTTTTGCGATACAGTTAACCTGTTTGTGACTCGGATATCAAGGTAAAAGGAAATGAATTATTACAGTACCTTTGAAAATGAAAATAGCATTCAGTTAGTAACAACAGATGGCTGGAATGTATTTTCCTTATAAATTAAATCTACCTAACCTTATGCAATAAAGTCGGAAAGTTAAGGAGTTGTCCTTTTTTTAGCAACAAAAAGTGTAAAGATTATATAATTTTATAATTGGTTTATTTTGCGTTGTTAATTGCTCTGTATCAACTGACCAAAAATTAAAAAAGTAAGTATATGGGGAGGACATTTGGGATCCTCAAATTTTTCTGACAAATAATTCAGTTCTCGAGCTGCAACAGCTACGGAGTTGTCAAGGTTGAGTTTTTTTTCGACAGTTTTTTGTATACTCCAACTACTACGAAGGCCTAAGGCCCAAACACCCATGGTGTACCGTGGGGCTACAGGAGGATACAAGGACAAGGGGGGACGTCTCATTTACTCTAGCAATGGAACACGTGGGCATAAAACTTGCACACATTCTGGCCACGCCTGCGAGATCCGCCTGGTGGTACCTCCGCGTTCGACAGTCATAGACCGTCTACCACCTACGGACAATCACAACACCCATTGTCAAGAGAAAAATGCTCTTGGGATGGGTTTCGAACATGCGCAGCGTCTACCACTACGCCACCGCTAGATTTATTTTAGTGTACGTCGGTCAACATGTCAAAGGAATTACAAAATTCTAAAAAGGGAATATTTTTAATACGGGACGTAAAGCATCAAATTTCCGGTTCCGAACTCTGATGGACAAGTACTAGCAGTTTTGTTCTGTAATATCGGGGAAGTGAAATTCAGTGTTAGTGAAAGCACCAGCCCTACTATTCGTAAGTTCATTATTTACTGGAAATAGGCACATATACCGACTAAATCTCCATCTAACTGAGTTAAGAAACTAGTTACATTATACCAAGAATGGGAAGATTTGCAAAAAAATGCAAGCAAAACACAAGAAGTGTTAGAGCAACGTGGTAAAGAGTTTGTTACGAACTTGAACAACCTGTTAGGTATTGCCAGCTTTATTTGCACGCAAGTCTAAAGAAGAACGTCTGTCGATTGTTATAACGTATGAAAATAAAGAGCAACTTAAGGTCGATGGATGGCCAGAGCAATCTAATCATGAAAAAAATTGTTCGTCCTCATAGTCTGGTACACCCCAATAGTGTAGTGCTTACTGACAAGTTTCCATACTGTGTCCATCCAGCGTTGTGTGCATTTCTAGTGTTGCTATTAGCACTCCCTATGTAGGTCGACTTGTTCAGTGTAAGAGAAAACACACTGTATTTTAGTGCGAGCCCCTTCCCACTTCAGTTGGCCCACTTCAAGATTTGTACCAAAATATGCCTTTATAAACTAAACATGACGAGACTATTTATTTCTAAAACAATTTATTTTCTCAAACACATTTTAGATAAACTCTAGTCGTAAAAAATACATATTTGAAATCACTTAGACCTATAACTAATAGAACATCTGAACAAATAAACAATGTGCGAATAAATGCGCGAAGTTAACAAAGCAACAATTGAAAGATTACCATTGGGTAACATCACCTTTATTTTTTATTATGGCTGAAATTCTTTGGGGCATAGAGTTAATCAAGTTTTGGCAAAATTTTGGTGTAAAGCAATCCCATATCTCTTGAAGCTTTTGTCTCGTTTCGAGCAGGATGTTGTCGTAGAACCTCTTTCATCTCGTGCCACAAAGCTTCAATAGGTGACAGATCTGGACTGCTATAAACCCATTTCAAAAGTGGTACATTATTTTCTTCCATCCATTTTATAGCCTTTTTTCAGGTATGGCACGCTGCACCATCTTGCTGAAAGACAAAATCTTGGCCGGATGTCAAACATTCTTCCATCAGTGGTAAAGGCGATTCTTCGAAAATTGCCAAATATTCGTTTGTATCCACATTTCCATCAATAAAATGAAGTTTTCTTACTCCTTTTGATGACATACTGCCCCAGACCACAATGGATGCTGGAATTTTACTTTTCTCTTCAGACAGTCAACATGGAATGCTTAATTTATTTTTGCGAATAACTCTACTACGACTGTCACCAACACAAACTTCGAATCGGGCTTCCTCACTCCATCGTATTGCACACCATTGTTGAGGTGTCCATTGTCTATGTTCTGTAGCCTATTTAGGCAGATTTTTCTTTTGCAGTGGAGTTATAGTGGCTTTTCTTTGGCCTATAAACAAGTTGTGCAACTTGGTTTTTACTTCACTTTTTTTATAAGAAAACTTACCTTGCAAGTGTTAAATCCCAGTTTGTGGGCCTCTCTATGAGTTGTGGACCTCGAAATTCTCCTTCCAACAGCGTCACCCCACAGAGCACTTAATTGTAAATAATTGGCACGCCTGCTTTTCACGATTATTCTTCTTAATGCTCTTCGGTCGGCATTTGTGATATTATTTTTTTTTCACATATCGTGGCTTAATATTAACTGAACCAGTTACGTTATATCTTCTAACAATATTTCTCACACTGAACCGCGATAAGTCTAACAAAGTTGCAATTTCTGAGTTTGATTTCACAGAATTCAAAAATTTAATTATCAGTAACCGAATTTTCTCACTAATAACCTTTCCTCTACCCATTTTGAAAACCTTAACTACCCAAAACTATTTTAAACGTGTTCTGACAGCTGTGATTAATAAAAACAATTGACATGGCTTTTATCTTTCACAGCCACCTATGCGTTATAGACTTATTTTGCATTGAAAAATTTGATTAAGGAGTGATAAAGTTGGTGTTTTGTACTAAATATTATCAAAATATTCATTGTTAATATTTTAAACCTATAACACTCTGCTTCATTTCTATTATTTGTGTTTGATAAGAAAAAAAAACTAAGATCTCAATAGTCGGGCCAACTGAAGTGGAAGGGGCTCGTAGTAGCAATGACTGAGACAGTTTTTGAGATATATTCAAGTATAGTCGGACGAAACCTTATTCAATAGCTGTATGCCCTAAAAAGCTCATCATAAAAACTAGTCGTATCAAATATCGCAACGTCACAATCAGCGGATCGTCCTCTTCGTTTGCAGCTACACACCCGGGTACAAAAACCCAACTTCATTATATTATGGCAACCGACAAAGTTTGAGCAGCCATCCATTCATCATCGACAGACAGGAAGACACACAGTAGCGCAACATGCAGACGCGGCAAAAAATCCGCTTGACGGAAATAAAGTTCACGGAATAATGTATAAGCTGAATCACTCAGAAAAAACCTGCTGATGGAGCGATTTATTATCTCTATTCGACAACATTTACCGATGTTAAGCCACTATATTTGGGGGTTGCTTTTCACTACCAAGAGAGGAATTATTTGGGATACCTACTGATAATTGCTGCCTTTGCTAAAAAGTAGGTATTTATGAATCTAGAGCATATAAAGGAAAGTTATCGCCCGCGAAGTGGTATTGAAGACAAGTGCGTGAAGCTCGTAAACGCTTATTGGGCTGAAATCAAAAATTATTTAGTTTTTATTTTTAAAAAAGTTAAGTGTACCATTGTATCTCATACACAAGGTACCGGAGGGTATAAGGCAGTGGTCACCAAGCCATCGATCGCGAGCTACCGGTGGCTGGCAAAGGCAGTTCTGCTGGCTCACAACATATTTTGAAAATGTGCAAAAATCATACAGGCTTCCGTAAATTTTATAAACTCTCATAATAAACACAAGCAGCGGCAGCACTGCGGTGAGCGATCTGTTCGAGAGCGATCTCGATTACTTTGAACGGGATAAATACGCAAGGTGCGGTGAGAGTGCTCTCATCACTCCATTGTATTGCACACCATTGTTGAGGTGTCCATTGTCTATGTTCTTTAGCCCATCCAAGCCGATTTTTCTTTTGCAGTGGAGTTAATAGTGGCTTTTCTTTGGCCTATAAACAAGTTGTGCAACTTTAGGGTTTTTAGTTCACTTTTTTTATAATAAAACTTACCTTGCAATTGCTAAATCCCAGTTTGTGGGCCCCTCTATGAGTTGTGGACCTCGAAATTCTCCTTCCAACAGTGTCACTCCACAGAGCACTTAATTGTAAATAATTGGCACGCCTGTTTTTCACGATTATTCTTCTTAATGCTCTTCGGTCGGCATTTGTGATATTATTTTTTTTCACATATCGTGGCTTAATATTAACTGAACCAGCAACGTTATATCTTCTAACAATATTTCTCACACTGTACCGCGATAAGTCTAAGAAAGTTTGCAATTTCTGAATTTGATTTCCCAGAATTAAAAAATTTAATTATTAGTAACCGAATTTTCTCACTAATAACCTTTTCTCTACCCATTTTGAAAACCTTAACTACCCAAAACTATTTTAAACGTATTTTGACAGCTGTGATTAATAAAAACAATTGACATGGCTTTTATTTTTCACCGCCACCTATGCGTTATAGACTTATTTTGCATTGAAATGAAAATAGGTTGATATGCTGTAATTGCAACATGTGTTATTTTTATGCTGCAAATTTGATTAGGGAGTGATAAAGTTGGTGTTTTCTACTATATATTATCAAAATGTTCATTGTTAATATTTTAAACCTATAACACCCTGCTTCATTTTTATTATTTGTGTTTGATAAGAAAAAAACTAAGATTTCAATAGTTGAGCCAACTGAAGTGGGAAGGGGCTTGTACTCACGCTTCTCCGCTGATCACTAGATCCAACGGTGTGAGATCCATATTGCACCCAATACAAGCCAAAAGCTGATTTTTATTGAGTTTGGCCTTAATTGTCTGTAACGCCACCAAATCAGGGAGCCACACATGAGAGTAGGACGTACTACCATCGTATAGAGTCAGTGTATCACTTTGGTATTAAGCCCCCACCTCACTCTGACAACACGTCTGCAAGCCCACACTCAATTGCAAGCCTTGTTAACCTTGTATTCGACATGCTCTCTTCAGTTCAGCTTACATTCCAGGATAATTCTTAGATATTTTACCAATTGGGATAGAACTAGTCTAGTTTCAAAGAATGTCGGCAAGACAGGCTTGTCAAGCACCAAGAGGTATTGATAAAGTGTTGTCATCCGTAAATCTGTGGATCAGATTTATCAGGAAAGTAAGGAATCTGTAACAGATTAATGTTGGAGCCAAAACTGATCCCTGTGGAACACATACGCTAACGACATAATTAGCGCCAAAAAATGCTATAGCAACAAAAGTAAAAGGAACTAATAGACTCAGACTCCGCAAATTTTGTCAAGTGTTAAAGTAGTACAAGAAAAGAAAGAAAAGGTAAATGTGTAGTCGAAATAACGGAAAAGCAAACACGAACAACACCTTTTGCCCTGTCTGATATTGCAGTACCAGGCGAAGAGGTTAAAGTCAAATAAATGTCTATTGTTTTGAGATCTGAACTGGTTAAGTGCCGTAAAGTCGTTAAGGATGGTTCTCTGTATTCTGTTCTAATTGTCGATTCTAGAAACAAAGCTTTGAGCTCATATACCGAAGAGCACATTTTTATTTGAGGCTAACCTATAACTTATTTACTAAGGATGGATTTCACCAAGGTTGTCAAATTAACAGTCCGTTATTCTCCACCTATAGGGTAACAGTCCGTCAAATACAGCGAATGAGCTTCACGTTCCAATCAACAAATTTTAGCAACCAATAGCTATGAAATGTTGAAAACAAAATACTGTCAAAGTATGAGACGACAGCTTGTCATTGAAACATCACCAGCTTATTGAATTTTAAGAAATTACATATACTTTGGTCAAAATTTAAAAAAGTGTTCGATTTTTGAATAAAATTCATGATTTTATTCAATATTGTCGATTGTTTATTCATGTTTATATTGTTTTCTTCAATTGATATGCGATTTCACTGATTCAACATCACCTAATGTTTTTTTTTCCTATAAACCTCTTGCACATAGCCATTAAACACCTACTTGATGATAGACTCTACCAAAAATTTCCTAGCTATTGCTCGTTTCCAAACACCTTAAAAAAGATAGATTGATATTCACACAAACCATTCAGGTTTTTGGATATCCATACATCCATAAAGTTGAATATTTTTCGTTGTTCAGGAACTGAACAAACATCCACACTATATTTACAGCGATTAAGAGATACCCAAATATATGTCGTAGAGCTACCAGCAAACCTAAAACCTGCAAAAAAGTAGAAATTTGCAATATTTTTCTTTTTTCACAAGTACACATTCTAGGTTATATAATTAGACATTATTTGAATAACAGCTGATTATTTCAAAACTCCCCAACGAGTGACACATGTGTGGGATTCGTCAACCCTTGGTCCCAGCCACAAAACATATACACTTGCCGAAAAATATCTGAAGCCAAAAATAAAGCTAAAAGTTAATTTTATGTAGTCTTCATAGTTTTATGCCCTGACTTGATTTTTGTGCATACAAAAGGTACAGACTGGTAGATTACCGTCATTACCTCAGCATAAAGGAGCTGCAATACATTATTAACATTACTGTCGTAAATCTCAGCTATTTTGCGAAATTTTGAGTTAACATTTTAATCACTTTCTATTTATCAGTAGACCTAAGACTTCCAAAATCCATTTAGTCATTTAGTATATCTTGTGCAATTGACCATCTATCTGAAATAATATCGGCGCCACTGGCATGTCAAAGTCAAAACAGAGATCGTAATGCGAGACGCAGTCTGAATCGATACATACATTAACTGCATCGGATCTGTGAAGACGCTGCAAAGACGTTGCCCCCCGTCATTCTCGATTAGTATCATCTCTGAAACTTCTCATTTCACGGATAAATGAATTGGCCGTTCCTTGGACGAAGTCCATATTTACTGCTCGATCGGTCTGTTGGGGTCGTCACTGTTTGCACTTACACCGCCAAGAATGATGCTGAATGTCTAGTATAAATTTCTTTCCAAAAGGCAGCAATGGATATCAAATGGAATTATACTAAGTGACATATAAATCCGAACACCCAGTTTAAATGGTTTTATTTTAATAAAAGTTGGTGAATGTATTTATCTTACTGTAAATAACAAGTGAAAAAATGTTCAGCCTTATCAGTTGGACATTCCGGTTTTTATACTGCTTTTTTTTAATTCACTAACGCTCTAAAAATGAATATTTCAGCAGCAGTAAAGAATCAACGTTGGCGGATTTTGGTTCTTGACATCCTTTACGATCGGTTACGATGCCTAGAGTACGGAGACCTGTACGATTTCGTCAACTTAGTGAGTTTGATAGGGGCCGTATAGTGGGACTTCGGGAAGCTGGACTTTCTTTTCGGGCAATTGCAGTTAGAGTGCAAAGAAGTGTAGACACTGTGGTTAGGTATTGTCAGGCATGGCTTCGAGAAGGCCGTACGCAAAGAGCAAGGGGCACTGGACGCCGCCGTAGTACAACAGACCGTGAAGATCGCCGCCTAAGATTATTGGCCTTAAGGGACCGTTTCTCCACTACCAGGTCCATTGCAAATGAATGGTTTGCAGAACACGGAAGACCTATTGGCATGCGAAGTGTTTACCGACGAATGAGAAGTTTTGGCTTGTTTTCATACCGGCCACACTGGGTCCTCCCTTTAACACCGACGTAATCGCCTTGAGTGGTGCAGACAACGGTCACTCTGGGATCAGGAATGGAACAGTATTGTCTTTAGTGACGAGTCTCGATTTTGTTTGGGCATGCACGATGGTCGTGCCAGGGTTAGAAGGCGACGTGGTGAAAGGAGGAATCCACAGTTTTTTGTTGAAAGACATGTTCATCACACTGTTGGAGTTATGGTTTGGGGTGCTATAGCTTATGGTTCCAGGTCACCTTTAATCTTCATCAGAGGTAACATGAACGCGCAGCGTTATATCCACGAAGTTCTAGAACCCCATCTTTTACCCTATCTTGACACCCTGGCAGATCCAACTTTCCAACAAGATAATGCCCGGCCACATGTTGCAAGAGTCACAATAGACTTCTTTCAACATAATGATGTCACATTGTTATCATGGCCACCAAGATCTCCCGACTTATCCCCAATTGAGCACGTGTGGGATATGATGGGTGGGAGATTGCTCAATTTGCAACGTCCTCCTCAGACTCTAGAAGCACTTCGAGAGGAGTTGGTGGTTGCCTGGAATGAGATACCACAGGAGGACATTGACCACCTGATCAGAAGCATTCCTAGGCGCGTTGGAGAATGCGTAGCACATCAGGGTGCATCCACACATTATTAAAGGTCAAAGGGCTTTAAAGCAGTACAATCATTTTGAAATTTTTATCATTTACTTATTATGCTTCATTAAGTACTTGTACAAAATTTTATTAAAATAAAACCGTTTAAACTGGGTTCGGATTTATATGTCACTTAGTATATAATAGTGAGAGATAGCTTAATCATAAAAAGAGATATACAGTCAATAACCTTTGCATTTGACTTAAGGCCACTCACAACAGTTTTGATAGTAGTAGGCTCAACCAGAGTGAAGGAAAATTTCCGATTGCCAAACGTGTTATTGTGATAAAAATTGAATGTTGCTTCGTCGGGCTGAGCACAATGAAACACTGATGCAAAATAATCGTTTATAGCATAGCATTTCCCATTGCCTCTGATTTACAAATTCTTAAAGGTGGTATACCAATGATGTAAGGATCATGCTTGTAAATAAGACGCACAATGTCAATGATACTAGAAAATTGCGATATAACGGTTAATTGTGCTAATTTAAAGTTATGCCGGAGTTTAAATAGCATCGTAGTTGATTTTAGATTTAAGACTATTAATGTGATTTTGAAGAAAGGAGCATGAATTCACATCATTGACAGAGTGGTTTGTTTCAAGTTTAGTTCTTACTTTCTCATTATGCTTGGAGTAGTTTATCCATTTCAAAGTATTGTTTGTACATTCTTTTAGACGGTAATTACCACTACAGTTTGGACAAGCAACAACTAAATTACAGTTTTTCTCAATATGACCCAAACCACTGCACTTGAAGCAACTAAAAACTCTGAGATGATCAGTGACAGTGCACTTGCTCCATCCAACATATAAAAACCCACGAGAGAGCAGAGTACACCTTAACACTGGAGATACTTCCAGAACCAAATTTGTTAATTCACGAACTGGCTGATAATTTTCAAGTCAGCAACATCCAGATCACCTAGGCCGTTGACTGACGGAATATTCTGCAATATCCTGTCGTTACTCCATTTTTTATCCGATGAGTAGGGCGGAAGCATGCATACTAAGTGAAACCTTCCAATATTTTGCCGAACTCCTAATAATAACGGAACTGATGTAATTCCCAATAATAGCATCAATCCAAACAGTACAAACACCAACCCGGACTCCAGACCTAGTTTTGCTGTCCTGCCCTATATCAAGGAACTGACCCCTAAGCTGATCAGATTGTGCAGTCCTTTGAACTTTCGAATTGCTTGCAAATCCGTCCTCACTATAAACTGCATTTTTTCAAAAATGAAAGACAAAGTCCCGCTGCTTGGCTTAACCAACACAGTCTACTCCATCAATTGCAACAACTGCAACCAAATATACATAGGTCAGACCTCCAGATCTCTTAAAGGAAGGATTACATCACACAAAAGTGATGCTAGGCTTCATCCTGAAAGATGCGCTCTAGCATCTCATGTTAACACAACAGGGCATTCTATGAATTACACAAGTATCAAAGTTCTTGATAAAGAAAAACACCTTTCCAAACGTTTATTCCTGGAAATGTCCCACATTTTCATGAATAACAACTGTATTTATTAGTTGAAAAATGTTTCTATTCTTTGTCTGAATACCTCGCACTGTGATATATTTTTTTAAACTTTTTTTATATGTGAATGTCTGTACGCATTAAGTTGTCCCTGTTTGTACTTTGTAAATACTTATGTTTGTTTCGTTTTTATTTTTAATTATGTGTACTATGTACCTCCCTCTTAGGACGAGTCTTATGTCATTCTTTATGATCTACAAGACAATAAATGTATCTATCTATCTATCTATCTATCAACAAAAAGACAGATGTTAAACAACTGAGTGTCATTTACTCATATTTGCTAAACTGCGAAAAATTGGAGAACTTGCATATCTCCCCAATATAGTTTATTCAACTGCCTCTGGTCGGTTTAACAATTTCTTACATAACATTCTGAAAATCACATCATCTGAAGTGATTTGGCAACGTTTTGGCACACGCCCACAATTCGTTCCATCTTTTAACACAGACATTGACAACCTTCGGCCTTCTGTCAAAGGTTCATCTCACTCATTATTCCATGACCACCATTTTGTGCAATCATCAAGTGGCTTCACGACGTAATGCTCTAATGTTTTTTAAATAATTTTCAATCTGTTTTTAACTTGTCTTGTCATATTTCATATAATTTTGACCATTGTACCATGTATCCAGCTCTCACCATGTTACTGGACGTTTCTCTCATCCTATACGTAAACAACAATTAGCAACATCCTCACATACTACTGTAAGTTGAGTCAATTTAAATTCATTTTACACTTTTGTTGCTACTGTTATCATTGTAATTGCAGCTCCTGATGATGATGGCAAAGTCCATTGAAAGCTAGAGAGAATTAAAAAAAGTATAAAGAGTCCTCTTTGCTTAAATTTTGTCGAAATACCCAACAAAAGGCGGAAGCTTTAATTTTTCACCTAACTGGTCTAGACGACAATGACCACGTCTCAAGTTATATATATACTATACACAAGAGGTAAGGTCCTACAGACGCTCTGACTACCAACGATGGCTTGACTTGACAGAAATGAGTGTAATTGATATTCATGATATAGTCACCAAAAACACACCTAAAATTGGGACCTTACTTATGTGACAGAAGTAAACGTTGTAAAACTGGCGTTACAATCTTTATTAGAATCGAATTCGCAATGATCAATGGAATCTAAAAAACCACCAAAAAATAGGTAACAACATAAGTATTGGATAGTTAGATTGGTAATATTTTTTCCTATTACCTTCTTTCATTTGAACGTTCTCTTGTGACTGTATGAATCTAGTGTGTGAGTGAAGTCCAAGGTAAGGCATTTTAAAAGGTTTCTAGAGCAGACATCTCTTGTAGAATCCAGAAGAAGCCCGATTGGCATCTGATCCATTACAAAACACCGCATAGATGTGCGTGGTGTGAAGAAGGATGTCAGTGGGGAGACTTTTGGAAAGCACCGCTGGTTCCTCAGAGTTCCAGATAGTTCCGAAGAAAAGAAGAAGGAAACTCCTACTGGGCTATCACACCACCAGAAGAAGAGTTCGCATCTTTGCGTATACTTATACTAGACCAAATAGCAACGAAGTAGATTATAGGTTGTAAGTAGAACCAGATTTATGAGCCAATTATACAAGGTCTTAAAGAACCTGGGAACACAAAAGGTTCATACATACATAGGTCTGGTAATCAGTCACTTTACAGACACATTTATACTAAGTGACATATAAATCCGAACACCCAGTTTAAATGGCTTTATTTTAATAAAAGTTGGTGAATGTATTTATCTTACTGTAAATAACAAGTAAAAAAATTTTCAGCCTTATCAGTTGGACATTCGGGTTTTTATACTGCTTTTTTTTAATTCACTAACGCTCTAAAAATGAATATTTCACCCGCAGTAAAGAATCAACGTTGGCGGTTTTTGGTTCTTGACATCTTTTACGATGGGTTACGATGCCTAGAGTACGGAGACCTGTACGATTTCGTCAACTTAGTGAGTTTGATAGGGGCCGTATAGTGGGACTTCGGGAATTTGGACTTTCTTTTTGGGCAATTGCAGTTAGAGTGCAAAGAAGTGTAGACATTGTGGTTAGGTGTTGTCAGGCATGGCTTCGAGAAGGCCGTACGCAAAGAGCAAGGGGCACTGGACGCCGCCGTAGAACAACAGACCGTGAAGATCGCCGCCTAAGATTATTGGCCTTAAGGGACCGTTTCTCTACTACCAGGTCCATTGCAAATGAATGGTTTGCAGAACACGGAAGACCTATTGGCATGCGAAGTGTTTACCGACGAATAAGAAGTTTTGGCTTGTTTTCATACCGGCCACACTGGGTCCTCCCTTTAACTCGAGAACACCGACGTAATCGCCTTGAGTGGTGCAGACAACGGTCACTCTGGGATCAGGAATGGAACAGTATTGTCTTGAGTGACGAGTCTCGATTTTGTTTAGGCATGCACGATGGTCGTGCCAGGGTTAGAAGGCGACGTGGTGAAAAGAGGAATCCACAGTTTTTTGTTGAAAGACATGTTTATCACACTGTTGGAGTTATGGTTTGGTTTGCTATAGCTTATGGTTCCAGGTCACCTTTAATCTTCATCAGAGGTAACGTGAACGCGCAGCGTTATATCCACGAAGTTCTAGAACCCCATCTTTTACCCTATCTTGACACCCTCGCAGATCCAACTTTCCAACAAGATAATGCCCGACCACATGTTGCAAGAGTCACAATAGACTTCTTTCAACATAATGATGTCACATTGTTACCATGGCCACCAAGATCTCCCGACTTATCCCCAATTGAGCACGTGTGGGATATGATGGGTAGGAGATTGCTCAATTTGCAACGTCCTCCTCAGACTCTAGAAGCACTTCGAGAGGAGTTGGTGGTTGCCTGGAATGAGATACCACAGGAGGACATTGACCACCTGATCAGAAGCATGCCTAGGCGCGTTGGAGAATGCGTAGCACATCAGGGTGCACCCACACATTATTAAAGGTCAAAGGGCTTTAAAGCAGTGCAATCATTTTGAAATTTTTATCATTTACTTATTATGCTTCATTAAGTACTTATACAAAATTTTATTAAAATAAAACCATTTAAACTGGGTGTTCGGATTTATATGTCACTTAGTATAATTGTCGTTGTGCTTAAAAAAGTGGTAATTGTAGTTGGAAAAGATCACCGTGGTGGCTGAAAGGTCGTACAGTTAACAGTAATTAGAACATACATGGTTTGATTTAGCACCCAGGCAATAGAGTCCTCTCAAATAACCCTTTCACGAAATACAGAAATATTTTATTGGCACTTCAAATTAAACAAGATCTTTTTTCATTTTGTTTTTATAGAGGATCACTGAAAAAAAGTGTTGCCCTATTTTAGAACAAGCCGTATTGTCGAGGGGAAACTACTTAGGCACCACCTTGCGGACGGAGTTTGAACTAAAAAAGTAAATGAATTCAAAAATCTACACGCGATTCTTAAACCTCATACTGAGCGGGGCGGTGGCAAATACTTGTTTCGGTAGTTGTTGTATTCAGTAGACAGCCGATTACCTGGTGGCGGTACCAGTCCGGCAACGGGACGGTTTAGGTTTATTTAACATCATTAACACGCAAAAATGAGGTGGCAAGGGGGAGACAACGCGGTACCACCCACTAGCTTTCTCCAGGGTGTCTTAAGAATGTCAGCATGTAAGCTACGCATTCGGTTATCTTCCCCAACAAAGACATCGATGATGATCTCTCGAGTACTAAGAATTCCGGACGTAAGCTCACTCTACTCTCAGAATTGATGCTGTTCATCACTACCTGCAATCTAACCGTCTCGCCATGCTTTTCTCGGCGGAGACAAAAATCTCAGAGTCTGCACCGATTAATCATCTTAGCTTCCCAAATTAGGAGATGCACTCCAATCTGAGAAAGAACGGCCTTTGTTTGCAGCAGTTTTTCCTGCTCCAAAGATGTTTCTTTAGTTCAAACCGGAAAAACATTCTGTGATTTCGCCTCTTCTCCAAAACACCCCCCAAATTTATTTGCTGCGTTTAGTGCTCTCCCGCAGGCCATTACTGGGATGAGCAACTTGAATACTTCCGGAACATCACCCCTCAACAGAGGTAGTTCTCCTCGGCGATTTCAATCCCCCTGATGTGCTATAAGGCCCAGCTGGTGACTTGCCCTACTTTTTTCCCCCGCGTTTCGTCACATGCCAGTAGCTGGATCTCGTTCTGGCAACGCATCCTCACCCTTACAGCACTGCTGTCCTGTCTCCCCTGGGTAACTCAGACCATGGTGTCGTTGAGGTTAGGACATGCCGACTGGGAGTGGCTCAGAGGGAGTTGTGATTGAGGAACAATCTTCAAGAGGAAGGTTTTCCCAGTTCTACTAACTTTAGGCAGTCCAAAAATCGAATAAACAAAATTTCGCAGCCGCGGTGTCCTGATATTTAGGCTTCTACCTGCGTGACTGCTTCGGTGTAAAAAAAATCATAGATGAGTCGCTGCCATCAATTTGGTCTTCGGGTATAAAGATATTTTGCGTATACGATGACTGTCACATAGGCTAACGACAAAGCGTTAGATTGACAAAATGTTTGAAAAAAAGTACAAATCGATGTTATGTGTAGAGCTGACGGTACAAAATTCAAATCAACTCCAGAACGTGCCCCTCGCCGATAATAGTCAAAGGCTAGAAATTTAGAAGAAATTATTTTGTTCAAAGAGAAAAGTATTTGTATTGTTGATTTGACTTTTTCTTAATTATGCATGTCATAAAGACTCATTATCAAAAATAAAGGAAGACTAACGTATATGTTTCTCTATTCTTGAAAATACACTTCCCGTATCAAACAGGAGGCGGCTTTTAGAACATCTATTATTATTATTAGTTCATCAAATGATTGCTTTTTAAACAAAACCAATGATTCATTATGTTTTAAATTTAAAACAGGGTCATACAATCACGTGAGAGACGCTATAAGCAAATTAAAAAACTCAAAGGCTGTAGATATTTTTGACATTAGCGTAAAAATAATTACATCGATTAAAAATGTTTGCTACTGCTTACAAATTTATTCAACCTTTGCATAACATTTTTCCGGATATTTTCGAGATTGCCAAAACAGCGGCGACGCTAACGATGTATCCAATTACAGACCAATCTCTCAGGTAACAGTTATGGCCAAGATCTTTGAGTTGCTGCTAAAAAGCCAAATGAATGAATTTTTTGAATCAAATAATCTATTCACTAATAGTCAGTTTGTCATAAGATGTCATCAGCTATTAATGCTTTTATTGATTACATTAATTCCGCCTTGGAAAATGGAAAACTCACAAAAGCGTGTTTAACATCAAATTCTGTTCTCTTCACAGCGCCAGTCAATAGTGGAGTGCCACGGGGCTCAATTCTTGGCCCGATTCTTTTCTTGATATACAGGGTGTCCCGAAAAAAGTGTGCAATATTCTACCAGCGGTTTCTAGAGCTTAAAGTAGGAAGAAAAGTTTTTATAAACATAGGTCGACAAACGTCCCCTAGGGCCGCTACGGTTTTTTAAAGGGGCTCCCCTGAAGATGGTTTTTCTTAATATTTCCGACACGTGTTGAGATAAAGACATAAAATTTGGTATTCTAGCCTAGTTTTTTATGCTACATTTAAAAATATTAACAATTTTAAACAGTTTTGTTTGGAAGCGTATGAACAGGGACAGACTCAGGATATTTTAGCCCCAAAATTTTTGTGATTCTATTTTTGAAATTTAATTTTAGAATTTGAAAATTTAGGGTTTTCTACATAAAAAGGGTACTCTTATTGAATATCTATAAATTATGCCATTTTTGAATAAAATCAAACTAAAAAATTTGTCACATAATAGGAAATGTAGTGCGAATTTAAATGAATTGTTGATTATACATAGTTAGCCATGACTGCAAACAAAAGTTGTTTTGATTTGTTATGACTTATTTTGACGTTAAGCTGACATTGTTAGCAGTGTAAAATTACTAGATTAGAATCAAAATTGTTATTAAATCGATGTGAAATGCCAAGATTTACAGACAGAGAACTGACCGACATGCATTTTGTGTACGGGTTTTGCAATAGCAGTTCATTGGCAGCCGTAAGAGGATATCAAAGAAGATTTCCCAATCGCATAGTACCTGGACGTCGAATGTTTACTGATATTCACCGGAATTTGAGAAATCATTGTATGGATATTGCTTTAAATATGTTTGAAAATAATCCGCAAATAAGCATATCAAATGTTTCAGAAATTATGGATATACCTCGATCAATAGTAAGAAAAATTGATGAGTACCTATTTGATAGTTATCCTAAAAATAATAATTTTAGATAGGAGGAATGACAAGAATGCAAGGATTACATCCTTATCATTTTAAACGGGTGCAGCATTTAACGGAGGCAGATTTTTTACCACGAATCGAGTTTTGCAGGTGCATATTAGCAAACGAAAACTTTATTCCTAGAATATTATGGTCGACTAAGTCAATATTTACTAGGAATGCTACTTTTAATTTCCATAAGATGCATCACGGGTCAGATGAAAATCCAAAAGTTGTTCGCCGTACAAATTTCCAACATAGATTTTCATTGAGCTTATGGGCAGGAGTAATTGGGGATCAAGTAATTGGGCCTATTGTACTTCCCAGTGGTCTTAATTCAGAGGTGTATCTGAACTTTCTTCAAAATGAGCTCATGGATATAATACCATTGGATGTGCGCTAGCAGTTTCAAGAAAATATGTTTTTTCAACATGATGGCGCCCCTGCACATTTTGGACGCAATGTTCGAAATTGGTTGAATGTCAATTTTCCAGGCAGGTGGTTATGCCGAGGAGGTCCTATAGCGTGACCGCCACGTTCACCTGACCTAAATCCATTAGATTTCTATTTTTGGGGGTCATTAAAAGACCTAGTTTACTCGACTGAAGTAAATACCCAAGAAGATTTACTTCAAAGAATCCATCAGGCTGCAAATGAAATAAGAAGAAAAAGGTATTCCACTTTTCGGGCTACGCAATCATTAGTTCGTCGAGCGAGACTCTGTATCCAACAAAATGGTAATTTATTTGAACACTTATTGTAAAGCTAGTTTTAAGTATATCCAACTGTATGTCTTCTTGTTTAAACAAATTTCAATTTCGTTCGTAGAAAAAATTTATTTCCTTTGTTTTTGCCTAAACGTTAGCTATGCTGCAATAGAAATATGTATTTATGTAATATTTACCAATTATTAAATTAGTTTTTTCGTTGGCATGGATAATTATTCAAGAATTCATTCAAATTCGCAGTACATTTCCTATCATGTGACAAATTTTTTAGTTTGATTTTATTCAAAAATGGCACAATTTATCGATATTCAATAAGAGTACGTTTTTTATGTAGAAAACTCTAAATTTTCAAATTCTGAAATTGAATTTCAAAAATAGAATCACACAAAAATTTTGGGGCTAAAATAACCTGAGTCCGTCCCTGTTGTATGCAACGCTTCCAAACAAAACTGTCTAAAATTGTTAATATTTTCAAATCCAGCATAAAAAAGGCTAGAATACCAAATTTTATGTCTTTATCTCAACACGTTTCGGAAATATTAAGGAAAAACCATCTTCAGGGGAGCCCCTTAGGGGACGTTTGTCGACCTATGTTTATATAAACTTCTCTTCCTATTTTTACCTCTAGAAACCGCTGGTAGAATATTGCACACTTTTTTCGGGACACCCTGTATATTGATGGTTTACCCTACTGTAGTCTAATGAATAATCCTATATGCTGAGTTTACAAAAACACCTACGTATGTTTATCCGATTTTAATAATTTTTGGAATATACCTATGTTGTGGCCCTTACTAGTAAAATGATTAAATTTTCAGCTTGATTCGTCAACTGACGGCAGAAGCTGGTTCAATAATGTGTTGAGGATCCACGATTTCTTATACACTCAATAATATGCCTGGGCATCGTGCTGATAAGGTGGTCGGTATCCTGCTGGGGTATCTCAATCCAGACTACTGCAACTTCGTGGGTAAGAGCTGCTGACGTCTGTGGAGGGTGTTGAAAATTCAAGAGCCTGCGACCTATCGTGTCCCAGACACGGTCAATTGGAGATAGGTCAGGCGATCGTGCTGGACAAGGTACAAGATGCTCTGGCAACATGCGTTCAGGCATTGTCTTGGATGGTGTTTAAGTATGGAATAAGATGAGGCTCCACTATTTCCTGAATATAGCATCGGCCTGTCATATTTCCTTTGATAAAAATTAGTGGTGATCTCTAGCATAAGCAATAGCACCCCATGCCATAACTCCCACGGTGTGGTAAACGTGACGCTCTCTGGCAAATTGTGGGTCACGTCTTTCACCACGACGCCTTCTCACTCTTGCGCTACCATCGCGCATACCCAGACAGAAGCTAGATGCGTCTCTAAAGACCACCTGATTCCATTCCCGGTCCATAGAATTCTTTCTCTACACCAGAGCAAACGGTTACGCCGATGTTCAGCTGTGAGGGGTAGCAACCAATGTGGGCGGTAAGAAAAAAGGCCAAACTGTCGTAGTCGGCGATATACCATACGCATACCAACCAACCTGCCATGCTCTTCAAACGACTGATTAGCGATGGCTCGAGCACTACTGAATCTGCCAGAACTCTTAACCGGCTGTCTTGACGCTTTGTGGTTCATCTGGGACGTCCAGAACCCCTCGCTCGCTGTCCTCTGCCTTCCTGACTCCAAGCTCGTTCACACTGCGTAAGGATCTGTTGGTCCTCCTAGAAACTTCTCTTCAATTCGACCCCTCTCAAAGTCATTTAGCTGGGACACCCGGCGAATTCTAAGCACTTTAGGTATCTTGAGCAATCACAAAAAGGCAATAAGCTACACGAAATTTAACATTCCAATGACACCGTAAATGTACGAAAACTGAATGCTTCTTTATCACCAAACAATACAAGCAGCCCCCACAGAAAAACCTGACCATTTTATCACTTGTTGTTCATGGCCAGATAAATCTATATGTAAAAAATCTTGAATTCCAATAAACATACGTAGGTGTTTACCTTTTTTTTGTCACTCAGTATATACTAAGTGACATATAAATCCGAACACCCAGTTTAAATGGTTTTATTTTAATAAAATTTTGTACAAGTACTTAATGAAGCATAATAAGTAAATGATAAAAATTTCAAAATGATTGCACTGCTTTAAAGCCCTTTGACCTTTAATAATGTGTGGATGCACCCTGATGTGCTACGTATTCTCCAACGCGCCTAGGCATGCTTCTGATCAGGAGGTCAATGTCCTCCTGTGGTATCTCATTCCAGGCAACCACCAACTCGAAGTGCTTCTAGAGTCTGAGGAGCAATCTCCTACCCATCATATCCCACACGTGCTCAATTGGGGATAAGTCGGGAGATCTTGGTGGCCATGGTAACAATGTGACATCATTATGTTGAAAGAAGTCTATTGTGACTCTTGCAACATGTGGTCGGGCATTATCTTGTTGGAAAGTTGGATCTGCCAGGGTGTCAAGATAGGGTAAAAGATGGGGTTCTAGAACTTCGTGGATATAACGCTGCGCGTTCATGTTACCTCTGATGAAGATTAAATGTGGCCTGGAACCATAAGCTATAGCACCCCAAACCATAACTCCAACAGTGTGATGAACATGTCTTTCAACAAAAAACTGTGGATTCCTCCTTTCACCACGTCGCCTTCTAACCCTGGCACGACCATCGTGCATGCCTAAACAAAATCGAGACTCGTCACTAAAGACAATACTGTTCCATTCCTGATCCCAGAGTGACCGTTGTCTGCACTACTCAAGGCGATTACGTCGGTGTTCTCGAGTTAAAGGGAGGACCCAGTGTGGCCGGTATGAAAACAAGCCAAAACTTCTCATTCGTCGGTAAACACTTCGCATGCCAATAGGTCTTCCGTGTTCTGCAAACCATTCATTTGCAATGGACCTGGTAGTGGAGAAACGGTCCCTTAGGCGGCGATCTTCACGGTCTGTTGTTCTACGGCGGCGTCCAGTGCCCCTTGCTCTTTGCGTACGGCCTTCTCGAAGCCATGCCTGACAACACCTAACCACAGTGTCTACACTTCTTTGCACTCTAACTGCAATTGCCCGAAAAGAAAGTCCAGCTTCCCGAAGTCCCACTATACGGCCCCTATCAAACTCACTAAGTTGACGAAATCGTACAGGTCTCCGTACTCTAGGCATCGTAACCGATCGTAAGGGATGTCAAGAACCAAAATCCGCCAACGTTGATTCTTTACTGCGGCTGAAATATTCATTTTTAGAGCGTTAGTGAATTAAAAAAAAGCAGTATAAAAACCGGAATGTCCAACTGATAAGGCTGAAAATTTTTTCACTTGTCGTTTACAGTAAGATAAATAGATTCACCAACTTTTATTAAAATAAAACCATTTAAACTGGGTGTTCGGATTTATATGTCACTTAGTATATTATATGCTGATGACACAACAATGATTAATAGTGATACGTCAGCTAATGCTCCCTTAGATTAAAGCATAGCGAGTAAATTGAAGTCCTGCAAAGTTGTTTATTGATCTTGTGTATATATTTTTCATGTTTATTGTTGCTTTTGTATTTTATTACTGAGAAATGGCATCATTGCCTTTTTTGGTTTCTGCAAAAATAATACTAGTAGTATTCCTCAATAAGAAATTTCTGTTTCGTTCGAATCTAAACTAGTCTGTTTACATATTTCTCGTTAATAACTGGTCAATAAAACCACATGTATTGACAGAATCTTCTTTACTGTAAACGTTTCAATCATAAATGGTGATCTTCTTCAGTACAATGACAGTATATACTCAGTGACATTAGGAGTGTTACACCCAGAAAAAATGATTTCTTCCACTTGATTTTTTGAAGTCTTATATCAAGAATGTAACGATGACATTCTCTCGAAATGTTATTATCAAGTAATAATAAAAAAAAGTAATAATGTGTTGGGCGACCCGGCAGCTGAATGCACTCCTGTCTACGTCTAGGCATCGACAAAATTATAAGATCGATGTCTGGTTGTGGCACGTCATTCCGAGCAACTCGAACTTTGTGGATTAGCTGTGGCAGAGTGGATAGTCTCCTCCCCATCATATCCCACACATGTTCGATGGGATTTAACTCCAGTGAACGGAGTGGCCTCGGCAAAACATTAACGCCTGCTTTTTGAAGAATGTTCGTATCTGGTTGTAGCACCTCATTCTGCGTCGGATGGTGCAAAGTGGATAGCCTCCTCCCCAACATATCCCGCACATGTTCGATGGGATTTAAATCCGGTCATGGCAAAACATTAACGCCTGCTTCTTGAAGCATGTCCGTAGTATGAATGAATGAATAGTGAAATTAGAGGCATTCCGGCCACCATAAGGAGCCAGTGCATAGGCCGCTTAAACGGGCCCTTATGCACCTCTACAGTCTTTAAATCACAAGCCTCGCCCTTTTAGCGAAGTTGAGAATCGCCTATAGTAGCTCAGAGCTTCACAGCGACACAAAACGTGCGCCAAGGTCTCTTCCTCTACTCCGCGGCGCTCACACAAGGGATCCTCAGCCACCCTCATTACGTGCATGTGGCGCCTTAACGTATTATGGCCAAGCAAGATACACAAGCAAGAATCGCAAAGATTTCCGCCTGGAAAATAGTGGTGTATCCACCGAGAGGCAGAGATAGCCTAGTTCTAGGCCCTGAGACCCCAGCACCTGAGCCGGAGAGTCTCCGGCTACCGGCGTCCCACTCCTCCATATTGGATACTCCACAATAAACTTGAGGTTGAAGCGATATTTAGGAGTAATACGATCACCCCTGCTTAGAAGGGCGGGGTCCTCCCTTTGCAATTCGACTAAGATGGCAGTATGCCCCTTGACGGGATTCAAGAAGCACCAGCTGCCCTGACTCCACTCTCGCTTCACCGCGGATCACGAGATCCAACGGTGAGAGTTAAAACAGAGCTTCCTTTGCACTCAATGGCGTTGTACGCACTGCGGTTGTAATGCTAATATAGGCCAAACGCTAAATTTTATTGAATTTGGCCTTAGTTGTCTCGGTTCTAATGGGGCCACCAGACCAGGGAGCCGTACAAGAGAGATGGACGGACTATCGTCGTGTAGAGCCAGTACACCACATTCCCTCCAGTTCAGTTATTCCCAGACATTTCACTGATTCGGATAGAATTAACATAGTCAAGGTCGGCATGACCAGCCCGTCCAGCCTTCTTCTCTTAGTGAATAGGATCAGTTCAGTATTTCCATCAATAACAGAAAGATCGACTTCCCTGCACCACGATTCCACAGAGCGCAGAGCGTCCTGCATAATATCAGAGACTGTTCTACAGTAGTACGACTAGCAATATAAGGACGTGCGTTGTCGTGCTGAAAAGGGACTGAGGATGGCCCTCTAGATACGACAGTAAAGTGGTTTGTAGGACATCAACATAATGCGCAACAGTCATATTGCGTTGAACAAAGACAAGGGGTGATCGGCTACCATAGGCAATAGTCCGCCAATCCATTTCTCCAACATTCGCGTGCACATCTCAACAGCAAATCCAATATCATGCCGCTCTCCACGGCGGCGTCTTACCCTTCTACGACTATGGGACGTCCCTAGACAGAATCGCGATTCGTCGCTGAAGATAACATTATGCCATTCTGTCTCCCTATGTCGCCGTTCTCTGTTCCAGTTCAAACGTTGACGACAGTGGTCCCCAGGCAGAGGAAGCATTAACCGTGAACGGTATGAAAAAAGTCTGACAAATGGCTTGGCAAAACGTTGTCTGAAGTGCCTATCTTGACGCTCTGTCGGCGGACCACTTGGCCTTCTTTGTGTTCCTCTGCCTTCTTCTATCCACACACGACACACGCGCATTACCGTCATTGCAGTACAATTAACACGGCGGCCAATTTCGCGATAGGACAAACCAACATCTCGACAGTCAATAATTCTACCCCTGTGAAAGCTAACATTAGTAAATGAAAGGGCAGAAACTAAAAATATCTGTACTACTCAGCTTTCAGAAACTGCTTTCTTGGCAAAAACATTTTTGAATAAAATCAAACTAAAAAATTTGTCACATAATAGGAAATGTAGTGCGAATTTAAATGAATTGTTGATTATACATAGTTAGCCATGACTGCAAACAAAAGTTGTTTTGATTTGTTATGACTTATTTTGACGTTAAGCTGACATTGTTAGCAGTGTAAAATTACTAGATTAGAATCAAAATTGTTATTAAATCGATGTGAAATGCCAAGATTTACAGACAGAGAACTGACCGACATGCATTTTGTGTACGGGTTTTGCAATAGCAGTTCATTGGCAGCCGTAAGAGGATATCAAAGAAGATTTCCCAATCGCATAGTACCTGGACGTCGAATGTTTACTGATATTCACCGGAATTTGAGAAATCATTGTATGGATATTGCTTTAAATATGTTTGAAAATAATCCGCAAATAAGCATATCAAATGTTTCAGAAATTATGGATATACCTCGATCAATAGTAAGAAAAATTGATGAGTACCTATTTGATAGTTATCCTAAAAATAATAATTTTAGATAGGAGGAATGACAAGAATGCAAGGATTACATCCTTATCATTTTAAACGGGTGCAGCATTTAACGGAGGCAGATTTTTTACCACGAATCGAGTTTTGCAGGTGCATATTAGCAAACGAAAACTTTATTCCTAGAATATTATGGTCGACTAAGTCAATATTTACTAGGAATGCTACTTTTAATTTCCATAAGATGCATCACGGGTCAGATGAAAATCCAAAAGTTGTTCGCCGTACAAATTTCCAACATAGATTTTCATTGAGCTTATGGGCAGGAGTAATTGGGGATCAAGTAATTGGGCCTATTGTACTTCCCAGTGGTCTTAATTCAGAGGTGTATCTGAACTTTCTTCAAAATGAGCTCATGGATATAATACCATTGGATGTGCGCTAGCAGTTTCAAGAAAATATGTTTTTTCAACATGATGGCGCCCCTGCACATTTTGGACGCAATGTTCGAAATTGGTTGAATGTCAATTTTCCAGGCAGGTGGTTATGCCGAGGAGGTCCTATAGCGTGACCGCCACGTTCACCTGACCTAAATCCATTAGATTTCTATTTTTGGGGGTCATTAAAAGACCTAGTTTACTCGACTGAAGTAAATACCCAAGAAGATTTACTTCAAAGAATCCATCAGGCTGCAAATGAAATAAGAAGAAAAAGGTATTCCACTTTTCGGGCTACGCAATCATTAGTTCGTCGAGCGAGACTCTGTATCCAACAAAATGGTAATTTATTTGAACACTTATTGTAAAGCTAGTTTTAAGTATATCCAACTGTATGTCTTCTTGTTTAAACAAATTTCAATTTCGTTCGTAGAAAAAATTTATTTCCTTTGTTTTTGCCTAAACGTTAGCTATGCTGCAATAGAAATATGTATTTATGTAATATTTACCAATTATTAAATTAGTTTTTTCGTTGGCATGGATAATTATTCAAGAATTCATTCAAATTCGCAGTACATTTCCTATCATGTGACAAATTTTTTAGTTTGATTTTATTCAAAAATGGCACAATTTATCGATATTCAATAAGAGTACGTTTTTTATGTAGAAAACTCTAAATTTTCAAATTCTGAAATTGAATTTCAAAAATAGAATCACACAAAAATTTTGGGGCTAAAATAACCTGAGTCCGTCCCTGTTGTATGCAACGCTTCCAAACAAAACTGTCTAAAATTGTTAATATTTTCAAATCCAGCATAAAAAAGGCTAGAATACCAAATTTTATGTCTTTATCTCAACACGTTTCGGAAATATTAAGGAAAAACCATCTTCAGGGGAGCCCCTTAGGGGACGTTTGTCGACCTATGTTTATATAAACTTCTCTTCCTATTTTTACCTCTAGAAACCGCTGGTAGAATATTGCACACTTTTTTCGGGACACCCTGTATATTGATGGTTTACCCTACTGTAGTCTAATGAATAATCCTATATGCTGAGTTTACAAAAACACCTACGTATGTTTATCCGATTTTAATAATTTTTGGAATATACCTATGTTGTGGCCCTTACTAGTAAAATGATTAAATTTTCAGCTTGATTCGTCAACTGACGGCAGAAGCTGGTTCAATAATGTGTTGAGGATCCACGATTTCTTATACACTCAATAATATGCCTGGGCATCGTGCTGATAAGGTGGTCGGTATCCTGCTGGGGTATCTCAATCCAGACTACTGCAACTTCGTGGGTAAGAGCTGCTGACGTCTGTGGAGGGTGTTGAAAATTCAAGAGCCTGCGACCTATCGTGTCCCAGACACGGTCAATTGGAGATAGGTCAGGCGATCGTGCTGGACAAGGTACAAGATGCTCTGGCAACATGCGTTCAGGCATTGTCTTGGATGGTGTTTAAGTATGGAATAAGATGAGGCTCCACTATTTCCTGAATATAGCATCGGCCTGTCATATTTCCTTTGATAAAAATTAGTGGTGATCTCTAGCATAAGCAATAGCACCCCATGCCATAACTCCCACGGTGTGGTAAACGTGACGCTCTCTGGCAAATTGTGGGTCACGTCTTTCACCACGACGCCTTCTCACTCTTGCGCTACCATCGCGCATACCCAGACAGAAGCTAGATGCGTCTCTAAAGACCACCTGATTCCATTCCCGGTCCATAGAATTCTTTCTCTACACCAGAGCAAACGGTTACGCCGATGTTCAGCTGTGAGGGGTAGCAACCAATGTGGGCGGTAAGAAAAAAGGCCAAACTGTCGTAGTCGGCGATATACCATACGCATACCAACCAACCTGCCATGCTCTTCAAACGACTGATTAGCGATGGCTCGAGCACTACTGAATCTGCCAGAACTCTTAACCGGCTGTCTTGACGCTTTGTGGTTCATCTGGGACGTCCAGAACCCCTCGCTCGCTGTCCTCTGCCTTCCTGACTCCAAGCTCGTTCACACTGCGTAAGGATCTGTTGGTCCTCCTAGAAACTTCTCTTCAATTCGACCCCTCTCAAAGTCATTTAGCTGGGACACCCGGCGAATTCTAAGCACTTTAGGTATCTTGAGCAATCACAAAAAGGCAATAAGCTACACGAAATTTAACATTCCAATGACACCGTAAATGTACGAAAACTGAATGCTTCTTTATCACCAAACAATACAAGCAGCCCCCACAGAAAAACCTGACCATTTTATCACTTGTTGTTCATGGCCAGATAAATCTATATGTAAAAAATCTTGAATTCCAATAAACATACGTAGGTGTTTACCTTTTTTTTGTCACTCAGTATATACTAAGTGACATATAAATCCGAACACCCAGTTTAAATGGTTTTATTTTAATAAAATTTTGTACAAGTACTTAATGAAGCATAATAAGTAAATGATAAAAATTTCAAAATGATTGCACTGCTTTAAAGCCCTTTGACCTTTAATAATGTGTGGATGCACCCTGATGTGCTACGTATTCTCCAACGCGCCTAGGCATGCTTCTGATCAGGAGGTCAATGTCCTCCTGTGGTATCTCATTCCAGGCAACCACCAACTCGAAGTGCTTCTAGAGTCTGAGGAGCAATCTCCTACCCATCATATCCCACACGTGCTCAATTGGGGATAAGTCGGGAGATCTTGGTGGCCATGGTAACAATGTGACATCATTATGTTGAAAGAAGTCTATTGTGACTCTTGCAACATGTGGTCGGGCATTATCTTGTTGGAAAGTTGGATCTGCCAGGGTGTCAAGATAGGGTAAAAGATGGGGTTCTAGAACTTCGTGGATATAACGCTGCGCGTTCATGTTACCTCTGATGAAGATTAAATGTGGCCTGGAACCATAAGCTATAGCACCCCAAACCATAACTCCAACAGTGTGATGAACATGTCTTTCAACAAAAAACTGTGGATTCCTCCTTTCACCACGTCGCCTTCTAACCCTGGCACGACCATCGTGCATGCCTAAACAAAATCGAGACTCGTCACTAAAGACAATACTGTTCCATTCCTGATCCCAGAGTGACCGTTGTCTGCACTACTCAAGGCGATTACGTCGGTGTTCTCGAGTTAAAGGGAGGACCCAGTGTGGCCGGTATGAAAACAAGCCAAAACTTCTCATTCGTCGGTAAACACTTCGCATGCCAATAGGTCTTCCGTGTTCTGCAAACCATTCATTTGCAATGGACCTGGTAGTGGAGAAACGGTCCCTTAGGCGGCGATCTTCACGGTCTGTTGTTCTACGGCGGCGTCCAGTGCCCCTTGCTCTTTGCGTACGGCCTTCTCGAAGCCATGCCTGACAACACCTAACCACAGTGTCTACACTTCTTTGCACTCTAACTGCAATTGCCCGAAAAGAAAGTCCAGCTTCCCGAAGTCCCACTATACGGCCCCTATCAAACTCACTAAGTTGACGAAATCGTACAGGTCTCCGTACTCTAGGCATCGTAACCGATCGTAAGGGATGTCAAGAACCAAAATCCGCCAACGTTGATTCTTTACTGCGGCTGAAATATTCATTTTTAGAGCGTTAGTGAATTAAAAAAAAGCAGTATAAAAACCGGAATGTCCAACTGATAAGGCTGAAAATTTTTTCACTTGTCGTTTACAGTAAGATAAATAGATTCACCAACTTTTATTAAAATAAAACCATTTAAACTGGGTGTTCGGATTTATATGTCACTTAGTATATTATATGCTGATGACACAACAATGATTAATAGTGATACGTCAGCTAATGCTCCCTTAGATTAAAGCATAGCGAGTAAATTGAAGTCCTGCAAAGTTGTTTATTGATCTTGTGTATATATTTTTCATGTTTATTGTTGCTTTTGTATTTTATTACTGAGAAATGGCATCATTGCCTTTTTTGGTTTCTGCAAAAATAATACTAGTAGTATTCCTCAATAAGAAATTTCTGTTTCGTTCGAATCTAAACTAGTCTGTTTACATATTTCTCGTTAATAACTGGTCAATAAAACCACATGTATTGACAGAATCTTCTTTACTGTAAACGTTTCAATCATAAATGGTGATCTTCTTCAGTACAATGACAGTATATACTCAGTGACATTAGGAGTGTTACACCCAGAAAAAATGATTTCTTCCACTTGATTTTTTGAAGTCTTATATCAAGAATGTAACGATGACATTCTCTCGAAATGTTATTATCAAGTAATAATAAAAAAAAGTAATAATGTGTTGGGCGACCCGGCAGCTGAATGCACTCCTGTCTACGTCTAGGCATCGACAAAATTATAAGATCGATGTCTGGTTGTGGCACGTCATTCCGAGCAACTCGAACTTTGTGGATTAGCTGTGGCAGAGTGGATAGTCTCCTCCCCATCATATCCCACACATGTTCGATGGGATTTAACTCCAGTGAACGGAGTGGCCTCGGCAAAACATTAACGCCTGCTTTTTGAAGAATGTTCGTATCTGGTTGTAGCACCTCATTCTGCGTCGGATGGTGCAAAGTGGATAGCCTCCTCCCCAACATATCCCGCACATGTTCGATGGGATTTAAATCCGGTCATGGCAAAACATTAACGCCTGCTTCTTGAAGCATGTCCGTAGTATGAATGAATGAATAGTGAAATTAGAGGCATTCCGGCCACCATAAGGAGCCAGTGCATAGGCCGCTTAAACGGGCCCTTATGCACCTCTACAGTCTTTAAATCACAAGCCTCGCCCTTTTAGCGAAGTTGAGAATCGCCTATAGTAGCTCAGAGCTTCACAGCGACACAAAACGTGCGCCAAGGTCTCTTCCTCTACTCCGCGGCGCTCACACAAGGGATCCTCAGCCACCCTCATTACGTGCATGTGGCGCCTTAACGTATTATGGCCAAGCAAGATACACAAGCAAGAATCGCAAAGATTTCCGCCTGGAAAATAGTGGTGTATCCACCGAGAGGCAGAGATAGCCTAGTTCTAGGCCCTGAGACCCCAGCACCTGAGCCGGAGAGTCTCCGGCTACCGGCGTCCCACTCCTCCATATTGGATACTCCACAATAAACTTGAGGTTGAAGCGATATTTAGGAGTAATACGATCACCCCTGCTTAGAAGGGCGGGGTCCTCCCTTTGCAATTCGACTAAGATGGCAGTATGCCCCTTGACGGGATTCAAGAAGCACCAGCTGCCCTGACTCCACTCTCGCTTCACCGCGGATCACGAGATCCAACGGTGAGAGTTAAAACAGAGCTTCCTTTGCACTCAATGGCGTTGTACGCACTGCGGTTGTAATGCTAATATAGGCCAAACGCTAAATTTTATTGAATTTGGCCTTAGTTGTCTCGGTTCTAATGGGGCCACCAGACCAGGGAGCCGTACAAGAGAGATGGACGGACTATCGTCGTGTAGAGCCAGTACACCACATTCCCTCCAGTTCAGTTATTCCCAGACATTTCACTGATTCGGATAGAATTAACATAGTCAAGGTCGGCATGACCAGCCCGTCCAGCCTTCTTCTCTTAGTGAATAGGATCAGTTCAGTATTTCCATCAATAACAGAAAGATCGACTTCCCTGCACCACGATTCCACAGAGCGCAGAGCGTCCTGCATAATATCAGAGACTGTTCTACAGTAGTACGACTAGCAATATAAGGACGTGCGTTGTCGTGCTGAAAAGGGACTGAGGATGGCCCTCTAGATACGACAGTAAAGTGGTTTGTAGGACATCAACATAATGCGCAACAGTCATATTGCGTTGAACAAAGACAAGGGGTGATCGGCTACCATAGGCAATAGTCCGCCAATCCATTTCTCCAACATTCGCGTGCACATCTCAACAGCAAATCCAATATCATGCCGCTCTCCACGGCGGCGTCTTACCCTTCTACGACTATGGGACGTCCCTAGACAGAATCGCGATTCGTCGCTGAAGATAACATTATGCCATTCTGTCTCCCTATGTCGCCGTTCTCTGTTCCAGTTCAAACGTTGACGACAGTGGTCCCCAGGCAGAGGAAGCATTAACCGTGAACGGTATGAAAAAAGTCTGACAAATGGCTTGGCAAAACGTTGTCTGAAGTGCCTATCTTGACGCTCTGTCGGCGGACCACTTGGCCTTCTTTGTGTTCCTCTGCCTTCTTCTATCCACACACGACACACGCGCATTACCGTCATTGCAGTACAATTAACACGGCGGCCAATTTCGCGATAGGACAAACCAACATCTCGACAGTCAATAATTCTACCCCTGTGAAAGCTAACATTAGTAAATGAAAGGGCAGAAACTAAAAATATCTGTACTACTCAGCTTTCAGAAACTGCTTTCTTGGCAAAAACTAAGAGATAACATCTTAACAAATATAAACAAAAACAAATATAAAACGTTGACATTATTTCCACAGCATGCTTTAAATATAGTCATTATGTTGCCAAAAAACAAGTTCAAGGAATTATTCTTTCTGGGTGTAACACTTCTAATGTCACTGAGTATATGTATATGTCTTCCAGGTGACTGTTTTTTTTCTTTTCATCATCACGCATTTCTCCTTCCGAGACTAAATCATAACTGACGCAACCATTTGCAGCGAATCGACTTTTCGATATCAAGAGGGAATCAAAAGACTGACTATTGTAAGGCTAGAAGAAGACGAAGAAGATGCCTGTGACTGATGAGGAACTGTCAGGCGTTAGCGATGAAAATCGTTCAAGGAGAGGATTGCACAGGTCCAGGAGTCTGCCGCAGTTGTCACACCATGACTCCGGATTGGGCAGTTACTATGGGGTCGAGTCTTTTTACAATTCATTTGATTTCATCTTGGCTGATAAGAGATTAAAGAAATTAACAGAAAGGGGTTTTTTAAAATCAGAGAAATAAAAATGTGTCTTCATCTTATCACCCAGAAAGTAGCCAAATATGAAATAATTTCCGAGGACAGAATGGCAAAATGTTGTTTTTTGCCATTCGTGTTTGTTCTACGTATACCTTTATATTTTCCAACAACGCGAAATGTTTTATACAAAATAAGTATCATATGCACGGAGATCTCAATACCTGTCTGAAATACAGCTTAGGTTAAATTAGGAAAAAGTTGCGTTCCTTGTGGCATATTTACATCCCGTTGAGAAACTTATAAAAATTTCATGGCTCACTGAGACATTTGGGAAAAACCAAAATTTGGCCAAACCGTTTTTATTTTTTCTGGCTTTATTTAAGAAATATCAAAATACTGATGGAACTTTTTAGGCACGGCCTATAACTCTAACCAAGTTCTAGTGTATCTTTCTCAGCGATTTCCCGGAAGGTGGATTTTAACCTCCAGTGAAGTGTCCCGGCCAGCGCGATGCCTGGATTTAACTCGTTTGGATTTTTTTGTTTGGAGTTTTATTAAAAACCAAGTTTATCAGCCTACTTTTGAAACTGAGCAGCAGTTACGAAAATGTGTAATAGAAGCATTTAGTATGATACCACCAGAAATGAGAGGTGATGTCTTGAATTCTACTATTAGAAGATCATATTCAGAAGATAATGGCAACCTATTTGAATACCTGTTGTGAATTGTGAATAAAATAGAAATAATATTCAAAATGAATTCGTTATTCTGAATATTACTAGATTAAACATCATTTTATAAAATTTTACCCCATCATATCGTTGTAATATACATCTATCAGTACTCACATAATCTTACATCAACGATTTGTTTTGCAAATCTTATATAAAAACACATGTTTCTTTATAACTAAGATATGTACTTTGAAGTCATTTTAGTAAAGTCCTTACTAGCTTTCTGTACAGGAACATAAGAACCACGATACACATAGACTGAAGATAAGATTTTGCCCATGTGGGCATAGCTTCTTGACGTCACCTTGAGAGTTGTAGGCTCGTGGCTACCAGCGGCAGGATTGTATGTATTGTCGTAACGTGACTGCAGTGCGCGTGTATCGTGGTTGATACTACGAGTATACACCTTAGGAAAAACCATTGTTATACATGGGAAATCATTTCTTGGCAACAGCGCATCGGCTCGTCTACTTTCATCGCTATTCGTACATATTTCCTACCGTTAACTGCAGACCAGGGTTGCCAGGTGGATCAAACAGAATACCCCCAAAACACTGACAAAAATCCCCCAGATTTGCAACTTTATTTAAAAAAATCCCCCAAATCATATTTCAGCAGATTTCAATAGCGAGTGTTAGAGGCTGGACTAGTTGGAAGATCACGGGCGGGAAGAATGTATAAAATGAAAAATAATATATTTTTCCAACGAATTGAGTATTTTTCAAGCTTATGAGAAAAACTTGTTTCTTGAGCCACGATTGCCCATGGTCATAAAACGATATACGCATTCGCTGACACTTCGCCATTTGGGGAAGGAGAGGAAAATCTAGAATGATATAAAGGCTCCTACAATTGTAGAAACGACTGACGATACAGCCCTAAATCAGGGCCAGTGGGACTCTGTGTCACATGGAATTCCATCAATTGATTCAATTCCATACTACTGGCACTCCGTGTGCAAAAATAGTCGCATGAAAGTGTAAGTTAATGATAGGAAAGGAAATAAAGTTACACGATTCTCTGGGTTTCACATAGATGAGAAACACTTATTTAATCGCGCCATCTAACGCACAAAAACAAAATAATATTTTGCCGCTATTGAAGGAAACTGTAATGTAGGTGCTTCATAATAATTTTAATAGTTGTTGAAAGATGGCAGGATTATCTGTAAATGAATTTATATTTATTCAAAGTTGTTCTCGAATTCCAATAATTCAATTGAAACTTGAAAATTGGTCGGACGACAGAATGTCTTCTTAAAATCGCACCCCAAAAAAACCCCAAAACGGAATAATTTTCCCCCAAAAAATCCCCCACGCATTGTATACCCCCAAAAATTCCCCCAAGCAATGAAAAATACCCCAAATTTGGGGGAAAATCCCCCAATCTGGTAACCCTGCTGCAGACCTGTATCACGAATGAGAATAATAGGCAGATACGCTGTGTTGCCAATTTGAGTAGAGCTTCCCGAATTGTGGGGAATTTAGAGTTAAGTGTTGATTCATTCAAGCTTTTAATCAGCATGACCTAGACGTTCGAACTTCATAAAGATAACATTGAAGCTGAATGCTGCTGGAATATAGTGTTTCGAATATTCAAAGCGGAGCGGGACACTATACTCGTTCAATGGGTCATCAAGCCACAGTCTTTTCAACAAAGAAATTATTTTACGAAAATGCGTTATATTTTTCGATTTTGTCGTCACCAAATCTCTGTTTCTCAAAATGTACGTCTATTGTAGAATTTTCAGCAAACTAAGCAAGAAACGTGATCTAGTATTTACTGAACATTACGGATTTCTCAAAATACATTAAAAAATGTGACCTAGATACCTAACAGCCCCAAGCTCTTTAAATATAACACCTTAAACCAGGGTTACCAGGTGCTCAGTCACGTTGATTGTCATGTTATACTGCGCAAGTCAGCAAACAATCTGGCGTAATAAACGTTAGAAATCATCAGGTATTGCCAGATTCCCGAATATCGGGCACCATAGTACCCGTTATAGTTGTCCTTCAAAGTTGTCAAATCGCCCCTATGGCGCAAATTCGCCACACCAGGCAACTGTGCTATAAACAAAGCCTGTTTATCGCTACTATTTGATAGTCATATGGTAGTTGTATCCCTATCTAGCGGTCCATGATTTCTCTCAATACTGTTGTATCTCTACTGGCAACAAGAATAGGGATTACAAAATCATTTATACAACAATATACAAACATGAAAAATATGATTTGAACCATGAAACATTAATACAATTTTAATAGTTTGAACTTTTTTCATTTTTGGAATACTCTTATGTGGAATCCGCAGCTATTTTTCCCGAAATTTGGGTAGACTTAGATTTCTTAGAAATATGACATATTGGTATCGGCAACTCTGCGAATGGGAGAAACAAATCGCATTTGTTGAGCGCATCCGTCTAAGCGGTAGGCGCCAGCGCCCGTTCTGCCATCTATCTCTTTTATCACTCTTCTACTTTACCCCGTTGTCCGTCACGCTCCGATGCTGCCAGATAAGATCCTACAATCGAGTGTCTTTCACGCACCTACATACTTTTGTATATTTCCATCTCTCTTCCTCATCATAATGTATAATAATGGTTTTTCCCATACTATAGTGGGATTTGTTGGTGGTTTTTGGCGGTTTGTGACTTAGTTTTATAGTTATACATACTTGATACACCCTGTGTGGCTGTTAAATTGATAAAAATGCGGTGTGCTGTTATGGGATGTAATTCCGATAACCAATCTAAATGGAGTCCTTGCAAAGACATCTAGTTCCACAGTTTTCCCAAATATCCAAAAGATATCTCCATTTTTCTACTTTTCATGTTGCGCTACATAAATTTTCACACTTACATGTACTTAGGATGTTCTGTAAAATAAGGATAAATGATGTAGTGCAGTGTTAACGTCATGATCATGTTAATCCTGCTCCGCAGAACATACTAAAATATAGGTAACGTAGATAAATGGAGTTATCTTGTTTTTACTGTAGCTAGTGTCACTTGCACCGCTAAGACGAATTCAACGACACTTCCTATGTGAAAATCCGTCCAGCCGTTCGGCCTGTAGGTGAAAATATGCACGTTATCCATATCAACCCAAATGAGAATCACTCTCAGCGTGACGTCATGCGCACCGGCGGACAAAAATCGAACAGCGGAGCATCCGGCACTGATTAGAACAATGAGAGAAATTCATAATGACATGAGAAAACAATAAAATGCAAGTATCCAATGTAACGTTGCCTACTTTTGTATAAATCTGATGCAAGAAAGAAGTCAATTTATTTTATTTTGTTCTCGATTTTAAAAAAAGGTTTAAATTAATATATCGTACCACTTTCCGAATCACGGTCAGTAAATTTTGAGTTTGTCATAACTAAGATAGGCACATAAGAACATGGTCTACATCTTGGATAATATCAATATCAGGTTCAAGTACAAAATCACAAAAACCGAGCTAATGCGAAAAGTATAATTTACCCAACGAGTTTGATTAACCGCACTTCTCGGTATGTTTAATCGTACTTATCACTGTTCGTATCGTAAAACAAGGGCTTACACACAGATATATGTGGTTTTAATTAAATTATTACACTGTTTTATTTTTATTATTAGATAAGGAGCATGGGGATCCCAATACCAGTGGGATATACAGCTTAGGTTAAATTAAGAAAAAGCTGCATTCTTTAGGACGTATTTACACGATGTTGGGGAACTCGTAAAAGCTTCGTATCTCACTTGAAGTATTTGGAAAAAACAAGATTTGCCCAAACAGTTTTTATTTTTTTCTGACTTCATTTTAAGAAATACCAAAACTCCAATGAAGTTTTTGTCATTGGCACCTTTTAGGCACTAACTAACACATGATGATGGTGTTTGTAAATTTTGTGCCCGAAGTTTCGTTTTTGGGAAACCATTATCAACTTTATTTTTTATATTGTCTACAACTAATTGGATGATGTATCACGTGTTACATTTGCTTTCTTAGTTGTGAAGAAAAATGTTTTTTTATATTTTTTTATTTTATTCAAGTGGGCGTTGCAAACAAATGCTTGATGTAAGATTATGTGATTACTGATAGATGCATATTACATATGACATAATGATATAATGTGGTACAATTTTCTAAAATGGTGCTTAAACTAGTGAGATTCAGAATAATTAATACATTTTCATTTTTATTTTCAATTTATTCACAATAGGTGTTCAAATAGGTTGCCATTGTTTTCTAAACACAAATATGTTCTTTTAACAGTACAATTCAAAACATCACGTAACACTTCTGGTCTAATCATACTAAATTACCATTACCCATTCTCGTAACTGCTGCTCAGTTTCAAAAGTATGTTTGGTTTTTAATAAACCCCAAACAAAAAAGGCCAGAGGATTTGAATCTGGGGAACGCGTTGACCAGGACACCTCTCTGGAGGTTCCAATCCACCTTTCGGGAAATCACTGATAAAGATCATCTCGAACTTGATAAGATCTCCGTCTTGTTGAAACCAACAACTAGGTACCGTTCCACAGCCAATGAGTTGTGGTAGATAAATGGACCTAATATTTTAGTACCTAAAATTCCACAGTACATGTTAAACCCAAAACGTTCTTGTTGTCTGGATACTTTTTTAGGCCGCAGATTTCCTTGATCCCAGTTATGAGCATTGCGGCGATTAAAGATACCATTACTAGTGAGTGACCATATTCTTATCGGACCGCATTTTTTTTTTTTTTAGAGAAATCAAAAACTTCACACGTTCGCGTGTACCTCTCACAAAAATGCTGGCGCCGTTCTCTATCCCTTGCTCTAATTCATTGGCAAATCTTGAATTCATAGGGGTGATATTTTCGTCGTCTGAAATGTGAACAGTGAACCGGCTAGCGGGGCACTGAATAGTTATTTTTATAGGTAGAATCATCCGCGAAAATTCATCAAGTGATGCAAATGCGTCTCTAATGTGCAGTGCAACTTGTATACCCGAAGGTTTGAATGCATACTGAATATTTTGTATTTTAGTAGCGTTTCTCCTTATTCGTACGTTCAATAGAGTTCATAATCGCGTGTTATTTTCTTTTTTGCTTGGTTGAATTTTTGTGAGAAGCAAAAATATTGTTTGTATTTACGATTCTTGTGGATAGTCCAGTAGATTAGGTCCATGATTTCATCATGGCACCTGAGGTAGACGTCTGCGAGGTCTGCAATGATAACTTTATTGTTTCCACCAAAATGTGGTACATGCAACCTAAAATTTCATCCGTCGTGTGTTTCGATTAAAGATAATTGGATGAAAATTATTTTAGAATGCAACAATTTGCTATGGCTATGTGATGAATGTAAATCATTCCCTTCCAATAAGTCATATAATGCGAAAGTTGTGGTATTACAAAAAGAGGTAGAGTGTCTAAACCGCGAACTGAATTCGGCACATAAACGGCTGGAGGACCTAGAGTACACGGTAACATTACAGAAGTCTTTGTTGGAGTCTAATGAAAGGAAGTTGGGACTTCCTTCCACTTCTAGCTCACAAGCAGGCAACGTTGTTCCCACGTATCCTTCCCAACCGGGAGCTAGTAAATACAGTGATGTGCTGAAAAAACCAGTCAAGAATGATTCTTCCGTCCTAATTATCAAATCTTCTTCTGAAGTTGCTAATTCAAATCATATTATGGATGAAGTGACGTCATCGATTAATCCTAGTAATTTAAACGTCCGCATTAATACAACCCGTGTAATCAAGAATGGAGTTGCTGTTTTCTGTCATGATGATAGCTCACTTGCCACTCTTAAAAACACTCTTTCCAGCAAATTTGGTGAAAACTATACTATCAATGAAGCAAAGAAATTGAATCCCAGGTTGCTTGTAAAAAACGTAAATTTAAACGGACTGAACACTCCCGAAGATATCATTTCTGACACAGAAAAGAAGGATATAAAATTTGTAACTAATCTGAAATATGGAAATGCGTCTCACATCATAATTGAAGTAACCCCTTCACTACGTAAAGTTTTGCTGGAGAAAGAGAGTTTGTTTGTTGGATGGAAGAAGTCACCAATTTATGATCACTTACGTGAAATCCGTTGTTCAAAGTGCAGTGGGTATGGACATACTGATAAAACATGCAAGTCCGAGCTCACTTGCCCCAGGTGTACCAGAAAACATTCTCTGAAGGAATGTAAATCTAATGTCTTGCAGTGTATTAACTGTATGAATTATAACAAAACTAACAAGAAGAATCTACCAACGGACCACTCTTCAAACTTCGGAGTATGTGCAGCTCGCCAATACTATATGGACAACCTCAGACAAAAAGTGAACTATGGCTAATTCGATTTCATTGAAAATTTGTCATTTAAATGTACGATCTCTAGTAGCTGGTTTCCATGATTTTACACACATGATTAAAGATCACTTTGATGTCGCTGCAGTGACTGAAACATGGCTAAACGACGGTATACCTAACGATGTAATTTCAATTGAAGGGTATGATTTTTTACCAAAGGATCGGGTGAGCAGAGGAGGTGGTGTTGGGCTATATGCGAAGCGTAACCTAAATTGTTCAATAGTAGAGATTGATGTTGCTATTAATAGCTCTGTGGAAATTTTATGCTGCAAGTTCAAACTTCACAACATTGCATTTTTGGTCGTGGTTGCCTATCGCCCTCCTCACTTGAATTTAAATGATGCCATACATAATTTTGACAATTTGTTATCTTTTTTTACTCCGTTGTATGACAATATTATTTTCTTGGGTGATGTAAATATTGATCTGTTCAATCATGAGAACCTTCTAAATAGATGTTTTGATTCATATAATTATGCTCAGATTATTACCGAGCCCACTAGAATTACGCAGTTCAGTTCCACATTGATAGATCCCATTTTTGTGAATGATGTAAATATTATTTTAAACTCTGGGACATTAGCAGCAGATCAAATATCTGATCACAGATTAGTTTTTTGTGAATTAGCAATGCCTGCTCCTAGAAATGCACCAAAATTTATTGAATATAGGGACCTGAAAAATATTGATATGGTCTTGTTCAAAGCACACTTAAGACTTAATGTATTGGATGAAATTTTTTATATTAATGATATCGATCAAAAGGTTTTATTTTTCACTGAAAGTTTAATTGCTCTTTTCGATACACATGCACCTATTCGTAAAGCGCGTATAACGAAAAATGCATCGCCTTGGTTAATTCCAACCTTGAAACGTATTTTCAAGGAAAGAGATGAAGCTTTACTCAAATCTCGACATGATTCAACTGAAGAAAATTGGATCAACTACAGAATTTTGCGTAATCACGCACTTGCTGCACTTAAAAGAGAGAAAAAAGCATATTTAGCTCATTTCGAAAAGTCAAACCCTAAAAAATTTTGGAACCACTTAAGAAATTTTGGAGCTTACCAAAAAAATAAGGCAGAAATTCCCCCACACTTGCTCAATCCTGACGAAGTTAACAATTATTTTTTCTCAAATTTTATATCCCATAATGTTAATTCCCGTCTTATAAATCGTACGGTAGATGAATATATTTCAAGTTCTTTTAATTCAGACATTCCGCTCTTTCACTTTCATTTAGTTACCCCAGAAGATGTTTTAGATATTATAATTTCCATCAAATCTCAAGCAACTGGTTGTGATGGAATTAACATAGGAATGATCAATTTGTGTATTCCTGAAGTGTTACCTCATCTAACACATATCGTCAATTTTTGTTTAGAAAAAGGAGTATTTCCAAGTTTGTGGAAAGAGGCTGTTATAACTCCTCTGTCTAAGAATAATAATCCTACAGAATATTCGGATTTGAGACCCATTAGTATGTTGTGTGCTTTGTCAAAGATATTGGAAAAAATTGTTTATATGCAATTGGTAAAATATTTTGAAGAGTACAACATATTTCCAAATTGTCAGTCTGGTTTTCGTAGTGGTCACAGCACAACATCTGCATTATTACACGTAACTGATGAGATTATCTCTAACTTAGACAATCATATTTACACTGTGCTGGTGTTGTTAGATTTCTCAAAGGCATTTGATACGGTTAACCACGAAATGCTTCTATCCAAATTAAAATACTACGGACTATCTGACGTTCCTCTTTGCTTTTTTAAATCATACTTAAATAATCGCAAGCAACGAATAAGAACAAGCCAAGGAGTTTCTCTTAGTGCCGATGTTGCTTCTGGTGTTCCTCAGGGTTCCGTGCTTGGTCCTTTACTATATTTAGTTTATACTTTTGACTTGCATACTGTATTACAGTTTTGTAGTATTCATACTTACGCAGACGATACACAATTGACCTTCACTTTTGACTCTACTAATGTGGATCAAGCTTCGTATAAAATAAATTTAGATCTGGTAAATATAACTGACTATTGCAAGGCTAACTGTTTGAAGCTCAATCCTACCAAGAGTTTTGCGGTGTTGTTCTGTCCCAAAACCAGCTATGAGCATTTTGAAAGGATGATTGATTTGAGGGTAAATAATGACCTTATTCCACTCGTCACGCATGCAAAAAGTCTAGGTGTTACTTTAGACGTAAATCTTAGATTTCATCTTCACGTCAGTAATATATCTAAAGCTACATATGCAAGCCTAAGAATCCTATACTCCAATCGTTCTATTCTCAATTTCAAGACTAGAAAGAAATTGGTGGAAAGTTTAGTTATGTCTAAGCTGCTTTACTGTTTTATGCTGTTTTATCCTTGTCTTGACTCCATAACAAAAACCAGATTGCAGAAAATTCAAAATTGTTGTTGTCGTTTTGTTTTCGGCCTTCGTAGGTATAGCCATGTTACATCCAAGATCTGTGAGCTGGGGTGGCTGAAGCTCAATAATCTTTTCAAGTTTCATATGTTGGTTTTTGTACATAAAACAGTCGTTACCAAGAGACCTATTTACCTTGCAAATAAGTTAGTTCCGCGTAGGAATTTAATTTCAAGAAGGTTACGTCATGATGAACAGTTCAATATTCCTCTTCACTACACCTCATTATATCAGAGATCTTTCACGTATAATGCTGTTGAGCTTTACAATTCAGTCAGTGCGGCTAACAAACAAGAAAGTTTACTCTCTTTTAAGAAATCAGTTGGAAAACAGCTATTGGAGATGCAATCGTCTCTCAGTGTTTGAGTTGTTGGTTTGTTTTATTTTTATGACACTTTATTATTATTATTATTATTATATTAATAGTTCATGTGTGCATTTGTTTCTTTTTCTTATTATTACTATTGTTTGTTTGTGTATCGAGTTTAACTGTGTTACTCTTTCGTACACAGTGAGGTTAAGTGTAAGAGTAGCCATTTGGCTAAACTTCGCCTCACTGATGTATGCTGATTAATAAAGACATTATTATTATTATTATTATATCTATTTTTACGCAAAAAATGGGCTGTGGACTCCTACATTTTTCACAATTTGCCTAGTTCTCAGCAACTGCTTATTAAACACTGCTTCTGTCAGGAAATTTATCAAGATACATTTCTGCAGTATTTTTAGTATATTTGTAGTACACAATGTGGCACGTCAGCATCTCGAACTTCATTGCTAAAATGACCGCCTGGCAGCATTTATGTCACGCGTGCAACGCCTACTGAAACAATAAGAAAATCAGAAAAAAGTATTTTCCATATAACCAATAAAATAAATATAATATGTGGGAGGTACTTTTTTCGGATCATATAAAAAAATAAAGCTGATGATGGTCAGTAAGCCATGAAATTTTTAAAAGTTACTCAACGGCATGTAAATACGCACCAAAGAACGCATCTTTTTCCTGTATCTCTCCATGCATAGGATCCTTATCTCTACCCCGTATAATAAAGAATCTCAATACCTATACTAAGCTGGATTGAAAGTTGTTTAACTTAAAAATGATGTCCAGTCATTTACTTTGGCTTATACAGATACTATTTAAATGGCTAAAATCGGCCTAATCTTGTAAATATTTTCGATCCTTTACGAGAAGGCAGAAGTTGCTGAATAGCACGACCGAAGGCATTTCTAAGTTGCGTGGGTATTTTTAGTAAAGCTATAAAATGATACGCATTAGTACACTCTAGAACGGATTAAACTGTCAGAATTATGCTGCTTGCAATTTTGAATGATTTTAGCTAAGCACTTTATGAACAGATAACTAGAGTGAGCTGGGAATAAATTTGTAAATATAGAATACACATTCACATGAAATTTCACTTGCAGTGAGACATAAACTATCAGCCAGGATGTTATGTTGACTTTGTGGGCGGTAACTTCACATCAAACATGAGACAGACAAAAGGATAGCTAATTATTGCCAGTACGCGTTCTAGGAGTAGCGGTGTGTTATGAGCTAGAGGTTTTTTCAGCATGTTAAATATAATGACGACAACCTGGCAGGTCACTGCTGTTGCTTTCGTCATGTTATATCTTCATCATATTTTTGAAATTTTAAGAAAAATATAACTTGATACTTCAATATTTCGCTACTCCTTGATAGTAGGCAATACGCAGAAGTCCGCATAATTCTTGATATGAGAAATCAAAAGGCCCGAAAGAGCATTTTTCCGTAAAGGCATAAAAGTATGTTTAACAATTCACTTCTAGACAATCCCTATCAACAGCTAACATCCAGAAAGGCCAGTCATACCTAGAAGCTTATTCCTTCATAAGACCAGTAGATACTGAGTCACTTCAACGTTTTGATTTCAGTTTGTCCCTGGACTCCCGAAATATAGGCAAACCACAACCTCAATCACACTTTCCACCATTCTATGGCCTCAAAATTCGAGAGACTGGAAGAATCTGTTTGAGTCTCATTACGAACAAATATCCGCCATTAGCAGTATGAGATGGAAGGAGGGCAAATACGAGCTATAAATTATGATTGTGCGTTTTGCTTTTGCTTAAGAACAAGAATATTTTGTCTCACAACCAGTATGGTTTCATAGATCGTAAGACCACCACATCTTCTATGAGAAGCTTATATAATACATCGAGCGAGTACCCTTCTGGGGTATCTTGTGATCTCAGTAGTGCATTCAACTGCGTTGTCCACAACAAATTCATGGAAATCGCTGGAAAATATGGTTTTGTTGATCGGTCTCCTAAATGGGCCAGATCCTTTTCTAGTCCAATACGTTTCTGTACAACATCTTGATACAAGGAACTATGTGTCAGGTACGTTAGACTTGTCGGTTGGAGTACCACAGGGTTCTATTCTTGAGACAATCTTTTTTCTTCTATATATTAATCAGTTTGATAATATTCATGCAGATACTCGTTTTACAGCATATGCTGATGACGTTTCTGCCATGATCTCAAGTAATTCAGATGTGATTTAGGAAAATAAAAGTAAAGACTTTGTAAGGAATATCAATACGTGGCTTAACCAGTACTGACTATACTTGAATCCATGCAAAATAACGCTGATACATTTTCATCATGCACAAAAAAATGAAAGTTTTTTTTTTCAAACGCATACCCTCTAATTTTTCTTGATCAATGTCAAAACTATTGTAAATAAAGTTTTATATACCTAGAACCAGGGCAACCCGTGCCGAGTTTCGTTGGAACATGTAAAAAGTTGCATATTAGGCGCGCTAGCTAACGTATTGTAGTGTTCGCTTGTTCTATTAGTAAACGCGCCATTTTCGTTCAGTCAACGTGTCGAAAGAATTTCGCAATTCTAAAAAGGGGACATTTTAAATGGGAGACGTAAAGCATCAAATTGCCTGTTCAAAACTTCCCTCTAATGGACAAATACTATTCGTGAGTGAATTATTTACTGAGAGAAGGCACGTATACCGACTGAATCTCTACCTAACTGTGTTAAGAAGCAAAAAAATGCAAGCAAAATACCAGAAGTATTTGAGCAACGTCGCCAAGAGTTTGTTACGAACTTGGACGATCTGTTTGATATTGCACATACGGATGCCGTTCAATTGATGGAAATAAATGAAGGTAGAATCTTCTTGCAGCGGCAGAGAGAGCCAGATAGACCTGATCATTTAGCTGGGGTGGACAAGAAATTAGCCAAAAAAGAAAAAAAGGCGTGTTTTAGGAACACCGAAGAACTAAAGCGGCATATATGAGAATTTAGCGAAAAAGTAGCCCTTTCCACTTACTAAATGATAAAAACATAACAAAGATAAAGATTGTAGCCAGAAAAAGAGATTTCAGTATAAGAAATGTTTGTTTGTTTCAGATTTATCCATAATATCCATGTTATACAGCATATATTATATCTTCAAGACTACACAATTTACACAAAATTTCATTACTATAAATTCTGGTTTTCCATGAGACATTTTTTCGATTTCCCCTTAAACATTTTCAAACTGACACACATCTTGATATCATTACTTAATTTATTGAATTTGTACAATCCTTTTTGAAATACTGAATCGCTCGTTATATTGCTACTACAGTTTTGTAAATGAAAGTCTATACTCCCTCTAGCAGAATAACTGTGATACTCATTGTTCAATACAATAACACCTATCTGTGATTAGAAACTAGTTACGGTATACCAAGTTTGGAGAGATTTGCAAAAACAGCAAGCAAAACACCTGTGTTTGAGCAACGTCGGCAAGAGTTTGTTACGAACTTGGACAATATGTTTGATATTGCGCATGCCGATGCCCTTCAGTTGATAAAAATAAGTTAAGATAGGATTGCAGCGGCAGAGAGAGCCAGGTCGACCTGGTCGTTTAGCTGGTGTGGACAAGAAACTAAGCATGAAAGAAGAAATGGCGCTCTTAGAAACACCGAAGATCAAAAGCGGCGAGCTAACTAAGTTGCTAATACTAATCAAACTCAAATGAGGAAAACTCCAAAATTAGTGGCAGCATTAGATAGGTGTCAGTTAAGTATGAGAAATGCTGATTTTATTATTAAAGCAACCATTGCGCCACTTATACATAACACTGACGAGTTTCCTATAAACAAGTTCTCCATTCAAAGAATTCGTACCGAAAAGCGAAACGAGCGCGCAGAAGCTATAAAGCTTGATTTCCAAAGCGAGGTACCGAATACCCTAACTGTCCACTGGGATAAAAAATTGTTGCCACCTTTAAATACGCGCAAGTCTAAAGAAGAACGTCTACCGACTGTTATAACCTCTGAAAACTTATCGCTGTGCCCAAACTGGACAACTCTTCAGTCAGCGAGCAGGCTCAGTAAGTTTGTTTCCTTGTTGTGATACGACTGCTTCGAAAACGGCCTGCGAGCTCCTCGAACAGAAACTTAATAAAGAAATGCTTATATACGAATTGTTGTTAAAAGCGTGTTTGAATCAAAGATCGACCAAGTGACTACAAGCCCTGACATTCTATTGATTAAAAAGTTTCGCGAGAGCTGGAAAAGTGTAGACCCCGAGAAAATACTGATTTATACTAAAAAGCTACCATGCCTGAAACCAACGAAGCTGCTAAAGACGACTATCGAGAATAATAGAACTTCCTATGCCTTGGCGGAGATACAGAAAAAAATAAGATTCGACCGCCAGGTGGAATGCATCAAGCTCGATGCCAGAGCCATCCATTAATTAATTCTCCAGTGGAGTGCCTTTTTTTCAGATAAATGGATTTAGCGCACCGATACAAACTCGAACTACTGTTTTCAATAAGAGGCTCTTTATAGTCCAAAGCCACCGTGGAAGGATTAGATAAATTGTTATCTTGTTTGAGGACCTCCAAACGAAATTTTGCAGTCGAGAATCCGCTTAAGTGTTCAATTAATGGTGCTACTACCCTACACAAGCCAAAAATTATGATTATGCGTTTTGCTTCTTTTGATGAGACAATCACGTTCCTACATGTTTTGCAAATCCTATACTACAACTATTTAAAACTGTAATGACTCATACGCGTGATCAACACGTGATCAGAGCTCGATCCCGGCTTCCTTCCAGTACAGCCGTATAGCGTACGACATATGTCGTTTCTGTGGCTTTGCGGTGGTCAACAGCACAGACAGAGATGGAAATAATGGCTGATTGTTCTCCGCCGGTAGAACCAATGAAATCAAAGACGCGCCTCGACCGGCAGACTCATCGGCGTCGGCAACGCATTGGAACGTGTTTCGTTGAGCGATCGCATATTGTGTGTTTTTATAAGATTTGTTGTGTGATTGTTATTGTTGTGGTTTCTGTGGTTACTGTTTTGGTTATACTTAACCATGGAGAGTACAAATGGCACGAGTGGAAGTACTCAAAGCCAGGGAACAAGTAGACGGCTTCGTAAAGCACTGAAGAGGGACGCGAAAGAAATCGTGCTCAACGTGTTCAATTATCTGAACAGAACTATGTCGAAGGGAGATGCACTCGCGCGTTGTGAAAGTATGACAGGCATTCCAGAGTGGGCCATTCGCAGGGTGGTGCATGAAAAGAAGAAAACTGGAGCTACTACTGATCCAAAGTTTAATTTGAAGGGACGAAAAGCCGTTAAATTGGATGACGATAGCAAAATGGCGTTAAGGCGAACCGTACATTCATTCTTCTTTAGGAATGAGATACCAACCCTCAAGGCTGTACATGCAGCGATCAAGGAAAATGAAATTATACCCCAAATGAGCGTCGAGGTAATGAGGAAATCCCTGCACGAAATTAATTTTCGTTACGAAACGCGTAATCGGAAGTCAGTATTGATAGAGAGACCTGAAATAGTCGCCTGGCGTCGAAAATACCTAAGCGAAATGATTGAATATAGGCGACAAAGCAGAAAAATCTATTATTTGGACGAGACATGGGTAAATGCAGGTCACACAGTTAAAAAACCTGGATAGACAAAAACGTAGTGAGTAACCGACAAGCAAGCATTGAAGGTTTGTCAACAGGTCTTCGTGGACCGTCAGGGAAAGGTCAAAGATTGATCGAAACTCATATTGGTAGCGATAGTGGCTTTTTAGAAGAGTGTGACTTGATTTTCGTCTCTAAGAAAGGAGGTGATTACCATGACGAAATGAATGCCAGCTGCTTCGAGAGCTGGTTTCAAGGGGTGCTTCAGCGAGTTGAGCTCAACTCTGTGATCGTCATGGATAATGCTTCCTACCATAGTCGTCGAGCCGAACGTGTACCGACTATGGGATCTCGAAAAAGTGACATGCAGCAATGGTTGCGCGAAAAAGGAATCCCGTTTGACGTTTCATGTGTGAAAGCGGAATTGTATGAAAAAATTAAACAGCACAAACCTGCCAACATTAGTTACGTGACAATGTGGTGTCACTGTGCTGCGGTTACCGCCCTACCACTGTGAACTGAACCCAATAGAGCCCATCTGGGCTCAAGTGAAGGGTTATATTGCGCGCCATAACACAACCTTCAAATTACCAGACGTTAAGGTTTTACTTGAGACTTCCATACAACTAGTAACGCCCGAAGCTTGGCAGAATGCTATCCGTCATGTTGCGAAGAAAGAAACAAAAATGTGGCAGCTTGACCACCACATCGACACCATCATAGAGCCAGTTATAGTCAATTTCAACGAGGAAAGCGATAGCGACAGTTTATTACTGTCAGATGTAAGTGGAAGCGACGATGAATAAAGGTAATTCCCAAATTTTTGACTTACAATATGTTTCAAACCACTCTTTGTTAAGCATGTGACAAATCTAGTTCACCCATGTTAAACATTCATACCCCGCCTATGAACAGCCGACTACTGGTAGTTAAGTGATGTTCACGTGAACATCGATGAGTCATTACAGTTTTAGATAGTTATAGTATAGTTATCAATTTGGTGTGAAGTCGGCCTAGCAAAACCCAATAAATTCCAAGCTCCGCCCATCTAACACGCTAGTCCCTCTGACAGGGTTCCGGAGGCGGTGGCGGTGCCTGCGATGAAATCGGCGTCGGGCGAGCCGCCAGACTGGTTGCCGATCTTCGGCAGCTGCTCACGCTGCGCCAGCACTACTACCCTGAAGGGGGTTGGGGGTGGACGGTGGTGTTTTGCGCGCTGTCGGTGCACGTGCTGGCTCACGGACTGCACGCCGCTGCAGGTCAGGTGTGTCTCGAGGTGGCCGGCAAATTCGCCAGGGACGGAGCCAGGGTGCATGGACCTGCAGGTACAGTTTGGTGCGACGAAGGAGCTACTTGAGATGGTTGAAGCAATAGAAAGATTTAGTTAGCACGTTTGGCTACATAAACAGAATAATTGTAAACAACTTAGAATTAGTAAATTCAAGCCATATGATATATGATGTAAATACTGGGCAAGCTATAATTAACTATATATATTTAACTAGTGATTCCTCAATTTCACTCTGAATTTTGTCAATCTTTTATCTCTGTATTTAATTTATATTCAGTCATCTTTATTTCAGGTATTCTGTAAATGAAGGTCGGCATTTGATGATGTCCAATTAGTTAGACTTGGCGGAAATATATTATTTTTTACTTTATAAATGAGTATCATTACAAGATATTTGATAAAAAAAATTACATTGAGACATTTTAATTTGCTGAGCATTTGCCTAATTGGAGTATATTTATATTTTTCAGTGTTATTCTCATGCACGTGTTTTGTGAAATTTATAGTCTTTCAAAAATGGAATTATTTGCTAAATATAGAATAGTCGAACAGTACAAGAAATTTCGAAGAATGATAGTATTATCGATAATTTTTCTGCTGTATGAACTCAGACATCCAGAAACTCTTGACAAAATCCCACTTTACTACTAATCTTATTTATAACTCTTTCATAATGAATATCAAAAATTAATCGAGAGTCAACAAAAATCCCAAGGTATTTAAAATTACCTACGAATTCAATATCTTCACCATCAATATTCACTTGAACATTTGTACTCTGTGTTTGCCGATTAACATAGCTTTCGTTTTACTTGTAGTTAATTTGAGTCTATTAGATGCTTACCGTTTTGAATCAAGTTTCATGTCTTCATTTATATAAGAGGTGAATATTTTTAGTACTTATATAAATCATAGTGTCATCGGCAAAAATCTGAATTTTGCATTTTTTTACTATGGCAGGTAAATCGTTTATGTTATGTTATTGTGCCTCAATTTACTGTTATAATCTGACAGTACTATATACAGGGTGTCCCAGAAGTCGACGTCAAGCCGAAACCGGGTGATAGGCAAAGTCATAACAGCTATCAGAAAAATATTTACAAAAATTTTATGTATGTGTTTTGAAAATTATAGGTCTTTGAAAAAAATATAGAAATTTCACACCCTACGGCAGTCTGTCAACTCTTGTTACTACAAATATTAACTTTTTTTGGATTTTATTTTTACAATGTAATGATGAATAATGCATCTTCAAAATGGTGTCTCAACCTTACTGCCAACTTTTCTCGTTCAGGAAAAATTGCCACTTATCTCCCAACCAAGTATTCCAAAGTAAAACTTTGCTCAACTTTAACTGGCGGTACTGGAAAAAAATGTACTACGAGAGTTTGGCAAGTAACCTTAAAAGTTGGCGCATTTAATAAGGATTCCAAAATGGAATAACACTTAGAAGATTACTCGTTAACTTATGCACAACAGTAAGCGGTGCACATTTGTGAACACTCGATGATCTGGATGACGAGCTGCATTCGGGTACCTCTCACAGTAAAGTCTCGCTGCAGCACTAGCGTTGCATCTGCATTCCCCATAAATGAGGTGCATGTTAGCATATTCTTGTACGGTGTACACGGACATAGCGGCACTGCACAATCACACTATCAAAGATAGTCTAAGGAAAGCAAATGTTGTTTTGAAGAGCAATTAAACAGTCCAAATCCAAATCACAAGCGATCAACAGTAGAGTTCACGAATCCAAAATGTGTGTGATCGGTATCAAAGTGTGCAATAGCAAGTAAGTGATGTGCTTCATCCATACCACATACAGCGTGTTCAACCTCTCCTGCCCCGGAACTATGAGCCCCGAGTTTCTTTTGTCGCACAATGTTAGAAAGACACAGGAAAGATCCACAGTTCTTTGAAAAAATTGTATGGTCGGATGAGACCACATTTAAGAAACATGGGTATATGAACCTGCATAACTTACACGAGTGGCACGTAGCAAACCAACATTTGATGAGAGAAGAAAAATCTCAATATCGCTTCAAGATAAACCATTGGACAGGAATTTTAAATGGTAAATTAATCGGTCCGTTTGAGTTCCCAGAGACTTTGACTGCTGAAGTTTATTTGGATTTTTTGAAAAATCATGTACAAAATTTATTGGTGGACGTGCCACTGAGTATGTACAGGGACATGTGGTTTCAGCATGATGGCTGCCCAGCGCACTATGCACTCTCAGTGAGAGAGTATCTCGATCAAAACTTTCCAGGCAGATGGATAAGGCGGTCTGGTACAATACCGTGGCCAGCCCGCTCACCTGATTTGAATCCTTTAGATTCTTTTACTGGGGAACTGCAAAAGAAAAAGTGTATTTCAAGCCGATTCAAAATGTAGCTGAGCTACGGCAAAGACTATTGGAAGCAGCTGAGTTTGTTAATAACCGTGGATTCGCTCGTTTAATAACCCGATCTTTTTTAAGAAGATGTCGAGCGTGTATTGCGGCTGAAGGAAAACAGTTTGAGCATTTGCTGTAAAGGTAAATCATCATCAGCAGCATTTTGACGCCCACTGTTGTGCAAACAGATATTCTTAAGGGTCCTTGTGCGTTTTCATAATCGCTGTTTAATTAGGAAATTTTGAAAAATTTTCATCAGTTTTTTTGCAAATAAAAATTGTGCATAAGTTAACGAGTAATCTTCTAAGTGTTATACCATTTTGGAATCGTTATTAAATGCGCCAACTTTTAAGGTTACTTGCCAAACTCTCGTATTACATTTTTTTTCCAGTACAACCAGTTAAAGTTGAGCAAAGTTTTACTTTGGAATACTTGGTTGGGAAATAAGTGGCAATTTTTCTTGAACGAGAAAAGTTGGCAGTAAGGTTGAGACACCAGTTTGAAGATGCATTATTCATCATTACATTGTAAAGATAAAATCCAAAAAAAGTTAATATTTATAGTAACAGGAGTTGACAGACTGCCGTAGGGTGTGAAATTTCTATATCTTTTTCAAAGACCTATAATTTTCAAAGCACATACATAAAATTTTTTTAAATATTTTTCTGATAGCTGTTATGACTTTGCCTATCACCCGGTTTCGGCTTGACGTCGACTTCTGGGACACCCTGTATATTTAAAGATTTTCTGTAGCTACTAGCATGGACACTGAAAAAAAAATAATTACACAGCTTATCGTAGGCAAGTTTGTAATCAACGTTATGTAAAGGATATTTTACTCAACATATACTGTATATTTTTTACATAATATGTTCCGATATATTCATGATTCGTTATACAAGGTATTTTCAAAGTTGAGTCATTTATTTTATCAGCTTGTAGTACTCGTCAAAAGGGGTTTATATACCAAAAATCACCTGTACAAAAGTCGCATAATAAGAGAGTATTAGAAATTATTAAAAAAATCGTTTTTACAAAAACTGTTCAAAATTGTCCTTATATGATCGATTAGCGCAAAATGCTGCTCGGCGAATCCACAAGGTTCACGAATTAAATCACAAGCATATTCAGTGCACTGTTGAAGTTCTTCCAAAGTATTTACTGCTCCATCATGATACACCAACTCTTTCAAATAGCCCCACAGAAAAAAAGCACAAGGCGTTAAATCCGGGAAGCGAGCAGGCCAAGAAATGGGTGCAGTGCGCCCTATCCGTCTATTCGGAAACTGATGTTCATGAACTTCTCGTCTAAAATGTAGTGGAGCCTCATCATGTAGGAACCACATATTCTGTCTCACATTTAGAGGAATATCTTCTAATAATTGCAGCAGATTGTGTTGAAGAAAGTCTAAATAAATTTCACCGTCAGTCGAGGTAGGAAGAAGTAGGATCCGATAAGCATGCCAATTACCAGCCCAAAAATATAATAAAAATCTATCTTGGAAATGGGTTTTTTTGCAGCATGCGGATTCTCTACTGCCCCTAATTTCTGCCAAACTCTAAAAGCCACTGGCAAAATACAACTTTTCTAGGATGATCCTCAGGTTGGAACGCTTGTACCCGTTGCTAATGATAAGAATAATACTGTTCTTAGGCTGCTAGGACTTTTTTACTCATTGTTGGGTCGTCTTCAACCATTTCTAAAATGTCTTCCTCAATTAGTAACATTTCAGATTGAGCATGTCTTCCAGCGTGACCTCCTCGTTGTTCTTTTAAATATCCTGTGTCACGAAGTCTAATAACTAAATTTACAAACATCCGTGGGACCGGATGATTTCTTAAAGGAGACCTTTCCACATACAGCCTACATGCTGCAGCTACATTTTGTTGGCACTCTCCGTATGTTAGTACTATGCCCACTAGTTCATTATTTTTGTAAGCATGGGTCATCTTTTCGCACTAAATAATCAGACAAATGAAAGTATAAGGACTATCAAAAGACTGATACAACTGATCGAACCGAAGACTCTTACTGAAAACATATATTACCACAGAAGGTGTGCCAAATTTAGATAAACCAGAAGAGTAGTAAACAAAAAATGATCGATAATATCAAAAAATCTGTGTAATAACATTCTTATTTTTTAGATTTCTTCTACTTTTAGTATTTCTTTTATTATGCAACTTTTAAATATACTAAGTGACATATAAATCCGAACACCCAGTTTAAATGGTTTTATTTTAATAGAAGTTGGTGAATGTATTTATCTTACTGTAAATAACAAGTGAAAAAATGTTCAGCCTTATCAGTTGGACATTCCGGTTTTTATACTGCTTTTTTTTTAATTCACTAACGCTCTAAATGATGAATATTTCAGCCGCAGTAAAGAATCAACGTTGGCGGATTTTGGTTCTTTACGATCGGTTACGATGCCTAGAGTACGGAGACCTGTACGATTTCGTCAACTTAGTGAGTTTGATAGGGGCCGTATAGTGGGTTTTCGGGAAGATGGACTTTCTTTTCGGGCAATTGCAGTTAGAGTGCAAAGAAGTGTAGACACTGTGATTAGGTGTTGTCAGGCATGGCTTCGAGAAGGCCGTACACAAAGAGCAAGGGGCACTGGACGCCGCCGTAGAACAACAGACCGTGAAGATCGCCGCCTAAGATTATTGGCCTTAAGGGACCGTTTCTCCACTACCAGGTCCATTGCAAATGAATGGTTTGCAGAACACGGAAGACCTATTGGCATGCGAAGTGTTTACCGACGAATGAGAAGTTTTGGCTTGTTTTCATACCGGCCACACTGGATCCTCCCTTTAACTCGAGAACACCGACGTAATCGCCTTGAGTGGTGCAGACAACGGTCACTCTGGGATCAGGAATGGAACAGTATTGTCTTTAGTGACGAGTCTCGATTTTGTTTAGGCATGCACGATGGTCGTGCTAGGGTTAGAAGGCGACGTGGTGAAAGGAGGAATCCACAGTTTTTTGTTGAAAGACATGTTCATCACACTGTTGGAGTTATGGTTTGGGGTGCTATAGCTTATGGTTCCAGGTCACCTTTAATCTTCATCAGAGGTAACATGAACGCGCAGCGTTATATCCACGAAGTTCTAGAACCCCATCTTTTACCCTATCTTGACACCCTGGCAGATCAAACTTTCCAACAAGATAATGCCCGACCACATGTTGCAAGAGTCACAATAGACTTCTTTCAACATAATGATGTCACATTGTTACCATGGCCACCAAGATCTCCCGACTTATCCCCAATTGAGCACGTGTGGGATATGATGGGTAGGAGATTGCTCAATTTGCAACGTCCTTCTCAGACTCTAGAAGCACTTCGAGAGGAGTTGGTGGTTGCCTGGAATGAGATACCACAGGAGGACATTGACCAGAAGCATGCCTAGGCGCGTTGGAGAATGCGTGGCACATCAGGGTGCATCCACACATTATTAAAGGTCAAAGGGCTTTAAAGCAGTGCAATCATTTTGAAATTTTTATCATTTACTTATTATGCTTCATTAAGTACTTATACAAAATTTTATTAAAATAAAACCATTTAAACTGGGTGTTCGGATTTATATGTCACTTAGTATAGATGATTTTTGGTATATCAATTCCTTTTGACGAGTCCTATAAGCAGTTAAAATAAGTGACTCAACTTTGAAATATATTAAAATACACCGGTTATGGGAACACAGTTGATTATTCATGATATGATAGGGTCTTTTAGAACAACGCGCCAGTTTAAGATAGAAAGTACATAAAAAAATATCAAAAGAAGCTTCTATAAATATGGATCCACAGATGCTCACCTTATCGATGTACACGGTAATGAAGTACGAAATTTAAAAAAATATATCTAGGGAGCGGGTACAGATACTGAGTTAGGATCTTTGGCGATTAGTGAGATCGGCAATAAACACACAGAGTTTTCCGGCACAAGCTAAATCAGGGATGCAGAAACTGGGGTACCTGTATCCCTAATAGGAAATATTTTCTACGCTACTGCCCTTCCCAAACAAAACAAGTGCATTTTATAAGCTACCATTCAATTTTCCGTGGATTTTGCCTCTTAAGAAATTTCTGTCAGATCGTTTTGGAGATATCTAAGTTTGAATATTTGAGAGAAAATTCTCTACTCCCTACTCCCCTATTCTGAAAACACTGTGAAGTTTTAATTTGGAAACATTATATGGCATGTAAAAAAAGCTATTCCACCTCATTACAACATTAATTGAATAATATGCGTGTCTTATCCTCAATCTGTAGCGTAATATGTTTGTATTTTAATATACCGTTGACTACATATTATAGAAAAAAATAATTAGAAATAAAATTACAAATGATTCCTATTTTAAAATGATTATTTCAATGAGTGGATTAAGTTTGGAGTACTGTGCGTAACCGCTGGCGATATCGTATAACATGAATTGTTCATTTATTTACACGATATTCAACAGCAAAGTCCTTAACAGAGTAGGACACAGTCCGAATTCCATAAATGATTTATGTTAGGGATTAAAAGAGTGTCGATATGATACCTTTTGACCCGTGCAATGGTTTACGTTCATCGTTTTAAGTGCACTATTCTGCCATATTATAAATCTGTTAATATAGGTAATTCAGAATAACTATGCTCTCTAGGAGGTAAAGCTTGTAATCGTTCAATATAATATACTAGATTTAATGTTCTTAGAGATTTACGTTGAGAAGAAAAAAAGAAAACATTTTTTACACCTGGCGAAGGAATGGTTCAGAAATGAATAACGTCAGCACCTGTTACTAGTATACGAATTTGAGGTTCGGATGGGATAACAGTACGGTTAAGGACGTCTAATAATCGAAAATTATATCTTTTTATTTCATTTATAGGGATTATACAGGGTGTTCCTTAATGATATGCGAATATTTAAGGGTGTGAATCTACATAAAAAAATAATGTTAGTTTGTTTTATAAACTATGGTCCAAAAATGTTTCCTTACAAAAACTGGGGGTGTTGAAGTTTTAGGATAAAAATGGAAATTTATTATTGTTTTCAGAACCGCTTCAGATATTTCACTGATATCAAGTACGTAGTGAAAGTTAATAAAGCTGCATATTTTTCAATGCAAAAATAATTTTTTGTTTTAACAGTGGCGTGCGTACGAGTATTGACTTCGATATTTTTTAAGAAAAAAATGGTACGCCAACGGTTTTTTGACAAATAAAAATTATTTTTGAATTCCCCGTTTAATTTAAAACAAATAATCTTTCTCGAACCACGCGAACGCCATTTTTGTGTAAAAAAGTAAGGCGTTCTATTGTCTAACTTGCAAAATTATTATTAATTTAATTGGAAAAATTAAACACATTAGGGGTAATGAACAACAACAACTGACAACATAAACATAACAACAACGAAATAATTACAAAAATTGTTCCCCCTTCACTTAGTATGCATGCTTCCGCCCTCCTTCCCATGGAATTGCGCACTCGTTGAAATATCCCTGGAGTGTGTTTTATTCAGTCACAAGCTGCAACTATTCTTTTTCTTAATTCCTCTACAGTGTTAATGGAACTTGTGTACACTAGTGTCTTAAGATAGCGCCACAAAAAGAAATCTAAACCGTTGAGGTCCGGGGACCTTGGTAGCCATTCTTGGGACCTACCGCGGCCAATCCAACGATTTGGATAAACAGTTTGTACATAATGTACCACATATTGTTTCTTATTACTAACGGAACATCATCAAGCAGCAAAGGCAACTGTTGTTGAAGAAAACTGAGGTAAGTCTCTCCATAAAGTCGTCCCGGCAAAAAGAATGGGCCAATAATTCCGGCCCATACGTTAACCGAAAATTGGTGTTGGAAATGGGTTTCGGTTACGGCATAGGAATTTTCTTCTGCCCACAAATGTTTATTGTGGAAATTCGGAATGGCATTTTGAGAAAAATTAGCTTCGTCCGTGAACAGAATCACTGATTCAAAATGCGGATTTTGTGTATTTTTTTTTAAGTTACCACTAACAAAAGGTCACACGCCTTGGAAGATCAATGGGAAGTAATATCTGTACTCTTAAAATATGGTAAGGATATAACAAAAATTCCACTAAAATTCTCCAAACACTTTGATTCGACTTCGTGCAGCACTGCTTCCTCAATTTCAGGTGTTCTCACACATAGAGGTCTACCTTCAGATGTTCCTTTTCGGACAGAACCAGTTTCAACAAGATGACGATGAACGTTAGAGAAGGTTCGACTATCTGGCAAAGCACGATCGGGGTATCTCTGGTGATAAATCCGTCTGGCTTGTTCACCATTACCGTCGGCAAGGCTCGAGATTTCCCTAATAAAGTTATTTTAATAGTAATTATTTTTAGCTAAATATAATTTTTTAGAATAATTTTTAAAATTAGTTTTTATCTCTCGAAATTTCCCTAATAAAGTTATTTTAGTAATAATTATTTTTAGCTAAATATAATTTTTTAGAATAATTTTTAAAATTAGTTTTTATTTCTCGAAATTTCTCCAACAAAATTATTTAAATAGTAATTATTTTAGCCACTTATAATTTTTTAGAATAATTTTAAAAATTAGTTTCTATTTCTCGAGATTTCCCTAATGAAGTTATTTTAATAGTAATTATTTTTAGCTAAATATAATTTTTTAGAATAATTTTTAAAATTAGTTTTTATCTCTCGAAATTTGTCTAACAAAATTATTTTAGGGATAATTTTTTAACTAAATAATAATTTTTTTTAAATAATTTTTAAAATTAGTCTTTATCTTTCGAAATTTCCCTAATAAAGTTATTTTAATAATAATTATTTTTAGCTAAATACGTAATGCATTTCGGCTATTTCTGCATTTGAATAATTCACCATTATTAACAAGATTGTAAAAACTGAATAATGAAAAATATGTCACAGCGAACAGATTTGAATAACAGAGACTTCTCAGATGACAAAAGCCAGAGACATATTCCAGAGCAACTAGATATTTATTGCTAAATTGCATTCTTGAATTATTACATTAATTTTCTTGGACAATAGAACGGTTTTTATTTTTTCAGTCAAAAATGACGCATCGAAGAAAAACAATTCAGGATAGATAATTTGTTTTAAATTGAACGGGGAATTTAGAAATAATTTTCATTTGGCAAAAAAACATTGTCGTACCATTTTTTTTTAAATATCGACGTCAATACCCGTACGCACGCCACTGTTGAAGCTAAAAATTATTTTAGCATTGAAAAATATGCAACTTTATTAACTTTCATTAAGTACTAAATATCAGTGAAATATCTGAAGCGGTTCTGAAAATATTATTTAATTTCCATTTTCTTTTTTTTTTTTCGTAAAACTTCAACATCTCGAGTTTTTGTAAGGAAACATTTTTGGACCATAGTTTATAAAACAAACTAACATTAATTTTTTATGTAGATTCACACCCTTAAATATTCGCATATCATTAAGGAACACCCTGTATAAGAAACCAGTCCGATTTTTTTTAAATCTGTATACTCAATGGTTTTAATAGTAATTATTAGGTTAATTTCGTCAAGGATATAAATTAATCGTCAGGAAGTTACAGCAATAAAAATTAAAGTAGTTGCGGGAAGAATAGGTCAAATAATTTCAAGTAAATAACGACGGGATAATTAATTAAAAAATAATATAATTATTAATTACTTAAAAATTAAAAAATAATATAATTTTTACTTGTCCTACTAAAACAGCAATAATTTACTAAAATTAATAATGTGTGATAATCAAAGAATGATAAAATTATTCTATAAGGGGTGAAGCGAAAATTCTCTTTCATTTAGATACCATAATTCCGACACCATACGTCAAATTTCTTACAGATTCATTGTTAATATTCACCCGTTTTGTTCCAGGATGGCTGGGTGCGATGTCAACTGGTGTGGCACTTTTGATCTCACCGGTGACGATCGCATTCTGCAGAAGGAAATCAACCAGGGTAACTGCTGTCATGGGTGGACTCATCACAGCACTCGGTTGCTTGTTTACCTCCTTTGCTACTCAGTTTCATCAGCTTTTTTTCAGGTATGTTTTGATGATAAAATAGCAATTTCAACATGAATAGGATTTATTTATACCGAAGCAACCGCGCAGGCAGAAGCCTAAATGCCAGTATACCATGGCTATGGGGTTAAGTGGCAGAATAGCTGCTAAATGCTAAATGCCAAACTTCGCCCCTAATAAAGGCGATCATTATTATTGGTAATACTATGATTATTATTATACTTCAGGATCGATTGTTCGCTATCATCTTACGAAATAACCCAATTTATTTTTATCCTTCCACACCAATTTTCGAGGAAGAATTGTAATTGCGGAAAATTTCGAAAATGAGTTTTTTTTTGTTATTCATTTTCGTCAGTCTGTCTATCAGCTAATCCTTGGTCGTGTATAACTTGGAAAATACCACTCGGATTTTGATGAAATTTTCACATAAGGTTATGGCAAAGCTAGGGACAAAAGAGCTGTATAGTTTTTGAAGATTGATTCAATTACAACACAAATCAAAACACATAAAAGTCTCTCAAACTTTTTAGCGTCTCAGAGGCTTCTGGCCATTTTTAGACATCTTGTATGGGTTAAAAGTTGGGGGCTGGGGTTTTTAAGGCGTGGATGAGTGGAGAGTTCCTAGAGAAATTTTGTTAATACGATTTTTGAACTGCCTGAGGTTAGTAGAACTGGGAAAAGCTTCCTCTTGTAGATTGTTCCACAATCTCGACACCCTCGGAACAGATCGGCCAGTTCTAGATCTACGAGGTTCGACATTGTTGGGATGGGAGGCCAAAGTCAGGCGGGTCTCGCTGAAATGCACACCACACGGCGTCATCATGTACGAGAGCTCTGAATAGCAAAGCCCGTTGGAGTAGCGATAGAAGAAAGCTAGATTGCCGACTGCTCGCCGGTGCAAAAGGGTCTCAAGACTGTCTGTTAGAGAAGAGTCATCCATCAGTCGAACAGACCTCCTTTGGGCAGCATATTGTAGTCGGGGCGGCAGCACTCTGAACGTGTGAGCAATACTCGGGGCTACGTACCAACGCTAACAATATCCCGTCATCTCCGACTGAAACTTGGGAAATACTCAGACGATCTCACAATATTATCCTGAAAGGTCTTCCTGAAGGCAACAATGATTCTGATTCCGTAACAGACATAATCAACCACATCGAACCGTCTGCTAATGGATACCGCCTCAATATGACCAGACTTGGTGCTGTAGGTACATCTCGTCCTCGGTTGATAAAGGTTGGCTTTGCATCGCCTATAATAGCTAAGAATATTCTACGCAAGAAGAATGATATTCTAAGCCACTCTATCTATAACTCCGTTAAAATTTTGGACGACAAAACACCGTCACAAATGCATGAGCTGCAGCAACTACGTGAGGAGTTGAAACGAAGGCTAACGGCTGGAGAACGCAATATCACGATTAAATATGTAAAGGGTAGACCATCCATTCTCAATATTGTTGCACAGCAATCTTCTGTATCAAAAAACTGCTAACCGAGGTGTCGGTGTGCTACACAAACATTCAGTCACTGGTATCTAAACTTCTCGAAGTGCAAGCATTTGTTGATGGAACCAAACCTTCGTTTCTTTGTCTGACAGAAACCTGGCTCAGCCCTAATATACCTGACTATGTTGTTAATTTGCCTGGTTACTGTTTGTATAGGGTAGATTCCCCTCGCACGCCGGGGTATTGTGGGGTCTGTGTTTATGTATGTACCGAATTTGCTGACAATTTCACAATAACTACTACTTCCAAGAGCTTCGATGGTATCGACAGTCTCTTTTTGGAACTAACACGGCCTAACTTCAGTTTTGTATTAGCCTGTATCTACAGACCGCGTCCCTGTGCTGGTGATGTTTATTTGTGTAAATTCATCGAAGAACTTCTAACCAAGAATTCAAACATTCTGTTAACTGGTGATTTCAACTTACGTGACATCAGCTGGCCCATGACAACATTACCAGAATGCAACTCTCCTTCTGCCCCTTATATTGATTTAATGCGTAAGTCGAACATCCTCCAACTCGTAGATCATCCGACGAGATTCAGAGAAGGCCATACTCCCAGAACTCTCGACCTGATATTTGTAAATGATCCTGACTTTGTTTCCAGTCTAGACTACCTACCTCCTTTTGGCAAGTCGGATCACTGTACCTTATTGACCTCACTTCAATTCTATGCACAAACTCCATCACGTAGACATTTCAAAACTGTGAAGCTATTAAACTACAGTGCTCTCAATCGAGCATTGTCTGAAATAAACTGGTCCAACCTGCTTGCACAACGTAGCACTGAAGATATGTGGGATATATTCTCTCGTCGAATCCAACTGGAAGTCATTAGGCATACGACCACAAAGAAGATATTCAGTCACCCAAGAAAGCCTTGGATTAACCATAACCTCTCTAGGATGTTGAGGCATAAAAAAGCGTTATGGCAAAGATTCCAAAGAAGTAGACTACAACAGGATTATGTATCTCATCGATCTTTCTCTAACACCCTTTCGAAGAACTTGAAAAACGCCAAGCGCAATTATGAGCAAAATCTTGTATTATCGAAAGATAAGAAGAAGTTGTTTAGATACTTGAGATCCACCCTGAATTCTAAGGTTTCTTCCCCACAAATCCGTGATCCCAATGGCCACCTACATACTGATGCCGAAAAATCTGCCAATCTTCTTGCCGATGCTTTCAGTGAAGACTTTGTGAATGAACCTGATGGTGATGGTACTCTTCCGAACTTATCCAGCCCTCATAGATGCCTAGCGACCATCTGTAGCATAGATTTTCAACCTCAGGACATTGAGAGGCACCTTACTAAACTGAAAACTTGTTCGTCCCCTGGAAAGGATGGGATTACTTCTGCCGTTATGAAGTCCTGTGCCTCAGCTCTCGCATACCCCCTGTGCATTATATTCAACTCCTCGATTCAAAATCACATACTTCCTTTCTGTTGGCGTACTGCATCTGTGACACCTATATACAAAAAAGGAGATAAAACATCTGCGAAAAACTACCGTCCTATCAGTATTGTGCCTATAGCTGCAAAAATAGCCGAAAAGATCGTCCAGGAACAACTTATGACATTTGCGTTCAAGAACAACCTGCTGCCTAGCAACCAACATGGTTTTATTCCTGGTAGATCAATTATCACCAACATGTTACACTGCATTGACAATTGGACCAGATCTTTAGACACAAATGAACCGGTCGACGTGGTTTTTCTGGATTTTTCCAGAGCTTTCGATCGAGTTCCGCATAAAAGGCTCCTGCACAAGCTTGAACATCTCGGAATCAGGGGAAATTTGTTGTTATGGATTGAAGCTTTTTTGTTAGACAGATCTTTCTCCGTCCGTGTTGGAGACGCCTATTCTTCTAGTCATCGTGTTACTAGTGGAGTTCCACAAGGATCTGTGCTAGGGCCAATACTTTTTCTTCTTTATACAAGCGACCTTCCCACCTGACTTTATTCTATGTGTTCCATCTATGCAGATGATACTAAAGTCTATAACACTGTCATGAACTCATCTGTGCTTCAAGAAGACCTCAAGCTGATCAGAAAGTGGTCAGAACTCTGGCTCCTGCCTTTAAATCTATCGAAATGCTACGTTCTCCACCTGGGAAAGAATAATCCTAACTTAACATATAAGATTGGCAAACATACCTTAGAGACTGTTCTTCATCACACAGATCTTGGTCTGACAGTTAATGGCCGGCTCACCTGGTCGGAGCACATTCAGAACATAACCTCTAAGGCAAAGCGGTTGCTATATATGATGGAAAGGTCATTTAGCGGTTGCACCGTTAGTACCTCCTCCTTTTTGTACACAACTTTCGTACGACCCCTACTGGAGTTTGCTGGTCCGGTATGGGATTCAAACCTTGTTCGCGATAGCAGCTTATTAGAGGCCGTTCAGCGTCGTGCTACACGTATGCCATATGGCACACGTAGGCCAAGTTATCAAGACCGCCTCGAGCTATATAACCTGCCTGCTTTTGCTGATAGAAGAGTACGAGGAGATCTCATCATCACTTACAGAGCACTGCATAATTTGTTTGGTGTGGACATGTCGCATCTGTTTCGTCTGGCAACGAACAGTCTCAGAGGCCATAACTTCAAATTGCAGAAGGAAGCTTTTAGAACCTCTACTCGTCAGCGCTTCATCTCAAACCGTGTCTTCGATGCATGGAACAGTCTTCCATCTTATGTAGTGAACTCGGAATCCGTCAACAGTTTCAAAAACAATTACGATAGACACCGCAGTGCTTGACAAATTGTTCCCATTCTGTATATGTCTACTTCAGAAGTGCTAAGATTGTCAAATTGTTATATTTCTTTTGTCTGTACACTATTATCTATTTTTGTGTTTGAGTTTATAGTACTTGTACTCAACTCAAATTTGTTGTTTAATAATAATAATAATAATAATAATAATAATAATACGTCTTATCTGGGCCTTGTATAGAGTGACGAGGTATGCGGAGAAAAGTACTTCTTAGCCCTAAACAAATAACCTAGGTTTTTCCCAGCAGCCACCGCTATTGACGAGATGTGTTGGTGCCAGATTAAGTCCTCGCTAATCTGGACTCCGATCAGTGGAAATGATCGGCTCTTTGGCAGAACTCGATCATCCATCGAAACCGGATGAGCGCTAGGACGCTTCTTGTTCATCAAGGTACAGTACTGTGTATTGGAAGCATTGAGCTGTACAAGATTGTTGCGTCCAGATTTCTCGTCAGAGAGGAAGTCCCTCTAGCTTGCCGCATGTAAAGCGTTGTCTTCAGCAAAGCTGTGGATTGGAATGATCGTACAGGAAAGGAGGTCATTGATCTGTAAGAGGAACAGTGTCGGAGCCAGTGGATGTTTCTTGTTTGGCTTCAGGGCCTCGAAAATCGAGAAAATAGTCCACCATTATTTGTGAACTGAAGCAAAGCCTTGGTCTGTTGAAAGTAGGGGTGCCACAGGGCTCAGTCCTTGGCCCTTACTTTTTTATATACATTACCGGCTTACCGGCATATGACAACAATGCCATTAACATGCTCTTTGCTGATGATACCACAATTTCCATACATGACACTAGAATATTTGATTTGGAGCAGGATCTGTTGGATGCACGGATGAGGGCTGAGCAATGGTTCCAGGCTAACACTTGTGGTGAATATTGACAACGCCCAAAAACGATTTTTGGCATCAGACCTCAGTAATAGGGCTCAGCAGACTGTCAAATTTTTAAGAGTAAGCCAAGATGCTCGCAGTAGAAGCTGTATGCAAGAGTCTGCCTTTTTCTGCTCCATGAACTTTAAAGGTCTATATCTAATGAGGTTCTAATATCAGCATACTGTAGCCTATTTTATCCTGTGATGAGCTATGGAATGATGGCATGGGGTGGAGCAGCTCATGGAAATAGAGTTGTTTGGCTTCAGAGGAGGACCATAATAATACTAGCAAGACTATCTGTTCAGGAGGAATGCACGGAAGCCTTTGTCAAATTGATCATATTGACTTTTCTTGCTGTTTTTGTTTTGGAAATGGTATTGTTTGTCAAAAAAAATGAAGAGCATTCGACTATTCAGAGTGAGTTTCATAAATATGAAACATTAAATAGAAACAAAATCAGGACCTATCCTCTGCCGGCTGCAGAAGTGTCAAAGCAGACCAGAATTTATTGCTGTCAAATTGTAGAATAAACTATCGCCGCGCGCGAAAAGTATTTGTAACGAGCCAAAATCACGAAACCTTTAATTTACTATTTTGATCACTTGCCAGTAATCTGAATCTCTCTTTATTACTGATTCCTAGGTCAAACCCTTTTTAATGATTTTCTTTTGGCAAATTTCATGATTTATTGATCTATTGAGCTTGAAAGTAGTCCTGAGAGTATTATTTCACACATATATATTTCTTTCTTAGCGACTCAGTATTGTGTTGAAGTTTTTTGAACATGAACATGAACAATGTTATAATATTTTATTAATGACTTTGTCCTGATAAAATATCGTTGGTCCCTCGTAAGGTTGGTTTTCTAAGGTTCTCGCATTGGCAACCAGCGCCCTCCTACTTTTGACGTTGATTCAAAAGTATGTGTGGGTCCTTCGTTTGATTCCCATTTTGGAATATTAGGCCCCAATCACCAGTTTGTGGACTAGCACCCTTTTTTGCACTCCTCTTATGTTTAGTTGTTTTGGTTGTTGTTTCGGTACCACTCTCTCCATTTTTATAGGATTTTAACATTTTCAGCATGGGAAGGCGTTGAGGAAAACCAGCATCGGCACTCCTCCAGCTTTGTAGCTGTTCTGTTGCCGATTTCGATGAGAAAGCACCCCTTCCTCTTAACATCTTGAATTAAATAACTTCAACAGTAGTGTTAAACAATATCTCCTCCAACTTGCTCCATATACTATATCAGAGATTTTAGATTCTGGTGTTGAATGTCCTTGTTTGTGTTACGTAGAATACTCCTTATCTTCTTACTGAACTTACTGAAGTGCCTAGTCCTGCTAAATATCTTTAATAATAGCTAAGAATAAGCATAAATCCGTAATCTTATGTTTCTTATCTGAATCTTTCTGCAATTCATGTATAAAACAGCCATTTTGTATTTGCTAGGAATGTTACAACGGCCTATGTACACTTTTATAAGAACATACCTGATCATATCTCTGGTCATAATTTGCGGTGCCACATGTCGTTTAGAGGTGTTTTCTTTGAAATAACGATTGCGAGGAATTTCAGTTATAGTTTCTAAACTACCTCAGGAAATGATAGTGTCGTTTGAATAACAATTTCTTTCAGCTCGCTCATGTTAAATGTGTCGCGTAGCTGCAGAATATCAGATTGGTATCCTTTTAAGAATGCCGCTTTCATAGAAAACGTAGCTTGTTGGTGTTTGCTATGTCTAGCAAATGGATTACACTCTGGGGGGTCTTCCAGTAAGATCAAAGTCGCTAGAGTGTTTCCACAGAAATGGGTCCGATGTTACCATGATCTCGACGTATGACCGATGTTACGTCTACATTTCAAATTGAGTTTTCTATACGCTACCGGGTCACTTCAAAGATACGCGACAAAAAAAATCCGAAAGATCAATTTTAATTTCTCTGTATTGTGTTTGATGTTTTCGAAAACTTCCTGAAGTCAATACAGGCGAAATATGATAAACGGTAAATATTAGACAAAAATTCCCGATTTGCGAAATAATTGTAAAATCTGCTTTTCTTTTTCAAATAATGGACGCATAAAATGGGTACTCCAATCTTTGTGGAAAAACTTTTTATTCTACAAGACAGAACGAGAATACACGTTTCTTGGAATTCAATAAAAAATGGTGTCAGGAACGAAAAAACTCTCCAGATAAGTTTTTTAGGAGTCTAAGAGACCTACAAAATGGGGCCACATATAAAAAGATCCGACTAATAGCAAAAAAAGTTATGGCCGAAAACCTAGTTAAAGTGCAGGTTTTGGAACTTGTTGGTAATGCAACGATATTCACAAACCATATAGAGATATACTAAGTGACATATAAATCCGAACACCCAGTTAAAATGGTTTTATTTTAATAAAATTTTGTATAAGTACTTAATGAAGCATAATAAGTAAATGATAAAAATTTCAAAATGATTGCACTGCTTTAAAGCCCTTTGACCTTTAATAATGTGTGGATGCACCCTGATGTGCTACGCATTCTCCAACGCGCCTAGGCATGCTTCTGATCAGGTGGTCAATGTCCTCCTGTGGTATCTCATTCCAGGCAACCACCAACTCCTCTCGAAGTGCTTCTAGAGTCTGAGCAGGACGTTGCAAATTGAGCAATCTCCTACACATCATATCCCACACGTGCTCAATTGGGGATAAGTCGGGAGATCTTGGTGGCCATGGTAACAATGTGACATCATTATGTTGAAAGAAGTCTATTGTGACTCTTGCAACATGTGGTCGGGCATTATCTTGTTGGAAAGTTGGATCTGCCAGGGTGTCAAGATAGGGTAAAAGATGGGGTTCTAGAACTTCGTGGATATAACGCTGCGCGTTCATGTTACCTCTGATGAAGATTAAAGGTAACCTGGAACCATAAGCTATAGCACCCCAAACCATAACTCCGACAGACAGGGTGATGAACATGTCTTTCAACAAAAAACTGTGGATTCCTCCTTTCACCACGTCGCCTTCTAACCCTGGCACGACCATCGTGCATGCCTAAACAAAATCGAGACTCGTCACTCAAGACAATACTGTTCCATTCCTGATCCCAGAGTGACCGTTGTCTGCACCACTCAAGGCGACTACGTCGGTGTTCTCGAGTTAAAGGGAGGACCCAGTGTGGCCGGTATGAAAACAAGCCAAAACTTCTCATTCGTCGGTAAACACTTCGCATGCCAATAGGTGTTCCGTGTTCTGCAAACCATTCATTTGCAATGGACCTGGTAGTGGAGAAACGGTCCCTTAAGGCCAATAATCTTAGGCGGCGATCTTCACGGTCTGTTGTTCTACGGCGGCGTCCAGTGCCCCTTGCTCTTTGCGTACGGCCTTCTCTAAGCCATGCCTGACAACACCTAACCACAGTGTCTACACTTCTTTGCACTCTAACTGCAATTGCCCGAAAACAAAGTCCAGCTTCCCGAAGTCCCACTATACGGCCCCTATCAAACTCACTAAGTTGACGAAATCGTACACGTCTCCGTACTCTAGGCATCGTAACCGATCGTAAAGGATGTCAAGAACCAAAATCCGCCAACGTTGATTCTTTACTGCGGCTGAAATATTCATTTTTAGAGCGTTAGTGAATTAAAAAAAAGCAGTATAAAAACCGGAATGTCCAACTGATAAGGCTGAACATTTTTTCACTTGTTATTTACAGTAAGATAAATACATTCACCATTTTTTATTAAAATAAAACCATTTAAACTGGGTGTTCGGATTTATATGTCACTTAGTATAGATGCGTACTATTAGCACCAGGTCGTGTCGGCATTTGCTCGTAACATTTTTGCAAAATTTACACAGTTTTAAATTTGTTTGTGTTGTAAAGTGAATAGATTAGTGTCTCCTGCTTATGGTGGTTTGAGAGCCGATCCAGGATTGTGATTCGTTCGAACCTCTATATAATCGCCATTTGTAATGGGTTTGTCAACATATAGACATACGTGAAATAAAATCAACTATTGTCAGCACATTTAACGAGAAATTTCTGCAAGAAATTATTGAAAAAATCACATCTGCTGTAGAGAGGAAGTTTGAAGAGAAACTCAACTCTCAAAATCAACAAATTAAGAACCTCACTAATAATACAGAGGAGCTGCGTAAGGAAAACGGTAGCCTGCGCAAAAGTATGGAGTCTCGGGAGCAGGCAGTGCGCAGCATGAATATACGTATTCAAGAAATGGATGTCCAAAAAGACGAAAACGTTCGGTCACGAGTTATTCGCCTATTTACGAACACATTAAAAATAAACGTCCAAAATTCTGATATAAAAAAGTGTCACTGAGTACCGTACAAGAATCCCAGAAATAAGCTACCTGCAGTGCTAGTGAGGTTTATATCGGATTCGGTGCGTTTATCAGTGCTGAAAAATAAAAAGAATTTAAAAAACTCTGGTATGTCTATAAAAGTGGATTTAACAAAAACGCGTTTATTATTACTTAATACTGCTATAAGTGCCTTTTCATATAAAAATGCGTGGGCTTTAAATGGTAACATGTACGTAAAACATAACAATGAAGTTCATCGTGTATCACAGGATGCAGACATTGAAAAAGTAATTAGCAGGCAATGAACCATAAACTGTAAGTGCTCTTTATATAATTTCTATAATGGTTTTTAGGGTTTTTGTTTTGTAAGTATTCAACACATATTTGTATATTGTTATCTTGCTTAAGAAGAATATTGTTCTCCTTTGCTTTGCAATACATATTAATTTGTAAATATCGAATGATACTGTTGTATTTTTGTGTTAAAGTATTTAAAAACTAACATAACTGGGCAATAGGCACATCTGTATACTGTATACGTGGTCTAGGTCTTATACTTGTGGCATCTGTATTCAAACTTCAATTGGAATATATATATGTTAACACAACAGGGCATTCTATGAATTACACAAGTATCAAAGTTCTTGATAAAGAAAAACACCTTTCCAAACGTTTATTCCTGGAAATGTCCCACATTTTCATGAATAACAACTGTATCAACAAAAAGACAGATGTTAAACAACTGAGTGTCATTTACTCATATGTATTTGCTAAACTGCGAAAAATTGGAGAACTTACATATCTCCCCAAATTTCGACTTTTCACAACCATAAATATAATCTGTGTTTTGGCCGATTCCACCAACAAATTTCATTCCACTCAAAATCTAATAATTCTCTTCTCACGATTTATTAATAATTGTTAATTTAAAATTCTCATTAATTAAAATATGATTTATTCAACTGCCTCTGGTCGGTTTAACAATTTCTTACATAACATTCTGAAAATCACATCTGAAGTGATTTGGCAACGTTTTGGCACACGCCCACAATTCGTTCCATCTTTCAACACAGACATTGCCAACCTTCGGCCTTCTGTCAAAGGTTCATCTCACTCATTATTCCATGACCACCATTTTGTGCAATCATCAAGTGGCTTCACGACGTAATGCTCTAATGTTTTTTAAATAATTTTTAATCTGTTTTTAACTTGTCTTGTCATATTTTATATAATTTTGAACATTGTACCATGTATCCAGCTCTCACCATATTACTGGACGTTTCCCTCATCCTATACGTAAACAACAATTAGCAACATCCTCACATACTACTGTAAGTTGAGTCAATTTAAATTCATTTTACACTTTTGTTGCTACTGTTATCATTGTAATTGCAGCTCCTGATGATGATGGCAAAGTCCATTGAAAGCTAGAGAGAATTAAAAAAAAGTATAAAGAGTCCTCTTTGCTTAAATTTTGTCGAAGTACCCAACAAAAGGCGGAAGCTTTAATTTTTCACCTATATATATATTTGTTTATTTTTTTTCTAAAACCTCTTTATACTGTTTTTCTTTTTTTAAATATTGGTTACTATGATTATATTAAAAAACAATGCTTTTAAAGTTGGTCACTTGAATGTACGATCTCTGTTCACTAATTTTAATGAGCTTAGGCAAGTCATTGAGGAGAAAGATTTTGATATTTTAATGTTAACTGAGACTTGGTTAAAAACTGTTGACGATTCTAATATATTTAATATCCCTAATTATCAATTTATTAGAAAGGACCGACTGGGTAGGGGTGGTGGAGTAGCGGCCTACGTAAAGACAGAATTTGCAGTACAAATGTTGAATTTCGAAACTAATGTACAACTTGAGTACTTTATATTTAAACTAAAAATTAATAACAAAAAATACGCTTTTTGTGTTTTTTACAGACCACCAAAGCTTAATTTTAATGTTCTTATTTCTGATTTTGATAACATATTTTCCTGTCTTTACCCTTTAATGGATGAAATTATTTGTTTGGGAGATTTTAATTGCAACTTATTTAAGCTTCAAAATCCACTATTTGAAAATTATAATCTTACGCAGATAATCAGTGAATCTACACGCATTTCTGGAACGGTTAGTACTCCGCTATTTGTCACTAACTTGTCGGTAGTGGCTAGGTCTGCGGTTTCATCGGCGGATAATATTTCAGATCATAAATTGATTTACTGCGATTTTAATGTTTCAAAGGAAAGAAAATCACCTAAAGTATGTACTTCAGTTCAGTAGTTTTGAAGAATTGTTAATTTAAAGCTTAAATAAAACTAATACGTTATTATTAGTGGAGATCAATACATTTGGCAGCAAATTAATTTAAAAAATGTTGAAAATGGCCACCATGACTCTCCATGCAATAATAAAGATTTTGCTCAAAACGTTGCCGCACATTTTGCAATATCTGAGGAGTAATTTGAAGGCACTCATTCACAATTCTTTGTCGCAGGTCTTCTAATGATGTTGGCTGAGTAGCATAGATTTTGCTTTTTAAATAACCCCACATAAAGAAATCCGAAGGTGATAAATCTGGCGATCTTGGGAGCCATTCAATGGCACCTCTTCTACCAATCCATCGATCTGGAAACGTCTGATCTAAATATTGTCGAACACGTAATGCGTAATGTGGTGGGGCACCATCCTGTTGGAACATCAACCTATTCGCGATGTACGGCCGATCATTCTGATTTTCAATTATGGCTGTTAATGCAGGATCCATGGCGTCTTCCAGTAATGCAAAATACATTTCACCGGTCAAATTTCCAGGAAAGAAAAAAGGACCAACTAAACAACAACAAGAGTATTATAAAACGAAATTAGAAATGATGCAGCGTCAGAAGCCACCTGTAACTTATGATGTTCACGAAAATAAAACTTTATACAGGGTCCGCCAAAGGAACCTGACGTTTTCAGAATGGATAGTACGGAGCTGTTTTTTGACGTAGAACATCGGTTACAGTGGACAAGAAATCGGTAGAAGATGCCATTTCAGTAGTCATGGAGCTGTGGACAAGTGAACATCGCGCATTTGTTGTCGAGACGTATTTTAAAAATCACGACTCGGTGACCATTACACAGCGTCTATTTCGTACACATTTCAATGTCGGACGTCATGGTTCTGTTCTGTAACACAATTAAGTTGTGGGTCAAAAATTTTCGTCGATCTGCATCAGCAATGAAGGCTAAGCCACCAGGAATGCGCGAACAGTTCGGACTCCAGCCAATATTGAGAGGGTGCGAACAGCGGTGCAGCAAAGTCCACGTCGTTCAGCTAGGCTACAAGCAATTAGTCTAAGGCTTTCAGAAACAACAGTGCGGCGTATTTTGCATAAGGATTTACATTATCACCCTTACAAATTAGCGATGGTTCAAGAACTGACAGCTGAAGACTTTGTGAACCGTTTGACTGCAAGCAACCAGCTTCTGGAACTTTTGGATGAAAACGCTTTAGGTGGCTTAATTATGTCTGATGAGGCGCATTTCGAGTTATCAGGCTACGTAAATAAGCAGAATTTTCGCTACTGCTGTGCAGAAAACCCGAGAGAACTTCACCAGCGACCCCTTTATAGTCTCAAGGTTACTGTTTGGTGCGGAGTGTCGCGATTCGGCATAATTGGACCCTATTTTTTTGAGGACGATGCTGGAAATTCTGTCACGGTCAATTCGCAACGTTATCCGGAAATGTTAAACACATTTTTGGAACCAGAGCTTCGTCGACGGAACATAGATTTAAATACTGTATGGTTTCAGCAAGATGGCGCCACAGCGCATACAGCACGAGCAACAATGGTTCGACTGCGAGAAATGTTTCCAGGAAGAGTCATTTCGCGGAATGGAGATGTTCCTTGGCCGGCAAGGTCTCCCGATCTCACGGCTTGTGACTATTGGTTATGGGGTTATCTCAAAAGCAAGGTATATTTAACGAGCCCAAGGACCATTGAAGAATTGAAGAAAAACATTCGCAATGAAATTAGCGCGATTCCGATGAGTATGGTACAGCGCGTAATGGGGAATGTGCGAAACCGTTTGGAAGAGTGAGTCCGCAGTGAAGGACATCATTTGACCGAAGTTATTTTCCATACATAAAATGGCATGTAATACACGTTCGATTACTTATATATGAAAATAAATATCTTGAAAGATACATTTGTAGTTTCATATTGAAACTCATCAGGTTCCTTTGGCGGACCCTGTATAACTTATAAATGCACTTTAATCAGTAAAATTATTTATTGTAATACTCAAAATGATTTCCTTCATCTTCATCTGGGTCTTGTTCAATTAACTTAAAGTCAGGATCGTCCAAGCTCTTCGCAACATTATGGAGTACAATACAAGCAATAATTATTTTAGGCACACTTTACGCGGCAAACATACTGTAGGATAGGAAACCGGCGTTACAGTTGACCACCGAAACAGCGTTCAATTATAACTCGTTTTTGTTTTAAAAGCTTATTATAATTTATTTCTGCACCTTTAGGATTTCTGAAGGGAGTCATAAGGCATGGCTCAATACCATAACCGTCATCGCCAAGAAGTAGAACATTTGCTTTATTTATTAGTTGTGATCTAGTTTGTGAATTTCTCCATATTCTGGAATCGAGCACTGATCCAGGCCAACTGGCATCAACGCTTGTGAACATCTCTTTGGCATCACAAGTGGCTTGCACATTTAAAGCAGGTTTCCCTTTTCGGTTGATATACTCGTCTCCATAACGATTTGGTTTCAGGATTCCTATATGTGTACAGTCAATTACACCAACTGCTGTCGGAAATTTATACATGCTTTGCCATATCTGCTTGGCCTCCATCAGTTCATGGTTGGTATTTGGAAACTTGATCCAGTCGTTCGACTGTACAACTATGCTGTTCACAACTCTATCCACAGTCCGAGACATCGTTGCATGACTAACACCTACCAATACCTTATTGATATCCAGGGTCGCCGAGATAGCGTAGACATATCTTCATTTTATGAATACATGAAAGTGCTCCTCCTCGAGTTTCCTCATTCTCAACTAAAAATATGTCCGCAAGCCATTGTACATTTGCTTCGTCGAACCGATATAATTTTTTGAAGTCACGACCAAGTGAAGGTAAACGAGGTTTGTACGTTTTAACATCCCTAACATCCACAATTTCCGCCATCATCGTTTGACCACCTTTCGTTAGTTGAGTCTGCTACCGATCACACTCATAATTTTTGGAGGATATGCTTCCTATGCCAACTGTAAGGTGAAGATTACCAATATCCTTTTACTTATGTCACTGATTTGAAGGATATGCTTATACTCAAAAAGCAAACGCATTTACTTCAAATTATTATAAATACCAGCTGGAGGATTTCCTTCAAAATTTGCAAATACAAGGATATCCTTTGTATTATAAATACGGCTCAATGTCACAAAAAACTACATAATGTCACTTTTCAAGATACGTAATACCCCTGCCGACAGCCCCAGCGAAGAATGCAATAGCCCAGTCGACATTGTCATAAATTTGTCATAAATTGGTTGCAAGTGTTATAAATTAGTTGACAGTGATAGACCTTGAACAGTAAGAACGGTGTTTTCGTTACAGCATGCAGCATGTCTCTTATCGATTCTAATAGCATGTCTTTGTTTCAGTTATGGTACGGTTGTGGGCATAGGCGTAGGAATAACGAGAGACTGTTCTACATTAATGGTGGCACAATATTTCAAAAGGCGGAGAGAGTTCGTTGAGATATTTATTGTGTCTGGCAGCGGGTTGGGCATATCTGCTATGTCACTTATCATCAGAACTACAATTGGGTGAGTCCTATGGATTTGAAATATAGACTTGGTTTCGGTCAGTCCCAGAGAAATAGCGTATTTATTGACGCCATTTTTATGACGATAACAAGACGTCTTTTAAAAGACTGTCATTTTGACGTCTTTTTTAGGACAGTCAGTACTGAAAAATGACAAAGAAAATATAGACTTTTAATGAACAGTAAGGTAAACTAAATATCCAAATACTAATAACTACTTTATTGTTATTATATTATAACTGAAACTTGGAATATTGGAGTTACAGTACATGGTTATAAAGGGTTCTACAACAATGCAAATTTTAACCAAAATGATGGTGTTATCATCTACGTAAATAATAATTAATAAATTCTATGTCAGACACTATACAGTTCACCGAGTGTACAGGGGTACTTACTAAGGTAAATATACATAAAATTGTTATCTAAATAATATCTTTCTACACACCACCCTCAACTGATATGAAACAATTCTTATATAGTCAACGCCAAACAAACTGGCGTGCACGTCATCAAGGTGGGTGTGTTGAAAAATTTACATTGTTGCCAAACTTTTTGTAAAATAATAAGATTTATTATTTACATATCTAGGTTTATAAGCAATATTAACCTCAAATGAGAACAAAAATAATAGTATAATAAAATTATAGATCTGTACTTGCATAATCATTAAGTATGACAATTATTGATCAGATGACACTATGAAACTACCATATTTAATTGATAGCTTAAAGGTACTGAATAAAAATCCAAATGGGGTCCTCCAAATTTTATGCATGGTATTTATTTTACAGAATTCATACAGAAAAATGCATTCTAAAATTAGGTAAGCTACTGGTGTAAGCTTTTTCTGTACAATAAAGTTAGTCGGAGTTTCTTTCTTCAGCGCTGTCTGAATCTGAATCTTCATCACTCTCAAAGTTGATTATTAAAGGTTCGATGTCTGGTCGATCAAAAATTCGGTCTCTTTCATACCATTTAAAAATTTCTTGCTCAGTATGTCGAACACTATTTTTCCACATGTCTGGGGTAACCGTTTGTAGAGCCTCGTTCCACATATCCAAACAGTCTTTTTCACTGTTACCATCTCTACCAATATGTCTGTTATAGTAACCTTTTGCTATGCCCCAAATTAACTCAATAGGGTTAAATATACAATGGTAAGGAGGCAGACGAAGAACTTTGTGCCCATGTTGTTCCGCCAATTCATCAATCACGTATATTTTAGGTGGTTTGTTTCTAAAAAAGCAGTTATTTTAAGAATAGGAATAAACAAAAGAAATATAAACTGTCGACCAAAATATATATAATTAAGAAGCATTATGTACCGAGCAACAATACTCAATAGCTCTGTTTTAAACATTGTGTTTAAAAATGGTATGTTTTGATTTGTCAACCAGTCTTGGATATTTTTTTTTTGTCCATGCATTGTTGGGCACTTTGTTCAATATCATGCTGTGATAAGGGGCGTTATCCAGTATAATCATAGATGGACTCTCCAATTTTTCTAATAACTGATGTTGAAACCATTTCAAAAAATGGTCCTGGTTCATCTCTCCATGGTAATCGCTCAATTTTGTTTTCGAAGAAAATATCGCTTCACTACCCTCAATAAACCCATTTTCATTTCCAGCATGTAATATAATGTATCTAAAATATATTAGTTTTAAATTTTATAGTGCAAATTGTGTAAAAGTACATACCTTTTACCATCTGTTTTAATAGCTTTCACGCTTTTTTGGTTTCCATTTTGCCAAGAGCGACCTATGGTCCCATTTTGAAATATCCAAGTTTCATCGAGGAAGACAAACTGGTATAAGGCCTCAACCTTGGCTTGATTGTATTGCCTTAGAAATGCCACCCTTTTCAAAGCTATACTTGGTAGTTCCATGAGCCCTCGTCGCGGATTGTCCTTAAGCCACTTAAATCCAAGATCTCTAAGCAACCGCCTTAAAGACGTGGCACTACCATCTAATAATGCCCTATCTCTTAATCGAGACCATAAAGTTTCTATCGTAACTTGTTCTTCTGAAACCATGTGTAATATGACATTATAATTTAGTTAACAAATTAATCCAAATTTCTGATAAGTTATTATAATAAGATCTTACTTTTGTGATACATATTATAGATCACTTCTCGAATGGCACTTGTATCCAATGTCGCTGTGTTGGTTACACGTTTAATATAACTCCGCTTTTTCTTGGGCGATTCTAAATTTGCATCACTTTTCACACCCTCGGAAATACGACTAACTGTCCTTAAACTATTTTTTAAAGCAGCAGCAACACGCTACAAAAAATGAAATAAAATTTCACTATTATTAATATACATTACATATAATTATTAGTAACCTACCTCTTGAACAGCATTTAAAGGCAACAAAGGCCCGTTGTTGTCCCTTTCTTGTTCAAAGTAGTGCATTAACGAGGCCACGAGTTCCTTACACCGACTATTTAACTGTTTGGGCATCTTTATATACCAAAATTGCCTTTATCTACTCGTAAAATGAATAATTTTGTTTTGAAACAAACAGTTGTTGATTTACAGTATGCGGGGCCAAAGGATTTATAAAGATTTGAAATGCCACAAATTGATTCAGTGTCAAAATTAATACAAATGTCAGTTCCCAGTTTAAATAAGTTTCAAGGTGACAATGTGTCAACGCTGCGAAATCGGTTTAGTGCGTTTACATGTCGATAAGTGATTGGAGCGTTTGCAAAACATTTTATTTCGCATAATGCGTCTAAATTTATCAGAAAGCAACTTATGTGATATTTTAATAACAATGTTTATATGACTATTAATCATAATAAGAGAGTAATGATCATTTTACAATTTATATATCACATTAATATGAAACTGCAATAGAGCAATTATTTGTGATAGAAACCTAGGCATTAGGTCGGGGAATTTTTATCGTGATGACGTGCACGCCACTTTGTTTGGCGTTGACTATAAATACAGACTTCTGCATTTTAAATGGAGACTTCAACATAAACATCTTAGAGAGTAACAATTTGCTTATTCATGAATATCTTAAAATGACTAGAGTGCTTGGCGCCTCATGTACTTGTATTGACCACATTTTTTTAAGCAGTAAACAAGAAAATCATAATTATAAAGCTTTCATAATAACATCAGATTTTACTGATCACTGATCACAAGATTTTGTACATACTAACCCTGATAAAGCGAAGTATAAAGAATATACAGGGTCACTTCGAAGTTGAGTCATTTATTTTAACAGTGAGTAGATCTGATCAAAAGAAATGTTTTTTTCCTTTACCATTTTTCTGGTAAAATTAAAGTAACAAAGTTATAGCCCTTTGGAAGTTTGAGTACCGCCCTGTCTCAATAATAATATTATGTGCTCGTGTTTGGTTCATCGCATCGGAAACAAAAAAGCGAAAGAATTTGGAACGATGTTTTTACAATTATTTTAGTCAGTTGTATACAGTCAGTGTCAGTCGGTAACGCGTTTGAATAGTGGTGTCTGTTGCGTGGCTCAAACGAAATAAAAAATGGCACATGTTTATGCGGATCGGTTTCCCAATCGAGTGCAACCAACCCCTCGTGCTTTTGTTAATGTATTACAACGGGCTCGTGAATCAGGTGACTTAAGACCACACAGGGGACTGCATGCCGGTGCTCCAAGACCTCACGATCAAATACAGGTCCGCACTGAAATACTTCTCGGGAGGATACTTTATAAAACAAGGTAAAAAATTTTTTTTAATTTTTTTTTATTTTTACACACATATTTTGGTTTATCTTTCTTCTACGATCATTATCTGAAAATTAATGACTCAACTTCAAAGTCACCCTGTATAGACTATGAAAAATTAATAATAGACTTAAAATCTGAAACCTGGAACAACTTATATAATTAAGAAATATTCACGCAGCAACTGAATATCTGACTACAACAATCACTGAAAGTATATAAAAAAATACCAAGAAAATTTAAATAAATCCTAAAGATAGTACAAGAAAAAACTGGGTAACTGCTTGACTAATTAAATCAATCAATGAAAAAACGAGAAATATAAATTATGTAAAACAAATTCAACAGACGAAACAAAACAAAATTATTTGTACTATAAAACTAAACTCTGCCAATTGATCAACGCTTCGAAACAAAAATATTACACAGAAAAAACACAAAACAACAAATCTTACTCTAAAATGCTAGGTAATACTATAAATCAAATATTTAATTCATCCAAACCTAAAAAAAAATTGAAGAAATAAACATCCATAATATAACACTTAACGCAAGTAAAGATATTGCTGATGCATTCAATAATTACTTTATAGAAGTAGGGGAAAAATAGAAATGCAAATAAATAAACCTAACACAAAGATTCTGCATAGAAAATGTATACAACAAACGATTTTCTTAGAACCTGTGTCTGAAAATGAAATAAAAAATGCCATACACAGTTTGAGAAATAAAAAAAGTCCAGGTCTTGATGGTACACGATCAGATATGTTAAAGAAAATTTCATCCGAAATTAGTAAGCCCTTGACGGACATAGCGAACTTGATCATTGAATCGAAAGAATTTCCAGATGATTATAAAGTAGGAGTAGTTAAAGTCATCCACAAATCCGGTGAAAAAAACAGATACTAACAATTACAGGCCTATAACTCTAATATCCAGCTTTGCAAAAATTATTGAGAAAATTATAAATACACGAATTTAAGTTTTTTTGATAAACATTATCTGATTAATGAAATACAATTTGGATTCCAGCAAAACAAGTCTACCCAAGACGCAATTTCTTTTTTGACATCAAGATTATACAAATTACTGGACCAAAGTGAATATATCCTGTGTGTGTTTTTAGATCTAGCAAAAGCATTCGACACTTGCTACTATTAGAAATCTTACACGACTCAGGAATTAGAGGCAAGGCTTATAACCTCATGAAAAATTACCTTTCTAACAGAACACAGTGCGTACAAATAAATAATTCCTTAAGCACAAACAAATTGATAGCGTTTGGTGTCCCACAAGGACAGTGCTATGCCCCTTATTATTTACACTTTACATTAATAGCCTGCTGAGCTTAAAATCTGAAGGGACAGTCATGTTTTGCAGACGATACTGATATCATTTATTCAGATAACACTCGTGGGATGATTTAAAAGTGAAGGTTGAAAGAGACTTAACAATAATTGCAGACTGGTTCCGACATGTATGCCTAACTATTAACTTACAAAAGACTATGTTCATGCCATACACAAATCACAGAAACAAAAGACCGTCCTTTGTATCTATACAGATTAACTGTGATAATATAGATACTCAAATAAATTTAACAAACAAAATAAAATTTTTAGGGTCTGAGCGTTTTTCCAAAAAAAACTGAGCTGCCAGTAAATGCGTCTGTTTCGTTTTCGATGCGCCACCCTGTATGTATGTACAGCTTTGAATGTGTGTATGCATATGTGTATATGTATATATGTATGTGTGTATGTATATACAGGGTTATCCAAATTAAGTGTCCACCATTAGTAACTTTGTTATTAGTGAAAATACAAAGTTGTTTGAATTAGCAAACTAGAAGCATTTTTAACGCTGGTAAAAATGAGAAATAAAAAAAAACAATTGAGAGTCGTTATTATGATTTTTTTCAGTAAAATAACATTTTTTTAAATGGAAACCCCTGTATATTATATTTTTTTCTGTTAAAGCATCAAATTTTAAACAAAAAAGCTCACAATAACTTTTCTCCTAGGTTACAAATTGTTGAAGTTATGGCCTCCAATCTGAAACAATTAAATTGTATCGACAAACTTTATTTTCAACATCAACTTATAATCTTACAAAATACAATAACAATTTTTTTTAAACAAGATGCTCGAAAACACCACCTTGTTCTTCAATACATTTTTGGGCACGTTTTTCAACTGCTCGAACTGTCTTAAGTATGGTCCTACCATCTATCTGGGTTATCTTTTCCCTAACTGCAGTCTTTAACGCGTCAAGGTTATCGTACCTTCGCTTGTAAATTATGTTTTAAAAATTTTATGTTGTAAAATATGTTTTCATAGCCGTCTTAATATTATAATACTGCAAATAATTAAAAATATTTATCGTTATTTTGACTTTATTTTTGAGTTTAGCGGAAAAGTCATTATGAACTTTTTTGTTTAAAATTTGATGCTTTAACAGAAAAAAATATAATATACAGGGGTTTCCATTTAAAAAAATGTTATTTTACTGAAAAAAATCAAAATAACGACTCTCAATTGTTTTTTTTATTTCTCATTTTTACCAGCGTTTAAAATGCTACTAGTTTGCTAATTCAAACAACTTTGTATTTTCACTAATAACAAAGTTACTAATGGTGGACACTTAATTTGGATAACCCTGTATGTGTATGTGCATCTATTTATGTGTTTATTTATATGAATATGCATATATATATATATATATACAGGATGACTTCGAAATTGAGTCATTTATTTTAACAGTGAGTAGATCTGATCAAAAGAAATGTTTTTTTCCTTTAACATTCGTCTGGTAAAATTAAATTAACAAAGTTATAGCCCTTTAGACGTTTTCACCTTAGATTGATATTCCCACAAAACCATTTAGGTTTTTTGATATCCATACATCCATAAAGTTGAATATTTTTCGTTGTTCAGGAACTGAACAAACATCCACACTATATTCACAGCGATTAATAAATTCCCAAATATACGCCTTAAAGCTACCATTAAACCTAAAACCTACAAAAAAAAACTACAAATTTGCCATATTTTTCTTTTTTCACGAGTACACATTCTAGGTTATATTTATATTAGGCATTATTTGAATACAGCTGATTATTGCATTTCAAGGAGTGACACATGTGTGGGATCTGTCAACTCTTGGTACCAGATACAAAACATATTATACCTTGAAGGTTTAATTCCATGCTATTCAGTGACAACACGGTGACTTGTGTGGTTATCAGCGGCCATTTTATGAGGGTGCGACAGGGTTGCCAGATTGTGCATTAATATCCCGTTTCACCCTCCTGGTCCCAGTGGAGTAAGTTCCGCCAACTGTTGAAATATACTCTACTATGCTTTATAAGAGGATAAGACATTTTTCCCAAAATCATTGCACAACTCTTGAAAAAATGAAAATAAAAAAAAATATTTCCATGACGCCGCAATATAGCTCCGTCGGTACCTTGGGTTATTCATCTTGACAGTAGGGATGTTCGATATGATCCTATATTTAGAAGTATCAATACATTTCACGAGTATCGTCATCTTTCGATGCGGACTGTGTCAGAAAGAGTAACTACCATTTGGCTGCGTCATTACCCTGCCAAATCAGACATATCTTTAGGGCAGCGGGTTATGCTATAAATCATATGTCACAGTGTTTGTGCACTGATTGCAACGGTTAGATGATACCAAAAATATTTTCATAAATAGGAGATCTTTCCCATTCCGGATCGAACAATCTACCAAAGATGCTTATAACCATGATACCTAGTAAATTTTCACGAAAAAATTCAAAACCAGCAAATGTAAAAGACTTAAAAGCCATTATATTTCGGGATCCAGTCCTCCATATTACATAATTGTGTAGTAGTGGCTTTCCATACTTTTTATCACGTAATATTTTCGGACTGGACCCTCATATAATTACGATCGAACTTCAGGTAAGTTCGTTTGATCGATAAATTATCTGTGAAACATTTTTCATAATTTTTTGTCTATGTCCATAGTAATTGCATTATGCATCAGGGAGATGTAGGGATTGACACGTCTTACACATATTATCTGTGTTTTAAGATAGAGAGGAGATAATGTTATTATTGCTTTGAAGAAATTCATTAACCCATAAATTAATAAATGATTACTATTATGACGTAAAGGAAGATGAGGAATTGGATGGAATGTATTTTATATTCTATTTTCTTGCAAAATATAGACAAATCCACACTATTCAACGGTTATGTAATGATAAGTTTCAGTATATTGAAGTTGGTAAATTCGAGAGTGCCATGCATTAACAAACGTCCAAATCTGCTGCTAAATTTAACAGCTAGAAAATCGACCTATTATTTGCCGCATTCCCATTCGCTAAGCGGATACCGGATTGTTAAATGTAAACCTATAACATATATCAAAATACATGAAAGTTGTCCTGTTTTTTCTGTACAAAAGCATCATGTTGGAATCAAAAAGTGGTCTTGTTTATAATACAGTCGAATTTTCACGATTTTATTCCATATTTCAATAGAAATCACTAATATTCAGAGACCTTTGACAGCTTCTGTCAAATTGCATTTCGATAAGGTATTTTCCCATTGGTCCATAATATTAATGTTGGTGAAATCGGCCCTAAGTTTTATAATGTTATTTAGTTATCAGGTTTTTATTGGCTTGCACTAGTTTCCTAATGGGATCATGTCGAAACCATAGTCTAATAAAAAAATATATATATAAAAAATAAATGTTTTTGACTTTTTTGTCTTTTAGGAAGCCAATAGAGTGAGATTATTTGATTTTTACCTCAATTTTTTTTATGTAAAAGCTTTCAGGAAACAAAGGGTTAGAACCATAACTAATCAGCATCAGTCCAACATAAATCTTCATAAATTGAATTCCAGAAATCAGAGGGTACAACAACAAAAACAGTTTACAACATCGGTGATAAAATTTGTTTCACGAACATCTGCGGATTAACAGCAACATTGATGCTATCTAGAAATACCGCCGTGCTTTTCTTGACGGAGTAAAAAATCTTAGAGTCTTCCCTCCGCAAATTACGGGGTATACTCCAATCTGAGAAAAAACAGGCAAGTTGTGGGTTTTGTCCGCAGCAGTCTACCCTGCTCCAAAGACGTTTCCTTGCTATCAGACCGGAAGGACATTCAACTTCAAAACATCCTCCAAATTTATTTGCTGCTGCTGTTTCCCCTAGGTAATTCAGACCACGGTCTTGTGGAGGTTAGGTTTCGGCCACAACCCGCTGTGGCAGTAGAAACTCGCCCAGGCCGCAAAATTTGGCATTACAGACATGCCGACTGGGAGTGGCTCAGAGACCTCTTCTCCACCTTTCCTTGGAGAGATGTATATTTACCTGGCGCGGATGCCTCGGCTGTCTGTTCATTGATAATCAAAATTATCCATGTTGGGATAGAGAAATGCATCCCTCATACAGTGAAAGTGCCTAAACCAGGGTCCAACGGCTGGTTCAACAGCGTGTGGCACTGCCTCGAGACCAGAAGATCAAGGCACACAGAACCTTCTTAAAAACCCCACTGTAGAGAACAGTTAAACCGACGACTGGTCCAGAAACAAATATAACAAAGCGATTAGTAGGCATAGTCTAATGGCGCAGCGCAATGGCAGTACATCTATCTGGACGCAGGCCAAGCAGATTGAAAGGAACTTCTCACATAGTATCCTTCCACCACTTACTTGGAACAATTGTAAAGGACTCAAAGGCTATGGAGGAAGTGCTTGCCAAGATCTTTGCTGCCAACTCCACCATGGACGTCCCACCCAACGCCCATGTACCGTCAATTCAAAGGGTTCCCTACACTATGCGGGATGTAACATTCAGGTATAAGATCGTAAGGCGAGTGCTCTTGTCGCTCGACATGAACAAAGCTTCTGGTACGGACTAGATTCCAGCCATTGTACTGAAGAGGTGTGCAGCAGAGCTTGCTCCAGTTATTTTGAACCAACCAATTTAACTTCTTGCTCAAAGTTCTATTAGGGCCCTAATTTGGTACTTAGTTACCAATTTTTGACAAAGGATTCAACTCCCAAGACAATTCTACATTTGACGAAAGCATTCAAGGGTATAATCACTAAAATTTTACAAATATAGGTAACTTTTTCTTGGGTGGTAGCCCATTTCAACACAATGCTAGTTGGGATTAGATTTTGCAATCATTTCAATCCATAAATAGAGGTAGTTATTTAATATTTTCGAAAAACAATAAGTATTACCCATACATTAAATAAATCGATATCGAAAACATCTTTAGGTTTATTCTCGAAGTACCGGAATCCGATGCGCAAAGAAAGGCGAGTTTTGAGACCGCTCTTTGTTGCATTGGAAACGTACCTTATCAGTGCCAATATATCGGGATTTTCTGTAAGATTACTGTAATTTCACTACGTTTTGCAGTTATCCTAGTTATGCGTACCATCCATTGAAGACAACGATTCAATAGAAATAGCCAAGTGCCTGACTGTAATTATCAGTTAATTGGTTACAAACGGATCGACGTAGTATACGACGAAATCAATCAGTGATTTAACCTGTAGTTCTATTACGATGAATGATGCTTTCTCACGAACCCAGTTGGACGGCTCGTACTGATTGAAAACCGGCCGACGACTGGTACCGCCAAATAGGAACTGCCTCGTACCGTTATAGATCAGTGAATGTGTCTCGAGAAGAGCTTTTAGCACCGCGGACAGGTCTTGGAGAAAATAGAGTACGACTTGTCAGCGTTACAGGAAGACCAAATACTAGACTTTCGCATTTTATAAAATGTACTCACAAAACTAAGTACGGCGTTGATCATGACAGCCTCGAACTCATTACATCACATCTCAGTGACAGAAAGGAGTACGTCGACTTACAGTGGTATTGCTGTGAGGTCCTGGAGATAAAGCAGGGGGCCCGCAGGGTACCGTTATAGGTCCCACGCTTTTTATAATATTCATAAATGACCTGGCTCAGAAAGATGAGTTGAACACTGTTTACTTTAATTCTTACCTGTCTTGAAAACTAGTTATGAAGCTTCTATCGGTTTTATTTCATGCTTAGGAGATTTTCTAAATAAAACGAACACGGCAAAATATGGCTCAGATCAGGCTATCACAAATTCGTCAGACTTGAGGGACTTTTGCTGATACGGCGTCTTTTCAATATCACTAAATATACTAAGTGACATATAAAATGCAACACCCAGAATTATTTATTGAATTTTGATAAAAACTTGTAAACATATTTGCTATCATGGAAGTGTACGCTGATAAAATGTTGAAGGCATTTCGAGCCGCACTTTCAATATTCAGTGATTTTTCTGTTCCATTTGTTTCATTGATGTATCATTGCATTATCATGCCTAGAGTTCGCAGACACTCGACTTTCCGAGTTTGAGAGGGGTTACATTACTTTTTCAGCAGGACAATGCACGACCCCATGTCGCACGTGTTAGTTTAGACTTTTTAGAAGCGTCCGGAGTTAATCTGCTTCCTAATGGGTGATTTTTTTGCTAGTATCTTTTTGGCAACACTGTTTTTGACAGATGACGCGTGAATCGTGTCTTGTGTCATTGTCAAACTTGTTCAGTTTGGTCTGTAATTTAACCAAGAATCGACTTACGAACAAACAACGCTTGCAAATTATTGAATTTTACTATCAAAATTCATGCTCGGTTAAGAGAGTGCACCGAGCACTGCTTCCAATTTATGGGCAATTTGGTCGGCCTACTGAGGGAACTATTCGGAAGCTTGTGACTAAATTTCGAACCCAGTTTACATTATTGGACATTAAACCACCAACACGCAGACGTAGAGTGAGGACAGAAGAAAATATTGCTGCTGTATCCGCCAGTGTTAGTGGTGACCGTGAAATGTAGATTCGCCGCCGTTCGCAGCAATTGGGGGGCCTCTGTTACTCCACTACGTGGAAAATTTTGCGACAGGATTTGGGTGTAAAACCTTATAAGATACAGCTGGTGCAAGAATTGAAGCCACACGACCTCCACAACGTTTCCCATTTGGTGAATGGGCGCTGGCAAAGTTGGAGGAAGATCCACATTTTTATCAAAAAATTGTGTTCAGCGAGGAAGCTTATTTCTGGTTGAATGGGTACGTTAACAAGCATTGCAAGAGCTACCAAAAAAATCGCTGTTTGGTGTGGATTATGGGCCGGTGGCATCATCGGGCCGTACTTCTTCAAAGACGACAATGGCCGGAACGTAACTGTGAATGGCGAGCGCTACCGTGCGATGATAACAAACTTTGTTTTGCCCAAAATGGAAGAGCTGGACTTGGCTGACATGTGGTTTCAATAAGACGATGCCACATGCCACACCGCACACGAAACAATGGCCCTATTGAGAGGCGAGTTCGGTGAACAGTTTATCTCACGTTTGGAGCCCGTCAATTGGCCGCCTGGATCGTGTGATTTAACGCCGTTGGACTATTTCTTGTGGGGCCATGTTAAGGCTAATGTCTACAGGGATAAACCAGCAACGATTGACGCACTGGAAGCCAATATTGAAGCATTTATTCGTGAGATACCGGCCGATATATTGTAGAGAGTGTGCCAAAATTGGACCTTGCGCATGGGCCATCTAAAGCGGAGCCGCGGCCAACATTTACATGAAATAATCTTTAGACATCAATCAGCTAATCCAATCAATGCCGCTACGACTTAACGCATGTCTAGCGAACAGAGGAGCTTGAGTATATTATTAACATTAAGGTGGGATATCTCAGCTGTGTTGCGAAATTTCGAGTTAAAATATTCTATTTATCAGTAGACCTAAAACTTGTAAACGTATGCTCAAAATTACAGCACTCCTAGTCGGTGTTGTCATTTAGTACCTAATCACCTAAACCTGTTATTTGCTGTCTCCTGAGACGCAATAAGCTATCGAGAAAATTGCTGTACGTACTTTTTCGCGATGGTTTTGATGTGAAAAAGGAAATTTGCTTTATCTGGGTTTTCCCCAACCAAGAGCGTGACACAGTGTACGTCAGTAGGTGTCCATCGAAGGCACAACAGAATCCAGGAATCCAGAAAGATCGGAGACAATAGTGGATTATGATCCTGCTATGCATACAGTCCATACAAATATAAATACGTTACCATTCCCCAAACATTTTTTTTAATACGATATATTCACAAAGTTGTTTTTATATGGCTATTTGAGCCAAGAGTGACTCAATCATGATCCACCTGATCCTTGATATAAAAAATATCATCAATCTGTTTTTGTTTGATCGACGAGTGTTAATATACTAAGTGACATATAAATCCGAACACCCAGTTTAAATGGTTTTATTTTAATAAAAGTTGGTGAATGTATTTATCTTACTGTAAATAACAAGTGAAAAAATGTTCAGCCTTATCAGTTGGACATTCCGGTTTTCATACTGCTTTTCTTTAATTCACTAACGCTCTAAAAATGAATATTTCAGCCGCAGTAAAGAATCAACGTTGGCGGATTTTGGTTCTTGACATCCTTTACGATCGGCTACGATGCCTAGAGTACGGAGACCTGTACGATTTCGTCAACTTAGTGAGTTTGATAGGGGCCGTATAGTGGGACTTCGGGAAGCTGGACTTTCTTTTCGGGCAATTTCAGTTAGAGTGCAAAGAAGTGTAGACACTGTGGTTAAGTGTTGTCAGGCATGGCTTCGATAAGGCCGTACGCAAAGAGCAAGGGGCACTGGACGCCGCCGTAGAACAACAACGTGAAGATCGCCGCCTAAGATTATTGGCCTTAAGGGACCGTTTCTCCACTACCAGGTCCATTGCAAATGAATGATTTGCAGAACACGGAAGACCTATTGGCATGCGAAGTGTTTACCGACGAATGAGAAGTTTTGGCTTGTTTTCATACCGGCCACACTGGGTCCTCCCTTTAACTCGAGAACACCGAAGTAATCGCCTTGAGTGGTGCAGACAACGGTCACTCTGGGATCAGGAATGGAACAGTATTGTCTTTAGTGACGAGTCTCGATTTTGTTTAGGCATGCACGATGGTCGTGCCAGGGTTAGAAGGCGACGTGGTGAAAGGAGGAATCCACAGTTTTTTGTTGAAAGACATGTTCATCACACTGTTGGAGTTATGGTTTGGGGTGCTATAGCTTATGGTTCCAGGTCACCTTTAATCTTCATCAGAGGTAACATGAACGCGCAGCGCTATATCCACGAAGTTCTAGAACCCCATCTTTTACCCTATCTTGACACCCTGGCAGATCCAACTTTCCAACAAGATAATGCCCGACCACATGTTGCAAGAGTTACAATAGACTTCTTTCAACATAATGATGTCACATTGTTACCATGGCCACCAAGATCTCCAGACTTATCCCCAATTGAGCACGTGTGGGATATGATGGGTAGGGCTCAATATGTAACGTCCTCCTCAGACTCTAGAAGCACTTCGAGAAGAGTTGGTGGTTGCCTGGAATGAGATACCACAGGAGGACATTGACCACCTGATCAGAAGCATGCCTAGGCGCGTTGGAGAATGCGTAGCACATCAGGGTGCATCCACACATTATTAAAGGTCAAAGGGCTTTAAAGCAGTGCAATCATTTTGAAATTTTTATCATTAACTTATTATGCTTCATTAAGTACTTATACAAAATTTTATTAAAATAAAACCGTTTAAACTGGGTGTTCGGATTTATATGTCACTTAGTATATATCGAAAATATTTTCTCTAACTTATAATTGTTGATATTATGTGCGTGTACATATATTTTCCTTCCCAAGTTAGTTTGAATACGCTACTACCATCCAGTGTTCGCCATATGATAAGAGCTTCAATGTTTGCCATCATTACTTGTTCACCAATAAAAAATCGGAAACTGTTTTCGTTGCTTCAAATTCACCCGTCTTTGAATTGTTTAGCGCTGAAATTGTCAGTGTGGACTCATTTTGTCTAAAAGTGTACCTCAAATTCCACAAAATCGAAATTTTTTCGAAATTTTGCATAGTTGTCGAGTCTAACAGAAGCTTTAGGTAACAACTCCACCAATATTAGGGAAAATGTCTTCCTATCTCCCAGCCTATAGCAAAACATCGTGAAAACCGTAGAGGTTAATTTTTCCTATTACAAACTACCACTAATGGTTTTGATTATATTATTTCCGAAAAGCAATACCATTTGTCGTCGTAAAATTCAATGGTGTGCTCTTAACTACTGCTAAATGATTGGCGACTTGGATAACCAGCTTCCCATATTCGGTAGGAGTACCATTTACAGGAGATTTAAAACAGCCTCGTGGAACAATTTCTTGGACTTGGAGGACCATGACCAAGTATTTTTCAAGATATCTACTTGAGCTCAGTGCCTTGGGGCCACCATTATACCCTCCGTATGTTCTAAATTTAAAGAGTGCTAATCTTAATGCAAGGTATTTTACTTCTGCTGAGGATACAGTTCATATCTATAAAGCAAGTCATGAGCAGGCTCTGCGTGACGAAGTTTATTTAGATCTTGCTCTTTATTGCAAATGGCTCTATTCCATCAAATACCTGGGTTTAATTAGGCCAGTGTTTTAAACACAGATTAGAGAACTTTGTTTTCTACAAAATTTATAAAAATTGTCTATTGAATAAAGTTTCGTTTCCAAAAAAAGTCGTAGAATTAATGTGCTTCATAACTGTCCTATCGGGCGAACTAGCCAAAAATGTGGCCCTGTTTTAAAAAAATGCTTGAACAGTAGAAAAATATTATTCAGAGTAAATGTAAAGCCTCCTAGTCTAGAGAAACAGAAAATGTGTTGATTAGTTTTTTTATTAAGCGTTAACTTTTTCATGTACATTAAAAAACTATGAAATATTGGAGATTTGAGAAGAACGAGATCTTGTTCGTTTTTCTACAGCAGTTGCGCGAAAAAGATCATTTTCCTCAGCCTCAAATTAGTAATAATGATTTTGGCGGAAATTCGCAAGGAGATAGGAATGACAGCCTAGTGCGACAGAAACTGATACTTCTGACCCCTACGCCAATAATCCAGAAAGCCTTCTGCAACATATAAAGTAATGGTAATCTTTGCTGATGACACAACTATAACAGTAGGAATCAGCAAAGTCACTAGAGGAACTAGAAAGTAATGAAAAGTTTTCAAAACTGGATGGTATTAAATATGTTACTAATTAATATCTACAGGTTAAAACAAATACACCTACTAACGTTAGCATCATTACTCATTCGAGAGGCGTGCCGTCCTGTGAAATCATATCCTACCAAATTCTCTTACCAAAAAGAGTCCCAGAGATACAATTGAAGGAATAATAACAACGTTACAATGAACAACTATAACCTCAGCACGTACCATAATAGCCCTGACTACCTACCTATCTATCTTCAATAATGTGCCCTCCGAGTTAGAAGCCATCAACGACTTAGAAGTCTTCAAAAAACAACTTTCAACATACTTGTACCCTAAGTGTTTTTACTATCTGCAAGGGTTGTGTAATTCCTAATAATTACATACAGTGTGTCCCAGATTCGCTTCTCTATACAGGGATCTCGGCTCCTGTTATACCTACGGCAAAGAATAAATAGAGGAAACTGCTTTCGATAGCCGGCTTCAGATTTACGATCGGTCAATTGGTTTTGAAAACATCAGCGAAAAACCGAAAATGGCGGAATTCGTTTTTTGTCAGTAAACCCAAAGCTGTTAACTTGTCAGCTGTCAAAATGTGACATTATTCGGACATTTTTTTTTAAGAAAAATAAGATAGCATGTATGATGTCTCGATCGTCTTTTGTTTTCCAGCAACCCGCCTCAGCTTTCAGTTTTCTTATGGCCGCCATATTGAATTCTTTGATATTTGACAAGAGTGTAAAATTTCCAGTCTAATGATGTCTCACAAGTACATAAATGAGTGGAGTATCATCGAAATATCATTACACAATGTTATGTATTAGTTTTTTTCTAAGGAGGAGATGATTTATTTATCAGAAAATAACATCAATGAGTAAGGCATAAAAACACACATAAACGCCTGGAATTTTTGACTTTGAAGTCGAGTCATTAATTTTCAGATAATGATTGTAGAAGGAAGATAAACCAAAATATGTGTGTAAAAATAAAAAAAAAATCAAAAAAAAATGTTACCTTGTTTTATAAAGTATCCTCCCGACAAGTATTTCAGTGCGGACCTGTATTTGATCGTGCGGTCTTGGAGCACCGGCATGCCCTCTCCTGTGAGGTCTTAAGTCACCTGATTCACGAGCCCTTTGTACTACATTAACAAAGGCACGAGGGGTTGGTTGCACTCGATTGGGAAACCGATCCGCATAAATTCGTGATGCCGCGTAAATAAGAATCATGTCCACAAGTTCAGCATTTTCGTAAACATGTGCCATTTTTGATTTCGTTTGAGCCACGCAACAGACACCACTATTCACTCACGCGTTACCGACTGACACTGACTGTATACAACTGAATAAAATAATTGTAAAAACATCGTTCCAAATTCTTTCGCTTTTTTGTTTCCGATGCGATGAACCGACAAGGCGGATTATATCCGTTGTTGCCAAACACGAGCACATAATATTATTATTGAGACAGGGCGGTACTCAAACTTCCAAAGGGCTATAACTTTGTTACTTTAATTTTACCAACTTCGAAAGTATATTAACTTCTCAACAAGTCAAATGTTTTGGGACGAAAAATCGTCGTAAGTTTATTTTACACTTGGATGGTACTTATCCTTATTTCACGTCAAAGTCAGAGCCACCTTGGATGAAAAAAAATGAGTTACTATTTGTTTGTCAAATTTCTGATTTTAATGAGACAAAAAATACCTACTAATCAAAACACAATTTTAGTACTTTGAATTATTTAACGTCAAAGTCAGAGCCTCCTTAGATGAACAAAATGCGTTACCTATCAATTTTATTTTCTGACAACTAAATCATGGCCTCCTTAGAAAAAAAATTAATACATAACATTACGTGTGATGATATTTCGATGATACTATACACTTATGAGACATCATTAGACGGGAAATTTTACGACCTTTTTAAAATCGATAAATCCAACATGGTGGCCAGAAGAAACATTAGAGTTAAGGCAGGTTGCGGGAAAACAGCAGACGATTTAGACACGTCATACGTCTTATTTGCCTTTAAAAATGTCCGAATAGTGTCACATTTTGACAGCTGTCAAATTAACCGTTTTGGATTTACTGGCAAAAAAACAACCAATTGACCGATCGTAAATCTGAAGCCGGCTATCGAAAACAGTTTCCTCTATTTATTGTTTGCCGTAGGTATAATAGCAGCCGAGATCCCTGTATAGAGTAGCGAATCTGGGACACTCTCTATATATTTATCTATTTTATTGATTATTTTGCTTATTTTTACGCTGCATACTTTTTGTATTCTGCTATTTAACTATTTATACTTCTATACAAAAATGCTTTTTTGCTATTTATTTTACAACGTTTTATCATCTATTTTCAGACAAAACACATTCGTTGCTTAACATTTGTTGTATAGAGGAAACCTGCTGGAAGTAGTCGCCCGATACCTACAACAAACAGTATATTTAATGATGGTACAAGAATACGCTTCCTAAAGAGATTCAGCCTTTTTCGGAAAATTTGATTCAAAGTTTACGGCCACTAGCGAGCCGTTTTCCACTAACTAGATGGTACAGGGATGTACTCAAGTAAATTGGAATATTAACCAGCGGCTAAAAACATAAAAAGTTAGCCTCGTTAAGCCTTTTACAACTGTCTCAATTTGACTGTGTCGCTGATGAGGGTACACAAACGGAGTTTGTCCGAGATTAATACTATTTCAAATAATGAAATGAGATTTTGCTTTGCTATCGTTTGCTTCGTGTAGATGGTAATAAATCTGCTCCCGATTCAAAGCTATAAAGTTGTGGTAAAAACAGCTGGACAATTTTTGAAAAGTGGCAAGGAGTCATATCCTAACAAACAGTTTAATCTTCCAGTACTCGAGCGGGGAAAAATCACGTAGGTACTCGCATAGCGTACTGAGGTACCCCAACTTGTTTTTGTGCTTTTGAATTAAAAAAGAACAATATGTTGCAACTTGTCTATCAAAAATGTATTTTAACGATTTTCTTAAATGCTTTTATAATAAAAGAAACAATATTTTCTTATTCGAAAAACGCTAACATAATATTTATACAAAAACCTAACTATGTAATCAGATCTCTGAAGTTATACTCCGCCAAATGCATTTAATCAGTGTCACAATCAGTTTCTATTTACCTGTCATCAAGGCAATTACTGCATACGAAATACTGGTGAATTTTACATTTTATTCTCCATTGCCTACTCGCAAAATAACATTATGGGCCTTTGTTCTTGACGTAGGTGGTATCTTCTTATTCCCTTTAGTTTCTTTAATCTTTTCCCAAGAAAATATGGACCAACATTTTTTACAGAATCTTCTTCACTTATATTTGAAATATCAGCTTCATCTTCGGACTCTGCTCCTTGCTCCGTATCCTAACATTTATCTTGTATTTCCAAGTTATGTATCTTGCTCCGATGGATCATCTTCACCATAAACTTCTTTGTCACCACTGTCAAGAATTTCATTATACCATTTCAGCAATTGCTGTGGGTCTCTATTTGATAAATTTGCCATATTTTTACCCGAAATAAAACGAATAAATTGCAACAAACCTCAAAAATCAAACAAAAATACCCTTACTTTTTTGTTACTCGGAACTCGGACTGCAGCCAACTCCTAACTAAAGCTTGTGCATAGTACACTCGAGGAATAGACGAAACTGTATGGGTGCTGATCGTCATTCCCCCACTCTAGTATAGACAGAAATACTAGTAGTACTGGAAGGTTAAATGGTTTATTCTAAATGAGTTTCGATGTTAACATGGTTTTACAAGCAAACGGCTATCGGAGGGAACAAATAGAACAGGTTTCGTGACAAAAAAGCAGACCGCCGACAGGAGACAAGGAACCACCTGCGGGAGTCTCCTTCCTACCATACATTAAAGGCATCACGGATAGAATAGAAAGGTTGCTGCAGAAAGACAACGTCAAGACCATCTACAAGCCGACAAATAAAATCCAGTAACTTCTAACTTCAGTAAAGGACCCTAGGGACCCCCTAAACGGTGCCGGCGTATACAGAATACCGTGTTCCTGTGGTAAAGTATACGTAGGCACCACTAAACGTAGCTTCCAAACACACATCAAGAAGCATGAAAGAAACTGTCGACTGGGACAAACTGATAAATCAGCGGTGGCTGAACACGCACTCCAAGACGGCCACAATGTTCTGTTCCACCAAACTGAAGTCCTATCGACATCCACCCACTACTCAGCCCGAATTTACAGAGAAGCAATTGAAATCTACATGATAATTTCAGTAGAAAAGAAGAAGGCCTTGCGTTAAACAAAACGTGGTTCCCAATTCTAAAATACACAGCGCAAAAGCCACGTCACTCAAGAGACCCAGAGTACCCCTACCTCAGTAGTTTGCCCAGATACCAAACAAAGTTAGGGAGAAGCCTTCATTCTTCGATTCTACTACTGTTGGTAATGCCGTGAGGGCAGTAACAACCGTTGAAATGGAAATCAAATTAACAAGCGATGAAATAATTTGTTATAACCCTTACCGAATGTCATTGTCCGAACGAGGAAAGGTAAAAGATATCATTGATGACCTCTTGCAAAACAATATCATGCGTGAAAACACATCGGAATGTTCACGGACACCAGAAGTAAACAAAACATTTTCATTGGCGTAGCGTACTCTGGTGATCCCTTCTCGATGATTCAGCGAAAGGCTCACATGTACGAAAACTGAATGTTTCTTTATTACCAACTTTCTTACCAAACAATACACGCAGCCACAACAAAAACTTAAGAGAAAAAACTGACCGTATTATCACTTGTTGTTCATGGCAAGATAAATCGATATGGGAAGGATTCTTGCATTCTAATCAACATACGTAGGTGCTTACCTTTTCTGTCACTCAGCATATAATGGTAGACGAGAGACCGATCGCTGACGTCGATGTGAAGGAGTCCCGACACTGTCGGTTAGATAAGTGCCATGGATCAGTCTGAGAGCCCTATTTTGAACAGCATCGGGTATGAACAATGTAGTCGGGGTGGTAGCACCCCAAGGTTGTGAGCAGTAGTCGAAGTTAGGTCTTACCTGGCCCTTGTGCAGAGTGAGGAGCTTATGTGGAGAACAGTACTTCTTAGCCCTACACAAATCACCTAGCTTTTTTCCGACGAGATGTAACGATTGACGAGATGTGTTATTGCCAAATCATGTCTTCGGTGATCTGGATTCCGTCCAGCCAAAAAGAAATGCTCTTTGACACAACTCGAAACCGGATGAGCGGTAGGGCGCTTCCTAATAGTCAAGATACTGTTTTGTAAGGAATAAACTGCACCAGATTGTTGCGTCCCCGACCAGTGATAACTTTCAGATCTCTCCTTATTGAGCAAGTCGCTAGTGATCTTCTTCTCTCCAACTTTATGACAGAGATCGGCTTGTTATACTGATACAGCCAGTACGAGAGTGTCTTTCTCAGCGATTTCCCGGAAGGTGGAGTGGTACCTCCGGTGAAGTGTCCTGGCCAGCGCGTTCCCCGGATTTAACTCCTCTGGAATTTTTTGTTTCAGGTTTCATTAAAAACCAAGTTTATCAGCATACTTTTGAAACTGAGCAGCAGTTACGAGAATGTTTAATTACATGATCAAACGAACTTACCTGTAAGTGATGTTCGATCTTAATTATGTGAAGTCCTCGTCGATGTAAATATTTAGAATACATATCGTAGTACCCTCGTAGTAGTACCCACCCGCCACGATTTCAAAGCGCGCACGCAGAGAAGGAAAGCGGCACCGCACCCCTTCCCCCTACATTTCTCCCCGTTGGCCGCCTATAAACATTCATTTACTTCAAAGCCAACTTGCTGCAACAATTTGGTGGTATATAGGGAGGCTATTTACTTCGACGAGGACTTCACATAATTAAGATCGAACATAACTTACAGGTAACTTCGTTTGATCATGTGATTATGTTCCGTCCTCGTCGAAGTGAATATTTCACTAGTTAGTGTATAGTCGGCTGTAACGAAATGAAAGACAAGCTGACACCAAGATCCCGATGTTCACCGCAAAGTTTCGGACTCTGTCTTGGTTGCTGTCCATTATTGCCCTTACTAGGTTTAGTCATGTCTGCATCGTCCGCTCGAGTGAAGTTACTTTCTTTCTATTACAACTTAATACTGAGCCTGGAAGTGCTCAATTTTTTCTTAAGGTATTCCATAAATGGTTTTATTAACTTTGTGAACACATAGGTGGTATAATTTACCCTAAACGGTACAGTATTTATTGTATTGTAAGAGCTGTCCCTTGAATATGAATCTGAAATATATTCTATCACTTTCCCTAAAGGGTACCAAAATCCTTGCATATTCCAGATCCAGATTTGTTAAGAAAGTATCTCTACGGAGAAGTCTGATCCCAGTTCAATTGCCTAGTTATCGTGATGATGCGTCATCTATTGAAACCGACTACATGGCCTTTAAGACAACACAATCCAGAGCGCCCTGCTGTTCGAGTGCCACCTATGCAAAATGTAACGTTAATCGGGCATAATCATATTTAACTTGCGTTATTACTGAACATTAGAACTTTGGTGGTTTCCTAACCGGAGATGTTCATACGTACAGTCCCGTTCCATAGTTATCACCAGCCATGTGGAATTTGCTATCACAAGCAAAATGTAACACTAGTCTACCATAGATATTCCTAATTTCTATATGCTGTTAATGAAAAATAGTACTTCAGCTGTTTCGTAACCTGTCATGTGCATTTTATTGACCTGTTCGATGGCTATTCCAAACCATAAGGAATTTGCTATCACAAGTAAAATGTAACGCTATTCTCGGACAGATAAAACCTAATTTCTATCTGTTATTAACGAAAAATGTACTTTAGCGGTTTCCTAAACTGTCATGTGCATTCTGACAAAGATATTCCAAGGTTATCACAAACCAAATAAAATTGGCATCGCAGGCAAAATATAACGCTAACCATGCATAAAATGCCTATACTTTATCTGGTGATAAGAAAAATATATACATTGACGGTTTTTCTAACCTGACATGTTCATACTTACACACCTGTTCCACGGTTATCACAAACCACGTGAAATTTGCTGTCACAAGCAAAATGTAACGCGAGTTTCGCATAGATTTAGCTAATATCTGTCGTTCATCAATGAAAAATGGTACTTCTTCTTCTTCCTAACTTCTCATGTACATCCTTACAATACTGTTCCATAGTTATCACAAACCAGATGGAATTTGCTATCAAAAGCAAAATGCACCGCTAGTCTATCATAGATGTACTCAATTTGTATCTGTTATAAATGAAAAATGCTATATTGCTACATTGCTATTATAAACTAGATGGGATTTGCTATCTCAAACAAAATGTAACGCTAGCCTCGCATATATGAACCTAATCTCTATTTGTTATTAATGAAAAATGGTACTTCGGAAATTTCCTAAACTGTCTTGTGCATTCTTATTATGCTGTTCCAGGGTTATCACAAACCAGATGGAATTTGCCATCACAAGCAAAATGTAACGTTAACTTCACATAACGTACCTAATCTGTATCTGGTAATAAGGAAAAAGTATATCTTAACAAATTCCTAGCCTGCCATGTTCAAACGTACAGTCCTGTTCTATGGTTATCACAAACCAAATGAAATTTGCTATCAAAGAGAAAATATTCTTGACCATATCTTGTTGCTACGTTGTCCCAAACGCTTTCAGTGTTGTTATTTGTGCAACGAAATTCAGTATTGAGTCATTTTTACAAACAACTTCATTCGTCCTTGGTGTGGACTATCACAACCTAGGACCATGTTGCTATCCCAAGCAACCGAGTCCATTGTTACAACGTTATCCCAGATGTATTCGTTCATCCTTGGTGTGGAGCTGACTATCCTAAGCCAGGTCCACGTTGCTATCCCAAGCAACCGAGTCTAATACTTCCACGTTATCCCAAACGTCTTCGTTCGTCCTTGGTGTGGAGCTGACTATCCCAAGCCGGGTCCACGTTGCTATCCCAAACAACCGAGTCCAATGTCTTTGTTCGTCCTAGGTATGAAGTTGGCTATCACAAGCTAGGCCCAGGTTGCTATCCCAAGCAACAGTGTCAGAACGTTATCCCAAACGTCATGCTAGGCACAATTTGCAGCGCCGGTGAGGCATCCATACTAATATTCATTTAACACCTAAAACAGATCGTTTAGTTGACAGTTACCTTATAGTGATGCCCCTTCAGAAAAAGAGGTCTGCACGTCACTTTCTAATTTTGGTCTGCGACCTAATTCTAAATGTTCAACGGATCCTCGACACTGCACTGCACGTAAACGAGCCACGCCGATTAACGTCTTGACGGTCGGGCACGAGAACAAGGAATGAAGGTTTATTGGCGACCAGATGGGAAAAAGGTAGGGGGAAGGGGCGCGGTGCCGCTTTACTTCTCTGTGTGCGCGCTTTGAAATCATGGCGGTTGGGTACTACTACGAGGGTACTACGATATGTATTCTAAATATTTACTTCGACGAGGCCGGAACATGACTAGAATGATAGGACTTAGTTTATAGGTATACCGAATGCGGATACGTATTATTTGTTGTTATGTATGATCGTTTCTTACAATATTATTCAGAAAAATAATAGTGTGTAGTGTTAAATTAATCGTAAGAAAATGGTCTCTTAGTGAAAGCCGACGAGCCACCCCCTTTCTAGTTGAAAAAATTGAGTAAACTGGAAAAACCAGTGTTTGTAACTTTTAGAAAATCTCTCGACTCAAAATCGTATTTTTCCCGTGTTACTTGATCAAAACTGAAGCGATTGGCACTCTAGATCGAAAAATAAAAATTGAAATAGAAATACCTTCATTTGTTAAATATTGACAAATGAGGCATTGTTGAGTTAAGAATGTCATTCTCGATCGAAATCAGTAAAAATGTATAGGGAGTCCCAATTATAAGTCGATAGTTCGAGTCGTTTTCGTTCAATTCGAAAGTACGTCAAATCAAGTGAATATGTCAAAAATGTATATTTATCTATAATACGCAACACCCAAATTTCTTTTTCTATCTTAAATAATAAAAAAGTGTAAGCCACCTTGGAGAATCACCCGGTATGTTTTCTATTTTACAACATATTCAATAATGTTGGGACTCTCTGTTCATATTGCCCGCGGGGCACGGTTATTTAGTTACGGGATGAACTGTGCAAATATTCTGCCACATACTACCTCATACCTTACAATTAGACTTCCGTAATCTCTATTTACAATCATCAATGTTCCTATCCTTAAAGTGTTTATGAAGCACCTTTTCTATAATAGCTAAACGCGGTTTTGTCTTTGTTTCTATTTACGCCGTGTGTCAAGACAGCCATTTCCGCGTTGGCCGTCTTTGTGGAAATACCACGACTGTCCCAAGACATTCAGTTCGCAGTACAAATATTTTACGCACTCTGTGGGACCTGCCGATGTCTGTACCGACTTAGCCTCTCAATTAAGTTAAAGTACTGTCTACAGCATACCCGTCTGTCGCAGATCGGTTGGTGAAGAGAATGTTGATGAACAGTAATTGATTCCGCAGAAAGTATGTACTCATATAGTACGAGGGTTGTCTCTAAAATAAGTTGCCGCGCGAGATGCTAGACGAAATCTGGCAACACCGTCGTGTTTGTCGAGTCCCCCTCCACCGATCCCAACAAGACGCACAGTACACGCCTGACAGCCATGCGCAAAGGGGCCCTTTATTGCCGATTAAGAGAGTTCTTTGACGGCCGCATGGACATCCACGATGAACAACGGTGTGGAAGGCCGTTAATCTCCAAGGAGGTTATGGCGAAAATTAAGAAAATCTTGCTCGAAGATCGACGAATCACAGTCCGTGATCAGGCTGTTGAAATTCCTGAAGCTTCTGAAAAAGCTGAGACGGGCAAAGCGTAAGACTCCATCACGATAATGCGCATCCTCATGTCTCACAACAACGAAGGACTAAATCGAGCGTTTTGGCTGGAAAGTCATTGCCCATCGCCCTTACAGACCCGACAGCGTTTCCAAAATTGAAGGAGCATCTAGGCCAGAGTTGCCCAAACTTTTTTGTGTCGTAGACCCCTTGCCATATTTTTTCCGTGTTGGCCCCCTACTTACCTGATATTGATTTCCTGTAAATTTCTAACTGTAGTGAAGTTTAGTGTTAAAAACTTAAAGTAAAAACACATGTTAATTTATACATTTATTAATTGAGTTTAAATTAAAACTACTCAAAATAAAATTTTGTATCTGTTATGTAAAATATACGTAACATTAAATAAACAGGTGTCTGACCAATAAGTGCCCGCATTGGGAATAAGTGCCGGCATAGAAAAAAAATAAGAGGGATAAAATAAAAAAAATTTGATAAAAATGTGGATCTTCCTCCAACTTTGCCAGCGCCCATTCACCAAATTGGAAACGTTGTGGGAGGTCGTGTGGCTTCAATTCTTGCACCAGCTGTATCTTATAAGGTTTTACACTCAAATCCTTCGCCAAATTTTCCACGTAGTGGAGTAACAGAGGCCCAATTGCTGCGAACGGCGGCGAATCGGCATTTCACGGTCATCACTAACACTGGCGGATACAGCCCCAATATTTTCTTCAGTCCTCACTCTACGTCTGCTTGTTGGTGGTTTAATGTCCAATAATGTAAACTGGGTTCGAAATTTAGTCACAAGCTCCCTCAGTAGGCCGACCAAATTGCCCATAAATTGGAAGCAGTGTTCGATGCACTCTCTTAACCGAGCATAATTTGCAAGCGTTGTTCGTTCGTAAGTCGATTCATGGTTAAATTATAGACCAAACTGAACAAGTTTGACAATGACACAAGACACGATTCACGCGTCATCTGTCAAAAACAGTGTTGCCAAAAAGATACTATCAAAAAAATCACCCATTACAAAACTGGGATTAGTTCCAAAACTATACGTAGGAAAAAAAAATATTTTTATTGTTGCCAATTTAGGTGACCACGACCCGGAAATGTCTCATGCAGTAATTGAATCGTTGCACTGGGTGTATGGCATGTAGCTTTATCTTGTTGAAACCACATATTGGACACATCCATAGCATCCTATTTCGGCAGAAAGAACTGTGTTATCGTGTCGCGATATCGAGCACCAGTAACAGCTAGTGCTTCACCAGCCTCATTTTCAAAAATGTATGGTCCAATGATGCCTCCAGACCAAAATCCGCGTCAAACAGTTGTGGGTACATTTGTTTTTCGACAATCACACGTGAGTTCTCCGGAACCCAAATACTACAATTTTGACGATTAACATAGCCATCAAGGTGAACATTTGTTTCATCGCTTAGGATGAAATGGCGGCAAATTCCAATCTTGCGTTAATTATGCGTCATCCTTTGCAAAACTCCTAACAATATTTCGACTCATTTTTTTTTATTTGCTGACCTGTGTATATTAAAAGATATCATCAAAGACGACGTCATTTTTACAATATGATGCGGCGGCGCTAGCACCAAGGGTACAAGGTGTCGAAATGAAAGTTTCTAGAGAGTATATCGAAAATTAAAATACCAAGTTTACACACTTTTTAGAGCTTTCCGTATAAAACGCCTAAGCTAGTGGACTTATGCACAGATGGTCATGCAGCAACTTGAGGGATAATTTATACAATTTTTTTTTTTCAGTGCTTTGGGATGGAGGCTAGGTCTTCAAGTAGTAACTGGTGCTGTATCAGTCACCTTCATCTTGGGCACATTTTATCGTTCAGCATCCCTGTATCATCCACAGCGGAGGGCTATTCTGCATATAAAGAATCAGAAAAGGAAAATCAAGGATAAAAGTAAGGTTAGTAAACTATTGAGTCTTAACCGAGCTCATCTCTCTGAAAACAGTAATATCACTAGAGAACGTCCTGTGTTTGTCCAACACACTCCTGGAGCTAGATATGTTTCTGGCAGACAATGATTGTGATATTTTCTGCGCTACCGGAACATCGGAATCATGAAGAGCGGCTTTATTCTTTTCACCTGGATTATTATAAAATGTCTGAAGAAGAGATTGTAAAAACGGAGGAGCTGCTATTTTTTCTAAAAATTGTATCCATTCCAGAACCGCTTTCCAGTGCCTCATTTGTGTTACTCGGAGTAACTCGGAACTGCCCACCAGCTATCAATACCGTTCCAGTGCTCTAGAGCAGGAGTTCCCAACCAGGGGGGGCGTGTCTCCTAAACAAACGACATTAAAACAAACTAACGTCCAACAGTGGCGTACCATGTAGATATAGTACTTATCCGAATTTGAAAAATAGTATCATTTTTTGTTAAATGCTATGTGAATTTCACATTGAATCCTGTTAGAGACTTAACCAAGTCTAACATTTCAGGTTGAAGACAAAATACCTTTCTTCGACTTCAGTACCCTGAAAAGCAAGACGGTAAGGATTCTACTGATTTCTACAGGAATCAGCGCATTTGGAATCAATACACCGCTATTCTACTTAGCTTACCAAGCAGAAGTAGAAGGATTAGGTGATGCTACAATATTCTTACAGGTAAAATTGATTTCCGCTTGAATAAAATTAACTTAAGATATTTGGCGGGTCACGGGTAAACTACATAAATTAATTTCGTACGTCCATCTCCTTCACAAATACACTGAGAAACAAATCTAATTAAACCAATTATAATTTTTATTATGCCAAAAAAATGGAATCAACCACATGACAGCTTTACATGAATCGATGAAACTAGTTCAACTAAACCAAAATGAATCGTTTATTTAAATTTATTAAACCGTTTACTTAGGTTGATGACACCAATTTATTTAAAATTAATGAACCATTAAAATGAGTTTAGCTGCTCCAACTAAAACAATTTAATTATACAGGGTGACTTTGAAGTTGAGTCATTAATTTTCAGATAGTGATTGTAGAAGGAAGATAAACCAAAATATGTGTGTAAAAATAAAAAAAAAATAAAAAAAAAATTTACCTTGTTTTATAAAGTATCCTCCCGACGAGTATTTCAGTGCGGACCTGTATTTGATCGTGCGGTCTTGGAGCACCGGCATGCCCTCCCCTGGCACGAGGGGTTGGTTGCACTCGATTGGGAAACCGATTTTGTAAAGACTCCCCCCCCCCGTACCCCCGTAAATAAGAATCATGTCCACAAGTTCAGCTTTTCCGTAAACATGTGCCATTTTTTATTTCGTTTGAGCCACGCAACAAATACCACTATTCACTCACGCGTTACCGACTGAATACAACTAAAAACATAGTGATAAGCGTTTCAAATTCTTTCGCTTTTTTGTTTCCGATGCGATGAACCGATGCGGATTATATCCGTTGTTGCCAAACACGAGCACATAATATTATTATTGAGACAGGGCGGTACTCAAACTTCTAAAAGGCTATAACTTTGTTACTTTAATTTTACCAGAAAAATGTTAAAGGAAAAAAACATTTCTTTTGATAAGATCTACTCACTGTTAAAATAAATGAGTCAACTTCGAAGTCACCCTGTATATAAAGCATCGTCTACTAATAGCCAAGTGTAAATATTTTTGTTTTCCTGATTCTTCCGCAAATATGATTGAGCTTCTTAGGAAATCGATATCAAAGGCAAGGTTCTATCTCCAAAGTGCCTCATTTCCTCCGGAGTGCCCCAAGGGTCTGTACTTGAGCCACTCCTATTCATTTTGCACATTTCTGATCTGTTAGCTGTAGCTGTTAAATATTATTATATCCAATTATTTGCCGACGATGCACAGATCTACTGTCATTTCCATAATCACATCATTTAAAGTGCTGAATCTGAGGTAAATGAATATATAAAATCTATATCATAACCTTCAGCTGAACCCTTTAAAGTCAAAAGTCATTAGTTTTTCACCAGAACTGTTTAGAAGAAATTTTAACGTAAAATTACATGTCAGCGAAAAACTTTGGTGTAACTTTGGGTGAATACCTAAATTTTATACCACATGTAAATAATATTAGTAAGCGTTGTTTTTCATATTACGTCAATAATCTTAAACAATTTCTTGACTATACAACTAGAAAAAAACTTTGTGAATCTGTGAATCTTCGGTGATGTCGAAAATTATATATTGCGATTCAGTTTATCATCCATTTCTTGACTCAATGTCTCTCACACGTCTAATCAGTTTAGGTAAAACTGTTTGCCTAGTTTTAATGAATTATTCCATTTAGGTTTAAAAGAATATTTGTATAATATTTGGAATTTAAAAAAAACAAGTTGCATTTTACTGAATGAATTATAACTATATATGCAGTCGGTCTCTTTTCGTGTTAATTTGTTTGCGTAAATAATGACATACGTTTTTTAGTTTGATCTCACTGCCATGAAGATTTTCTCATCAACGTCTGAGTTGCACACTTATACTGGTCTTTCAGTTTGAAAATTTACTTGTCATGGGCGTATGATTTGCGTTTCCCCAAATTGATCTTCTATATAAGACATAGTAGTGCCTAAGGATACAAATGCAATTTCGATAGTAGTTATATATTAAAAGTGTGTGGAAACAACGGTCTTGTATCACCCAATTCATGTGTGTGTGTGTGCAAGAGCGATTAGCAGCTTTTCTTACACCGAAGCAGCCGCGCAGGCAGAAGCCGAAATGCCAGGACACCGCGGCTACTATGAGGATCCCAAAGAAATTTTGTTAATCCGATTTTTGAGCTGCCTAAGGTTACCAGAACCGGGAAAAGATTACATGTTTATAGGACGTTATTCTATTAATCATATTTTGAGTAACATTAAACTTATAACATTCACGATTTACACTTAATAATAAAAGTGAATTTACTGTATCACTGTACAAGCGATTTCGGACATCTGTTTTGATTAAATTTACTTTTGAAAACATTCTTTCGCATGCGGCATTTGAATGAGGAATTACTAATAAATCTAATACAAAATTTCCCAATTCTTTAAACACGTAAACATCAGACATTTCGTGAATTTGGGAGATTTTGTACCAGTATTTATCGATTGATGTTTCATCCTTTATTTCATCACTGAAATTTGGTTCTGACTGGCAATACATTCGCCACTGATCATCAATTTTTTGTATTTGTTCAATATCTTGAGGATCTACAATTCTGGGTAGTAACTTAATTCATGGAAAAAGCGATGCTGGTTTTGGTTTAGAATACCCTTTTTCAAATACTGATATTTTTGACAAAATATTTTCATTAAAATCAAACCGTTTTTTCATTTCATTTGCAGAAGTTATTAAAAATTGACGGCACTGCATGTATTTAGAAATCTTCTTTTTTTTTGACTTAATTTATCAATGTTCTGAAGTACGCGAACACCAAGGTATATCTGTTTCAAGTCAATGAACTGACTAGCATTGTTGGGATCGATTTTATCTATTTCGGTTTTATGAATATAATTTGGTTGTAAATAGCTTAAACAAATTTCTTTATAGGTTTCACAAACTACATCATAAACGTGCGCAATTATGACACGCTCACTTTGAAAGTATTCATTTAATTTTACAAATTTTGGTAAAATCCAATGAAGAAAAAAGAAAAAAGTTTTGTTTCCATATCATTAAGTCTATTGGCAACAACTTCTGAAGCTTGCAGTCTATGTTCGGTCCATTCTTTAACAAAATATAATTGAAGGGGATTCCATTGCTCAATTATCCTTTCCACTACCATAAGTAATGAAAGCCACCTAGTTTGTAAAGGACGTAAAATTTTGTTAGGCTCCACATTACAAAATGTCTGAAATTCTGTAAATTGTGCTTGCCGTTTGGAGCTATTTTTAAAGTAACCAAAAATATTCCTGGCTAAATCTTCACAAAGACGGGGCAAAACTTTACAAGCCTCACTGGCACAAAGATGTAAAGAGTGGCAGATGCATTTTTGAACTATAATGCCAGGAAGATTTAGTTTTAACCTACTTACTACTGAGTTATTGGCACCAAACATAGTGTTACAACCATCAGAACCAAATCCTATAATATTTTGGAAAGGTATATTGTTAGACTCAAATAAATACATAATTTTTTTATAAAGAACTTCTGCAGTCGCCCCTGTATTTGCTTCATCTGGATTTTGATTTGAAAAACATTGAACCAAATTTAAAAATTTTGTAGTTACCTCATTTGTTTTTTCACTAAAGTATCTAACACATACACATATATTTTTTACTACACCTATGTCTGTAGATTCATCTACTAAAATGCTAAACTTTTTTGCTTTTAGTTCATCGATTAGTTCTTCAAAATGAGATTTGGCTAAAACATGTTTTATAACACCTGTTGCTTTGGTTCTTCCCATCTGCATTCCTTGGGCAATTTTCGAGTCAGGAAATATGTCTTTTAATAAAGGAATCAGATGATCACACAGCTTGATGGGTAGATTATGCTCTGATATTAATGCAGCAATTTTTATTTCTGCCCTACTCACTTGACCACTAGCTTCGTTTTTATTAGAAAACATAGTAGAAATTTTTGGTTGATTTTTCACAATCACCTTTACATTTTTTAAATGTTTAGCTCCCTTACTGTGATTTTTCAATACAGTTAAATCTGCTTGAATTTCACTATCACAAGCCATTTTGCTCGAGTTGGTTTTTCTAAAAACAAAAATGCATATCATTAAAAGTATAAAATGGTTTTATGTTATTTTTTCTACCTTTAACAGCTTTCAACCATCCTTTGAAATGAGGATTGCTTTCCCATTCACATCTATATTTTTGTGGTCTATTTTCTCGTCTGTTTACGTTTTTAAACTTTAATCTTTCCGAAGAATCGGAGTAATCATGATGATCCCCTTTGCTGGTACTGGCCATTTTATTTCACTATTTGATCACATCAACACACATTAATAAGGACTCATTCAATCAACTACTCTTGTTCGTATTGAAAAAGAAACAATGAGTATTAGGGTATTCCCCTGCGTAGGCTCAAATTCACCGAGACTCGAATTCCGTAATATTTACATAGATGGCGGTAGGCTTGATTTTTATTCTAATTCCATAATAACCATGCTATTAACTGAAAGAGGTGAGCACTAATAGTTATTATCCTTTTTGTTACGTTGCTTTGGTTGCATACAATTAGAACTAATCATTTTGAAAACATAGTTAGGCTGGGAGATGGAAAAATAATATGTTACAATTATCGATTATGTTACATCTTTTTATTTACTGTATATTTCAGTAGAAAATATGGTACAATTTGATAATTATGTTACAAGTGGCAACACTGGGACGCGTGGTCAGCAAGGGAGCCATCGGGCTACTGGCATGTGGCGAGACGCGGGGTAAAAAGAAGGGCTCGTCACCAGATGAGTCAGTCCTTGAGTAATAGCGAACGCTTAAACTGCACAACCTGCTGCATAGGTCTTGTTAGTATAACTGGGATAAGCTTCCTCTTGTAGATTGTTCCACAATCTCGACACCCTCAGGATAAAGTAGCGGTCGTATCGGCCACATAATGTCCTTCCGGTTTGATTCCAAAGAAACAACTCTGGAGCAGGAAAGACTGCTGCGGACAAAAGCCACAACTCCTCCGTTCTTTCTCGGATAGGAGTGCACCTTGTAGTTTGGGAAATTGGTAAATGGTTAATCGGTGCAGACTCTGAAATTTTTGTCACCGCCAAGACAAGCATGGCGGGATAACTGGATTGCAGGCTGCTGAACAGCATCACTGTTGCTGTTAATCCCAGATGTTCGTGAAACAAATGTTATCATCGGTGTTGTTCCCAGGAGTCCGCCCTCCACCCGGACATTCCGAGAGTGGAGTGAGTTTACGTCCGGAATTCTTAGTACTCGAGGGATGCATCATCATTCATTTATTTGTTGGGGAAGATAGCCGACTGCATAGCTTAGGTGTGGAGACGTGCAGACATTTATAAGACACCCTGGGAAAAGCTAGCCGGTGGTACCGCTTCGCTCGACTGCTCCTTGTCTACCACCTTCTTTTTGCATGTTGATGATGTTGAATAGACCAAAAGTGGCCCGCTGATTGTTTCCTTTTTCTGAGAACTGTAATATTTTAAGCTTTTCTCTTTTAGTGGTCAATGTTGTGAATTGTGCCATTTAAATTTCGGTACTTTTTTTTCTTTATACCCGTAGTAGCTTGTCAATAAGTATTTGTCTCTCGGTCGGGTTGAAAAACAGCGTAAGCTGACACTCCACCTTTTCGACACTATTTTGTTTTCTTCCTATTAAGTGTATTATTTTGTAATGCTGTGACGAATAAATGTCATTTATTATTACGTTTAAGTTTATCTAAACTTAATTTGTTTGTTCCAGATGTACTTGGGTTTAGCCTGGACGGTAGGCTGCGTGGTGTTTAGTACCTTAGTGCTCCACAACTCGACAGAGTGTCGGATTGCTAGGCAGTACCTCTGCCAAACAGCAGTATTTATGTGTGGACTATCCATACTTGCATTTACCGTAGTGAGTGGGAACTATCAGGCCTATGTTATGTTCGCCTGGATATATGGTAAGAAAATAATCAATGTGAGAATAGACAAAGCATTTTAATTCGAATTTATTCATAGTTGTGACTTCTTTTATTTGTCAGGTATATTTTGTGGAGGTTATCATTACTCGCTGAAGATGTATACTTACGAGAGAGTAAGGGCAAGAAACTTCGCAAGGACGTGGGGTTTTGTACAGTGTTCTCAAGCAATACCTATAGTAATAGGAGTGCCATTTTCAGGTGAGACAACAAACATTAAGCATTAAAAATATTGTTTCCTTATGATTTATAAAGAAAAACGTGCCAATATTTCTAGGTTAGATAGTACATCCAAAAAGTAACAAAAAAAGTGAATCTAAATATATGTCCAAAGATTCTCCTCTACCGAGATACAGGGTTACGGAGTTTTATTTACAAAATTGAATATATATATATAACTTGAGACGTGGACATTGTCGTCTAGACCAGTTAGGTGAAAAATTAAAGCTTCCGCCTTTTGTTGGGTACTTCGACAAAATTTAAGCAAAGAGGACTCTTTATACTTTTTTTTTAATTCTCTCTAGCTTTCAATGGACTTTGCCATCATCATCAGGAGCTGCAATTACAATGATAACAGTAGCAACAATAGTATAAAATGAATTTAGATTGACTTAACTTACAGTAGTATGTGAGGATGTTGCTAATTGTTGTTTACGTATAGAATGAGGGAAACGTCCAGTAACATGGTGAAAGCTGGATAGATGGCACAATGGTCAAAATTATATAAAATATGACAAGAACAAGTTAAAAACAGATTAAAATTTTTTTAAAAACATGAAAGCATTACATCGTGAAGCCACTTGATGATTGCACAAAATGGTGGTCATGGAATAATGAGTGAGATGAACCCTTTGACAGAAGGCCGAAGGTTGTCAATGTCTGTGTAGAAAGATGGAACGAATTGTGGGCGTGTGCCAACGTTGCCAAATCACTTCAGATGATCTGATTTTCAGAATATTATGTAAGAAATTGTTAAATCGACCAGAGGCAGTTGAATCAACTATATTTTAATTAATGGGAAATTAAATTAACAATTATTATTAAATCGTGAGAAGAAAATTATTAGAATTTGAGTGGAATTAAGTTTATTGGTGGAATCGACCAAGAAACAGATTCCTTTTATGGTTGTGAAGAGTCAAAATTTGGGGAGATATGTAAGTTCTCCAATTTTTCGCAGTTTAGCAAATATGAGTAAATGACACTCAGTTGCTTAACATCTGTCTTTTTATTGATACAGTTGTTATTCATGAAAATGTGGGACATTTCCAGGAATAAACGTTTGGAAAGGTGTTTTTCTTTATCAAGAACTTTGATACTTGTGTAATTCATAGAGTGCCCTGTTGTGTTAACATGAGATGCTAGAGCGCAGGACAGCTAAACCAGGCTTTATCAAGGAACTGACCCCTAAGCTGTTCAGATTGTGCAGTCCTTTGAACTTTCGAATTGCTTGCAAATCCGTCCTCACTATAAACTGCATTTTTTCAAAAATGAAAGACAGAGTCCCGCTGCTTGGCTTAACCAACACAGTCTACTCCATCAATTGCAATAACTGCAACCAAATATCCATAGGTCAGACCTCCAGATCTCTCAAAGGAAGGATTACATCACACAAAAGTGATTCTAGGCTTCATCCTGAAAGATGCGCTCTAGCATCTCATGTTAACACAACAGGGCACTCTATGAATTACACAAGTATCAAAGTTCTTGATAAAGAAAAACACCTTTCCAGACGTTTATTCCTGGAAATGTCCCACATTTTCATGAATAACAACAGTATCAACAAAAAGGCAGATGTTAAGCAACTGAGTGTCATTTACTCATATTTGCTAAACTGCGAAACATTGGAGAACTTACATACCTCCCCAAATTTTGACTCTTCACAACCATAAATGGAATCTGTTTCTTGGTCGATTCCACCAATAAACTTCATTCCACTCAAATTCTAATAATTTTCTTCTCACGATTTAATAATAATTGTTAATTTAATTTCCCATTAATTAAAATATAGTTAATTCAACTGCTTCTGCTCGGTTTAACAATTTCTTACATAACATTCTGAAAATCAGATCATCTGAAGTGATTTGGCAACATTGGCACACGTCCACAATTCGTTCCATCTTTCGACACAGACATTGACAACCTTCGGCCTTCTGTCAAAGGGTTCATCTCACTCATTATTCCATGACCACCATTTTGTGCAATCATCAAGTGGCTTCACGATGTAATGCTTTCATGTTTTTAAAAAAATTTTAATCTGTTTTTAACTTGTTCTTGTCATATTTTATATAATTTTGACCATTGTACCATCTATCCAGCTTTCACCATGTTACTGGACGTTTCCCTCATTCTATACGTAAACAACAATTAGCAACATCCTCACATACTACTGTAAGTTAAGTCAATCTAAATTCATTTTACACTACTGTTGCTACTGTTATCATTGTAATTGCAGCTCCTGATGATGATGGCAAAGTCCATTGAGAGCTAGAGAGAATTAAAAAAGTATAAAGAGTCCTCTTTGCTTAAATTTTGTCGAAGTACCCAACAAAAGGCGGAAGCTTTAATTTTTCACCTAACTGGTCTAGACGACAATGACCACGTCTCAAAATATATATATATATATATATATATTTATATCTACGGAGCGGGTAAAGATACTGAGTTAAGATTTCAGTCGTTCATCATAAGCAATAATCAGACAGGATTTCCCATCTTGAACTAAACCAAGGACTTAGAAACTGGGTACCTGGACCCTAGTTGTCAATATTTTCTGCGCCACTGGCCTTTTCAGAGAAAAAAGTTCAGCTGATAAAGTATCATTTAATATTCCATACATTTTGTCACTTAAGGAATTTTTGTCAGATCACTGGTTTTTGAGATATTTATTTTTGAATATTTGAGGTAAAATACTAAAATATCCTTATGAAAAGGTTTAGCCTCCCCTATTCTGAAAACACCGTGATGCTTGATATTGGAAACACTTTATAGCATGTGAATAAAGCTATGGCACCTCATTACAACACTAATTGAATAATATGCGTGTCTTATCCTCAGTCGGTAGCGTAGAAGCTTACCATTCATTAAACTTTTCCTGTGGTTTATAGATAAAGAAACTTCAAAATAAAGAAAACGTTCATTTCAAAAATGAATATTGCTAATAAGACAACAGTAAGCATTACATTTGATACAAGTTACGTGATTATTTTTAAAGTTATGACATAACATTGGGAACAAAAAATAATGCTGAATAAATGCTATAACATCCAACCTAAAGGAGTTGTTGAAAGTGGAGTAGTTTCATTTTTGTATGTACTTTCACCCTCTATACGAAAAAAATGCCAGGTAATCTTCAGTCACCACTGCCACCACGACAGTTAACCTACCTATACATCAGTATGCAGTACATATCGTCTTCATAGTTTTTTTATGAGAAGTCTCCACAAGAGTTGCATAATACAATTATTGTATGTTGAAGACAATGGTATTATTTCTCTTAATCAATCAGGATTTAGATAGCTGCACAGTACAACCTCTGCGCTACTGAATCTGTGCGATAATGTGATCCGAGCTATGGACAAAAAGATGCCGGTAACTCTAGTCTCAATAGATTACTCTAAAGCTTTCGATAAGATCGATCATCAACTCTTGCTTTCCAAATTACATTATATTGGACTTGATAATGTCAGTGTTCAGTTTTTTAAAAACTATCTTCAGCAGCGTACGCAGTGTGTCTCTCTGTGGGCAACAGGCGGTCTGGAGTCAGCGTAATACCATCGGGCGTCCCTCAGGGTTCCATACTAGGTCCAGTATTGTTTTTGATATACACTTTTGATTTGCACAAATCTGTCGCACATTCTGATATACAAACTTTTGCTGATGACACTCAACTTATACACTATTTTGACACCTCTTGTTCGCAAGATTGCTGTTCTATTAGAACAGGATCTGAACAAAGTGCAAAAATATTCGAGTGGCCACAATCTAACAATAAATCGAGATAAAACGCAAATATTACTATTTTGCTCAGAAGCAAGGAGAAGAAATTTGGAAATTTCATTCAAAGTGCATCTAAATGGTTCACTGTTAGAACTAACACATTCAGCTAAGATGTTAAAATAATCAGAATACCGCCTCACTCTATGATACTTTTCAAGCGTTGTTTTTCGTATAATGCTGCCATACTTTACAATGCTTTACCAGATAAATACAATGAAATGTCTCCTGCCAATTTCCGTAAACGAATAAAACAATTTGTCTTTACCCTTACCTGATATTGCTGCAGTATCTTTTCTTATGTATATATCTAAATATTATAGGTGTGTATGGGTGTATATATGTATATGTGTGTATGTATATATGTATGTGTATACATATGTATATAAATATGTGTATATACAGGGTGTCCGCAAAGTTGGGGTTTTCCTTTACACGACGTGTAGATCTTGAAAACATAAGCAATTTTTCTTAGTACCATATACACCAATGTCTTAAGGGAACCGAGATAAAGGGCTCTGCAACATCAAAAATATCTGAATACCGTCCTGTAGCCGCGACCCGCGATATCACCGACTGGTACAAGTGGGTCAGGGTCAGTGTGTCAGGTCAGTATGCAACCTCCAACCGACGGTTACGGTCACGCGTGTAGAGGTAAACGAACCCGTATAATCGATTGCGTTTCAAAAAACAACAAGCACTACAGTCGTGGCTAGAGAAGTGCAAGTATCAAAAACTAAAGTGTGGCAAACGCTGCGTGAAGAGGGGCTGTATCCGTTTCACGTCCAACGTGTACAAGCCCTTCAACCTGACGATTTTCCAGCAAGAGTGCGGTTTTGTGAGTGGTTGTTGCATCAACATGACAATAATCCGGACTTTTTGAAGTGCATATTGGTGACAGACGAATCTACGTTCACGCGTAATGGGGTGAATAACTTTCGCAACACTCATGTTTGGTCAGTAGAAAATCCACACGCTGTCCGTCGGGCACATTTTCAACAAACATTTTCGGTGAATGTTTGGGCTGGCATGGTGAACGGTATGCTCATTGGACCATTTATTCTCCCAAATCGATTGGACAGGATGCAATACCTAGACTTTTTACGCAACATTTTGCCTTCCTTGTTTGCCTGCGTCTGCTCGGCAGCGCATCAGCTGATTTCATTCTCTGTTGGAGGGGTATGATTTCGGGCAGAGACGTACTTAGCCCTTCTCGTCAACTGGAGAGTGAGTACTTTTTCCTTTATTTTTTTTACTTGGTCGCCCTCGTTTCACTACACATTACCTTTGTTATTTCAAGGGTAGTTGTTTCTGAAAAGGAAAACCCCAACTTTGCGGACACCCTGAATATGTATCCATGTACATACTGTATATGGTTGTGTATTTTAGTTTATTTGTGGTATAGTTTAGTTATAACTATAATTTTTGTTTATCTTAGGCAACGCACATGTCATCGTGCTCTAATTGTACTGACAAAGATAGTTAAGTGTAAGAGTAGCCTAGGCCAAACCTGGCTATCTTTATCCCTCACCTGTACAACAAATAAAGGCGTTATTATTATTATTATTATTATATATCAAGTTTTTTCCTGTTTCTTTTTTCTCGCAATGATAACATATCAATTCACCTCTAACAATGTCCATTTTCAGGGTATATGAACGAAAGGTGTGGCGACAGAGCTGGGTACTACTTCAGCTCAACTTGTGTTCTGGTAGGATCGCTAACTTTGTTCTTGATCGATTTGCATCGGAGGAAGATATCAAGACACAAACACACGAGAGAAAATGGCACGAAACATTTATGCGTTTCTGAGACATGCCCTCAAAGGTACAATCCCAGATCCTAATACGAGCGTTGTCTGAAAAATCGGATTCTCAACGTTGTGTCTTTCCTTGAAGCGGTAGTGCAAAAGTGGATTTCACGTCTGAAAATATGAGTAGAAAAAATGGCAACTATGCAGAAAAATAGCTTAAAGTGCAATGTTTTCCTTGTGCCTGAAGAAATGTGGGAACCTTATGTTTGAAACAACGCTCGTATATTAGTTTAAGCTAACTAGCTAATATTGGCGCCTATTTTAGAAAATATGTATCGACGGATTTTGCGCCAGAAAACGATGCTGGACATTTTTTTAAACCTTAAAATTTGAAACATGGCATCGTCTACAGAAATGTTAGAGGGAATCAAAAAACATTTTAGATGAGACATCATATTTTTCTATTTTTTTTTTTTATTATCAGACCGTTCACTTTATATACTAAGTGACATATAAATCCGAACACCCAGTTTAAATGGTTTTATTTTAAATAAAATTTTGTATAAGTACTTAATGAAGCATAATAAGTAAATGATAAAAATTTCAAAATGATTGCACTGCTTTAAAGCCCTTTGACCTTTAATAATGTGTGGATGCACCCTGATGTGCTACGCATTCTCCAACGCGCCTAGGCATGCTTCTGATCAGGTGGTCAATGTCCTCCTGTGGTATCTCATTCCAGGCAACCACCAACTCCTCTCGAAGTGCTTCTAGAGTCTGAGGAGGAGGTTGCAAATTGAGCAATCTCCTACCCATCATATCCCACACGTGCTCAATTGGGGATAAGTCGGGAGATCTTGGTGGCCATGGTAACAATGTGACATCATTATGTTGAAAGAAGTCTATTGTGACTCTTGCAACATGTGGTCGGGCATTATCTTGTTGGAAAGTTGGATCTGCCAGGGTGTCAAGATAGGGTAAAAGATGGGGTTCTAGAACTTCGTGGATATAACGCTGCGCGTTCATGTTACCTCTGATGAAGATTAAAGGTGACCTGGAACCATAAGCTATAGCACCCCAAACCATAACTCCAACAGTGTGATGAACTTGTCTTTCAACAAAAAACTGTGGATTCCTCCTTTCACCACGTCGCCTTCTAACCCTGGCACGACCATCGTGCATGCCTAAACAAAATCGAGACTCGTCACTAAAGACAATACTGTTCCATTTCTGATCCCAGAGTGACCGTTGTCTGCACCACTCAAGGCGATTACGTCGGTGTTCTCGAGTTAAAGGGAGGACCCAGCGTGGCCGGTATGAAAACAAGCCAAAACTTCTCATTCGTCGGTAAACACTTCGCATGCCAATAGGTCTTCCGTGTTCTGCAAACCATTCATTTGCAATGGACCTGGTAGTGGAGAAACGGTCCCTTAAGGCCAAAATCTTAGGCGGCGATGTTCACGGTCTGTTGTTCTACGGCGGCGTCGAGTGCCCCTTGCTCTTTGCGTACGGCCTTCTCGAAGCCATGCCTGACCACACCTAACCACAGTGTCTACACTTCTTTGCACTCTAACTGAAATTGCTCGAAAAGAAAGTCCAGCTTCCCGAAGTCCCACTATACGGTCCCTATCAAACTCACTAAGTTGACGAAATCGTACAGGTCTCCGTACTCTAGGCATCGTAACCGATCGTAAAGGATGTCAAGAACCAAAATCCGCCAACGTTGATTCTTTACTGCGGCTGAAATATTCATTTTTAGAGCGTTAGTGAATTAAAAAAAAGCAGTATAAAAACCGAAATGTCCAACTGATAAGGCTGAAAATTTTTTCACTTGTTATTTACAGTAAGATAAATACATTCACCAACTTTTATTAAAATAAAACCATTTAAACTGGGAGTTCGGATTTATATGTCACTTAGTATACATAAATATTTCAATTTTTTGAGAAAAAGTACAATTCGCGTTTACTACAATTTGTATTTTTGACCACCCGGTATGAGCAAAAATTAATATTAAAAAAAGTAACAAATAAGAAAGAGGCTGATGTGTGTAAGTTTTTTTTGATACAAAATTCAGCACTCCAAATATCAAAATGGCGGATTGACGGGTTGCCGAAGTAGACGGTTTGTTATATCAATGTTCTTCTTTTGAAATGGTTTATCCAAATATGCAATAAAATTTGAGGCATTCCATTTAAAAATTCACAACTTTGATATGTAGGTCAAAATTGGGATACCCTGTATAATTACCAATATTTTTGAAATGTGCCTTCAAATGACATGTATAACATGCCGTAAATAGATTTTCCCAAACTGTATTTATTTATGAGTAAAATTCCGTCCACACATGGATGGGCCATCCTGTATATTTATTTTGTAAAGTGCTCCGTAAATATTATTATTATTATTTATTATTATATTAACAAAAACACGCAGTTTGTAACACGCAATGATTACAAATGAATGTGAAGATTCTAACACTTCATGTTTTCAGAAGAAAGTTGTCGTTCTCACAAGAGCCAGAAAACAACGAAGGTGGTGTCACTCCAGGTGCAGCGGCAGCATTGGTTTTAGGTGCCGATCTTACCGGTAATCAAGGACCTGGCATCATAGACAACATTGTACTAAGCAACGATAAAGCTGAACTCACCTGTATATCAGAAGAAGGTAAGATAAAACAGCGCCTCCTCCCGAGCCGATATCCATTGTGTCAAATCATAGGACCAACTTTGCAACATATTTTGTCTGAGAAGTCAATTGGGCTTTATTCCAATACCCTCAAAATAAGATATCAAAGATTCATCAGAATTTTTTTTTCGTATGAGAAGAATGTTTCCTTTGTTTGTGGGTTAAAACAACAAACAACAAAATGGAGCGTTTAGATCAACTTCATTGGCATAGCAGTTTCAAATATTTAAATAAAAATAAAAATAGTGAAATCTCTTTTTGGAAGGACATCAACGGGACCGACTGAAAGTGTTCGTTCAAGAGAGGTGTCCTTATGAAAGAAATATGAAAACTCAATATATTAAAGCCACTGAGACTACTTCTTATTAAAACACAATTTTAGTACTTTGCATTATTTAACGTCAAAGTCAGAGCCTCCTTAGATGGAAAAAAATGCGTTACTTATTAATATATTTTCTGCCAAATAAATCATGGCCTCCTTAGAAAACAATTAATGCATAACATTACGTGTGATGATATTTCGATGATACTCCAATCTTTAGGCCCGTATCGCCAGTCGTCCCTACAATTGTAGGGCGCGTTTATGGCCTCCTTGATTGTCATAGTTTTCTACTTCTCCGTGTCAGAGCTCTATTTTGAGGTTATGTCACAAACATCTATTTGCATGGAATTGTGCTTGCTTTTGAGTTATATCATGTTCTATCAGCCTGAAATTTCCTACAATTTAAAAGGAAAACATATCTTAACAATAGGAAAGCGCTGACGCTGACACGGGACGAGTGTAATCTAGAAATTTTTGAAGGAGAGAAAAGAGTATGACAATCAAGGAGGCCATAAACGCACCCTACAATTGTAGGGACGACTGACGATACGGGCCTTAATGACATCACTAGGCTGCAAAATTTTAAGCTCTTTTCAAAAATCAAAAAATCCGATATAGCGGCCATAAGGAAAATGAAAGTTTAGGCAGGTTGCGAGAGAACAAAAGACGATTGAGACATGTGATACACGCTATCTTATTTGCCTTAAAAAAATGTCCGAATAATGTCACATGTTGACAGCTGTCAAATTAACCGTTTCGGATTTGCTGGCAAAAAACAAAATTCGACATTTTCGGTTTTTCACCGATAGTAAATCTGACGTCGGCTCTAAAACATTCCCCATTTAACCTTTGCTGTAGGTATAACAGGAGCCAAGATCCCTGTATAGACAAACGAATCTGGGACAAATTGTACCTGTATATGTAGTAACACAAAACAGTGAAATAAAAAGTCGCTTTAAGGGCCCAAAAATGCATATATTATCTTAAAATCGTACTTCTAATTAGGAAAAAGCTCCAAAGACTGTATCTCCATGATTTTCGACAAAACTTTTGAGCTGCTTGGTCAGGGTAATAGCTTTATTATAATTTGGAATAGCTTCTGTTGATACTGGAATCTCATCCACATCAGAATCTTCGGAAAGTTCTTGTATTTCAACTGGATTTTCAATTTATTTGCCTGACTGGATCTGCAACATACAAACTTTGATCTAGGTTCAAAAAAATCATAAAGGTTTTCATTATAAGTCAATTTCAGTAGATCCGTATTTTTGAGATTATCTGAAAGTACATTAAGTGGAAAGTCATCTTCTGGATCGGGTGTATCAGCGTCATTAAACTGGTTGCAGACGCAATTTTGCACTGTTTCTTTGGTTACTTGATTTCAATCGGTTTTTGGCAAATAAACTGCATCTAATGACGTAATATTCTTTAACAACTAAATAGCTGTATCAGCAGGTTTACTAGTAGGTCTCTGAGTATTATACTTCGGTAACAAGTTTTAAAACTCTTTATAATCCCTTGGTCAAGTGGTTGACAAGCTTCTTTATATACTAAGTGACATATAAATCCGAACACCCAGTTTAAATGGTTTTATTTTAATAAAATTTTGTAGAAGTACTTAATGAAGCATAATAAGTAAATGATAAAAATTTCAAAATGATTGCACTGCTTTAAAGCCCTTTGACCTTTAATAATGTGTGGATGCACCCTGATGTGCTACGCGTTCTCCAACCCTAGGCATGCTTCTGATCAGGTGGTCAATGTCCTCCTGTGGTATCTCATTCCAGGCAACCACCAACTCCTCTCGAAGTGATTCTAGAGTTTGAGGAGGACGTTGCAAATTGAGCAATCTCCTACCCATCATATCCCACACGTGCTCAATTGGGGATAAGTCGGGAGATCTTGGTGGCCATGGTAACAATGTTACATCACTATGTTGAAAGAAGTCTATTGTGACTCTTGCAACATGTAGTCGGGCATTATCTTGTTGGAAAGTTGGATCTGCCAGGGTGTCAAGATGGGGTTCTAGAACTTCGTGGATATAACGCTGCGCGTTCATGTTACCTCTGATGAAGATTAAAGGTGACCTGCAACCATAAACTATAGCACCCCAAACCATTACTCCAACAGTGTGATGAACATGTCTTTCAACAAAAAACTATGGATTCCTCCTTTCACCACGTCGCCTTCTAACCCTGGCACGACCATCGTGCATGCCTAAACAAAATCGAGACTCGTCACTAAAGACAATACTGTTCCATTCCTGATCCCAGAGTGACCGTTGTCTGCACCACTCAAGGCGATTACGTCGGTGTTCTCGAGTTAAAGGGAGGGCCCAGTGTGGCCGGTATGAAAACAAGCCAAAACTTCTCATTCGTCGGTAAACACTTCGCATGCCAATAGGTCTTCCGTGTTCTGCAAACCACTCATTTGCAATGGACCTGGTAGTGGAGAAACGGTCCCTTAAGGCCAATAATCTTAGGTGGCGATCTTCACGGTCTGTTGTTCTACGGCGGCGTCCAGAGCCCCTTGCTCTTTGCGTACGGCCTTCTCGAAGCCATGCCTGACAACACGTAACCACAGTATCTACACTTCTTTGCACTCTAACTGCAATTGCCCGAAAAGAAAGTCCAGCTTCCCGAAGGCCCCTATCAAACTCGCTAAGTTGACGAAATCGTACAGGTCTCCGTACTCTAGGCATCGTAACCGATCGTAAAGGATGTCAAGAACCAAAATCTGCCAACGTTGATTCTTTACTGCAGCTGAAATATTCATTTTTAGAGCGTTAGTGAATTAAAAAAAAGCACTATAAAAACCGGAATGTCCAACTGATAAGGCTGAAAATTGTTTCACTTGTTATTTACAGTAAGATAAATACATTCACCAACTTTTATTAAAATAAAACCATTTAAACTGGGTGTTCGGATTTATATGTCACTTAGTATATTTAATTATATCTGCAGTTCGTGTTTTCCCAATGTTAAAACGCTTGAATGAGTTCCTTATTGTGAACTTCAGTAATCTCAATTTTTTGTTTAAGGCTCAAAATTTTTCTATTTGGAGCCATTTGTTCAATGAATGTGCCACCGACTGTGTCTTTTTCATTTTGTTTTTTGTCCGGTTAGGAGAGAATGTCCGTCCAAGAAAGAGTTAATACAATGCAGATTATATGAGAGTCGGTCGGTACCATGAGAAACTGTCCGTTTAAAGAAGGTGTCTTTATAAGAGGGGTGTCCGCGAAGGGGAGTGTCACTGTAAAAACATTCCTCTGAGATTAATATCTGCTTACGGTATCATGTTAACGTGAATGAACGATAGGAAATACAAAAAGTATGCATATTACCTTTACCAGGTACTAGCAGAGAATACTACTTCACTTTTTTCTAATAAGCTTGATAGATCCATGGATTACTCCGCAATCCTCCTTTACAGGTATAGCCGACATGGACCTCCCGGACAACATCCTCGACGACCTGGACTACATCGGAGACTGCATCACCTCATGCAACAAAGTGGAAAACTACCTGATGCTGAGCGAATTCGAGAACAACCTGATCGCTGAGTTGCCCATCATCCTGGATCGTAAAGGCAGGAGGTGGTCGCTGGCAAGAAGCCGATTGCCCTCAGCAGGACCTCAACCGGATGAGGATAACAGCGGGAATGGCGGAACGGGTGAAAACAACGGGGGCGGGGAAAGGTGGAAGCAGGTTCTCAATAATCGGGTGATCACAGTCATTGATGAGTCGTCTGTATAAGACTTACATCAATACAGGCAATTACATACAGGGTGGCCCAACGAAAAAGTCGCACCGCCATAGCGTTACACTTTAGATTTTTAAATGGAAAACCCCATGTTTTTTTAATTTTTAGATTCTACAAGTTTTTAGTAACTTTTGTATAGTAAAATTTATACATATCTTCAATCGATGTGAAGCTATTCGCGCTTATAATAAAATTCTAGAAATTTAATGATAATAAAGGATTATATCGTGAAAATAATAATCAATGTAGTTCCCGTAGTAACAATAATGGAATCTGGCTTCGTACTAAAAACTTTAATTTTCAAATGCCCCAAAGAAAGTAATCTAAAGGACTAAATCTAAAATTAGAAAAATGGCGGTTTCCATTTAAAAATCTAAAGTGTGCCGCAATATCTTATTTTTCGATTAATTTGTATCGTACGGCATAAATAAATAATAAAAATATTCCGGGAGAGTCACAAATGGGGATGCGACCTTTTTGTTGGGCCACCCTGTACGACTTTAACAGACTGATATGGGTTATTTCCAACAAAGGATTTCATAGACTGTCGAATAATCATCAAATCAAATTAATGATACGATGTTGCCTAGCTACGCGCTGAACTGATCTGTTCAACTATAGATTACTTTTCAGAACTGTAAGAAATTAATTGTTGAATAGAACCGCTACAGCTGTGTTGTAAAGGGAGTGGGCTGGCACAAACTGCTTGCTTGTAATTACCTGATACTTTTCTACTTTAGTATGAGTAGGTACCTGGCAAGTACATTATCCAACCACTGCGTGCGTTCTCCCAAAAGCATTAAAAGTGGAAAATAAAGTTAAATACACATACAGTAATTTTGAATTGAAAGTGAAATCTAAATTTCTTATAGAGTTGGTTCTTTTGTAACTTGATATGGAATAATTTTTTTCCAATACATATCTTGGCCAAAAGTCAAAAAAGATAAGATTTCAGAAATGGTGTAAAGGTGTAAACAAACATAGAGACTAATTTAATTATCAACAACTCTAGTTTCCCTAACTTTTAATAGAATCAATTCTTTTATGGTCGTTCTTACAATTGTAGAACGCCTTTATGGCCTTGATTTTCATAGTTTTCTACTGTTCCGTGTCAGCGCTCTATTTTGAGGTTATGTTACAAATATCTGTTTGCGTCAAATTTTTCATGCTTTTGCATCTGTTATATAGCCTGAAATTTCCTACAATTCAAAAAGAAAACATAGCCTCACAATAGGCGATCGCTGAGGCTGACACGGAACAGTAGAAATCTAACAATATTCCAGCCTTCCTGAAAGAGAGAAAATACTATGAAAATCAAGGAGGCCAAAAAGAAATGACTGGCGATACGGCCCTAAGACGATTTGCGTTTTCCAAAATGGCAGTTATCTGCACATTGGTTCTGTCATAAGAAAGTTAAGCCCTAAACTTGCTCACACAATAAGAAGGGAAAAAATGTTCGAAATAAAGTCAAAAAGAGACAGTGTGCCAAACATTCTTTAGTGACATTTTCAATCAATATGAGTGCACCTTGAAAGCTTGAGGTCCATAAGGGGGTTTTTCGACCCTCAAAATGACTGAAATTCGTATGAAATTTTTTCATTTAAATATTTCAGAGCATATGTGTTTTAAGCTTTCATCAATATTTGTCTTTTTATTTTAGTTCTTGGTTGTTCTATGAAAGCACAAGTGTGCAGTTTTGGCATTTTTGACAATTTTCGGATATTCAACTATTTCTATATTTGCACCTGCTGGCAACATTTCCTACTTCAAATCTATAAAACACACAGACAGAAACATAAAAATGTATTGTTACTCTACAAGTAAAAACAAAAAAGGTGACACAAAATTATGAGAATTCAACTTTTGTTTTTATTCTGAACTTACAAAATTGCGTCACTACGGATTTGAGGAATCTGTATTCAAAATTCGACAAAACTATTTAATTGACAAAAGACAAAAAACCAACATTGGATCTACATTAGCAAGATCAAAAAATATTTCTGTTGGTAGTATACCACAAGGTAGTAAACTAGGTCCACTACTATTTATTTTATACATTAATGACATTTGTAATATTTTAGATTATTGTAAACTTCAGATATTTGCAGATGATACATAATTATACATATCAGATGAAAATATAGACACTGCTTTAAAAATGCTAAATTCTCACTTGGCAAAAATCGTAAATTGGTTAAATGTAAATAAACTAAAATTGAACACTTCTAAAACAAAATCTACGCTAATAGGGAAATACCTAAATGAAAATACTAACACAGGATAAAAGGAGAAATAATCGCATTTACTATATTGTTCAACTATCTTGTTCATTGCCAATAAAGCTGTATTTTCAAAATTAGTCTTGCAAAATAAAGCTATGAGAATAATATTGAATAAAAATTAGTACAATAAAACAAAATCTATGTTACAAGAATTGCAGTGATTGAAAGTTTCATATCATGCTTGGTTCGTACTTTTATATTTAAAATAAAAAATCATCTTTTGCCAGAACATTTAGAACACTACGAGTACATAGAATTGAATAATCATTACCGCAATTATTATACAAGAGGAAATATAGATTTTTATTTACAAAATTGCAATAGTAATATAACTAGCAAATCGTTATAGTATCAGAACCACCCCACACACTTCTGCATTATTCAAACGAGGATTTACATATAATGCAGCACTATTTTATAATCAGTTGGACAACAGTATTAAATTGATGTCTTTGGAAAGTTTTCGTAATCATACTAAAAGCATGTTGCTCGCTATTGATTAAATAAGCATTTCTGCTACAGATATAGATTGTGTCTATTTGTATTTTATACTTAGGTATATAAGTGTTCTTTTTTTCATTGTTCTTATATTTTTTTCCATGTTTTGAAAATCAGATGTAACCGACATAAACAGTTAAGTGTAAGAGTAGCCTTGGCTAAACTTCGCTGTTTATGTCCCTCCGGGTTATCCAATAAAGACGTTATTATTATCATTACTAAATCAATATTTCAGAAAGGATTACTTGAATTTAATAAACTAAATAATGGTATAAAGTCTACTTGTAATTTAAAGATATTTAAAAGAATATTAAAGGAATATTTCATGGAAAATAAAAATTCTTAGAGTTCCATTTTTTGTCTAAATATGTGTGTTATGTAATTGTTTAGTTTTTTAGAAGAATGTAATTTTAGCATTCATGCTAAATAAATCTTAAGCAACAACAACAGATTGCCACAACACTTTCACTTTTATATATGTTTTGTGTCTCAGTGTGTTTTATTATACACTGGAAACCAAATGTCAATGTGTACGATACGTATGTTAGAAAGAGATAGAAGCCGTCTGGATAGCGAAGCTCATCATCGCGTTGCCTAGCAACGCTGACGCGGCAATCTGCCGCGGTGCCAATTCCTTGAATTAAGATGTATATTGAAAATATGCGTTAGTTTATTCTCTATGCCCAAACATTGCTTTTATTTTGAGCGTACACATTTTTGATTTGTGAATTGTGTCGAATCTGTTTAGGATTGATTCCCGATCGATCCTAACCGTGCTTCAGTTTAGGTCGCAATGAAAGGTCAGGATCGCCACAATTTCTGCAACATTGCATCTTCGGTTCGCTTGGCAACACCGCATCTCGTACATTTGAAGCCAAGGTTTCCAGATCCACGATCATAGCGATTTTGGTCAGCACCCATTTAGCGCTTGCAGGGTCATGTTGTCCTACTTCAAGTTGGCTTTCACCTGCGTAGATGTAGACAGTGATAATTTGTATTGCGCAACGTTATTCGACCGCAGCGCTGTCGCAAAATGTAACAATGAAAACAAAATATGAAATTAAATGAACAGAACTCCTTGGGTTTGACAGTAACCTGACCTATTTATGTACATGCAATGCAAAATGAGTTACATACCAACCTGAAAATAAATATATCGATTTGATGTTCAAGTGAGTAACAACGAAAAAGAAAAAAAGCATATTCAATTGACAAATCCACGCTATGTTGGCTTACCGAAATGAAACCAGATGAGACTAATTATGAGGAGGAAAATACAAAGAAAAACAAAAAGAAAAGATCATAACAGCAAATCACAACAGATCTTTAACCAGCTTTATCCGAGTTGGCAGCCTGTGCGAACATTTTCTGGTGTAACATATTTTCAACGCGACCTTCTGTGTCACCGTTGCTAGGCAATGTGGTGATGACCTTCGCTCTTCCGCCGGCTTCTGTCTCTTTCTAATATGTGTTGATACACACTTCTCGCGTATCTCTCTCGGACAGATTGAACTCGAGCCGTCGGACCTTAGTTTTCCCTGTAGATTTGAAACTGGAAGTGAAAAATGCCAAAATTGTGAAAAATTAGCAAAGAAAAATCAAGCACTCAAATAAAAAGAAATATCTTACGTATAAATGCTAAAACTTCATAAATGCTGAAGAGCTAATCTTTGAGGTATTTCTGAAGCCGAAAAGACCCCTTTTGCACCTTAATCCATTTGTCTTTGAACACAGCAACCCGTATCAGGTGAAAGTAAGAGATTATATAGGTATTACAGGAAACTATGAAAGAAATGTAACATATAACTCGATTTGTATAATTCTTACAATTTGATACATTGAATTATAGATAAACGTTATCAGCATATGCAATTTAATCCAAATGTTGAATTAACTGCCTATTTATTATAAATGAATTATGGATAAAAAATGCGATTACACACGAAGCATGATATGGAATTTTGTTTTTCATGTAACATTGATCGCGTACACCAGAACATACATATAGTCAAAATCACTAAAGATGACGATTACGTCATCATTTTAGTCTGTAGCAAAGACAAACGACAGCGATTCGTGAATATTTTTAATGAAGTTTGCTAATTTGCATGTATCCGACAAAGATAGATGATGTGTTCATGTTGCATGATCGATCACATTTGAAAGATAGGTTATGTTAAAGCAGGTTAGGTTGTTTTCGAATAATACCCTTGGTCTTTGGTGTTAATGTCTTAAGACGTATTATACTCATAACTGTTTTTTGAAAACAAAAACTCTCCACTAAAATTATTATTAAGGTATCACTTAAAACCATGAAATAAAATGAAAATAAAAATAATCAGTGAAATAACCTAACTCGATATACACTGATATTAATTAATCTTTGTGCTCTCACACCTGACAACATCGTACTCGTGTTGCATGTGGTGTATTGCCAGTGTTGCCGAAGCTACCGATTTTCCGGTTTTTCTACCGAAATACCTAAAAAATCATTTTCCACGGTTTTTTTTAAATCTTTCAGATATGTTCAGGTTTTCCACTGAAAAAGAGCTTGAACAAAAAGTGAAGCGCAAAAATGAATTCTCTATTTAAGTAAATATTAAATTAAAATGACAGGTGATGAGGCTGCAATGCTGATGCTGAAATAGAAAAATATTTAGTCTATTATACTTTTTCACACATTTTACGCTAAGCCGTTTAGAGGCGTATGAGTAGACACATTAAGTCAACTGTCAACGTAGGCGAACACTCGAATAGCGATATAAGTATATTCTGGTGCATACAACCACTATTATATAAAAACGTTCATTAATTAAATGAGTATCGTATTGTTCAACAATTATATATCCGTCCGTAATTAATTCTGTCATTTTATTACTATAAATATAAAATATACAGGGTGCTTCAAATTCGACGCTCGCCATTGGGATCCTGGAAACTTTATTTGTAGTGGGATTTCAAAATAAATTCATTCAAATCATTGCAAATTTTTCGGCTTAATTATTAGAATTTCAATATGACGTTTCGTCTCTGTTCCTTCAGCATCAGCTTTATTTTTTCTTATGGACACCCTATTAGACTATTGCACAGATGAATAGAGTTTTCAAATCTGATTCCAGAAATGTAGAATATGTCACATATTGACATGTCAAACCTTAATTATTTCAAAAAAACAGAATTTCCTAGGTAGGCCTTGAAATTACCAGATAACAATATGTTTTGCACTCAAGATTTATCCCAAAATCACCATTATTTTTTCCTAACTTCATTTGAGATGGGGTTCCAAAATAAATTGGAATCAGAATTAAAAACTCTATTCGTATGTGCAAAAATCCAATATGGCGTCCATAAGAAAAAATAAAGTTGATGCTGGCCATCTTGTAGAGGAGAAAAAGTAGCAATGTTAATGTGCAATTTATTTCAAAAGCCCACAACAAATAAAGTTATGAAATAATTAAAACGATTTTGGGAAAACTGATTTTTTTTCCGTCTGTCCCCAGTACTTTGAATTTCGAAACTTTCTAAGCGGCATTTTGTTAATTGCCTAAATGCGCAACCTTGCCCCCATTTAAGCGACTTCGCATCTCTTACCGTTTCCGAGATCCCATTGGCGAAGGTCGAACTTGAAACACCCTGTATATGCACATATACCACGTATTTGACATGTTATCAAATGAATTTTCACGCCGCATAACAAACACGATTATGAAACAAAAAAGATAAGGATGCACTGATTCGAGACATCCAGAAAATACTTCAGTTATTTCATATAATTTTTTACTTATATCGAATACATCCTGAATTTAGCATAGTTAAAATGGATGTTGTTGGATATTATTCAATAGACACTGGCCTAGCTGCTTTAGAGAAATGAATGAAGTCTTCGAAGAATGCCGAAACATTTCTATAAAGTATAAAGCGATATCATTTGTAAATATAGTTGAAACATTAATTTTAAAGTCGTCAACAGGATATTTCAAGCAGAGTTAGGCGAATGTCACAGAAGCAGGATTAAGTCAGTATTTATGATGGGATGTCATATTTATTGACCGTATAGCTAAGGACTGAAACAAACTATTAAGCTCAAGTTCCACATAACACCTCATCTGCCACAATAATCCCAAGGTTCAAATACATATACAGGGTGTTCCAGAAAAAAATATCAATATTTCTAAGATAGAACAACCAGTCTACCATTGCCAAAAGATATTTCTTCGGAAGCTAGACAAAAATATGCCCAAAAGACATATTTTCGAATTCAAATTTAAAATGCATTGGGGTTAGGCAAACCTAATTGAATGTCTTACTCTGTTGATAAAATGTCTAAACTGCTTTTGGATCACGGGATTATTAAAGTAGATAGTGTTATGGGGCCAGGCCTAGAAACCTAAAAAATTAAAAAAATCGTGACGTATAATCGTACGTTAAAAAATAAGCATTTATTAACAGTACTGCCACTAGCGACTACCTCAAGCTGAAACAGTGACTGAAATACTACGTATTTGAAAAATTTTACTTGTGTAGTTAGGATTGACTATAGATTTTATCTAATATGTTATGATATACTATGTTAATTCCAAGCCAACTGTGTAAAAATCGCGACAATAAGGATGTTTTCTTAAATGAGATTATTTATGTGAAGCTATTAAATTATTTCTTATCATAGCTCTATGTATCTATTGCTTAACAAAGTATAAAACGTAAGCAGACTATTTGTCAGGTTACTTTTACGCCCATATATGTATCTATACGGGGTGTAATTTAATTGATGACTCATTTTAGTAATAAAATTTTATTTGAACATATGTCCCAAACCTCAACTTTTGAGCTACAGGATTTTAAAATTTAATCAAAAAATTCGTTTTCTGATATCTTTAATACTCCTAGATATTTTCTTGAAATTTGACATCCGCCTACTAAGCACCAATAGGCATTTTTTGATGTAGAATATATTTAGTATCTCTACCAGTGGCGTCCGTACGGGATGTATACTGGAGATTTTAAACAAATATGGTACGCCATTGCTTTTTCCGAAAATAATTTTTAAAATCCTCATTTATTTTGCAATGAATTTGACCTATTGACTTTTTTCCATCCGATGCACCGTCAAAAATTTTGGCTATTTTAATCAATTGACTTGAATAAAAATTAAACAAAAACACATCTTGCCTACCACATGAGATTTTAGACACTTTTGCTTGTATTAATCGGCTGTTCGCTGACGTTTAAGCAACACGTACAACAAGTGTACAACAGCTTATGCTGAGTTAACATCTTGCAGATAAACCTACGAAAAGTAAAAAAAACCTGGAAATGTTAAAAAACGACGAAATGTCACTTTTAAGTTACGTAATAAAACGGTGCAGCGAACGGAAAAAAGGCGAGAGGTCACATTTATTGAATTCATTGCGAAATAAACGAGACGGACGCCCCTGGTAGAAATATTAAAAAATATTATACATTATTGATGTTTAGTCAAATTTCATGAAAATATCTAGAACAGTATTAAAGTTATAAAAAACGAAATTTTTCTTAAAATTTTAACACCCTGTAGCTCAAAAAGAGATATATTCATATAAACTTTCCTTCCTAAAATCAGTCATATCCTGTATTTGTAGCCATCAACTAAATTACACCCTGTATGATTGATTTTTATAGACGGATATTTCTAATTAGGTGTTAGACTTTTTGAAGCAGAACCGGGAGAGGTCTGCCTGATTTCTATTTATTTAAATTAAAACAGAATCATTATGGAATGAAAGAACGATTATACTTGATTTCTATTCTTCTCAACAAGCTTTTTCTGTGCCATAAACTTTTTATTTGTAGAACGTAATATATGTATAACATCGAATAAAATACCTAATGGAATTAGTGCTGTGAGAAATAAGATGTACTAAGTATCCAACATAAGAAACTATGTATATCCTCGAAAATGTGGAAGATGAGCGCCATATAATTTATAATAACCTTGTAAATAATTTCAAGGGCCCCTGTCGATAATTGGAACCACAGTCGTTAAAACTGAACATTTATAACGTTTCGGCTGCCAGTTGCATTACAAAAACAATATACGAGTATACAAGGTGTTTGATACAAGAGCAGATACTTTTTGCGTACGTGCTCCGGCTATTGAGATACAATTATTTATCGTTTTTATGATGAATTCCCTGAAAATGCACATAAATATCGTTATATTTCTTTCGTTTGCAGAGATAAAATAAACGTGGTTGGGTTCCGTATGCATGCTTAATCAGAGCAAATGAGTTCGCACAAGCGATGTCGAAAACATGACATATGAGCTTCCAATTATTTCGAACCCTTCTGATCTATTTGAAATTTACATAATAGAACATGTGAATCACATTCATTTAAGGCAGCCGAAATGTTAGCTTTTATTCAAGCAGGTGCTTTATCACTGTAGAATGACGATTGGTTTTACTTATTCAGCCGCAGTGGTAGCCTTCAGATGAACAACCAATTACTGAAGCATACCCACATTCTCGATTTTTCTTTTGTTTCACAATTGAATATTTATTGAGAAATTAGATAGGGCAGTTCGAAAAAAGGTGACAATATTTATAGGGCATAAAGTAAGTCCAAAAATATAATGAATAATTCAAATAGATATGGGTCCTGAAATGCTGCCTTACTGAGATACAGGGCACTGAAATTATTCTAAAATCGTGGAATATTTTGAGTCCTACGGAAAGAAAAGGTCAAATATCTTCTACGCTACTCTTTTTTGTAAAACATTGCATTTTTAGACAAGGTATTCAATTTTACAGAAATTCTCTCTCTGCTTTTGGAGAAAAATAGATTTGGATTATTGACACATAATCTATATTGGTGAAGTTTAACATTATTAAAAAATGTATTTACTAGGTTATGTAACGAATGTCAATTTCCAGGCATTCGCAAATCGCGAACGAGAAAATCTGCTATCAATATTCGCGAATACAAATGTGAAAATTCAATTTTTGTACTGTATACGCCACATCAAATCAAAACATACATGAAGGAGAGTAAACTGTGAAGCTTTCACTTTCGAAGTTTGATTCTTCTAGTTCAGCTTGATTGCTAAATTGTTATTTAAAAAATAAGAAAACAAGCAAATAAGCATCTAGTTTGAAAAAGAAACATTTTTTCCACATTTAAGAAATGCATTTTTGTTTCTATTTTGTATTTTCATTTTTAATGAAAAAACGGATAAAAATCAAAAAAAATGTTTTCTTGTACATGCAAAAAAATAAACGGATATGGATATTCAAATACCTAATAATACTATATTATTTTATTAACGACTATCTTAGAAATTTCCTCACAAATTATCATTGGTCCCTCGTAGACCCCTCTACCCGCAACATTATTTTGGCAAATAATACGGTGCTGATCTACCCATAGGCAGCCAGTGATGTTCTATGTGCAGGTTCAGCTGCGGAACTTTTTTTGAAATTCGTATGGGTGATCATTTCCGGTTGAAGCGTTGGTTAGGATGGTGTATTGTACCTACCTTACGTTTAGTGGTTTGGGTGCTACCTCCTCAATTTTTTATGGGATTCAGGAAAACCACCATTCACACTCCTCCAGCTTTGTAGCTGTTTTGTACCCGATTTTACTTTACTTTTCGCGAATGCCGATATTCGTTACAACACTAGTATTTAGTGCATTAGGGCAGTAGTTCCACCTCACCACAGTGTTATTTCTTCACGTATTCATGTTTCGTCCTTTATCAATCTCATCAGTGGCATCTCAACGCCCAGTATCTTGCTAATGGAACGTTTTAGACCATGTATGAACTTAGGAACGTTCTATGTTGTTTTTCGGTGCACTTTCTGCTCTAGAAATATTTCCATTGTTTTATCACTATAAAACTCATAATTTTGTGAAGCACTGTTCCATTAGTCAGAAGGTCAGGAAAGATGCACCATTTTGGGTGATTGAACATGAATCAAAATTTTATTTTAATTTTATTAACAGTAACCAAGGTTACTGACAATGAAATAGTGCTTTTACGAAAAACGTGTACTACAATAGCAAGACATTTTAGAGCGTAAATTCGTACACGTAAAGGAACTTTTAAATCCACCCTGTAGTTGTACATATTATACAGTGCTTCTCAAAAAGGACCCCTTGTTATTTTTTGTAATGGATGCACTAGCCGCCATCTGGAAAGTTTTCAACTGTCATTTTTAGAAGAGGGGCCTCTTTGGAAAGTACTGATACAGTGCAATAAAAGTAGCAGAGTGAATCGGTTGAAACACATGTAAATGTATTTAGTTTATACTCCCCAATAAAGTTATTACTATACTGGCTTATTATTTATTTAACTAGTCAAAAAGATCCTTTAGGGGTGGTTGGTCGGGGTTCGGGACGGGTCTATGGCAACGCGTCTTCAGAGATCAAGAAACTTAAATTTCCGTGAGGGGTTAAGAATCCCCCCATTTTTTGGTGAAAAGATTATTTTGTTTGGATTAGTTTATCTAATATTACGTATTGATTTGGCTTTGTTGAAAAACAAAGCGTCCTCCTCCTTGCTTGCACTGGGGATTACTGAACGGATTTCAGCAGCTCAAGGTAGTCATTCAAAACGGTGGACCTTGTGGTAGCTACCGATATGCAGCGCCATCTGTTGGATAGTAGCCGCCACCAAAAAAATTCGTTTAGTTGGGCTACCATCCGATAGATGGCGCTTCTATGTAAAGTGCTATCACAGACCTCACAAAATTTAACTAGTCAAAAAGATCCTTTAGGGGCGGTTGGTCGGGGTTTGGGTGGCTTTCTATGGCAACGAATCTTCAATGATCAAGGATCTTAAATTTCCGTGAGGGGGGTTAAAATCCCCCCATTTTTTGATTAGATTAGTTTATTATATTCTAATATTACGTATTGGATTTGGCTTTGTTGAAAAACAAAGCGTCCTCCTCCTTGCTTGCATTGGGGTTCACTGAACGGATTTCAACAGCTCAAGCTAGTCATTCAAAATGGTGGACCTTGTGGTAGCTACCGATATGCAGCGCCATCTGTTGGATAGTAGCCGCCACCAAAAAAATTCGTTTAGTTGGGCTACCATCCGATAGATGGCGCTTCTATGTAAAGTGCTATCACAGACCTCACAAAATTTAACTAGTCAAAAAGATCCTTTAGGGGCGGTTGGTCGGGGTTTGGGTGGTTTTCTATGGCAACGAATTTTCAATGATCAAGGATCTTAAATTTCCGTGAGGGGGGTTAAAATCCCCCCATTTTTTGATTAGATTAGTTTATTATATTCTAATATTACGTATTGCATTTGGCTTTGTTAAAAAACAAAGCGTCCTCCTCCTTGCTTGCATTGGGGTTCACTGAACGGATTTCAACAGCTCAAGGTAGTCATTCAAAATGGTGGACCTTGTGGTAGCTACCGATATGCAGCGCCATCTATTGGATAGTAGCCGCCACCAAAAAAATTCGTTCAGTTGGGCTACCATCCGATAGATGGCGCTTCTTTGTAAAGTGCTATCACAGACCTCACAAAATTTAACTAGTCAAAAAGATCCTTTAGGGGCGGTTGGTCGGGGTTTGGGTGGCGTTCTATGGCAACGAATCTTCAATGATCAAGAATCTTAAATTTCCGTGAGGGGGGTTAAAATCCCCCCATTTTTTGATGAAAAGATTATTTTGATTGGATTAGTTTATTATATTCTAATATTACGTATTGGATTTGGCTTTGTTGAAAAACAAAGCGTCCTCCTCCTTGCTTGCATTGTGGATTACTGAACGGATTTCACCAGCCCAAGGTAGTCATTCAAAACGGTGGACCTTGTGGTAGCTACCGATATGCAGCGCCATCTGTTGGATAGTAGCCGCCACCAAAAAAATTCGTTTAGTTGGGCTACCATCCGATAGATGGCGCTTCTATGTAAAGTACTATCACAGACCTCACAAAATTTAACTAGTCAAAAAGATCCTTTAGGGGCGGTTGGTCGGGGTTCGGGATGGGTCTATGGCAACGAATCTTCAATGATCAAGGATCTTAAATTTCCGTGAGGGGAGTTAGAATCCCCCCATTTTTTGATTAGATTATTTTATTATATTCTAATATTACGTATTGGATTTCACTTTGTTGAAAAACAAAGCGTCCTCCTCCTTGCTTGCATTGGGGTTCACTGAACGGATTTCAACAGCTCAAGCTAGTCATTCAAAATGGTGGACCTTGTGGTAGCTACCGATATGCAGCGCCATCTGTTGGATAGTAGCCGCCACCAAAAAAATTCGTTCAGTTCAGCTATCATCCGATAGATGGCGCTTCTATGTAAAGTGCTATCACAGACCTCACAAAATTTAACTAGTCAAAAAGATCCTTTAGGGGCGGTTGGTCGGGGTTTGGGTGGCTTTCTATGGCAACGAATCTTCAATGATCAAGGATCTTAAATTTCCGTGAGGGGGGTTAAAATCCCCCCATTTTTTGATTAGATTAGTTTATTATATTCTAATATTACGTATTGGATTTGGCTTTGTTGAAAAACAAAGCGTCCTCCTCCTTGCTTGCATTGGGGTTCACTGAACGGATTTCAACAGCTCAAGCTAGTCATTCAAAATGGTGGACCTTGTGGTAGCTACCGATATGCAGCGCCATCTATTGGATAGTAGCCGCCACCAAAAAAATTCGTTTAGTTGGGCTACCATCCGATAGATGGCGCTTCTATGTAAAGTGCTATCACAGACCTCACAAAATTTAACTAGTCAAAAAGATCCTTTAGGGGCGGTTGGTCGGGGTTTGGGTGGCTTTCTATGGCAACGAATCTTCAATGATCAAGGATCTTAAATTTCCGTGAGGGGGGTTAAAATCCCCCCATTTTTTGATTAGATTAGTTTATTATATTCTAATATTACGTGTTGGATTTGGCTGTGTTGAAAAACAAAGCGTCCTCCTCCTTGCTTGCATTGGGGTTCACTGAACGGATTTCAACAGCTCAAGGTAGTCATTCAAAATGGTGGACCTTGTGGTAGCTACCGATATGCAGCGCCATCTATTGGATAGTAGCCGCCACCAAAAAAATTCGTTTAGTTGGGCTACCATCCGATAGATGGCGCTTCTATGTAAAGTGCTATCACAGACCTCACAAAATTTAACTAGTCAAAAAGATCCTTTAGGGGCGGTTGGTCGGGGTTCGGGATGGGTCTATGGCAACGAATCTTCAATGATCAAGGATCTTAAATTTCCGTGAGGGGAGTTAGAATCCCCCCATTTTTTGATTAGATTATTTTATTATATTCTAATATTACGTATTGGATTTCACTTTGTTGAAAAACAAAGCGTCCTCCTCCTTGCTTGCATTGGGGTTCACTGAACGGATTTCAACAGCTCAAGCTAGTCATTCAAAATGGTGGACCTTGTGGTAGCTACCGATATGCAGCGCCATCTGTTGGATAGTAGCCGCCACCAAAAAAATTCGTTTAGTTGGGCTACCATCCGATAGATGGCGCTTCTATGTAAAGTGCTATCACAGACCTCACAAAATTTAACTAGTCAAAAAGATCCTTTAGGGGCGGTTGGTCGGGGTTTGGGTGGTTTTCTATGGCAACGAATTTTCAATGATCAAGGATCTTAAATTTCCGTGAGGGGGGTTAAAATCCCCCCATTTTTTGATTAGATTAGTTTATTATATTCTAATATTACGTATTGCATTTGGCTTTGTTAAAAAACAAAGCGTCCTCCTCCTTGCTTGCATTGGGGTTCACTGAACGGATTTCAACAGCTCAAGGTAGTCATTCAAAATGGTGGACCTTGTGGTAGCTACCGATATGCAGCGCCATCTGTTGGATAGTAGCCGCAACCAAAAAAATTCGTTCAGTTGGGCTACCATCCGATAGATGGCGCTTCTATGTAAAGTGCTATCACAGACCTCACAAAATTTAACTAGTCAAAAAGATCCTTTAGGGGCGGTTGGTCGGGGTTTGGGTGGTTTTCTATGGCAACGAATTTTCAATGATCAAGGATCTTAAATTTCCGTGAGGGGGGTTAAAATCCCCCCATTTTTTGATTAGATTAGTTTATTATATTCTAATATTACGTATTGCATTTGGCTTTGTTAAAAAACAAAGCGTCCTCCTCCTTGCTTGCATTGGGGTTCACTGAACGGATTTCAACAGCTCAAGGTAGTCATTCAAAATGGTGGACCTTGTGGTAGCTACCGATATGCAGCGCCATCTATTGGATAGTAGCCGCCACCAAAAAAATTCGTTCAGTTGGGCTACCATCCGATAGATGGCGCTTCTTTGTAAAGTGCTATCACAGACCTCACAAAATTTAACTAGTCAAAAAGATCCTTTAGGGGCGGTTGGTCGGGGTTTGGGTGGCGTTCTATGGCAACGAATCTTCAATGATCAAGAATCTTAAATTTCCGTGAGGGGGGTTAAAATCCCCCCATTTTTTGATGAAAAGATTATTTTGATTGGATTAGTTTATTATATTCTAATATTACGTATTGGATTTGGCTTTGTTGAAAAACAAAGCGTCCTCCTCCTTGCTTGCATTGTGGATTACTGAACGGATTTCACCAGCCCAAGGTAGTCATTCAAAACGGTGGACCTTGTGGTAGCTACCGATATGCAGCGCCATCTGTTGGAGAGTAGCCGCCACCAAAAAAAGTCGTTCAGTTGGGCTACCATCCGATAGATGGCGCTTCTATGTAAAGTGCTATCACAGACCTCACAAAATTTAACTAGTCTATGGCAACGAATCTTCAATGATCAAGGATCTTAAATTTCCGTGAGGGGAGTTAGAATCCCCCCAATTTTTGATTAGATTATTTTATTATATTCTAATATTACGTATTGGATTTGGCTTTGTTGAAAAACAAAGCGTCCTCCTCCTTGCTTGCATTGGGGTTCACTGAACGGATTTCAACAGCTCAAGGTAGTCATTCAAAATGGTGGACCTTGTGGTAGCTACCGATATGCAGCGCCATCTATTGGATAGTAGCCGCCACCAAAAAAATTCGTTCAGTTGGGCTACCATCCGATAGATGGCGCTTCTTTGTAAAGTGCTATCACAGACCTCACAAAATTTAACTAGTCAAAAAGATCCTTTAGGGGCGGTTGGTCGGGGTTTGGGTGGCGTTCTATGGCAACGAATCTTCAATGATCAAGAATCTTAAATTTCCGTGAGGGGGGTTAAAATCCCCCCATTTTTTGATGAAAAGATTATTTTGATTGGATTAGTTTATTATATTCTAATATTACGTATTGGATTTGGCTTTGTTGAAAAACAAAGCGTCCTCCTCCTTGCTTGCATTGTGGATTACTGAACGGATTTCACCAGCCCAAGGTAGTCATTCAAAACGGTGGACCTTGTGGTAGCTACCGATATGCAGCGCCATCTGTTGGAGAGTAGCCGCCACCAAAAAAAGTCGTTCAGTTGGGCTACCATCCGATAGATGGCGCTTCTATGTAAAGTGCTATCACAGACCTCACAAAATTTAACTAGTCAAAAAGATCCTTTAGGGGCGGTTGGTCGGGGTTCGGGATGGGTCTATGGCAACGAATCTTCAATGATCAAGGATCTTAAATTTCCGTGAGGGGGTTAAAATCCCCCCATTTTTGATTAGTTTATTATATTCTAATATTACGTAATGGATTTGGCTTTGTTGAAAAACAAAGCGTCCTCCTCCTTGCTTGCATTGGGGTTCACTGAACGGATTTCAACAGCTCAAGGTAGTCATTCAAAATGGTGGACCTTGTGGTAGCTACCGATATGCAGCGCCATCTGTTGGAGAGTAGCCGCCACCAAAAAAATTCGTTTAGTTGGGCTACCATCCGATAGATGGCGCTTCTATGTAAAGTGCTATCACAGACCTCACAAAATTTAACTAGTCAAAAAGATCCTTTAGGGGCGGTTGGTCGGGGTTCGGGATGGGTCTATGGCAACGAATCTTCAATGATCAAGGATCTTAAATTTCCGTGAGGGGGTTAAAATCCCCCCATTTTTGATTAGTTTATTATATTCTAATATTACGTATTGGATTTGGCTTTGTTGAAAAACAAAGCGTCCTCCTCCTTGCTTGCAGTGGGGTTCACTGAACGGATTTCAACAGCTCAAGGTAGTCATTCAAAATGGTGGACCTTGTGGTAGCTACCGATATGCAGCGCCATCTATTGGATAGTAGCCGCCACCAAAAAAAATTCGTTCAGTTGGGCTACCATCCGATAGATGGTTTGATTAGATTAGTTTATTATATTCTAATATTACGTATTGGATTTGGCTTTGTTGAAAAACAAAGCGTCCTCCTCCTTGCTTGCATTGGGGTTCACTGAACGGATTTCAACAGCTCAAGGTAGTCATTCAAAATGGTGGACCTTGTGGTAGCTACCGATATGCAGCGCCATCTATTGGAGAGTAGCCGCAACCAAAAAAAATTCGTTCAGTTGAGCTACCATCCCATAGATGGCGCTTCTTTGTAAAGTGCTATCACAGACCTCACAAAATTTAACTAGTCTATGGCAACGAATCTTCAATGATCAAGGATCTTAAATTTCCGTGAGGGGAGTTAGAATCCCCCCATTTTTTTATTAGATTATTTTATTATATTCTAATATTACGTATTGGATTTGGCTTTGTTGAAAAACAAAGCGTCCTCCTCCTTGCTTGCATTGGGGTTCACTGAACGGATTTCAACAGCTCAAGGTAGTCATTCAAAATGGTGGACCTTGTGGTAGCTACCGATATGCAGCGCCATCTATTGGATAGTAGCCGCCACCAAAAAAATTCGTTCAGTTGGGCTACCATCCGATAGATGGCGCTTCTTTGTAAAGTGCTATCACAGACCTCACAAAATTTAACTAGTCAAAAAGATCCTTTAGGGGCGGTTGGTAGGGGTTTGGGTGGCGTTCTATGGCAACGAATCTTCAATGATCAAGAATCTTAAATTTCCGTGAGGGGGGTTAAAATCCCCCCATTTTTTGATGAAAAGATTATTTTGATTGGATTAGTTTATTATATTCTAATATTACGTATTGGATTTGGCTTTGTTGAAAAACAAAGCGTCCTCCTCCTTGCTTGCATTGTGGATTACTGAACGGATTTCACCAGCCCAAGGTAGTCATTCAAAACGGTGGACCTTGTGGTAGCTACCGATATGCAGCGCCATCTATTGGAGAGTGGCCGCCGCCAAAAAAATTCGTTCAGTTGAGCTACCATCCCATAGATGGCGCTTCTATGAGTAGCGTCGCGATCTGACCGATGTGTGTTTCGCTTTCGGTGGAAGCTGCTACGGTGACGAGCGCCGAAGTCATGTGAGCCCGCAGGAACTTTTGTTTAGGCCAGAATTGTATCTGTCCTCAAAAGATTTTGAAGAGCAGGGAGTACCACATTTTCTCAGGAGGGAGCAGATGTAAAAATCCCCAATATTGTACATGAAATTATGCTAAATATGCAAATTTTAAGGTCCAACCGGAAGCAGGTTGCAACAGGTTAATCAATGTATCAAACTCCCTTGTATCAGTGCCAACAAAAATTCCTTATTTCGTTATTGAATGTTTTGTCCTTAATCAGTCTCACCCGTGACGTAGAAATCTCAGCGTCCAGTATCTTCGTAATGGGACGTTTTAGGACCTATGTATGAACATAGGAACGTTCTATGTTGTCTTTGGGTGCACCTTCTGCTCTAGAAATATTTCCACTGTTTTATCACCCTAAAACTCATAGTTTTGTGAAGCACTATTCCATCAGTCAGAAGGTCAGGCATGAATGGAATTTTGAGTGATTTAACATGACTCAAAATTATAGCAGCAACCGAGGTCGAGATATTCTTTTGACATTGAAATAGTGCTTTTACGAAAAACGTGTGCTGCAATATCAAGAAAATTTTAGTGCAAAAATTCGTACAAGGAACTTATAAACCCACCCTGTAGTATATATAGTATATATACGAGGGTGAATCACATATAAACGAGACTTTTTTTTGTAATTTATTTTTATTTTAAACGTAAAAAATACTAGTTTATTTTTCTACATAATCTCCTGATTTGGAAACACATTTTTCCCAGCGGATAGGCAGCTTTCCAATTCCTTCCACGTAGAAAGATGCAGGTCGTGCCTGCAGCCAATTGCGCACGTAAGCTTCAACCTCAGCATCACTATCGAATCTTTGGCCTCCCAAAGCTTCCTTGAGAAGGCCAAAAACATGAAAGTCACAGGGTGACAGGACTGGACTGTAAGGAGCGTGTTCCAATGTTTCCCACCCCAGTTGCTCCAATTTTTTCTTTGTATGGGGGCGAGCATTGTCATTGAGAAAAACCACCTCCCTAATCGATAGGCCTCGTCGCAAGTCGGACCTCACTCAAAACGTCGCAGTAGTAAGCCGCATTAATTGTCCTGCGCTCGTGCAAAAAATAGAGATACAGCAATCCACGCCGGTCAAAAAAAAAACGGTAGCCGAAACCTTGCCTGTAGTTGTACATATTATACAGTGCTTCTCAAAAAGGGCCCCTTGTTATTTTTTGTAATTTATGCACTAGCCGCCATCTGGAAAGTTTTTAACTGCCATTTTTAGAGGAGGGGGCTCTTTGAAAAGCAGTGTATACAGCGCAATGAAAATGGCAGTGGCAGTGAGTCGTTTGAAACATATGTAAATGTATTTAGTTTATACTCCTCAATAAAATTACTATACTGGCTTTATATTTATTTCCGGACATGTAATGCAAAATGAGCATTGCGCGGGGTAAAAGTAATGTCATATAATATAAACATACGAGGTGGGCGCGGTATTATATGTGCACATGAGCGATATTCTTGGCGTACAATTTGATGAGATTACTCAGGAGTTGATATTCACGGCTGCTGGCGTGCTAAGAATTAATAAAAATTACTGAAATCGAGTTGCTGCAGTATGAGGAACTTTATTCTATTCAAATCTCAACTAGTGCATTGATGTTTTTTCCAGGAATCAAAGTAGACGTCATATCGACCTGAGATAGACTTCATATCCACGTTATGACGTGGACATGCGTATGTATGCAGACGTCATACCGACTTTGTATTGGGTCTTTTATACGACATGCTATGACGGCATTAATGACGTCAATTGGATTTGACATTATACCGTCATAATGACGTCATTTCTATGTCATGTTTGTTGGTCGAGGTGCTTCAGTAGTGCCCTAAAAATGCCGACATTATGTCGTCGCTGTTCACTGGGTGAACAAAGATGTACTCGTTTGACATCGATAAAATTAAATGTAATAAATAAAAATAGATCAACAGTTTGGTTTCAATACTGTTCTGATCGATTTACATACGGCAACTTATCCCTACATAAAACTCAGAAGTTGACAACTTTTTCTTTGTCATGCCTGTACAAGGTATGTCGTAAAATAAGCAGGACTTTTGAAAGATATCCTATATAAGTAGCGGTATCTATTATCGGAGACTAGCTTTGATAAGTACATCTTTCATTGATGCCCTGTCAAAATTGCATAAGAGTCGAACCACTTCACGCGGAGTTATCAGTCGAAAAATGAGCATCGAACAAAAAGCCAATATTAAGTTAAATGTTAAACTTGGTAAAACATTTACCGAAACGCATCAGATGTTGATGCAAGTGTTCTACGATTCGAAGGGAATTATTCACACAGAATTCGTGCCACCGAGCCAAACGGTTAATGCTGTGTTCAACCTTGTTGTTATAAGGCGTTTGCTGTCGCGTATCGGTCGTGTTCGGCCGGAATATCACGAAGAAGGAAGCTGGCGCTTGTTGCACGATGATGCACCATCTCATCGATCGACGCTTTCCCCAAATTCTCTTGATATGGCACCGTATTTTCTGGCCATAAAGGGCTGACTTAGAGGCCATCCAGAAGGCGTCGACGACCATTTTGAAGGGCTTCCCGGACAATTATTTTTTTCTTTGTCCTATTTACTTTGGGACAGACCTTGTATAATAAATACTAGTACGGATTCAAGCAGCCATCGCCAGTCTAATAAATAAAACTCGTATAATCGATAAGTTGAATACATTTACGAATGAAATAGCGACTAGATTAAACACAGTTTTTATTTTATACATACATTGTAAAATCGACAGCCAATGTTTGCTCTGATACAACAAATCACTTCAAGCAAAATGAAGAAAAAAATATAAAACATTTTGATTAAGCAATATAGATAACATTATCATGTTGGATATAGTATCACCTCAAGCGATTCTGAATACTATTTTAGCGCCTAATTTTAAATGTTTGATCGGTAGTAGATGCGGAACAATACAGCCGTTATTATACCCAATGTCAACGGCAAAACCACCGGTACAAACCACTTCATCAAACTGAAAGAGAAGAATCAAATTTTGAATACTCTGAGAAACTCATCTGGGAAAATATTCGCGTTCTCCGAGACGCATAGCGTTTTCAAATTGCATCGTGATGTCATGTAAACGGCGTTATATTCGCTTAGCGACCTCAAAGCGCTATGTGTTGGAAAACGGAGATGTGTGCACAATGACATTCCAGTGACCAGTCGGAACTCAAGACCTATCGATTCAATTTTAAATAAATATTTAAATAAAACCAAATACAAATACTGTAGGCGCTCCTACAATTGTAGGACGCCTTTCTGGCCTCCTTGATTTTCATAGTTTTTCCTATCTTTAAGGCAGGCGTATTTCTAGATTGCTACTGTTTCATCAGCGTAATGACCAACGTTAATTCATGGCAACGTGAAGAATTTACCTTCAGAGACTTAGTTGCAGTTAGAATTAGATATAAAAAGGAAGGCGGTGACAGTTATCTGGTCGTATGTTCGGCATACCTTCCTTACGATTCAAGGGAACCTCCTCCGTCTAAGGAACTGGGAACAGACGGGGCAAAGAGCTCATGGAGTTCCTAGGGTCATCGAACCTTGAGGTTCTCAATGTTGGTAACACGCCTACTTTCAGTAACACTGACAGAAAAGAGATTATCGATAGAATACTGGGTACGCTTAAGTTAGCTCAGGAAATTCGGGACTGGAAAGTTTCCCTAACACTCTCTCTATCGAATCACAGGTATATTATACTGTTTAAGACTGATGGAGAGATTCCAGATAAATACGCTCGGAATCTTAGGCATACTAATTGGGCGTCCTTTAGGGCAGATCGTGGTAAGCTTGGTTTGTTTCAAAGGAACCTTCGTATGGGCTCATATAGGAGCAGCTGTGGGGTCTCTGAGCAAGGAGTTTCGTATGAGGATAACTGCCCGTTAAAAAGTAAAAGCAACCTTCCGATCCAAGGAGCTAGAGGATAGGACTTTTTCGTAAAGTTAGGCACAGGACATGCTCTCCCCAATGGGAGGAGTACAAGATGTTGCAGGAATACAAAAAGGAGATTAGAAGGGCCTCCAGAGAAGGAGAAACTTCTGTCAGTCCATTAATGAAATTCCTGCTACAGCTAGAATACTATGTAAAGATACCAAAGCAAGCTTGGGATCTCTGTCTTCCGAAGAAGGTACTCTGAGGATACTGGATACGCACTATTCCGGTTCCACGGTAGCGCAATCAGTTACAAAGTGCATGCCATTGCGCAGGCCCTCTGGGGAGGACTAGCGCATGGCGCAGGGAGATTGTCACCTTTATAGGATGGTATGGGCGATCGATTCGTTTGCTCCATACAAAAGTCCCTGTCTGGACGGCGTATTTCAGCCCATGTTACAGCCCGGGCGGGACTCGGTGTTCCTTACTTATTGCAGGTGTTTCGAGCACGTGTGGCCACCTAGGAGCTGGCGCTGGAGAGGTGAGTCGTTCATTCTAATCAGTTTGCATACCCAGCTGGGAAATCGACTGATCTGGCCTTACATAATCTGGTCGGTAGGCTGAAGAATACTCTAGATCAGCGAGAAGTGGCACTCGTGGCATTTTTAGACATTGAAGGTGCATTTAATTGTACTACAACCGACTCTATCAGATATGCCTTGATTAGACACGGGGTTGCATCAATCCTAGTCGATTGGTTCCTATCCACTCTGGAGGGTCGGATAGTAACAGTTATGAATGACGTTTGTTGCAACGTCAGTGTAGCTCAAGGCTGCCCGCAGGGCGGAGTTCTGTCACCCCTACTGTGGTGCTTCGTGGTGAACAAACTCCTCGTTACGCTCAGAAGTGCGGGAGTTTAAGTTCAAGCATTGCTGACGACTTAAACATAGTAGTTAGGGGTCGTTTTTGTAGAATGGTCTCCGAGATTATGCAGGGCGCCCTGCCCACCGTGGAATCGTGGTATAGGGAAGTCGATCTTTCTGTCAACGCTCGAAAGACCGAACTGATCCTTTTGACTAGGAGAAGAAGGTTTGACGGACTTGTCTTCCGACCTTCTTTGAGACTAGACTAGTTCTATCAGAATCAGTAAGATATCTAGGAATTATCCTGGACTGTAAGCTGAACTGGAGAGAGCGTGTTGAATACAGGGTTAACAAGGCTCGCAATTCAATGTGGGCTTGCAGACGTGTTGTCGAAGTGGGGTGGGGGCTGAAACTCAAACTGGTACACTGGCTCTATACGACAATAGTACATCCATCTCTCTTGTACGGCTCCCTGGTTCGGTCGCCGTGTATTGGAACCGAGACAACTAAGGACAAAGCGTTAGACTTGTATTAGTATTACAAGCGCAGTGCGGACAAGGCCATTGGGTGCAATGGAAGCTATGCCGGATCTCCCACCATTGGATCTAGTGGTCCGCGGAGAAGCGAGAGTAGTCGCACATCGACTGTGAAGTCAGGGCATCTGAGCCTACTTGAATCCTGTCAAGGCGCACGGTGTCATCTTAGTCGAACTGCAAAGGGCGGATCCTGTCCTTCTGAGCATGGGTGATCTGATGACCCCTAAATATCGCTTCAGCCCAAAGTTTAATGTGGAGTATCTAACGACGGTAGAGTCGGAAGGCATCCGAAGGGAGTTGGCAGGTCTGGTACACGGACGGCTCGGTCACTGAAGAGGGCGCTGGCGCCGAAGTCTGTGGCCCTAGAACCAGGCTATTTCTGCCTCTTGGTGGATACACCACTATTTGCCTGGCGGAAATCTTTGCATTTCTGGCTTGTGTATCCCGCATTTTGGAGGAGGAGAGCCTAGGAGAAGAATAACAACCTTCTCCAAGAGCCAAGCTGCAGTGAAGGCTCTAAGTGCCTGTAAAATTACTTCGAACCTTGAATTGCAATGCAGAGAGGCTCTGGATTGTCTAGCAGCGAGACATCCGGTAGCGTTAGTGTGGATACCGGGGCATGCTAGGATAAAGGGAAACGATACAGCGGACGCGTAAGCCAGCAAGGTCGTTGGCCCTGAGCCAGCTTTAGGGGTGTCCGCGCAAAGAGTAATAGAGAAGAAGACAACACTCTTAGAAATGGAAAAGCATCTCCAGACATCTCCGTCACGCACGGGAACACATCGTAGGACGCTTTTGCTTATCCTTAGATAGAGCCAACCTAAGGTTGCTGGTGGAAGTGTTATCTGGCCATAATATGATAAGGCGCCACCTGTACGTGATGCCTGAGGATCCCTTGGGTGAGCGCCAGGGGGTAGAGGAAGAAACCTCGGCGCACGTTCTGTGTCGATGTAAAGCTCTGAACTACTACATGGACTCGAAAACGTTCATAAACTACAATATGTCCAGCAAGGGCGAAAATAGTGAGAAAGGCAAATGTTTTCAATGAAAAGTGAGTACAACTGAGATGGATCGAAAAAACCAAGTAAAACTAAATAAAGGAAAAAGTACGCACTCTCCAGTTGACGAGAAGGGCTAAGTACGTCTCTGCCCGAAATCATACCGCTCCAACAGAAAATGAAATCAGCTGATGCGCTACCGAGCAGACGCCGGCGGTGGTGCAGACCAGTAGACCACGAACAGAGGTAACAAATATGACCATCGTGCAGAAACCACATTGATTGTCTTACACTTAATGGCACATCTTCTAACAAGGAAGGCAAAATGTTGCGTAAAAAGTCTAGGTATTGCATCCCGTCCAATCGATTTGGGAGAATAAATGGTTCAATGAGCATACCGTTCACCATGCCAGCCCAAACATTCACCGAAAATGTTTGTTGAAAATGTGCCCGACGGACAGCGTGCGGATTTATCTACTGACCAAACATGAGTGTGGCGAAAGTTATTCACCCCATTACGCGTCAACGTCTGTCACCAATATGCACTTCAACAAGTCCGGATTATTGTCATGTTGATGCAACAACGACTCACAAAACCGCACTCTTGCTGGAAAATCGTCAGGTTGAAGGACTTGTTCACGTTGGACGTGAAACGGATACAGCCCTTCTTCACGCAGCGTTTGCCACACTTTAGTTTTTGATACTTGCACTTCTCTAGCCACGTCTCTAGTGCTTGTTGAGGGATTCTCGTCTACGCGATTACCTCTACACGCGTGATCGTAACCGTCGGTTGAAGGTTGCATACTGACCTGACACACTGACCCCGACCCAGTTCTATCGTCGGGTTGAGCTAGTGTCCTAGTACCACTCGGGGATGTCGCGAGTCGCGGCTACAGGACGGTATTCAGATATTTTTGATGTTGCAGAGCCCTTTATCTCGGTTCCCTTAAGACATTGGTGTGTATGGTACTAAGAAAAATTGCTTATGTTTTCAAGATCTACACGTCGTGTAAAGAAAAACCCCAACTTTGCGGACACCCTGTATATTATAACGTGTACGAAAACGTTCAATAACTTTGAATTAGAAACTACCCATCAAGATAAATGAGAAAAATAACTGCTTTATTCCAAGATTTCACAAAATTGCTCCTAACTCAGAAATATTTTGACTTTGTAATAAGGCATATGTGGCCCAAATCGGGGTGTACTATCACTCGTTAAAAGCTTTGTAACGATCTTCCGAACAAAGTCAAAATGAGTCCAAGCTCCGCGGTTATACCGTGCATTTAAAACTAGTGAATAAAATGAACGATTGGAGGAAAATGTATACATGTCTTAAATATAACGCTAGTCCTTTAGAAGAACAGTCAAAAATTATATCAAAGCCCATACATGCTTTCTAGTGCATTATAAATTATAAATAGAATGATAACACTCATATCTGCAAAGGTTTGTGTATTTCAAAATGGAAGAGGTATACAGAGTGTTCAAAAAATAGAGGGAGATATTTTAGAGGAATATGGAAAAAAGTTTCTATAATCATGGGTCCGGAAATGCAGTTTTCAAGATACACAGCGATAAAAAAATGTTTCTATCAATATCTTAAAAATAGTCTGTTTTAACTTGACAATAATATTTGTTGTATTAAGAAGCTAATTTAGCCCTAAATAGATTAGAATTATTAGGTCCAGTGACGCCCCGAGGGGCACCATAGCTAATGATATTGTCAAAATTAACAAACCAATTTTGTCAAGTGACATGCAATAAAACGGTTTATATTTTTTTCCTCCCGAAAACGAAGTGAGATACGAAAAAATACAACAGGCCAATAAGTTGTATTTTTAGATGCTTAATCAAACAACTAATATTAAAGTTTCAAAAAAGGCAGTGGCGTACATCTTTTTGCCAATAATATTCGCTAAGGTGCCCCCCGGGACCTAATAATTTTAATCCATTTTGGGTTAAATTAGCCTCTTAATAAAACAAATAATAGCAAATTTCAACAGAATGGAGTAAATATTTTTTAAGATACTAATAAAAAAAATAAGTTTATCACCCTGTATCTTGAAAACTCTGCATTTCCGGACCCATGTCTATAGAAACTTTTTTCATATTTTTTAACAAGGAATATCTCTGTCTATTCTTCGAACACCCTGTATATTAAAGATTTTTGAATAAAAAAACAATATTAAAATATTAGGTAATATTTTATTATGTTACGTCTAATTTACAGTAAATATATGATAACCATAGCATATTAAGATACCTTAATAGATTTGAAAAAATATTAAATGCACGACTGTCGTATTTTAATCTTTGATATAGTGCAAAAATATGTATATCAAACTTTCGAATACAAAAAAAATTAAAAATTATCACGGATACAAAGGGGAAAAACGTTGAAAGAACTTAAAAAATAATTAAAATATCTCATACCATACAGGATGTTAAAATATTGTAGCTACCACACTCTCACTTTCGCAGACACGCTGTGGTTGCGTTCAGAAAATATTTAAAAAATTAAGTTCCCTAGCTAAAACGCAGATTTCTTAGATTCAACCGTTCAACGGCTGAAAAAGGTAACAATCATTTCGTTAAAACAGAAGAAACTCTAAAAAGAATCCATTCAGGAATGCACATTTATCTCTACGATCTAAATAGAGTAATCAGTTTACGATTGTTCTGATACAACGGAATATTACGTCAAATCGATAATTCATCAACCATTTTTAGCACCTAATATAAAAATGTTCATCACTATATCTTCTAACATCCTGTATAATATATAACAAGTCAACAATAAACTAATTAGTCCCTATAACCTTAAATGTCTTAAAAAATTCGTTTAGGTCTGTCTCCCATGAAAATGGGAAGGTTTACGATTGGAAGTAGAAGCGATACAGAATTGTGGCTAAGATTCCGATGACGATAGGGACAATCCAAGATTTCAATGAACTGAAAATAGAAGATATATTTACTACTACTTCGTCTACCAATAACTGTCATGAAAATTTCGTGACAGTACATTTGAAATGTAGGAAAGCAGGACGATGGGCAAACAGTTTTACAAATAACTGTAAATAAAGAAAATGTTCAGTCGTGTGCACCTAAGCATTCCATAGCACATGTCAGTTGTCTGCTAAACAATAACCTTCCCAAGCATTCAATATATCAGTCACAAATACAGCAACAATATAATTAAAAGTTTGATATTATAAGCAGTATTTCGAAAAAAAAATGAATATGGGTTACTGTTACATTAGGTTTTTTAAATATATATTATGCAAATGATGTTGCATGCAAAATATAATAAGACCAACACCACAACATGCAAAATATATAGTCAACGCCAAACAAAGTGGCGTGCACGTCATCACGATAAAAATTCCCCGACCTAATGCCTAGGTTTCTATCACAAACAATTGCTCTATTGCAGTTTCATATTAATGTGATATATAAATTGTAAAATGGTCATTACTCTCTTATTATGGTTAATAGTCATATAAACATTGTTATTAAAATATCACATAAGTTGCTTTCTGATAAATTTAGACGGATTATGCGAAATAAAATGTTTTGCAAACGCTCCAATCACTTATCGACATGTAAACGCACTAAACCGATTTCGCAGCGTTGACACATTGTCACCTTGAAACTTATTTAAACTGGGAACTGACATTTGTATTAATTTTGACACTGAATCAATTTGTGGCATTTCAAATCTTTATAAATCCTTTGGCCCCGCATACTGTAAATCAACAACTGTTTGTTTCAAAACAAAATTATTCATTTTACGAGTAGATAAAGGCAATTTTGGTATATAAAGATGCCCAAACAGTTAAATAGTCGGTGTAAGGAACTCGTGGCCTCATTAATGCACTACTTTGAGCAAGAAAGGGACAACAACGGGCCTTTGTTACCTTTAAATGCTAATAATTATATGTAATGTATATTAATAATAGTGAAATTTTATTTCATTTTTTGTAGCGTGTTGCTGCTGCTTTAAAAATTAGTTTAAGGACAGTTAGTCGTATTTCCGAGGGTGTGAAAAGTGATGCAAATTTAGAATCGCCCAAGAAAAAGCGGAGTTATATTAAACGTGTAACCAACACAGCGACATTGGATACAAGTGCCATTCGAGAAGTGATCTATAATATGTATCACAAAAGTAAGATCTTATTATAATAACTTATCAGAAATTTGCATTCATTTTTTAACTAAATTATAATGTCATATTACACATGGTTTCAGAAGAACAAGTTACGATACAAAACTTTATGGTCTCGATTAAGAGATAGGGCATTATTTGATGGTAGTGCCACGTCTTTAAGGCGGTTGCTTAGAGATCTTGGATTTAAGTGGCTTAAGGACAATCCGCGACGAGGGCTCATGGAACTACCAAGTATAGCTTTGAAAAGGGTGGAATTTCTAAGGCAATACAATCAAGCCAAGGTTGAGGCCTTATACCAGTTTGTCTTCCTCGATGAAACTTGGATATTTCAAAATGGGACCATAGGTCGCTCTTGGCAAAATGGAAACCAAAAAAGCGTGAAAGCTATTAAAACAGATGGTAAAAGGTATGTACTTTTACACAATTTGCACTATAAAATTTAAAACTAATATATTTTAGATACATTATATTACATGCTGGAAATGAAAATGGGTTTATTGAGGGTAGTGAAGCGATATTTTCTTCGAAAACAAAATTGAGCGATTACCATGGAGAGATGAACCAGGACAATTTTTTGAAATGGTTTCAACATCAGTTATTAGAAAAATTGGAGAGTCCATCTATGATTATACTGGATAACGCCCCTTATCACAGCATGATATTGAACAAAGTGCCCAACAATGCATGGACAAAAAAAAATATCCAAGACTGGTTGACAAATCAAAACATACCATTTTTAAACACAATGTTTAAAACAGAGCTATTGAGTATTGTTGCTCGGTACATAATGCTTCTTAGTTATATATATTTTGGTCGACAGTTTATATTTCTTTTGTTTATTCCTATTCTTAAAATAACTGCTTTTTTAGAAACAAACCACCTAAAATATACGTGATTGATGAATTGGCGGAACAACATGGGCACAAAGTTCTTCGTCTGCCTCCTTACCATTGTATATTTAACCCTATTGAGTTAATTTGGGGCATAGCAAAAGGTTACTATAACAGACATATTGGTAGAGATGGTAACAGTGAAAAAGACTGTTTGGATATGTGGAACGAGGCTCTACAAACGGTTACCCCAGACATGTGGAAAAATAGTGTTCGACATACTGAGCAAGAAATTTTTAAATGGTATGAAAGAGAACGAATTTTTGATCGACCAGACATCGAACCTTTAATAATCAACTTTGAGAGTGATGAAGATTCAGATTCAGACAGCGCTGAAGAAAGAAACTCCGACTAACTTTATTGTACAGAAAAAGCTTACACCAGTAGCTTACCTAATTTTAGAATGCATTTTTCTGTATGAATTCTGTAAAATAAATACCATGCATAAAATTTGGAGGACCCCATTTGGATTTTTATTCAGTACCTTTAAGCTATCAATTAAATATGGTAGTTTCATAGTGTCATCTGATCAGTAATTGTCATACTTAATGATTATGCAAGTACAGATCTATAATTTTATTATACTATTATTTTTGTTCTCATTTGAGGTTAATATTGCTTATAAACCTAGATATGTAAATAATAAATTTTATTATTTTACAAAAAGTTTGGCAACAATGTAAATTTTTCAACACACCCACCTTGATGACGTGCACGCCACTTTGTTTGGCGTTGACTATATGTCAACTGTGTTTAGCGAGTAGTATTTCCTAATAAAAAGTTTCTGCTGTATATTATTCACTGCACAATTATAAAATAAAAACGTTTATAATAAATCTGGACTATTAAAGATGACATTCAAATATCTAAAATCTACAATGCAGCGCTAATATACTTGTCCACATAAATACTAAGAATTTTGGGAATAGACATTGATCTAAAACATATTGATTATTTTCCAACAAAATTTGAAATCCTTGATCGCATACCATGTTTAGCACATATGAACAGTCAAAGATCTGCCATTTGCTATTATGGAATATTTAACAACGCAAGAATGAATTTTGGTCGTCCAAAAGTATTATGAAAACAGACGATCTTTATAAAGTACTTGTCGCAAGCTTCGCGATGAATTTGGTCGACATAATCGTGCCACAGAGCGTGGAATTCGGTGGATTATCAATCGTTTTGAGGAAACTGGCTCAGTTGAGGGTCGTAGAACATATCAACATGCCCGTCCGGTACGTACACGTGAATCAGTGGCCGCTGTGAGTGGAAGTGTTTATGAACAGCCATAAACTTCGATAAGACACCGTTCGCAAGAATTGAACATCAGGCCAACAACATTATGGGGGATTTTGCATGTTGATCTCCACCTACACTCATACAAGATCCCACTAATGCAACAAATGAAGCCAACGGACCATCAGCAACGGCGTATTTTTGTTAATTGGATGCTTGAAAAATGAGGGATTTTCGGCTTAAATCATTTTTTCAGACGAGGCACATTTTTACTCGAGTGGCCACGTAAATAAGCAAAACTGTAGGATTTGGGTTTCGGAAAAACCACACGAGATCCATGAACAAGGTCCCCATGATCAAAAAGTAACTGTTTGGTGCGGATTATGGGCTGGTGGCATCATTGGACCGTTCTTTTTCGAGGATGAAGAAGAAAAAGCTATTACGGTCACCACCGAAAGTTATCTGGTATGATAACGGAAAGACTTATACTGGGTGGCTCAATGAAAAGGTCCTACCCCCATTTGAGACTCTCCTGGTATATTTTGGGAAAACGTCAATTTTGATTACTAGGGTCACGTCTTTTCATCTATAGCCGTACAATACATGGTGATCCAAAAATAAGATATTGCGTGACACTTTAGATTTTTAAATGGAAGCTCCCATTTTTTTTTATTTTTAGATTTTCGATGAAGTTTTTAGTAACTTTTGTATTATAAAGTTTATACCTATCTTCAATCGTTGTGAAGCTATTTGCGTTTATAATAAAATTCGACTAACTTAACACTGATAATAATGGATGCATTTAGCATCCGTCAGTGCCATCGTATATCATAGAAAAACATTGTTAAGGTACCTACCCAGCTGTGATAAATATTGAACAATGACTTATTCAGTTCAAGAAAGGGTAAACATAACAAAACTGTATTACCAAAATGGGAGCATTGGACGAGCTACTGCTCGGTTGTTTAATGCGTTACATCCAACGATGAGAATGACGCTAAGTTGATAAGAAAATTTGAAGAAGCTAGATCTGTGTCTGATATTCGCCGTAATCGCCATCGAAATAATCTAACAGTTAGAAATGAAGCCGCAGAAGTAGCAGTTTATTAGCTTTAACAGTCCACCTGAGTAAAATTTTAGGATCAAAAACAATTGACAAACAATACGCTGTCAAACTCATAGGAAATATTATTTCAGTTGTACAAGAAAGACGCGCAAATTCCAAAAAACGCTTAAGAATACTATTCGCATCTATAATGAAATCACATGAAACCCTGGGTATTGAACTGACTGTGCCAAGAATAACAAGCAGGCATATGAACAGACCGAACATAGTTACGTCTGACAACGAAAATCATTACAGACTGAACCTTTATGTCCCTTTGCTAGGTAATATATTACAGGATTTGATATACCGGTTCAATGAAGAATCTTTGAATATATACAAATTTAGTATTTTCTTTGCATCAGTACTTAATTAAAAAACTGAAGATGAAGTAATGGATACATTAGAAACAATCTCTAAATATTTGCATGGACTAAATAGTGACGAAAACAAAAATTTATTGATTACCATATTAAAAGCAGAATTTGAACTTTGGAAGTCACGCACAAAAGATATTATATATTTCCTTCAATTAATAGATGCCTACAATTATTGATTTCATTGCCGGTAAGTGTTGCGACATCCGAAAGAAGTTTCCCCATCTAAAGAGGATAAAAACTTGGCTGCGTTCCACTATGTTACAAGAGCGATTAGTGGGTTTAGCTCTTTTGTCTATGCATAGGGATATTAAAATAGACGTGAATACAATCATAGATCGGTTCGCCAGCAAAAAAAATAGGCACCTTGATTTTGTAATATGATAACACCTGAACTTTGTCTAAGGTTGTCTCTCGAATCTATCACCCTTCTGTTGGCCAGTACATAAAAAAGCAGATAGAGTTAAGGGTTTACTTACGTTTAAACCACCACGGTGATCTTTTCCAAAGTATTCAATCAAGATATGTGGTTTTATTTATTGGCCAGCAGATTGATATAAAAGTCTGTTTAAATTATGATCAAATCACTTTCTAAGCTTATGTAATGATTGTTTTATTTTGAAACTGTGAACTGATGTAGTTTCATAGTTTATAGTTTTTGTTTTTTGAGACTGGCTAAGAGAATGTAGTTATGCAATGAATATTTTTTGTTTTTCTCATGATTAAGAATTTTATTTTGATTTGCATTCAGTTTTATACTTTATAGAAATCATAACATATTTGTTATTATTTTTTTCATTAACGGACGTATTTTGACATGTAAGAAAATACAATAGCGCCACGAATTACCGAAATAATAGAAATGAAGTTAATTATAATGAAAATGATCACTTCCAACAAGATGGTGTACCGCCGCACTATGCGGCTCCAGTACGGCAGTTTTTGAAAGCTCATTTCCCGAATCCGTGGATCGGCAGACGAGGTCCCATCGAGTGGCCGCCGAGATCTCTGGACTGAGTCCTTTAGATTACTTTCTTTGGGGGAATTTGAAAAGTAATGTTTTTAATGCGAAGCGGATTACGGCTAAATGTAGACAAATAACAAAATCTTATTTTAGCATGGGGGCAAATGGACACCACTTTTCAGCACTTATTACCACATTGACCTACCTCTTTATAGCAAATTAATTTTTACTTTAACTTTATGTGCGTGTAAACTGTAACTTGTTTTTTGTTTTTTAATACTCGGTGACTTGTTTTTAATTTTAAAGTAAAGTCTTGTTACTGTAGGAACTATATTCTTTAACTTTATTATAAAGTCAAATAGCTTTACAACGATTGATGTTGACGTTAGAGCTAACGGGTCATAACCGCTCGCTTAGTGCCCTAGATACATAAATGATTATAAATACGTCCTTTTCAATGTAAGCAAGGTATCGCGAATTTGCGTAACATGACAAAAATGTGTTCAAGCCTCAATCCCAAGCCACATATCCAACAGGTACTGAAGCGGGTGCAATGAAAATGCAACGAGCTTACCTTTGTGAAGAAGAAGAACTATCACTGGAGGAACCCCATTCAATATTTTTTGATTTGATTTCTCTTCGGTCGGCTTCTATGAGTTCGCCGATTTTGTATTTGGTCATCAAGTCCCTAGCGTCACTCGAGTGGCCCACATCTTCAAAAGCCTCGCTTGCATCTTTGCCTGCTTGCTCGAGAAGGACTTCCTCTCCGCCAGGATGCTGTGAAAAATACACTAAACTGAATCCAAATTCAAGATGAGATGTAAATAATAACAGTTAGGGCGTGATCTCTCGGTAACATGTGGGGAAAACGCCTCTTATTGGTCAATTCGGTATTAAATTTCAAGCGGTCGCCTATCGGAATAATGCGCGGGGCAGGGGCACGGCAGGCAGAGTTGCATTCAGGCCACCGACCGTCGCGTGTATCACTGCGTGCTCGTGTTTTCGTATTCACCTTGCTTGGTTGTTGTTGTTGTTAAGTGTATTTGAGTAATTTGTTAAGTTTCTGTTTGTTATTATTATTCCTCGTTATTATTTGTTTTGAACCAATCCTGAACATGTCCAGTACAGATACTGCTGACGAGGCTGTAGGCTACTCCCTTAGCCCTCCCAGAAAGCGATAAAAAAAAGACATCTTAGCGTAGACATGAAAGACGTCATATTGAATACATTCAAGATAGAGCGGAAGGAAGACGAAACATCAACTAACCCGAAAATAGCTCTTTAAGTGGCAGATAAAATTGGGGTATGCCAAATTACAGTGTACAATGTTTTGAACGAACATAAGAAAAAGCATGCCTTTTCCAAGCCAATGACGGGTAAAAATCGCAAAAGTATCATAAGATCGTTGGATGACGCTGACAAGCATGCGATTCGGAGGAAAGTGCACGAGTTCTTCTTCAGAAACGAAATACCGACAGTTGATAAAGTACTACGGGATGCTATGTTACCAAATTTCAAACGTTCGACTATTCATAAACTTTTGAAGCATCTTAATTTCGAATGGAAGAAACGAGGTCGTAACAGCTTACTTATGGATAGAGAAGAAATTGTTCTGTGGAGGAGAGAGTACCTGACCAAAATTAAATCATTCAGGTATCAGCACAGGAAGATCTATTACCTGGACGAAACCTGGATTAACGCTGGGCACACTACTCCGAAGGTATGGGTACTGACAAAACTGTGACTTCATCCACAAAGGCATTTCTAGATGGACTGTCGACCGGATTGAAAAATCCAGCAGGTAAATAGATCGAAGTAGTTCAAGGTATCAATTTTGCGCACAAGACGTGCATGTGTACTTAGCGGATTTTATCTTTCTAGGCAAAGGAAAAAGGCTCATTATTTGCCACATTGGGGGTGTAGATGGCTTCGTGGATGACGGCTTATGGTCTTTTGAGTCAAAAAATAACCACTGACTACTATGAAGAGATGAATGGGGAAGCATTCGAGAAGTGGTTTTCAGGCATTTTACCACGTCTCGAAGACAATTTTGTGGTTGTTTTGGATAATGCTCCCTATCATTCTCGCAAAATAGAAAAAATCCCAACTTCAGCTTCTAGGAAATTAGATATTCAGAGCTGGCTCTGGAGAAAGTGGAGGTCGCAATGTGGGAGCTGGACAACATAATTGAGAGAGATTTTGAATCCATCATCATAAACATTAATGACGATAGCTCTTCAAGTGAGTCTGAGTAAGTTTCGCGTTTTTGTTTCGTCACAGAATACATATTATGGGAATCCTAGTTATAGTGAAATATTAACTTACAGATAAACTACAGACAATGCAAGTCCGAAGTGAACCTTCAAAATCTATTTTCAATTGATTGAACAACCTTATATTAATTCCATGTACAAAAGTGTCATCTCTACCCCTCGTTGACTACGGATGCATTGTGCATAGTGAGCAGCTGGTTACCTCTGTATGTATTTCTCCATGTTGTCTAGTTTGAAAAATCTGTAGAAAAACTTAGCACCCCTTCAAGAATAAAAATTTGATTTTGCGACACCCTTAACTATAACTACTTCACTATATTAGATAATTTCGTTAAATACTGTCATCTTTGTTTTACAACACGTTGGTGGTAGTCCGTCATTCGGAGGTAGCCCTGAATGCGGCCCTGTACGCCGTCCTTGCTTTTGGCAATCACGCATCCATTCTATCTTGGGTGTAAATACACTATAGATGCAGTTCTCGGATCGATTCGACAGTGTAAACGAAATTAACGGAAGGATTTCACATTATACATAATAATTATACACAGGGTGTTTTCAAAGTTGAATCGTTTATTTCAACAGCTTGTAGAACTCGTCAAAAGAAGTTGATATACCAAGAATCACCTATATAAAAGTTGCATAAGAGTTAGTTTACATTATAAAAAATTATTTAACGAAAAATCACTAACAAGTTAGATGGATACCGTTTTAACAAAAACTGTTCAAAATTGTCCAGATTTGTTCGATTAACGCAAAATCTTGCTAGACGCATCCAACTCTTTTTACAAGCTTCGAAAATAAAATCCTGGTGTCCAAGAATTAAATCACGAGCATTTTCAGTGCGCTGTTGAAGTTCTTCCAGAGTATTTACATATACATTTTGAAGGTGTTTTTGCATCCCGTTTTTAATTCTTTTATAGACATAAGTTTGATGAAAACGTTACCAAGATTTTTTTTATTTCGAGATGATATGCCGTTGTATTCACTCTAAAGAATCTATACTAAGTGACATATAAATCCGAATACCCAGTTTAAATGGTTTTATTTTAATAAAATTTTATAAGTACTTAATGAAGCATAATAAGTAAATGATAAAAATTTCAAAATGATTGCACTGCTTTAAAGCCCTTTGACCTTTAATAATGTGTGGATGCACCCTGATGTGCTACGCATTCTCCAACGCGCCTAGGCATGCTTCTGATCAGGAGGTCAATGTCCTCCTGTGGTATCTCATTCCAGGCAACCACCAACTCCTCTCGAAGTGCTTCTAGAGTCTGAGGAGGACGTTGCAAATTGAGCAATCTCCTACCCATCATATCCCACACGTGCTCAATTGGGGATAAGTTGGGAGATCTTGGTGGCCATGGTAACAATGTGACATCATTTTGTTGTTGTTACCTCTGATGAAGATTAAAGGTGACCTGGAACCATAAGCTATAGCACCCCAAACCATAACTCCAACAGTGTGATGAACATGTCTTTCAACAAAACACTGTGGAGTCCTCCTTTCACCACGTCGCCTTCTAACCCCGGCACGACCATCGTGCATGCCTAAACAAAATCGAGACTCGTCACTAAAGACAATACTGTTCCATTCCTGATCCCAGAGTGACCGTTGTCTGCACCACTCAAGGCGATTACGTCGGTGTTCTCGAGTTAAAGGGAGGACCCAGTGTGGCCGGTATGAAAACAAGCCAAAACTTCTCATTCGTCGGTAAACACTTCGCATGCCAATAGGTCTTCCGTGTTCAACTCATGAATGTTTAAAAAAGTAATCCTTTTTTGAAACATTCATATCCATATACAGGGTGTTTCTTACATGAACCGACAAAAAAATATGGATAACTGGGGACGCTACTTGATGATTTTTGGTGGAAACCGTAATGCTCTAAGGGCTACGGTTTCCGAGATATAATTTTTGTTTTCTTTTTTTGCTGAATTACCTACAATGGCGCAGCACTATCGTGATAACTTTTTTGTTTGTCAAGACAATAACACAAGATTCGAGTCGATTCTGTATAGCATTCAGCAATCAGATGAGATCAATGTACAAAGCTTCTCCATAAAATGACTTATAACTTTAAATTTAAAATTCGATTACAAAAAACTACAGTTCTGGTGATACTTAGTTTTATTCCAAAAAGTTCGGTGTTTCTTTGCCTTTCCAACGATATGCTACACATCACAGAAATAATTTGTTTAGTGGTCAAAATTACAGGAAACAGTGTGTCGAGCTAATGATTTTTTGTGCGATTTATACATTTTTATGTAATTTGAATCAGTCTTTTCAAAATGACTGCCTCCACTTGTTGAGAATAATGAAGTTAGCAAGGGCCAAGCAGTACACAGATTAGGAATACCTCTTATCCATGTAGATTTGAAGTTAATGACATCCCATACCTGGTTTACCGTAATACGTCATAGGGCATAATAACAACTGGAATTAATGTCTAATCCCATAACCCGACAGGTATGTATTCCGGGTATCGCAGCTCATTAATTTCAGCTAAACTTGCCCGTGTTGGATTCCTGAGCTTACCTGATAATTAAATTTCAATTACGATCCTCATCATCTCATAGATAAAAGAGTGCATTAGGAAAGTAGGGCTAGTCGAGCTTTGACTATCTCTCATACCACAAGTGTATTTCCGTTTGATTTTTTGTTTCTGTTTTTGGTATTGTTAGTGTTTCCTCCGTCATTATCAAGTTTCATTACACTGACAACAAATTTTAGTTTTTTAATTGTATCTTGTGGGAAAACTGCACTTCTTTGTTAATTTTGGGGCGCTGAATCCAAAAATGACAATGAAATAAAAAAATTAGTTGGGTTTAGAAAAAAACTTATTTTTAAGGATATATTAAAAAAAGTAACAAGATTCATATACTTATAAGAATCACTATATGCGCTGTCTTTTTGCTGTTCTTTTATGGATCGTTTCTGGAACATCTCTACCAAGAGTCCAACAGTAGTCTGCAAGCATGGAAGGATTCCACTTTCCCTGGTACCTTTTTTCCATTGTTGAAATATCCTGATGAAAACTTTCGCCGTGCTCATCACTTACGGCTCCGCAATTGTCCGGAAGAAAGTCCAGGTGTGAGTGTAGGAAATGTATCTTAAGAGACATATTACAGCCCATCTTTTGATACGATGACAGCATATTTTTGACAAGGGTTTTATAGTTGTCAGCTTTTCTATTTCCCCAGGAATTGGTGACCACCAGACGGAAATCATTCCAAGCAATTTTATGCAATACCTGTTAAAGTGTTTTCAAACTGTGTATCTTTCAAAATATTTCGAATCTGTGGCCCAACAAAAATACCTTCTTCAACCTTTGCCTCACTTAGTCTTGGAAATTTCTGACGCAGGTATTGAAAAGCTGACCCATCTCTATCTAATGCCTTGACAAAGTTTTTCATTAGGCCCAACTTGATATGCAGTGGTGGTAATAAATTTTTTTTCGAATCTACTAATGGCATATGCTGTACATTTTTTTGACCTGGCTCTAGGAATTGACGAACAGGCCAGTTTTGTCTGGTGTAATGAAGTGCCTTTGCCCGACTGTCCCATTCACACAAAAAACAGCAAAACTTTGTGTAGCCTAGCTGCAGCCCAAGTAAAAGTGCAACAACTTTCAAATCGCCACAAATATGCCATTGGTGCTCATCGTATTTTATGCATGTCAATAGGTACTTCATACTGTCATATGATTCTTTCATGTGAACTGCATACCCTACAGGAAGAGATGGTAAAATATTTCCAATATGCAATAACACTGACTTTAAACTCAATGTTGAACTGTCTATAAACAATCTCCATTCTTCTGGGTTATAGTTTATATTTAAAGCCGCCAGTAAGCCGTTAATGTTACTGCAGAAAACCAAGTTATTCTCCATATTGAAAAATGGTTCTAAGTCTTTGTGGCGTTTACGAAAAACACATACCGAAACATCGTCTTCTAACAAGTTCCACTGCTGCAGTCTTGATCCAAGTAACTCTGCCTTACATTTTGGAAGTTCTAAATCTCTTACAAGATCATTTAATTCTGACTGTGTTATTTTTAGCGGTTGGTGGCATGACGTGCTCGGTATAAAATCAGGATCTCTTGACGTTGATGGCATATCTTCTTCCTGACGAATCACTGGATCGCCATGATCTGATTCGTTTTCTGATTCGCAAGTGTAGGATTCTGGGCGTTTTGGAATAGGATTTTCGTCACTGTGAGGCACAGGTCTCAACGCAGATGGTATGTTTGGGTAGTTAATAACCGATTTTTTTTTCTTGGACATACCTGTGGCTTGTCCAACACAAGGTACCATGCAAAAGTAACAATCATTAATATGATTTGTAGGCTCTCTCCAAACCATTGGGACAGCAAAGCGCATAGACCGTTTTTTGCCATTTAACCAGCTCCTCAGACTTGAAGCGCATGTATTACAGCAGATGTGGGGTGCCCACTGTTTGTCTTGATCACCTAGTTTACAACCGAAATAAAGCTGATATGCCTTTGTTATTAGTGGAGTAATAGACCATCTCTGAGACGCAAAAGTCACATCACCACACACGTAACAAAACTGATCTGGATTGTTTACACACTTTCGAGACATCTTGCATGAACGCTGTCAGCCAACTGAGGAAAAAATGGCTAATATAAAACAATATAATGTACACGTATGTATAACGTAACACAATCATGCCGATTACATCATCTTTCCTTGCCGAATATAAAAATGTAGCACGTGCATTCTTGTGAATTACAGTATATTAACACTCACAGCAGGAACACATATAATTGCCGTATCTCTAAAACTTGAACTAATATTGAAAAAATAAGTTTCATTCCGGTTTTAGCACATTAAAAATAGTAATATTTTGTTGATTTTATTTAGGATATTTTGTGGCAGTTGATCAGTGTTATTGTCATAATGCCGAGGTTCAGTAACGAGGAATATGCTGATATGTTGCCGGCTTATGGCAGTGCTAACTGCAATTCACATGAAGTGCAAATACTTTACCAGCAGCGATACCCTGATCGGCAGTTACCTCACCATGGGACCTTCGCAACAACATATCGGCGACTGAGAGAGACTGGAAGCGTGTATTTTCAAGAGCCTATAGTGAGTGGTCGACAACTCAGTATTACTACTGATGAACAAATCCTAAGAGCATAGGATGCGGATCCTACCACAAGTATTCGGGTTGTGGCTGACAAACTTGCTGTCTGGTCTGTGTTACAGGCAAACAGGAACTATCCATTTCATGATTGTCCTGTACAAGGTAATGTAATTTTTAAGTTTTGTCAGGTTTATGCAACATTTTAATTACCATTGTCATAATCACAGTCACAAGCATAAGAGTTGAAATTCTTATTTCTTATGAACACGTGTATACAGGTTGTCGAAGTCATAGTCATAAAATACTCTATTGACATAAAGTTGTGCTAACCGTATGCGTATTTAAGTTACAGGTCTGGACGAAGGTGACAGTACGAGAAAACAGACAGATTCATTCTTCACACGGACGTGGACGACGGTAGCTTTTTGAAGAGGATCTTGTGGACAGATGAGTCCAGCTTCAACCATGACGGAATCGTGAATTTGCACAATGTACACTATTGGGCAGACCGGGACCAGAACCCACACAAGAAAAGACAGTGCTCATTCCAAAGACGATTCAGCGTCAACGTATGAGCCGGCGTTATTGGACGGACTCTGACCCTTATTTTTTGCCAGACCGGCTAAATGGTGTAAATTACGTGGAATTCCTGCAGACTGCGTTGCCTGATCTGTTGCTACCAATTTTACCCGACGCAACAATTATTTTCCAGCATGATAGCTGCCCCGCACATTACGTCCAGCCCGTTCGACAGTTTTTGGACAATGCGTTTCCGCACGCCTGGATTGGTAGGGGTGGTCCTATATCTTGGCCACCACGGTCTCCAGACCTGACACCTTTGGACTTTTACGTCTGGTGCCGAGCGAAGGAATTGGTGTATGTGACAGAGGTGCCCAACAGAGAGGTGCTAATCCAAAGGATTGAAGCTGGCTTTGGTCAGATGAAAGAAGAGATCCTGCTACACACAGACACCGTCGAAATACGAACAAGATATCGAGCATGTCTCAGAAATGAAGGCATTTTGAAAATAACTTATGTTAACATCAAATTAAAACGTGAAACATTGAAAAAATAAATTCTTTATTCCTGAACCGAATCAGTGGTTTTCTCGTCTATCGACCGCAAAACATCTTATTTCTATGATGTCTAGTATCTCGTTGTGAAGGCAATAAACCACAGAACTTTTGTAAATAGAACTAATTTGAAAAAAGGTACAGGTTTTTGGTACTCGAATTTTGAACTTAAAATTGCTTATTCACTCTGCGCTATTTTACGACTTTGAAAGGTCATAAGTCGTTTTATGGAGAAGCTTTGTACAAACAATTGATCTCATCTGATTCAGTATGCTATATAAAATCGACTCGAATTTATCTTGTGTTATTATCTCAACAAACAAAAAAGTTATCACGATAGTTCTGCGCCATTGTAGGTAATTCAGCAAAAAAAAAACGAAAAAAAGACATATCTCGGAAACCATAGCCCATAGAGCATGACGGTTTCCACCAAAAATCGTCAAATAGCGTCCCCCATTACCAATATTTTTTGTCGGTTCATGTAAGAAACACCCTGTATACAGGGTGATCCTTAATGATATGCGAATATTTAAGGGTGTGGATCTACATGAAAATTTAATGTTAGTTTGCTTTACAAACTATGGTCCAACAATGTTTCCTTACAAAAACTCGGGGTGTTGAAGTTTTAGGAAAAAAAAATGGAAATTAATATTTTCAGAACCGCTTCAGATATTTCACTGATATTTAGTACGTAGTGAAAGTTAATAAAGTAGCATATTTGTCCATGCAATGCCAAATAAAAATTATTTTTGAATACCCGTTCAATTTAAAACAAATGATCTCGCTTGAATTGTTTTCCTTCGATGCGCCATTTTTGAGTAAAAAAGTAAAAACCGTTCTATTGTCCGGGAAAATTAATGTAATACACACATCATCAAAAGTGTTGGACCCCCCTGGCGTACTGGCAAACTATAGCCTTCTAATTTCAATCTTTGATATATTTTAAATTGGAGATATTTTTACTATATTTATTTAACAAAACGTTAAGTTAATTTCATTAATATGAAAAGAAAAAGAAAGTTGAACAAGTAAGGTACCAAAAATGTTATTTTTAAAAATCAAAATTAAAGAAAAATAATTATTCTAAAGAAAAATAAAACATAATTAATAACCAGTTCGGTGTCCTCTAGATCTTAGCACCGCGTTAACACGCCTTGGCATTCCTATTATTCGGTGGTTAATGTTTTCTTGGGGTAAATTATTCCACTCTTCATTTACTGCTGCAGCCAGCTCATTTAAGGTTGAAGGTGGATCTATTCTGTTCCGTACGGCTCGGGCTATAGTGTCCCAAATGTTTTCAATGGGGTTCATGTCTGGGCTGCTCGCAGGCTACGGCAATCTCACTATTTGGCCCCTTTCTAGAGCCCGCTGGACTCTTGTCGCTCTATGTGGCCTTGCATTATCATTCATACAAATGAAGTTGTTACCGAATTCATGTCGCAAAGGTTGAATAATGGGTTGTATGACATTTTCTTCATACATTTCTGCAGTCATTGTCCCCTGGATCTGAATTAAAGGACTCTGGTGGTTAAACATTATGCCTCCCCAAAACATTATTGATCCGCCCTGATCTGGACACAAAGACTCCTGTTGATATAATCTACTTAGATTTTTCTAGGGCTTTCGATCGCGTACCACATAGAAGGCTTCTGTTTAAGTTGGAATGTATGGGGATAAGAGGCGAGTTGTTACTGTGGATTAAGGCTTTTCTCACCGGGAGGACTTTCTCTGTGCGCGTCAGTGATAGCCAGTCTCACCTTCATCATGTAGCAAGTGGAGTCCTCAAGGCTCTGTCTTGGGGCCAGTGCTGTTCCTTCTGTATACAAGTGACCTGCCCGCATTGATTTCCTCCACAAGTTCAGCTTATGCCGACGACACCAAGATTTACAATACTGTCGTGAATTCTGCTATGCTTCAACGAGATCTTGATATTGTTTGTCAATGGTCAGTCAGTTGGCTTTTACCCTTAAATCTAACTAAGTGTTGTGTCCTTCACCTCGGGAAGACAAATCCGCGATTTACATACAAGATGTCTGACCACAACATCGAAGCAGTTTCCAGCCACACTGATCTGGGTGTTGTAGTCAACGATCGTCTTTCCTGGTCAGAGCATATTCACCACGTTACATCAAAAGCCAAGAAACTTCTATACATGCTGGAGAGGTCTTTCAAAGGATCCGATGTCAACACTTGCGGCTACATTTACAAGGCATTCGTGAGGCCAATTCTTGAATTCGCTGGCCCGGTATGGGACACTGTGCTTCTGCGCGATAGAAATCTCGTCGAATCAGTACAGCGTCGGGCTACTCGTATCCCTTTTGGAGCACGAAGACCAAGCTATGAAGATCGCCTTGAATTATTCAACCTGACCTCATTCTCTGAGCGAAGACTTCGTGGCGATCTTATAGTTACGTTCAGGATACTTCATGGTTTGATGGGCACCAACCTCATGCATCTATACCGTCTGTCGCGCAGCAATCTACGCGGACACAGCTTCAAACTGCATAAGGAGCTATTTAAAACAACAGTCCGACAGTGGTTTCTTCCCAACCGCATATTCAACACCTGGAATAGTTTACCTGAAAGGGTGGTTGGTGCTACTTCAGTTAATAGCTTCAAAGTGCAGTATGATAGCTGGAGAAGTGTACAAACTTTATAGCTATGAACTGTCTTTTTTTATTTTTTTCTATTTGATGTATTTGTGTTACGTGTCCGTACACTATATTTACTGCATGAGCTTATAGTACTGTGTACTCTGCTCATCTCAATTATCATAATAATAATAATAATAACTTCTCGGGCCAAATTTTGTTCGCTGTTGATGTCCTGGTTCTCTCCAAACGCTTATTCTACGGTCATCACTTACCAGTCCAAACCTAACCTCATCTGTAAATACCACATTTCGCCACTGTGGTAAAAGCCACTCCTGATGTTCTCTAGCCCACTGGAGATGTGCAGCAATTTGTTTACGAGTAAGACATGGAACCCTTAAAGGTCTTCTAGGGCGCAAATTTGCCATTCGCAATCTTCTTCTGATGGTAGAAGTGGAAATAACTCTTCGAAAGGTATGTTGAATATGCGATCTGATAGCTGTACTTGTTGAAAATCTATTCCTTCGGGCAAATAGGGCAATGTAACGATTCTCCATATCATCTGTTACTCGAGGACGCCCACTGCGTGGCCGATTTTCAACTGAGCTAGTTTCTTGGAATCTTTGAGTTGTTAGAATAACCGAACTTCTTGGGATACCCAAACCCAGTGCTATTCGGTGATTTGAAAATCCAGCTTGGAAGAGGGCTACTATTTGTATTCTATCAAAACCCGAAATTTCAGCTCTCGGCATTTTAAAAGTTACAGTATAAAATTTTATTTTAATACTTTTTGCTCAAACACTACCGTTAAACTGACATTTCTATAAAAATCCAAACACATTTTTATCTCAACGGTTTTTTGCGTTTTTTACTTGCTAAATATATAAAGATTTTTTGTTCACAAACATAATGTAGATAACGTACCTCTAGACGGATTTATCCAACACTTTTGATGATGTGCGTAATTGAAGAATGCAATTTAGCAATAAATATCTAGTTGCTCTGGAATATGTCACTGGCTTTGACATCTGACAAGTCCCTGTTATTCAAATCTGTTTAGTTTTTACAATCTTGTTAATAATGGTGAATTATTCACATGCAGAAATGGCGGAAATACATATATGGCCTTGCCGACTGTAATGGTGAGCAAGCCAGACGGATTTAACACCAGAGATACCCCGATCGTGCTTTGCCAGATAGTCGACCCTTTTCTAATATTCAGCGACGTCTTGTTGAAACTGGTTCTGCCCGAAAAGGAACACCTGAAGGTATACCTCTAAGTGTGAGAACACCTGAAATTGAGGAAGCAGTGCTGCACGAAGTCGAAGAACAATTTTTGTGGTTTTTTTGTTATATCCTTACCATATTTTAAGAGTACAGGCATTACTTCCCATTGATTTTCCAAGACGTGTAACCTTTGGTCAGTGGTATCTTCAAAAAATTACACAAAATCCGCAATTTGAATCAATGATTGTTCACGGACGAAGCTAATTTTTCTCGAAATGCCATTAAGAATTTCCACAATAATCATTTGTGGGCAGAAGAAAATTCCTATGCTGTAACCGAAACCCATTTCCAACACCAATTTTCGGTTAACGTAGAGGAATTAAGAGAAAGAATACTTGCAGCTTGTGATAGAATAAAAAACACTTCAGGGATATTTAAACGAGTGTGCAATTCCATGAGGAGGGCGGAAGCATGCATACTAAGTAGTAGTGCATTTTCAACAATTTTTGTAATCATTTCGTTGGTTTTAATATTATGTTTATGTTGTCAATTGTTGTTGTTCATTACCCCGAATGTGTTTAATGTTTTCAACTAGATTAAAAATCATTTTGCAAGTTAGACAATATGACGGTTTTTTTTTACTCAAAAATGGCGCATTGAAGGAAAACAAATCAAGAGAGATCATTCGTTTTAAATTGAACGGGGAATTCAAAAATAATTTTTATTTGGCAAAAAACCATTGGCGTACCATTTTTTTCTTAAAAAATATCGAAGTCAATACCCGTACGCACGCCACTGTTAAAGCTAAAAATTATTTTTGCATTGAAAAATATGCAACTTTATTCACTTTCACTACGTACTAAATATCAGTGAAATATCTGAAGCGGTTCTGAAAAAATTATATTAATTTCCATTTTTTTCCTAAAACTTCAAGTTTTTGTAAGGAAACATTTTTGGACCATAGTTTATAAATGTTAAAGTTAACATTAATTTTTCATGTAGATTAAATTATTAAGGAACACCCTGTATATATATGCATTGTCAAATCGCTGTGGAAGACTATATTAACTAAATGCAAATAGAAAGAAAAATATCAAGTATTAGTAATGTAGATATGATTTCTGCAACTTCCAATCAAGAAATTTTTGAAATTGTCAAACAGAAAAGGTTCAGATTATCCTCGAATTGAAAGATTAGTTAGGTTAATATAGCGGAATCCACAGCAACATCACTTTTTTAGATTCAACATTGCAGTTCCGCCCCGTAGCAGACATTTCAGAAACTTGAAAATATTTTCCAGGTTTTTCGCTTGGCCGTTTTAGTAATAACTGTTTCTTCCGCAAGCATCTACGATGTACAGGTTCCCAGATACAGTACCCCGCTTCTTACTTGGCCACCTTGTACATTTCATCATTGGTCTAAAAAGTTTTACGTTTCAGTTTCGGTTAAAAATCCAGTTTTGGTCGGTTACTACTAGCTACGCGCTGAACTAACCTGGTCACCTGTAAATGATCGTTCGGGACTATAATTAATTCAAACTGTAAGCTCCATTGCAAATCTATTTAAATGACACAATATAAACTTATCTTATCTAGAGTCGTTTTTGAGAGCAATTCAATAATCTATCATTTTTTTTGACCTACTAAACAGAATATTATTAACATACACAATGTAACTTCTGACCTTCCTATTGACCTAAGCCAAAACAATGAAACCTAAAACGAATTTTATATTACGAAGATATATTCAAATTGGTAACGATTATATCATGCCTGTTACTTTAATGAATAAAGTCATACGTAATATTGAACTTGGCATGTTAAATAGCCAGTCAAATGAGATTTGCTGAACGTTCCTATAAAGAATCCTCAAAAGTTATTTCAAGATTAAAATCAAAGTAGTAAACATCTTTCAAAAATGGTTCTGAAGGAATGTTTCAACACAATTGGAGAGAAGTTATTGCCAGTGAATCACTGTTTAGTGTACGACGAATTTCCTTCGAAATCAATGTCCTCCTGTTTCAAAAGCTCAAGTCATATACATTCAAAATTTTTGAGTTATATACATGCGGCCAATTATTGTACTGCCAGAACCGAGAAGCTCTTAGAAGCAATCATATATGAACAAATCATTGAATATATCGAAGAAAAAAACATATTGACCAAAATTTCAAGCAAGATTCAGAAAAAAAATATTCTATTGAAACAGCAATTCAAATGGTAGTGAAGTATGGATGAAAAAAGGTTTACAGTAATATTGTTCTTGGATTTCAAGAGGGCATTTGAGACTATTGGCAGGCAATACTCTATCAAGCATTGAAAACATTTCGGTAGGTGTGCCACAGTGTAGCGATTTAGGTCCATTACTATTTATTTTATATATTAACAATATTCCTGATGTTTTATAACACTGCAAAATTCAAATATTTGCTGATGATACATTAATATACAGTAGCACTCAAAAGTATTTTGACAAAGTGTAACTAATTAAATACGACAAAAATAAAAACAATATTGAAATTTATTAAGACGTATGTTATTCCTGTTGACCTGAGTCTAAACAATGAAACCCAAAACGAATTTTACGTCACGAAGATATATTAAAATCGGTTACGATTATATCATATAACTGTTATTTTTTAATAAAGTCATATGTAATATTGAACTTGGCATTATAAATAGCCAGTCAAATGAGGTTAATAAATTTTCCTTAATTTTCGATTCACCAGATTAAAAATTGTCAGGTTAGATGGCGAGTGGAATAGCACAATATTACATATTCCCTCTTTACCTTATTGGTACAAGCGGCAAGTACCCAACGCCTCAAAATCAAACAAAATTTTCAAAAATGTCTCCCCCCTTTGGTGTTCAATTCTCACCAGATGCAATGTAGAGTCCCCAGGTTTCACTCTGCCCTGGGGCCCCACATGCCTCGAGACGTCCCTGTATACTGCCACCAAGAATACATTATTTGTTAATAATTAGTAGTCTCACTGTTCAACATATGATTACTAACATTATAATGATCACATTTTCTGAACCTGGTAATATCGCAAGATCATGTATTATTTAAAAATAGCATGCGTACAGCAAACAGCAACCAAATAAATGGCGCAATTAAATTATTATGAAGTGATTTTTTGAAATAAAGTCACGTAGGTAACCTGAATATCTGCTGTAGGTATGTAGAATAATGAGACATTTAATATGATGAGATAAAAGGAAGATGCTGATGATATAAGCTTGCACTTTGCAGTACATTATACATATGTTATCAATTTTCTGGTATGTCTTGACCATGAAATGCTGGCTTGTTATTTTGTTCATCTTTTATCAAAATTACATAACTCGCAGTTATAGACTTTGACAAAACAGTTAGCTGCTTATTTATAAAGAAAATTTTACTTAATTGATTATATCTGAAGATATATGCAAAACTAAAGTGACCGCATAAATATTCCACAGTCCATTTACAGGACAAACTATTTAACTGATAAAATATACAAGCATGAACATAGCGCAAATTGGAAAATCTGATGATGACTAAAAAAGATGGTGTGTATTTTCGATTTAAAACCTCCATTTCTAGAATAAGAATTTGATGAGAATTCAGAAACTTCCATAAAAATCAATACATGACAAGGTTAAGATCCAGCATATCAAATTCCAAGAAAGTGTAATAATTTTGGCTAATCAAGTAACTTAGTTCTGGATGTTTGCAGAAAATGTTTTTATTACGGACTGTATGATGTTTTGATTGGGCTCAGCTCAGTTAAGTAGCAGTGAAACACTTGTATAGACTTTAGGTAAACTTGTAATAATAGACTATGTACACTAGATAGGGAAAACAAAATTTGTCTGACGGTGACGCACAAGGTCGTACAATCGGCCGCGTTGCCAATATGTTCCACCAGAAAATGTTTTCACAGGTTTCCGGTTAGGTTACTGTCAAACCCAATAAAGAGGTCTGTTCGAACATTTAATTTAAAAGTTTGTTTTCATTTTGATTAGAATTATTTATTTCAATTTACGAGTTATTGTTACATTTTGCGACAACGAGCGGTCAGAAAATCTAACAAATACTATTACGCAACACATATTATCACTACCTGCGTGTACGCAGGTGAAAAACATTTCGAAATAAGCGCTAGATGGTAACTGACCAAAATCGCTCATCTATGATCATGGAGGTGGAAACCTTGCCTTGGAATGTTCGAGATGCGATGTTGTCAAATGAACCAATGATACAATGTTGCAGAATCTGTGGCGATCCTGATCTTTCATTTCGACCTAAAATGAAGCGCCGGTAGAATCGATCCTGAACAGATTCGACACAATTCACAATTCAAAACTGTGGACGCTTCAAATAAAACCATTATTTGGGCGTAAAGAATAAACTATCGCATATTTTTAACATGCATCTTAATTTAAGGAACTGGTGTAACATATTGGTAACGCGTCAGCGTTGCTAGGCAACACGGTGATGAGCTTCTCCATCCACCCAGCTTCTATCTCTCTCTACCATATGTGTCTATACACACTTATCTTTGGTACACATTAAAGTCAAGCCGTCAGACAAATTTGGTTTTGAGTGTATACAAGTAATGTACTTGTGGAAAAAACCTAAACTGAATGGATCTAAAGTTACAAAGTACTCTGAAGATAAACATACTAGGTAAAAGATTGGTGGGTAAAGCTGATGGTAAAACCCCAAAGTCAGTAAACAACTGAAAGTAATGAAATTAATAGGAAAACTAAGATAACATTTATAACCTTCATGGGTTTTCCTAGGGTTCAACCTGCATAGATGGATAGATTTTAAAAAAATGAAGTGATAAAATGCGAATAAACCAAATTAGTGAAAATGTAGATGCGCCCTTTGGGGTCTTACATTTCACAAAAGACATGTATTATATAAAAGAAAAGCATATTTGGCCATACAGTTCTGGGGGGAGGATTGAATGTGACATTTGAAACACCGCCATTTTTCCAACTGCTTATGGATTTGCTACTTAGATAATAATTTGTACAGTCATCCTGTCACTGCATATATCTTATCTCATTCCACAGATTAGATGCATTTTTTTAAATATAGGCTAATATGCCAACAGTAGCTATTTCATTCCTTTCATTCAGTAGAAGAAGCAGCTGATTGATTTTGTTCAGGCTGGTTCAGCAACAATGCAGTGTTTATAAATGTACAGGGTGACCCAAACGTGCATGGATAGAGCATTTTGCTGAGACACACCCTTTCAAAAATTGTTCAGGATGCTCCTGCACTGTCCCCTTATTCACACATATCAAAAATGATCAGGACTATACAGTGTGTCAAATGTTGGTGTATGGGTTATTATTATGTTGTTTGCTTCTTCTGGTTGGCTCAACAAATTTAGAATTCACCACAATACGAGTTTTTAAGCGATTTCGGGAGAAGAAGCTTCAGTTACTGCTGAAATTTAATTGTTTTTGAAACAATTTGCTTATTTGATTAAGCGATATTTACCGAGAGACATCTATAAGGCCGACGAGACAAGCCTGTATTTTAGGGCTCTACTCAAAAAAATTGACACTTTCAGTTCGTCTCGTTTAACACAATCAAATATCCACACAGAGGCTCATTGAGTATGTAAGAGCCCCTTCCCACTTCAGTTGGCCCACTTCAAGATTTGTACCAAAATATGCCTTTATAAACTAAACATGATGAAACTATTTACTTCTAAAACAATTTATTTTCTTAAAAACATTTTAGATACACTCTAGTCGTACAAAATACATAGTTGAAATCACTTTCACCTTTATTTTTTATTACGGCTGAAATTCTTTGGGGCATAGTGTTAACCAAGTTTTGGCAAACATTTGGTGTAAAACAATCCAATATTTCTTGAAGCTTTTGTCTCAGTTCAGTGATTGTACGAGCAGGATGTTGTCGTAGAACCTTTTTCATCTCGTGCCACAAAGCTTCAATAGGTGACAGATCTGCACTGCTAGAAACCCATTTCAAAAAAGGTACATTATTTTCTTCCATCCATTTTATAGCCTTTTTTGAGGTATGACACGCTGCACCATCTTGCTGAAACACAAAATCTTGGCCGGATGTCAAACATTCTTCCATCACTGGTAAAAGCGATTCTTCTAAAATTGCCAAATATTTGTTTGTATCCACATTTCCATCAATAAAATGAAGTTTTCCTACTCCTTTTGATGACATACTGCCCCAGACCTTAAGGTCGCACGTCCCTTTTTTTCAACTGTGCGTTTGGAGCAGTATTATGAGCACTTATTGTCTGATTATTTCAGGGTGTGTATAAAAATGACTGATTTATGATAATCTTATGTTTTTTTGTCAAAATGAAAACTTTTTTTTGCCAATTTTTTTACAGTCCCAGCTTCGAAACAAATAATCGTAAAGACATGAAATTAAGTGATTGCATTGTGAATCAATAAAGGAACGTCCTTTATCGCTCATTTTCCACATATAATTTATTTTTCGTACAAAAATTTTATTTTTCTTTTGAAGGAAAACGATTTTTTGAAAGTATGTGGATAAAAGACATAAAGAACTGAAAGAACAAGCCATCAAAGAAAAAATCAACTCATTTGTTCAAACGGTTTTTGAGTTGTAGATGTAATTTGACAAATATTTTGGCAAAACCACGCCTCCCGCTGACCACGCCCTCGGCGGAAGATTATTGGCCCTATTTAAGACAGGTGCGTCGTTCGCCATGCTGACTAGTTACCGTGTTGCCACGCGTGTGATTTATTCTTTGAGTACATAAGTGTTGTAGCTGTGACTATTTTCATTGTTTTAAGTGTATTTGGTGCTAATTGGTGTTTTGTTCTAACGTTATTCTCGCAGTTAGTTTTTGTTAAAATGCCTAAAGCCCGTGCTCCGCTATCAAGGAGACATACAGGAGGAGGAAAGAGGTGTCTACTTCGAAAGAATGCTCTAAAAGCAAGGTAAGTGTTGCTTTATAGAATATACAGTGTGGCAAGCAATAATTTCTCTAAAATCATTTTTTTCCATTTGTTCGAATGACTTGACTCGGGTTTGACAAATTCGATTTGTATGAAAACTATATACTCGAAACAAATTAAATTTGGCAGGTATTTTAAGTAGTAATGTAGCAACCACACATACATGGCACGGCATTTGTATTTCATCTGCTGTTATTCTAGATTTTATTATTGTTTATGCTATTTTTTCAAAAATAGCATCCGGCAGAATTCCTCGCGGTATGCAAGTACGAGAAAGTACAAGATAACCGATTCAAATAAATAAAAAGGTACAAAACAACCGGTAGTTAGTACATTATAGTTGATTTGTATTTTATTATTGTCATTGTTATGTCCACCTTTATTTCAAAGCTCATGCTCCGATCGAATATACATGTCGTCAATAAATTTCTAACATTTTGAAAATTTTAAAAGTTCCAATCATTCTTAAATTTTTGAATATTATTGAGATTTTAAAAATTGTGAAATTTGACAATTGTGAAAGTTGTGAATATTTTATTAATTGTGGAAATTCCGAGAATTTTGAAGATTATGAATTTATTGAAAAATATAGAAATTCTGTAAATTTGAAAATATTCAGGATTTTATAAATTTTGAAAATTTTCGAAATTTTCCAAATTTTTCAAATTTTCAAAATTGCATAGTGTGAAAATTCAACATTTCTGAAAAATTTGAAAATCTTGTAGATTTCGAATATTTAGAAAATTTTCAAGATTTTGAAGGTTTTAAAATTTTTCAATATTTTGAAAATCATACATTTTATAAATCGAAAAAGTTTTGAAAATTTCTAGAATTTTGATGATTTTGAAGATTGATAAATTTTGAAAATTTCTAAACTTTCGAAAATCATGAAAATTTTTAAAATTGTAAGGTTTTAAATTTGTAAAATTTTGAGAATCTTACAAATATTTTAAATTTTGAAGATTCTAAAAATTTTTAAAATTCTGAAATTTTGAAATTCTTTGAAAATATATATGATATACATATATGTATGTCTTAGTACTCGAGATAAATTTATCAAAACGGTGACAAGAAATCAAAAAGCTGATAAGAAATATTCACCCCCCTCCCTTCCCCATCTGGAGGATATCATTTATGGAAGCCTTTGTTAATGTCAGCTTATTTTATAGATAAAATTATAAACAAAAGATACCCCCTACTTCTGGGCTATTTGAAATAGCTTAGGTTCCTCAGTACAAAGGGCGTTACCTCGCTTCAACCCTTGCTTGGGGGTGGAATTTCCAAAATTGCTTTGTGAGTGCTCATTTAATTTATATGTATGAACCAAATATACATGTATATAAAAACCAATATTTATATCACGAACTAAAATAATAATAGTTTCTTGATGCACATGGTCACATTTACCCCCATTTCAACCCCTTTGTCTCCAAGGTCTAATCTATATCTGTTCCAAAATGCATCGGAATTGGTTCAGCCGTTTTGGCGTGAAAACGGAACATACAAACACACAAACACTCACATTTATAATATTAGTAGGGATGCTCATATCTGTATCTAGCAGGTATATATACTTAAGTGGGATTTTGAAGTTTATTTGTCTATATGTATGCATTTGGATTGTTGGGTCCACTGAAACTGTATATATGTGAACTTATACTACCTATGATGTCTATTTTTTCAAAGTAGCTTATATACATACAGTGCTTTTCAATGGTCCCTCTACTTTTTGTTTGAACGGGTCACGTTAGCTAGCTGAAATTCATGGGTGCAATAATTTTGGAACATTTTTTAAATGGACTGAAATGTCAGGTGCTACCTCATTCTTACTAGTGCTTTATTCTAGAATATAACATTTCCAAGACTGGCGAACTGACAGGCTGTCAAAGTTGACGGGTAGTTGTATGAAAGGGTGACAATTTACCAAAATCCCATATAGCCTGGCGCCGGCAGGAAGACTACGCGCCGTTCTGGCAACGTCGTGTAATCACACGGCGATGGGTAGGCGTCTTCAGAGCCCAGTGGGCCAGGCGTTCGATTTAATCATGAATTTCGTCATTGTACTGCCACCTTGCGGATATAATTTTTTTTGGGGGGTGGGCTGAATGCCTTTAATGGATGCTGGAAATTTCACTTTTCTCTTCAAACAGTCAACATAGAATGCTTCATTTTTTTTTGCGAATAACTCTACTGTGACTGTCACCAACACAAACTTCGATTCAGGCCTCATCACTCCAGTTTATTGCACACCAGTGTTGAGGTATTTAATACACTTTTTTTTATAAGAAAACTTACCTTGCAAGTGCTAAATCCCAGTTTGTGGGACTCTCTATGAGTTGTGGACCTCAAAATTCTCCTTCCAACAGCGTCACTCCACAGAGCACTTAATTGTAAATAATTCGCACGTCTGTTTTTCACGATTATTCTTCTTAATGCTCTTCGGTCTGCATTTGTGATATTACTTTTTTTCACATATCATGGCTTAATATTAACTGAACCAGTTACGTTATATCTTCTAACAATATTTCTCACACTGTACCATGATAAGTATAACAAAGTTGCAATTTCAGAGTTTGATTTCCCAGAATTTAAAAATTGAATTATCAGTAACAGAATTTTCTCACTAATAACGTTTCCTCTACCCATTTTGAAAACCTTAACTACCCAAAACTATTTTAAACATATTCTGACAGCTGTGATTAATAAAAACAATTGGCATGGCTTTTATTTTTCACAGCCACCTATGTGTTATAGACTTATTTTGCATTGAAATGAAAATAGGTTGATATGCTGTAATTGCAACATGTGTTATTTTTATGCTGCAAATTTGATTAGGGAGTGATAAAGTTGGTGCTTTCTACTATATATTATCAAAATATTCATTGTTAATATTTTAAACCTATAACACCCTGCTACATTTTTATTATTTGTGTTTGATAAGAAAAAACTAAGATTTCAATAGTTGGGCCAACTGAAGTGGGAAGGGGCTCGTATGTATGTTTGAGGATGTGGATGAATGGAATTCCTGTAGTTTTACTTTTCTCTGCCAAAAACCGCCCAAACACCTGTCAGATCTAGTAACCTGGGAGCTAGACATTATTAATGAAAAATGGAAAAACAAACAGAAGAGATTATTTAATTAATGGCTGAACTAAGGGATTAAAGTGGTGATAAGCTGTAACAGCTTTAATTTCAACAGCTCAATGTTATCGGGACTTGAGTAATACAAGTGGGTTATTTTCAACAGAAATTAGCAAATGAACAGATAAAATAACAATAAAAATAAGTTCAAACAGCAGTGCTGAAAGACATATAACAATGATTACATTCAAGGCTTAAGCATGACATCATGAATTTGCGTTTTATGAAAAATACATTTCCGCATTTTAGTTGTGGGTGTACTCGACGATTATTGTTTTCATAGTTAAACATAAAGGTACATAGGAATAAGTACTAAGAAATGTGATCAATGAAAAGAGTAAGAAAATGAGATTGCTGTATCATCGTCATGCACGACGGTGCCGAGTGACGATTACTATCATCAAATGTGAAGTTGCTTACCTCGTTCAAGAATGCAGTAACATCAAACACGTTGTTGTGGATGACTACCCAAGTGCTTTTGTTGTCGCTATGCTTCTTTACCTCTTCTAGGGAAAATTGTTTGGAAGTCATTTTTCGAATGTATAATTTAGTTCGTTCAGTACGTGACACGAAACTGGCCGGCGATATGCGCACCGATACTGTACGTACGCTCGCAGTACTTTAATTTTTCTAATTCAATATCCTTGAATGCCTAATCTGTGACCCGTGACGTTAACAGCAACAAAATCACAAAACATATACACTGAAGAAGGTGTAATTCCATGCTATTCAATGGCAACACCGTGACTTTTATGGTTGTCAGCGGCCATTTTTTGAGGGTGCGACACTGTTGCCAGATTGTGCATTAATATCCCGCGACGTTGCCAGCTCTACATATAAATCTAAGATTTCTATACTCATATATACAGGGTGACTTTGAAATTGAGTCATTAATTTTCCGATAATGATTGTAGAAGGAAGATAAACCAAAATATGTGTGTAAAAATAAAAAAAATTAAAAAAAATGTTACCTTGTTTTATAAAGTATCCCCCCGACAAGTATTTCAGTGCGGACCTGTATTTGATCGTGAGGTCTTGGAGCACCGGCATGCCGTCCCCTGTGAGGTCTTAAGTCACCTGATTCACGAGCCCGTTGTACTACATTAACAAAGGCACGAGGGGTTGGTTGCACTCGATTGGGAAACCGATCCGCATAAACATGTGCCATTTTTTATTTCGTTTGAGCCACGCAACAGACACCACTATTCACTCACGCGTTACCGACTGACACTGACTGTATACAACTGAATAAAATAATTGTAAAAACATCGTTCCAAATTCTTTCGCCTTTTTGTTTCCGATGCGATGAACCGATAAGGCGGATTATATCCGTTGTTGCCAAACACGAGCACATAATATTATTATTGAGACAGGGCGGTACTCAAACTTTCAAAGGGCTATAACTTTGTTACTTTAATTTTACCAGAAAAATGGTAAAGGAAAAAAACATTTCTTTTGATCAGATCTACTCACTGTTAAAATAAATGACTCAACTTCGAAGTCACCCTGTATATATATACAGGGTGACTTTGAAGTTGAGTCATTAATTTTCAGATAATGATTGTAGAAGGAAGATGTGTAAAAATAAAAAAAAAATAAAAAAAAATGTTACCTTGTTTAATAAAGTATCATCCCGACAAGTATTTCAGTGCGGACCTGTATTTGATCGTGCGGTCTTGGAGCAGCATGCCCTCACCTGTGAGGTCTTAAGTCACCTGATTCACGAGCCCTTTATACTACATTAACAAAGGCACGAGGGGTTGGTTGCACTCGATTGGGAAACCGATTCGCATAAATCCGTGATGCATCCGGGAGCATTTGACTGCCCCCCCGTAAATAAGAATCATGTCCACAAGTTCAGCATTTTCGTAAACATGTGCCATTTTTGATTTCGTTTGAGCCACGCAACACACTACTATTCACTAACGCGTTATCGACTGACGAAAAACATCGTGATAAACGTTTCAAATTCTTTCGCTTTTTTGTTTCCGATGCGATGAACCGGTCAGGCGGATTATATCCGTTGTCGCCAAACACGAGCATATAATATTATTATTGAGACAGGGCGGTACTCAAACTTCCAAAGGGCTATAACTTTGTTACTTTAATTTTACCAGAAAAATGGTAAAGGAAAAAAACATTTCTTTTGATCAGATCTACTCACTGTTAAAATAAATGACTCAACTTCGAAGTCACCCTGTATATAAAGAGAAAATTATCATGCGGATAAAGGTATATAACAAAAATAGGAAAATAAGAATAAATTTAATTATTTTCCTATTTTTGTTATATATATATATAGGTGAAAAATTAAAGCTTCCGCCTTTTGTTGGGTACTTCGACAAAATTTAAGCAAAGAGGACTCTTTATACTTTTTTAATTCTCTCTAGCTTTCAATGGACTTTGCCATCATCATCAGGAGCTGCAATTACAATGATAACAGTAGCAACAAAAGTGTAAAATGAATTTAAATTGACTCAACTTACAGTAGTATGTGAGGATGTTGCTAATTGTTGTTTACGTATAGGATGAGGGAATCAATTTAAATTCATTTTACACTTTTGTTGCTACTGTTATCATTGTAATTGCAGCTCCTGATGATGCTGGCAAAGTCCATTGAAAGCTAGAGAGAATTAAAAAAGTATAAAGAGTCCTCTTTGCTTAAATTTTGTCGAAGTACCCAACAAAAGGCGGAAGCTTTAATTTTTCACCTAACTGGTCTAGACGACAATGACCACGTCTCAAGTTATATATATATATATCTGTACCTCAGAGCCAGACTGGTCTAAGTCCAAATAAGTAGTTCTGAGATAATTGTATTTCAAACATTTTTCTTGCGTTATATTGTATGGGACGTGACATGAGTCAAAAAGTCGTAACTTCCTTATTATTACAGAGAGATGGACGCCGCATGTAGCAAATGAAAACTCACAATAGTATCGTACCTGTTAAACTCATTTTTGACAAAAATGGACTTAACCTAGTCTGGCTCTGGGGTACAGATATAGAGACTGCATTCCGATTGTTTCACCAAAATGTCTTCTCACGTGTAATACTTTTTAATTTGTTCGGGTGGATTGATATTTTTGACATGTAACGAAGGTATCTGTCGTTTTTCAACAAGCCCAATGTCCCCGTCCTTTTGTTTTTATACTGATTACAAGTTCGATCTTCTCTACGTTCGGTTTGGAACACCTTGTGGCTGTAATCTCACCGACGAAATCCTGATGAAGGCTCCATAGAGAATGCCGAAAGCTTGATTTTGTCGTCAAGAGTCAACTTAAGCCTAAAAAATTTGCCAATTTCCCAATTAATTGTATTTTGTGCCCAACTGGTCATTGGCTTTGGCAATGACTACGGCTCACGTTATATATAAATATATAGAAATTTGGTGGGAGATCTTATAACAGCATGTGTTATTAACATTTTGCGCTATCTTGACGAATAAATGCTTTTTTGTATGTTAAAATAGCAACATCAATAACACAAGCTGTTATAAGATCACTCATATCTACTTACTAATCTGGAAAGGTTCAGAAAAAAAAATATACTGCAAATACCTAAATATATATTTGTTATATAAATCTCATACATTTTTCTACAAACAAATCAGTATTATCATTATGGTCCAGATGTTTGCATTCCCCAGCCTTTGTGGGCACCTGCATAAATCAAAAATTAGAAATACATTGAATTGTGTTGATATGTTTCTACAATTCACAGATTTCTTTTTTTATTAGACCAATAACATGATTGTCCATGGGTACCCACAGGAATTTTTCTCAGATGTGCTGATCATCATCAAGAGATAACTATTACCACAGCCCCCCTGAGGGCACCCATGTTATTGTTCAATAACAATACTTTGCTTTGATTTCATTAAAATTCTAGTGAGCTTTACATATCAACCCTACTGCTCTGACAATAGCTGATTTAAAACGAAGTATGAAAACTAACTTGGACAAAAAGCAGTACAAATCATCATTAGTTATTGAGTCATATAAAAACTTACAAATGTTGTGTTCTGCAAATTCATGGTGGACGATGCCTTTGATGATAAAAAATACAGTGAGCATCGTTTTCACTTTGGAGTTGCTCATTCTTCCCTTTTTGGGCGAGGAGACGCCGTCGTGCGCCACTTGGAAGATTGCCTCTTTGTCTCGGGATCATACTCAAAGATCCACGACTCGTCACCTGTGATTACGTTATTCAAAAATTAGGGGTCTCTTTCACACATGTTCAAATTTTCTTGGCACACTTCCACTCGCCGCAATTTCTGGTCGTCAGTGAGCACTTTTGGGACCATCTTCGCGCACACCATGCGCATGTTCAAATGCTGTGTCACAATGTCATGAACCACAGATTTTGGTAAATTTAACATCTGGGGGAGAGCGACAAAGGCAGCAAATAAATTTGGGGATGTTTTGGAGTTCAGGAGAAGCCACAGAATGTCCTTCCGGTCTGATTCCAGAGAAACATCTATGGAGCAGGAAAGACTGCTGCGGGCAAAGGCCACATCTCTCCCGTTCTTTCTCAGATTTGAGTGTACCTCGTAATTTGGGAAGCTAAGATGGTTAAACAGTACATACTCTGAGATTTTTGTCTCCAACAATAAAAGCATCGCGGGACGATTGGATTGCAAGTAGTGATGAACAGCATCAATGTTGCTATTAATCCCGCAGATACACAATTTTTGACAGCAGACTAAAGTCGAGATCGCGATTTCACATCAGAACGCATTTCCATACAATCCAATCCAATCGACTTGATCTAATGTAACGACTGAAAAGTACACGAACACGCCGAAAACGAGGCAACCAAGAATTTCTTGGAAAGAAGTTTTTAAGGAAACTAAATTAACTACCTAACTAATTAATAAAAGTAAACCAAAGATAACTTACGATTTTTATCACCATTATGTTTTACATTACTTTAATATAAGCTTTGGATCTCCAAAGATCGGATACTTCGACGGCCGAGAACCATACGGTTCCAAGCGACAATTCTAATATTTTTAGAAAAATGAATTTTAAAGTTTGTAGTTCGATAATATGTGCTTTGTTAGGGGAAATCGTATCTAAATGGATATGAGATCTATGTATATGTTTTTAACAACAAAACTACTCTCAGATGCCTGTTTTTAAATACTTGGAACTTTGTGGCACTTTAAGCTGTGTATTTGAAACCTAATGGTTCTCTAATATTTGATTTTTTTTTGTTTGTTTTGTTAGGCTTATAAAAACTAAAATTAACTAGTAAAATGGATATTTTTGGTTACACAAATAATCAGTACCTTAAAGACAAAGACTTTATTACAAAAGGAAATAAAAACCAAAATTCTAACGAACAAAAAATGTAATTTCCTTTTAAATCGAGGATTTCGTACCAAACTGTTCGTATTTCTTATGAGATTCGGAAAGCAAACTTTTCATGCAAAGCTGGTCTTCCAAAATGCAAAAATGCTCAAGTTTTTTCATAAAAAAACGGACACTACTTTAATCACGTTTACGTTGCACTTGAAACCTTATGGTTCTAACGATACGACATAATACGCACTTGAAACTATATTCTCTGTTTATCTTGGCGCCATCTATTAACGTATTTCTTAGAGGAAACGATAGAGAATGTTCAATAGAACATATTTCTGCAAAAAAGTGAATTTTATAAAAATGTTCGCTCGGCCCTCGACTTGCCAGACATGGGACAGAATACAAAACACAATAAATGCAGAGCAGAATGCAGAAAATCAAGCCTCTTAAAGCTTTTTTAAGTCTGCTATTGTTAGCAAAGGAAATGATAAGTTTAGCATTTCAACCTACCAACTTTTCCAGTATCAAAAAGGATTTAAACATGTAAAATGCGGTTATTGCAACATCCATCTCAGTTTTACAAAGTATCATATTGAAAAAAAAAATGTGGTATTGTGCGTTCCCAGTTCACCCCTATGCTTTGCCGCTTAATGAAAAACAACTTCTATCAGAAAAATACGTACCGGCCGCCGATCTATGGCACTATCTTCGGAGAATCCGAAAATATTAAAGTTCCACAAGAAGTATCTGGTAGAGGTGATGATGCTTATGACTCCGGTTCATCGTTTATGTAATTAGAGTTATTTTTGTTACCACCTGTTCAAGTTGTATTGGTTTTGTTCTCTGACTATTAACACTGTTGGAACTAATTTGTCCATCATTTCAATATAATGTTCTGGGCAAAAACGAGATAAGTACAAATTATTAACAACAAGAAAATAAAAGTTTGGATTCATGTTTCCATGTTATTTCGTATTGATCAGGTTTTTTATCATTTTCTCTACATCCTAAAATAAAATGGTTTTATTGTCCATATTTAAAAAAATATATTAATTTTTTTATTTCCCAAAACCAAAGGTCTTCAATTGTAGGCAACCTAAATCTGCGTCCCTCGTGTGCCAGCCTGCCTAAGTGTACGCTTATGTATGGCGGGTATGGAGCATAAAACACATAATTCATTTTTTTAGCTTTATTTTCGGTTCTTACCTCTTTTTCGGTAAAACATCTGGAACTATCTGAAATATTTTAAAAAATCGTGGAAAATGCGTACGTTTTCGGTAAATAATGCCTGCTTCCGGTAGAAATACCGATTTTTCGGTTGGTTCTGCAACATTGCCAAAATCGCTCATCTATGATGATCTATGGAGGTGGAAACCTTGCCTTGGAGTATAAGATGCGGTGTTGCCAAACGAACCAATGATGCTATGTTGCAGAATTTGTTGCCATCCTGACCTTTCATTTCTACCTAAAACGGAGCCGCGTTAGGACCGATCAGGAATCAATCCTAAACAGATTCAACACAATTCACCAATGTATACGCTCAAAATAAAACCATTAACGTATTGGCAACGCGACCTTCTCTTTCTAACATATGTACCTATACACACTTCTCGCGCCAAATTTGAAACTCACCGTACGCTCATAGCCATCTTTCCCAGAAGAAAACGCTTAATCTAGGCCATCTGAAGAAAATAACATTTTTATTTAAAATATAAATTCTGCATAAACTAACAAGTTAATAAAAATACATAAATACACTTTATAGTAGGTACAAATTAAATAATATTATAAGGGGTAAGGGATCGGCCAATGTCAGTCGGAATAGTCCATGGTTTTGATGTATTCTACCGCAGCACAAAACTGTGTCCACCAATAAAGCTCCTCCCCTGAGAGTTGGCTTTGGAAAAAGCTGTTTACGTATTGGATCGTGGACAATAGGTCATCGGGATTCACCTGTAACATATTAAAAAAAAAAGATGGCAATATGGAAAAATGGAAATACAAGCTTTAGACTGTAGTGTTGCAGGACGAAAAGCGGCAATGACTATTTCCCTCGTCTTAATTTCTACCTATCACAAACGCGCAATTTTGAATTACAAATGGTTTCTAGATGGAAAAATTGTATGACACCACCTGTCAGCAGTTTTTTCGAATCTGACCTGCGGCAAAACTTGACAGTTGTCACCAAAAATTACAATACCTTTGATAACAAGTATAATGGTCTCCTAGGACACCAAAAATAATCTCTCACTCATGAAATAGTCTTGTCAAATACCATTCGGGCATCTATTTTTTTACTGTGAAAAAAATCGAAAAAACAATGCTAGTATTTTTTTAACAAAAAAACATTCGTGCAGATGCAAAAATCCTCATCTTCGACTCGGATTTTCGTTGCCACCAGCACCCATGCTTCTTGTTAAAATATTACTTAGCAACGTGTTTCTTCGACTTTTTTTTGGTAAGGCATGGATTTATTGTTTTTGAGTAGCATACAAGGTCTGTAAATTAAGTGATGAGACTGGCAACTCGGCTCGAATAAGTTTTTTTTTTGTGAAACACTTTTCCTATTGTGTTTTAATAATGAATAACCCGATACACATACACTGAAGACAGGATATTGCGCATGTGGACGGAGCTTCGTGACGTCACCCGGAGAGTTGTCGGCTCGTGGTTACCAGCGGCAGGATTGTCGTAACGTTACTACAGTTCACGTGTATCGTGGTTAATACTATACATGGTGTCCGCAAAGTTGGGGTTTTCCTTTACACGACGTGTAGATCTTGAAAACATAAGCAATTTTTCTTAGTACCATATACACCAATGTCTTAAGGGAACCGAGATAAAGGGCTCTGCAAAATATCTGAATACCGTCCTGTAGCCGCGACATCCCCCAGTGGTACTAGGACACTAGCTCAACCCGACGACAGAACTGGGTCGGGGTCAGTGTGTCAGGTCAGTATGCAACCTTCAACCGACGGTTACGATCACGCGTGTAGAGATAATCGCGTAGACGTAAATCCCTCAACAAGCACTAGAGACGTGGCTAGAGAAGTGCAAGTATCAAAAACTAAAGTGTGGCAAACGCTGCGTGAAGAGGGGCTATATCCGTTTCACGTCCAATGTGTACAAGCCCTTCAACCTGACGATTTTCCAGCAAGAGTGCGGTTTTGTGAGAGGTTGTTGCATCAACATGACAATAATCCGGACTTTTTGAAGTGCATATTGGTGACAGACGAATCTACGTTCACGCGTAATGGGGTGAATAACTTTCGCAACACTCATGTTTGGTCAGTAGAAAATCCGCACGCTGTCCGTCGGGCACATTTACAACAAACATTTTCGGTGAATGTTCGGGCTGGCATGGTGAACCTAGATCTAGACTTTTTACGCAACATTTTGCCTTCCTTGTTTGCCTGCGTCTGCTCGGTAGCGCATCAGCTGATTTCATTTTCTGTTGGAGCTGTATGATTTCGGGCAGAGACGTACTTAACCCTTCTCGTCAACTGGAGAGTGAGTACTTTTTCCTTTATTTTTTTTTACTTGGTCGCCCTCGTTTCAATACACATTACCTTTGTTATTTCAAGGGTAGTTGTTTCTGAAAAGGAAAACCCCAACTTTGCGGACACCCTGTATAGTGCGCTTTGTTGGTGGTTTTGTGACCTGTTCTATTAGTTATACATACTTTATAATATAGCCTGTGTTGTTGATAAATTGTTGAAAATGCGGTGTTCTGTTGTGGGATGCAATTCCGACAACCAGTCTAAACAGAATCCTTGCAAAGACATGGAGTTCTACAGATTTCCCCAAGACCCAATCCTTAGCAAAAAATGGCTGCATCTTACAAAAACAAAAGACAAAGTCAATGTAAAAAGCGCTAGGGTCTGCTCGAAGCATTTTTGTGAAAGTGCCTATAAGGTCAATGTAAAACATACCTTTTTGGGTTACACCCCTGAAAGTTACCGTGCTCTTAAAGACGATGCCATTCCTATGGAAAATTTACCCAAGTCTCTATCATCACCTGGACCATCTACATCTGTTGTTGGGGAAATCGGAAAAGTGCTTACGAAAAAAGTCAAAGGGCGTTTACTACATTCAATGGGGACGGAATAGTGACAGAAAAGCACAATTTTATAGGCGAACTTATGTTGAAGAGCAGCAACATTGACTGCCCTGAAAAAGCTTTTTATTTATTTTTCAGGTCAAGGATGTTCTTCCGGATCGAAGAACTGAATAAAAGTTTGAAAGACCAGAAACATTGTGAAAGGAAATGGAGAAAAATTTTGGCTTAGACTAAATCATTTCCATTTATTGTTATACCGCCAGCTTACTGCAAAAAAATGATAACTCCATTTTTCTACTTTTCGAGTTGCCTACATTTTCACACTTGCATGTAGTTAGTACTTAGGATGTTCTGTGAAATAAGGATGAATAAATGTAGTGCAGTATTAACGTCATGAGCATGTTAATCCTGCTCCACAGAACATACTAAAATACAGATAATGTAGAAAAATCTTGTTTTTACGGTAAAGAGATGATACACACTCTATTGTGGAGCTAGAAAGCTGTTTAAGCTATAGCATGTGAGATAGGAATTACATGGTTGAAATGTTTTATTAAAATCCACCATTTTGTTTTGTATAAAATTTTAATGTATCTAGTGTTACTCGCACCGCTAAGATGAATCCAACGACACTTCATATGTGAAAATCCGTCCAGCCGTTTGGCCTGTAGGTGAAAATATTCACGTTATGTGTACTATCAGGTTTTGCTTCAATCTTGGGCACAGTGCAGCGGAAACTCTTGCTAAGCTTCAGCACGCCTACGAATATAGTGTTTTGTCAAGAGCTCGGATTTTTTGGTAGTTTAAGGGTGGATTTCACAATTTAACAAACAATATTTCCGCACCAATAGGGTACGAGTACCAAACAGTCCGTTAAATATACCCAATCAGCCTCAAGATAACTCCGTCAAATTTTTGGCAGCAAATAGCATCAAAGTATTCAAAATAAAACACTGTAAAATATGAAGTGACAGCTTGCCATTGAAATCTTTTCAGTTTATTAAATATTATGAAATTATGTAAAACTGAGCCAAAATTTTAAAAAATGCTTGATGTCTGAGTAAAACCCATTTTTTCAGATTAGCTGAAGGTTTTCCATGTTTACTGCAACTTTTGTAATCCATATGTGATTATATCACCTACTGTGTGCTTATAGTTTATCCTATATTTGCAAACTTGCACTTCCAAACCCTTACATGAAAAAGCCTTTTCACTCAAATTTTTGTTAGGTGTTGCATTTCAACACATTCATACACTTCTGTCCAGTTCCTCAACGATATTTTAACCTTACTGGCCCGAAACTGTTCAACAGTTTCAACATTCATACATACAATTGCAGTTGCAGTTCTTTGTGTCCCATTCGCTGAGGGGTAACGGATGGTCAAATGTACACCTATAACATAAATCAAAATACATGAAAGTTGTCCTGTTTTCTCTGTACAAAAGCATCATGTTGGAATCAAAAAGTGGTCTTGTTTATAATACAGTCGAATTTTCATGATTTTATTCAACATTTTAATAGAAATTACTGATATTCTGAGACCTTTGACAGCTTCCGTCAAATTGCATTTCGATAAGGTATTTTCCTATTGGTCCATAATAATAATGTTGGTGAAATCGGCCCTAAAGGTATTTTCAGAAGGAAGAGAGTCGTTTAGAGATGAACCACGAACCGATGTATATACCGACAAAATCCAGTATATTGTGCATTCAGATCGTCGGTTGACAGTTAAAATGATCGGGGAAGAGTTAAATTTGACTCACATCACCGTTCATCAGATTAAGAACAACTGGGTGTTGCATCATGATTATGCTCCTACTCACATAGCAATGTCAATACACGACCTTTTTGGCCAGTAGAAACATTCCTGTGGCTCCTCAGTATCCGTATTTATCTGACTTTAGTACTTGTAATTGTTTTCTCTTCACGAAGTTGAGAAAACACCTCAAGGGAACTCATTTTGGGACAGTCGAAAACATTCAAACGGCTGTAACCCACCCGTTGGAGGCTATTTCGGTATCGGAGTTCTAGCACTGCTATCAGGAGTGGAAGAACCGTATTCAGCGCTGTGTGGCTTCAGAAGGAAGTTATTTTGAGCGTGACATATGAAATTACAACTTTTATTAGCATAACAAAAATTCAAAAAATCAGTCTCATCGCTAAATTTACACACCTCGTACATCTGAGTCTAAACTTATAGCCATAAAAACAAATGAACTAGCATGCTTAGTGCCATTATGTTTATACAGACTCTGGTTGATTCAAAAGTTATTACATAAATGTCGAGGGAATCAAAACGTCTTTTAAAAATTTTGAGGAGAGACAATTTTTTGTAATATCTAAGTTGAGATTCGGCAGATCAGTTGCAACAGTTAGGACTTGGAAAAATGTATCTGTAAATAGTACTATGTTGCCACTAGGTGGACGATATAATACAACACATTGTAGATGGGTTTAAATTGAATTTTACACCACATACCTCAACATGACTCTCGACTTACAAACCCTCATATTTAAGCTCGTACTACTGGTGTCATTTTTTTAAAATATAGAGATACCTCGATGTTTATTGACTTTTCTACTGAAATGTGAAGCAAGTTTGTGTTGAGCAATATTTATGTATTTTATACTTTCGTGTGTTAGATGATAGAAGATCACTGTCATAACTTGTTTAAAATACCTTACACGTTTGCATGAAATACAGAATACAGTAGAACCGTTGCCAGTTTTATCTGTAGTTTTATCGCTAAAATTGCCGCATGTTTAGCTGAAATTGATTTAAGTTATTCGATTTAGATTTATGGAGTTATTTGACTATAATGCCGGTAGACCGTTAAATATTTTCGAAATGAGCACTTTTTCGTTCGATATCAGCCTCTACGCGATATGAAGAATTATGACCTTTAGTATTTATTTTTGCAAGGTCGGTCCGATAAGTACCTAGCCTTACCGTCCGATGGCGCCACTATCGCAAGTGAAATTTACTATCGTATACGGCTACTGTCAATATTTCAGCCAAATCGAACTCGTAGTTTTGTTTTGACTCAGTGTGGAAGCGGACGTATTCGCGGATTTCAGGAAAATGGAAAAATAGCAATATCGGTCGGTGATTCGAATCTTGTTTTTGGAAGGAAAATCGCGCAGAAAGAGCGCTTGAATGCTGTGTACGGTGACTCTTCTCCTTTGATAGAAAAAGTCAAAAATTGGTTTAACGAGTTTCAACGTGGTCGCACGTCGGTTTTTGATGAGCCACGCCCAGGTGCCGAAGCCACCAAAAAAACAGTAGAAACAGTGGTCCTCCGAAAGTGCTTCGAAGAAGGCGAAGACTGTCCTATCAGCCGAAAAGGTGATGACCACCGTTTTTTGGGATTCACAAGGTGTGATCTACATCGACTACCTGGAGAAGGACAAAACAGTCCAGGGTTCTACTATGGCGAGTTATTGGGCTGATTCCATGCCGAATTGCAGAAAACACGGCCCCATTTGCCTATTCCGGTTCCTATTCTTATTTATCTTTCTTCTTTACTTCATCTGAATCCATTTGCTATCTTAGTTATTATTGGCGTTTTGCGAGGTCTGCTGTTCCGTAGATTCCTGAGTTTTTTTGCCGAGTTTTTCCAAGTATCGCGCTGATCTAATTATGTAGGTTGGCGGAGTTTTGCGAGTCCTCGGTGTCATCTTTGTAAAATATCATATTTTTAACTCTATGTAGAATAAGCATAATCGTCTTTATTAACAATTATTACATTATAAAAGGGCAAAGTTTAGTTCATATAATTATTCTTCGGCTTGACTTGTCGGTTAAGTTTTTGCAATTACTATCCTATAGCTCTTTTATAATGGTCGCAGTATGCTCACTTAGCATGTCAGACTGGACAATGTCTAATTCAACACAGTTTTTTTTTTACACCGAAGCAACCGCGCAGGCTGAAGCCTAAATAACAGGACAGCGCGACTGGTATGAGGATTCCAATTAAATTTTGTTAATCCAATTTTTGAACTACCTAAGGGTACACACACATATGCGGTCATGGAAATATTCATAGTGTGTACATACCTTGATGATGACGTAGACCAGAACTGGCGTGAAATCGTCAGCGGTGGCCGCTACGCCGTTTGCCTGCGACAGCCCCAACAGGTCCATGATGCATTTGGCGCAGTGTGCGACACACTTCACCTTGTCCCTAGGCGTGCGACAGGCAGATAAGGCTCTGAGTGCGTCCTGAGCGGGTAGCCATGGGGCCTCGCGTAAATACACGCGGTCTATCAGCAGATCCTTGTGTTCCGGGGTTACTGTGCGGGAGAGTTTGTCAATGTGCTGGTGGAGGACCCTGAATGGAAAATGTTTAGCATATACAGTATGTAGAAAATGTTTCAGAAAAATGAGTGAAAAAGCACGCCCTGTTTCGAGAGAATGAGAATGAGCTAGATCTCTACTCAAGACAAAAGTGGAGCGAATCGGGATAGTTTTATGGGCTTCTCAAAATAGTGGAATTTAGGAAATGCTTCGAAGTTTTAGAAATAATTTGTGGTGTTAGGTTTTTGCGACAACTAGTAGAATTATACAAGGACCGGCACAAAGGTCGGATGTTTTTGAAATCGCTAATACTCTCCGCCTGTTCGGGTGAGACTGCCGTTCGACTGGGGCGTTCCTAGCATTTTTACCAGTAGACATTATGGAGCAGTGGATGGTTGAGCAACCGCGTTTTCGCGTACTACAGTTTTGTCCAACATAATGAGTCATTCACGGCTGTACAGCGTGAGTTTCGTCGCCACTTCAATATTCATCGGAATCGAGCGCTTCCTTCTCGAGACACCATCATTCGTTGGGTTCGATCACTTCGCACACGTGGTGACCTGATCAATAGAAGACAAGCAGGAGCTCCACGAATGGTTCGAACCCCTGAAAATGTGGAACGTGCCGCTGAACTTCGCTTCAGTGATCGTCCGGTAAGGCGTATTTTGCATATGGATCTCCACTTTCACCCCTACAAGTTGGCCATTGTGCAAGAGTTACAGCCTTGAGATTACGCACAACGAATGAACTTCGCACGTTAGATGGAAGCACTTATCGAGCAAAATGAGAACCTCATTTTGTTCATGTGTGATGAAGCTTACTTTCATCTTAAGGGCATGGTTAACCAGCATAATTTCCGTTATTGGGTCAATGAAAATCCGCGACAGTTACATGAAAGACCTCTGCATACCCCAAAAGTGACGGTTTGGAGCACTGTATCGCAAACTTGCATCATCGGCCCTTACTTCTTCGAGTTGCGGCTGTTGCCGTGAACTCAGAGAGTTATGTCGAAATGATCACCAACTTCTTTTCAGCTGACTTGCGACGACGACATTTTCCATTCCGACGTTTGTGGTTTCAACAGGATGGGGCGACCGCCCACACAGCCGTGGTCGCCTTATTTCCAGGTTTAGTGTGATGTCCATTGGCCTCCTCGGTCCCCAAATTTATCCATCTGCGATTTTTTCCTATGAGGACACCTCAATGCTCGTGTATACGAGCACAAGCCCCGAGCTCTGGACGAGTTGAAGGAGGCAATTTGCGTGGAAGTCGCCCAACTTGTGAGATCGATGTTTAGAGACTCTACGCGAACTTTCAAGAGCGCCTCCAAAAACGGTCACCACATGACTGATGTGACTTTCCATAAATTTGTTTTTGAGTAAAAATTACCATTTTTGTGCCGGACCCTGTATATTTGAGTTCGTGTACATTCGGAGAATCTTTCTTCAAACGGGTCTAAGTGGCAATTTTCCTAGGGTTTCCTTTAACACTAAACATGCCATAAACCGTCAAAAAACTCTTTATGAACTTTTGCGTTGAAAGTGAGCACATCCTCTTATCGCTTTTACTGACTTAATGTTTTTTTTATCAATTATATACAGTTATTTAATTTATAAAATTATTATTTTCGTATTTGTATTTTGTTTATTTTGGGTAACACTTGTTACACGTGTATGTACAGTTTCTACCACAACCGGTCATTTGACCCGCTAAGTAATGACCAGTCACTCTACGTCAATGTGTACTATTTCTCCGTTTTCTTACCTTTTCACCATACTAAACAAAAAGGTAGTAGTATAAATGAAACTCACCTATCTCTATCTTTATCCCCATCTCCGTTTGGATATATTGAGTTTTTGTATGTTTTGCTCATAATAAACCGTTCCAATGTCAGTTTGATTATGTTCTCTCTCTTGGTGAATACATCTGAAATTAGATCATGAAATCGTAATAATAACTGACGAATAATTATGCTGGGATACAAATACATGCAAAAAATGAATGCATTTCTTATAAAACTGACTAGCACAAGTTAGTCGAAAAGTTTAAAGTTATAATAGCATTAACATCATTCTATAGGTATGTGTAATGTTATACTTTTATCCAATCTTGTTTCATTCTACTCAATTAATTCATTTTCATGTTGAGACTTCTGCATTTTTAGTGGTATATATTGTTTTTATTGTTTATTTTGTGGAGAGACATTTTACGGGTTAAGTCGTAGAACATCTTATGGTAAACTTCGCTCAATAAAGATGTTATTATTACTATTATAGAAAGTTTATTACTTACCATTCCAGAAAGGACTTCCATTCATAATTAGGTAAAGCTTATCATAGAAATTCTCTAGGAAATCACACTTTTCATCTGCTAAATTCAACTGTTTAAATTCTCGACAAAACTCTAAAACAGCAACTTCTTGCTGGGATAAAAATTCTCTTACACATAAAGCAGCTAAATACTCATCGCATTGGTTTTTGTCATGGGCTATCTGGTCTCTCAAGCTAAAAAAAGAAAAACGACTAATGTCCACTGAACCGATTTATTACAAAAAGATATTAGGGTGTCCAAAAAAATGGAAGTTCTTTTTTTAAAACACATACCCTGTAATTTGCTAGTACAATGTCAAAACAGTTGTAAATAAAGTTTTATGTAACTAGAATTAGGGCAACCCGTGCCCAGTTGCGTTGGAACATGTCAAAACTTGCCTTTTAGGCGCGCGCTAGCTAACGTATTGCAGTGCTCCTTTGTTCTATTAGTAAACGCACTGTTTTCGTTCAGTCAACATGTCGAAGGAATTACGTGGTTTTAAAAAGGGGATATTTTTAATAGGGGACGTAAAGCATCAGATAACCGGTTACCCTCTAATGGACAAGTACTAGCGGTTTTGTTCTATAATATCCAGGAAGTGAAATTAAGTGTAAATGGGCGCACATTCGTGAATGCATTATTTACTGGGAAAAGGCACGTATAACGACTACATCTCTACCTAACTGTGGTAAGAAACTAGTTACCTTATACTAAGTTTGGAGAGATTTTCAAAAAAATGTAAGCAAAACACAAGAACTGTTTAAGCAACGTCGATAAGAGTTTGTTACGAACTTGGACAATCTGTTTGATATTGCGCATGCCGATCTCCTTCAATTGATGAAAATAAATGAAGATAGGATCTTCTTGCAGAAGCAGAGAGAACCAGGTCGCCCTGGTCATTTAGCTCGGTGGACAAGAAATTAGCCAGAAAAGAAGAAAATGTGCGTTTCAGGATTACCGAAGGACAACAGCGGCGTATATGAGAATTTACTGAAAAAGTAGCCGTTGCTATTTGCTAAATAATGAAAACATAAAGATAAACAGTGTAGCCACAAACAGAAATTTCAGTTTAAGAAATGTGTGATATTGAATAAGTTTGTTGATGAAGGGGATGACTCTGACAATAGAGGAAATTACGGTGAATTGTTAACATTCATTGCCAAAAAAGAGCAAAAAATCTAGAAAGGTCGACTGTTTTTTCGGACGGCTTGAATTAGTCATAGCATAAGTCGATGAGGTATATCAAGTGCCCCAGACGCTCAGTCCAGGAATGTTTACCTTAATTTAAAGAAAAAACTTATATTTTTGAGCTAAAGTTTAGTCTTACCGTTAAGTACGTGTTCTCGCTACAATACAAACGATGCAAAAACAATTAGCTACTTTTACTCGAGACAGACTAAGTGTGCCTCCATACTGAAGGCGCGGTGACTGGGGCCTATGGCGGGCACGACGAAAGGTGGCGTGTGGTGTCCACAGTGACACGCGAGCTCCTGTGCTGGTTCGACGTATTATCAGAAGTCCCAAACTATAGACGACGATTTGGTATTTTTACTAGACAGTCAGATCCTGAGATGGGAGGTGTTGAACATTCGAGATGGTGTGCACGATGTAAATAAATACAGAGAAACAACTGTTGAATTTTTTCAGCTGGATGAAAAACTGAGATTATACCCTACCAAATTTTTTGAGTACACTCGAATGCCCGTTACATCCTAGGTTAGGGTTAGGTTTCTTCATCAATAACGGTCCTCCACTGCGACTCTTTGGTCTATTGTGGCTGACTACATCCTATCTAAAATATCTGTGCTGCGGATGTTTACTAAACCAAATAGGTGGTTTAGATTAAATTGCACTTATAAAAAATTCAGTATCCGCCATTACAATACAATAATACCCCGAGCGACAACACCGCAACCACGCGTTAGGTCGCTTACTGATTAAGCCCGTAGTGTGGCTAGAAAGCACGGAACTGGAACGTTTGAAAACTACGCGCGCTGCCTCGCTAGGTCCCGCCGCCCTAGGCTTCTGCCTCAGTCACTACACTACGGACGCAAGGGCGCGTTTCATAATGTTTGATATTTCGCGCCCGTCGTCGCTACCGCGCTAGGCTCGCAATATGGATGCACACTATGGGATACGGGTAATTTTCTACGAAATTGTTTTTTATCTCCCAACCAACGACTATTTTATGTTTATCTCATTAATACGTCAAAAAAACTACACTTACCTATCAAGATAGTTATTGCAAATGAAAAGCTGCTGTTTAGAAGCAACCAGATAGCGCAAATAGGCTGATCGGAGCGCCATGTCCTCGTTCATGGAGTTGATCAACTTAAGGCAACTACTGTCGTTCAAAAGGTTGACGCATCTGATCGCCTCCTGGATGCGCGCAACGTTAGACCACTGGCGGAGGCGTCGAGCCTTGCCCAGTTCAAGACGTAGCATCGTCTCGATTTTGTTCTTAATGCTAATAGGATCATTCTAAAAATAAATAAACGGGCATAAAACATCATGCAATCGCTAGTACAACAGAAAATACCGATCAAATGTCTCCATGGAGCCAAAAGTCAGATTTATAGACCTTCATTGCGGGGTGAAGCTTCTTTGAAAACAATGAAACACTGACGCTTCCTTGAGAAACTTTCATGGGAGGATTTAGATTTTCATTTCACAGTAGGCGGTAGAAATTCTCATCACCATCTCATCGATGTCAGAGATATTTTTCTTTGCTGGTAATATATATTTAGCATTTTGATGATAAAATTGGGACAATTTGATTTATTTGTGGTAAACATAAATAAAAAATGCAAAATAATGTGTTTGCTTCCTCGAATTACAGCGCAATAATGAGAACTGAGAAACTGGAAATAGGCAACCGTTGCACCCTACTGCTCTACTGGCTGCTACGTCTGTCAGATTCAGCTTAAATATTTGTTCAAAAATACTTTATCTAAAATGAAGCTCGACGATGGGGTAATGACAAATGAAAAAATAATAGCAGATCGAATGAATACCTATTTCATAGAAAGTGTCAACGACATTGTAAAATCAATTATTGACGGGGATCCCAACCAATGTCCCATTAGCTCAGATTATAATGCATCCTTCAGTGAGTTTAGAACAGTAAACATTAATCGTCTCAAGAAGATTATATCAAAAATTAAATAAAATCAAAATAAGAGTGAGATTTTGTCTAAAAGTGTGCTTAATGAATGTTTTGATATTATTGGAGCAAGAAAATTAATCCTGATAAATTACTGTTTAAAATATGGAGAATTTCCAACAAAACTGAAGTGTTCTACCATAACTCCTGTTTCTAAAGTTAAGAATTCTGAGTTGTACACCAATATGCGGCCAATAAATGTTCTGCCAGATGTTGAAAAAGTTTTTGAACAAATTATTTACGAACAGACCATCGAATTTATTGAGGGAATTAACATTTGAACCAAATTTCAAGCTGGATTCAGGAAGAAACACTCAAGTGTAACGTATGTATGGACAATCGGAATCATACAGTTACATTGTTTTTGGACTTCAAAAGGGCCTTTGAGACTATTGACAGGGATAAATTACTTACAAAAAGAGAGAGACATAAAATGTCTAAGCTTACCAACTGAAACCCGAGGAAGGTTATAGGCATGGTTTTATCCGCAAAAGTATACAGGGTAGAGCAAAATGTTCTAGAACAGAGGGTGAAGTTTGAAAGATTCAGTTAACTGCGATCTTGTCCTTGACGTTGACCATGACATTCAAGATCATTTGAAGGTCAAGACAATTTCCTGTATAAAACCCATAGCTTTGACACCGGAAATGTGAAGAGTGGGAAATTTCATGCCAAAGTTTGTCTTTGCCCATGATCTGGGTGTTTGAGGGTGTCCAAAAAGTAGGGAAGCGACACTTGTTGTCATGGCAAGATAAATCGATTTTTCTGCCCGAGAGTGGCTATAAAAGATTTCCCCTGTCAAACAAATCGACAACCTGTATCCAGTAGAACACTTGGTGCACGGTAGCCTATATTCAGTTTTTCATTTCTCTATTTTTTATTCATGTTTAGCACAAATAAACCGAATCGGCAGATTTTTTCCTCAAGGAAGCGTCAGTGTTTCACAGTTTCCATGGAGATATCTAATAACCATTGTATCCAAAGAAGCCTCATGCCCCAAGGAAGGTCTATAAACCTGACTTTACTTATTTCCATTAGAGATCAACCGTTATAGGGTTTTCACGGGTACCGACACCTATACAGGGTGTTTCAGTTTATTGTTGCATAACTTTAAGATTCGATAGAACTTTTAAAATTAATGCATTAAGTCTATATAAACATGAGTCGAAAAATGCGTGGCTTCCGAAATACAGGGTGTTTAAATTTACTTTCTAAAATAGTTTTTTTAAATATTTTTGGGTACGACAAAACGAACCACGGGCATAGTTTTACTGTAGCCGCTAGAGGGCGCTCTCTTCTGTACCTGTAGTGTATTAAAATGACCGACAATTTTTTCTTAATGCAATTTTTTGCTTTCTGAATAAAAAAACTGATTCTTCGCACTTTTCAACATAAAAAAGCTCTCTTGTGAATTTTCGTTATAGTTAGCCGTTTTTGAGATATTTCGATTTTTAAGGTTCGATGCATTTTTAATTATTTATGATAAAATAACGTTAAAAATCTCGATAATTTTTAGAAGTAGGCTGTGCCTGCAAATATTTTTGAAATTTAAAGCAGAAAAAGGTTAAATGTCAATTAGTAGTTTTTTTGTCTGTTGAAACCTGAAACGTTTTTTTGAATGCACGAAATTTAGTTTCTTTTACCTGTTTTTTTTTGTAAGTTTTATAAAAATGCCATTTTTATTGTCCAATCAAGAGTTAGCGGATATTCATTTTGTGTATGGCTTTGTAAATGGAAACGCAGCAGAAGCAGCCAGAGAATACGCACGAAGATTTCCAAACAGACGACATCCAACTCGCTCAGTATTTGTAAGAGTGCATCGCCAAATAATTGAAAATGGTTTTGGAAATCTCCAAAGGGATCAAAACATACATGTTCGTCAGCGCAGAATTACCCGTATGATTCTGCGTGAGTTTGATAGAGATCCGACCACAAGTGTTAGGAGAGTTTCTGATGCCTTGGGAATTTCAGCAAGCCATGTTCATCGTCTTCTTAGAAATGACCGTAGACGTCCTTACCATTTGTAACCTGTGCAAGGACTACAGCCAGGGGACGGAGAACGAAGAATCACATTTTGTCAGTGGATTCTTGATAGAACTGATAATAATAGGGAGTTTTTAAGTAACGTTTTATGGACCAATGAGTCATGCTTCACTAGATGTGGAGTGGAAAATTTTCATAATCAACATATTTGGTCGTATGAAAATCCGCATGCAGTTCGGGAAAGAAATTTTCAGCATGAATTTAGTGTGAACGTGTGGATTGGTATCTACCGTAATCGACTATTTGGACCCTACCTTTTGCCTGCAAGGTTAAATGCTGCGACCTTCTTGGAATTTTTAAAGCCGGAACATGCAAATATGTGGGATGATGTTATGTTAGATTTAAGAAGATTGGCTTGGTTCCAGCTTGATGGTTGTCCAGCTCATTATTCGAGAATAGTTAGAAACTGGCTGGACGAAAATTATCCAGAAAGATGGATCGGCCGTGGAGGACCAGTCGCCTGGCCTCCACGATCCCCTGACCTAAATCCATTAGATTCTTTGTGTGGGGATTTCTAAACGAAAAAGTGTACCAGACTCCCGTAACCACAAGATATATGCTAATAGACAGAATCAGAAATGCATGTGATGAAATAAGGCCTTATTTGAATAATGCTATACCACGTTCGATCATTCGTAGATGTGAATTGTGTATTGAACAATTGGGTTTACATTTCGAGCAACTACTTTAGATTTTGTATGTTTGTCCTAACTATCCAATAGCATTTTAGTTGTAAATAATTAATTTAATTTGTTAAAAATAATACTGGAAAATTAAACAAATTAATATTCTGTTTTTTTGAGTTTATTTGGAGTTAGGAATTATTGCTGTGTTTAAAAACACAATCTAAACGATCATCTTAATTACTTGTAATGCCCAAATCGAAAATGTAAAAAAAATATCATTTTCCCATAAATAATTAAAAATGCATCGAACCTTAAAAATCGAAATATCTCAAAAACGGCTAACTATAACGAAAACTCATATGCAGAAAACTACGAAGAATCAGTTTTTTTTGTTCAAAAAGCAAACAATTGCACTAAGAAAAAATTTTCATTTTAATACACTACAGGTACAGTAGAGAGCGCCCTCTAGCGGCTACAGTAAAACTATGCCCATGGTTCGTTTTGTCGTACCAAAAAACCCTTGTATACCAATTTTTAGTGTTATACATAAAATATTGTTCGAAATATTTAAAAAAAAAACTATTTTAAAAAGTAAATTTAAACACCCTGTATTTCGGAAGCCACGCATTTTTCGACCCATGTTTATATAGACTTTATGCATTAATTTTAAAAGTTCTATCGAATCTTAAAGTTATGCAACAATAAACTGAAACACCCTGTTATCAGAGGCGCCTATTAAAAGTTTTGATCAGGTTAGAGAGGCGAATTTTCAAGCAATTTCAGTAAAAGACGTATGTCTATGAGGGACTCTGACTTGTTTCCAAGTCTTAAAACATAATATACAAAGTACATAATGATTGGATCTCGTTTCACTTACCTTAACATAATGTGGAATTTCCGACGTATTACTTAAAACTAATCGTAACTTATTCTTTATGTCATTAAAGCTATTTTGTTCTTCGCTACCGCTAATATCTACATTCTGACTCTTCGCAGATTGTTTCCTTGAATCACAGTTTTCTTTTACAGATGAATTCTCTGCGAACGATTTAGATCTATACTTAGCTAAAATGTCTTCAGATGACACTTCTGAAACAATAAAAAGGTGGTATTAACTTTTCAAATCTGCAGATACAGCTAACAATAGATAGCAACGAGATAGTTACTTTTGTTATGCCCCAAAACTACAACACAATGTCACATTTTATTTCAACTGGTTACCACAGAAACATAAAAATTCCTAGGAATATAATTACTAACCATTATCATTTTTGACGGGAGATTCAGATCTTCTTTTGTTTGTCCCACATTCGTCCAGCCCATCTAATCTGTAATCATCTTGGTTTCTGAAAGACTTTCCTCGTTTATTTCTGAAACCCATACGTAACTTTCCAAAAAAGCCACCTCTTTTTGAACGGCTTCCATCTTCATCCAAACTGTGCAAAAAATATTTACATTCATCATTAAAACAGTATATTTATACACAAGTTTCTTCACGGGTTTGAGCATTAAAAGTCAGCACTAAATGCCATTAAACAAATACTCAGGTTTAGAGTTTGGATGCTCCTACACGGTATAACCGAAGGTTCAACCCACCTCTCGTTACACTGTTTCACAAATAGAAATTTGTTAATTCTATTCAAAACTATCATCAAGCTGTTAGAACAAGTGATTATTGTCGTTGAAATGCACAAAATCAAGACACAATGCAATTTTATACAGAGTGTCCTGAAAGTTGGAACTTTCCTTTTCAGAGTCAATTTCATTTGCAATACAAAAGTTATTTTGAGGCAAATAAACACCGAAAACGTAAAAAAGACATTGAAGAAAAATATTCACTACTCATTTGGTTTACCTCTTCCTAAATTTGCAAAATTTGGGCAATCTAGGTCTTGAACTGTGTTCAACCAGATGACTTTAGCACGATATGAGCAAACATATGCAGCTCTGATGGAAATAAACATCGAGGACGACGGTGACGTTCTGAATATATTCGCCGATTATCAATAGGATCTTGAAAAATCGATAACTACGTTATTGCTCTAGGAATGTGCCAATTTCTGATTTTCAATTGCGGTTTGTTTATAAATTAGTTTAGTCTAGACACTCGGCGACGCGTGGTTTGGATACTGACTCACATTGTCTTAGTACATCATACGTTTTTCATCCTGATGATATTCGCAGAGCAACGAATCTTGTTCACAAAGTGAAAATCGCTCTTCATGAATTCCGTAATGAGTAATGGAGCGACTTTCTGTCGGAGATGCTGGACTGAAGTATTCCTCTCTGGAAAGTTGCAAAGTATCTCAGAAACAGAAAGCGAGAACAACTCTCCTGCACATCCACGGTCCTGGGGTCATAGTCTTTATTACAGAGAAAAAGGTCGATGTTACCGCTGATGCAATGGAAAGTCAGATATCTCCAAACTATGACCTTGATAACAAGATTCGTCAGGAGATATTTTAGGGGCAATGACGTTAGTGGTAGTAACGCCTCCCGCAGTGATTTTTCCTCAGAGGTGTTTTCGGAAGATTCCTCAACTGAAGAGTTGCATGAGTTATATCAGCCGTTCCTGCTGATATGCCAGGAATACTGCCGACGATGCTACTAATTTCCTAGAAGACCTAGAGTTTACTTTATTGTTCTCAACACATTTTACAGTCAGTCAGATTTAAGCCTTTGTACTGTTAACATCATAATAACATTGTAATAATTTTGTAAAAGTACATTTTTGAGTTTTTGTATTTTCGAAAATAAACTTTTTAAAAAGCGATCTCGAGGCATCGATCTTATAACTCATGGCGCATCAGCGGTATTTCCCGAGATCCCGCATTGCACACCAGCACAGCTTCAAGGTCATATTAAAGACCTCAAGGTGCATAAAGTACCTCTGGAGAGGATCGAATCACTAGTAAGGCGCTGAAGCTGCTTTAGCGGGAGTCCTTAACTTATCTCGTGGCAATGATCAACGCTATGCTGAGGACCTAGTACTTCCCAGTGGCGTGGAAGACCGCTGATGTTATAATGGTCCCAAAAAGGTGGGTTCGATATTTCCCCAGGATTACCGTCCAATTAGTCTACTGTCAGGTCCTTCTAAGCTCGCTGAAAACTCTAGGTCACCTTGAAAATTTCTCGTCAGATCACAATGTGATTCCTGACGTATAATTCGGCTTTCGGTCTGAGCATAGAACGGAGTTACAGGCGGTTGGCGCTGTTAAGAGAAAAATCAGGAGATTCACCCGTAATGAAAGTACTGGCAACTTGCTTCTGGATGTCTCAAAGGCATTAGTCAAGGTGTGGCACAAGGGCTACAAATTGATCGCTAAGGGCTTCCCTTTCTGTCTCCTAAAACTTTTGAAATCCTTCCTTGAGGGTAGGAAATATCGGATCAAAATTAATAACGTTATGTCGATAACACGGCCCATCAAAGCCGGGGTCCCTCAGGGTTCAGTTCTTGGACCAGTCCTTTATCCACCTTTTATTCATAACGTCCCTTGCCCCCACCAACTGTGAAATCTATTTCTATGCTGATGACACTGTCCTGGTAGCCCAGTCGTGTTCGGGAAATCTAGTTCACGACAGGCTGCAAAGTACGGTGGAATGGGCGAACCGTTAACTGATCAAAATTGATCATTCGAAAACGCTGGCTATCTTTTGTACTAAACAACGTAGCGGCGCTCCGTCTTATGCCGGCTTCTCACTGCGCGTGTTGACCCGCGCCACGCCGCGCCGGCACGCGCCTCGCGCAGTGTGAAGAGCTTGGCGCGGGCAGGCGCGGCGTGGCGCGACCTATCCGCTAAAAGTCGGTAACTTCAAAGGCGCGGCGCGGCGTGTACCTACCCAGACAGACGAACACGATTGAACTCGTTCATTTCATTTTGACTCATCCTACGTTGAGGTACTGTGGTGAATATGGAGTGGCCGAATGAAACGATCGCCGAATTTTTAACTTTGTATGAAGGCGAACCCTCTCTGTGGAATTCGAAAAATGCGGAGCATAAAAACAAAAACGACCAGCATGATGCCTGGCTGCGAATTAAACAGAATTTAAAAGGTGGTACCATACCGTTACAAGAAATTAAAAAGAAAAGGGATTCTTTAATGGGAACCTATAGAAAATTAAGAAGTAAAGTTTGCCAATCAATAAAGTCTGGCAGCGGTGCTGATGAAATCTATAAGCCTGACTGGCCATTTTATAATGTGATGGCCCAATTTTTGAATGATGTGTATACTCCAAAGAAAACGAAGGATTCTGAGGTAAGTACTTTATTTACTTAAAAAATTAATAATTATTTTGCCAGGCAACCGCACCGTTTGTTATAAAATATTCTGCAAGCTGGTCTCTTATATTCTTGGCGGAAAGAGGTGCTCTTCTTGGCCGATAGCATATCTGATCCATTGTATCTGAAACAAAAATACAATAATTTTTTACTAAATTTTCCGGCAGCAAAGTTTCATTTTAAAACGCGCCAAACTTACCAATAGATACCATCAAATATATTGATAGGATTCTTAAAAATTACGTACCTATGTAATTATCTCAAAATACAAACAATGATTACCTTGACCGGCTCTTATTGAACGTTGACATCCACCAGCGTCTCCTCTTCTTGTTTTTGTTAATTTTATTAAGTAAACGATATCCACAAAATAAGACAAAAACGGCTGATGCAACAGCCATGCCTTCTTCTTCAGTGGCATTGCTTCATGGCTGGAGGTGGCAATTCGACTCACAAGACATAGTGCGCTGCGCTAAACAGACTGAATCAAACTGAGGTGTAAAGCCAGAAGGCACGCGCCGCGCCGCGCCGCACAAACGGGTGGCGCGGCGTGTCGCGTGGCGTGTTCTTGCGCGTGGAGCGGCGCGACGCGTAGTAGCACGCGTAGTGAGAAGCCACCATTAGGTATCAGCGAACGGAGCTCTGGAACCATGGGAAAGTTCTGCTAAGTATATCGGTGTCACTTTTGACCTGGCATAAGCACATTGAAGCGTTAAAAACTAAATTCCAAATCACGTCTGGACAACTCTACCCTATCTTATGTAGAACCTCCAAATTAAGTTGAACAACAAAGTTCGGCTATACAAGATGGTTAATTGACCAGCGATCACTTACGCAAGTGCAGATTGGTGTTTTCTCGCCAAAACGCATTTGCGTAGTGTGCAGGTTTTGCAGAACAGAACCTTGCGTACAACCTCTAACGCTCCATGGTATGTCTCCAATGAGACTCTTCACATTGACACCCCTCACCTAAGGCACTAAATCAAACAACAAGCCCAGCTACGTCATAGTCAAGCGGAATCGCATAGCAACACTGTTACGCCAATCAGTCGAGCAAGTTCGCAAATACACAAGGCAACGGCTCGCACTGTAAACAAAATTAAATCGTGCGACCTTACGTCGAACCAAAATCATCATTTTTCGTCAACAACCAATCTCTTAATTAATTTTAGGAACAATTTAAAATTCACGAATAGTAGTTAGCAATGCCAAGGCACCCCTCAAATTGACGTACTTATTTCTTCTTTGCTCTCCATTCTTCCTTCCTTTCTTTCTTATACCCTTATTTCTCCCTGCAAGGCCCTACAGACCGCATGACAGACAATGACGAATAGATAATACGTGTTGATGTAGGAGAGGAGGGCGGTAACGCCGTACTGGCTCATTTATTGCTTTTTGGAACCTCTCGGTTATTTTAAAGCTTTGTTATATATGTTACTGGAAAACATGCTAGTTATTCCTCAACCTATATGCTGTGTAAAGGAAAGTCCAAACTTTGAGGGCAGATCTTTCAAGATTTAGTTGATTTTCTGCAGGTTTCTCTTTATGGATGGTTAAAAGACAATTGTCCTTCCACCACTCAGATGTACTTACTTTCTTGTTGGTCATGTGATGTCTATGTCGATGTATTAACTCATCGACAATATACATGGAGTTTTAGTAGCCAAAGATTTATTGTCTGATATTAGTGGCTTAAAATGAAATGCGCCTGGATACATATTTATAGTACACCAATATGCAACCAATAAATGTTCTGCCAGACGTACAAAAAGTCTTTGAAGAAATTATTTACGAACAGACCATCGAATTTATCGAGGGAAATAAAAGTTTAACAAAAAATCTGGATTCAGGAAGGAACTTTCAACTGAAACGGCAATACAAATGGTTTTAAAGGACTGGAGATGTATGGGCAATGGGAAGCATACAATGACAGTGTTTTTGACCTGCAAAAGTCATTTGAAACTATTGACAGGGATAAATTACTTACAAAATTGCATTACTATGGATTTAAAGGAGCTGTATTCAAAATTCTACAAAACTACGTAATTGACAGAAGTCAAAAAACCAAAAATGGATCTTCATTATCAAGCTCAAAAAATATGTCTGTTGTTGTACCACAAGGTAGTAAACTAGGTCCATCACTATTAATGACATTTGTAATATTTTAGATTATTGTAAAATTCAGATATTTGCAGATGATACATTAATATACATATCAAAAGAAAATATAGATAATGCTTTAAAAATGCTAAATTCTGACTTGGCAAAAATCATAAATTGGTTAAATGTAAATAAACTAAAATTGAATGCTTCTAAAACAAAATGTATGCTAATAGGCAAATACCTAAATAAAAATACTATAACAGTTAGAATAAATGGTGAAATAATTGATAATATTGATTCAATTAAATGTTTAACTTTAAGAGGTGATTCCTTGCATTATTCTAAGCAAAAAAGTTCATTATAACTCATGTCCGAAAATCAATCGTTTTCGAGTCGTAAATAATTAAATTTTCACGCACGATGACCGCAACTGATTCATCGAATTGTTTACGTTTGTAATGATATTTTTGTTGAAAATATGCCTTGAATTATTGAATACTTTTACGCAATTTCTTGAGACTAATATTTTTTTAATAACGCTTTCAGTACAGTACATATACTTAAAAAAAATGATAGAACTTACCGGTACGTGGCGATACACACCACCAATTTCCCACGATTATCACTTATTTGAAACGATGCGATGCACGAAAAAAAAACGACATAAACGTAAATCACATAAAGTTACAGTTAAATGTATTAGTAATCACAACAACACGCGATGATCCATGCAGTGCAGGCAGAGTACGACGTTGCCAGTTATGTGAGGGATTTTGTTTGTCTGTTTTTCTTCGGAAAATTGTATTTAATAAGCAAGAAAATAATTTTGTTAAAGACAGTTAATAATTAATAAATAGATGTATTGATACATTTTACGCTATTAGGCATATGAATTTACATTATTAAGATGCAAAATTAATTCATTTCATGATTAAAAATAAATAAATTCAGCATTTTTTTGCTCCGAAACGGTTGATTTTCGGACATAGGTTATAATGAACTTTTTTGCTTAGAAAAATGCAAGAAAAGTTACGAATATTATTTCCCTAACACCCTGTGTATACATATATTACATAATATAGTACATATTCCAAAAAAATAGTTTATAATACAATTATTCTACCACATTTACTATATCTTGTCCACTGCCAATAAAGCTGTATTCTCAAAATACAAGTCCTGCAAACTAAAACTATGAGAATAATATTGAATAAAAATAAGTACACCAAAATAAAATCTATGTCACAAGAATGGCAGTGGTTGAATATAAAAAATTTCATATGATGGTTCTTACTTTTATATATAAAATAAAAAATCATCTTTTGCCACAACATTTAGAACACTACATAGAATTGAATAATCATTACCACAATTAATATACATGAGGAAATGTGGATTTTCATTTACAAAATTGCAATAGTAATATAACTAGCAAATCAATATTTCCGAAAGGATTACTTGGATTTAATAAACTAAATAATGATATAAAGGTTAAAAAAAAAATTAAAGGAATATTTCATGAACGGTGAAAATGCTTAGCGATGTAATTTTTTTTTCTAAACATCTGTATTATATGTAATTGTTGCAGTTACAGAATGTAATTGTAGCAATCATGCTAAATAAATCTTAAGCAAACAAACAAAATAAATATTTATCTGGAAAGTTATTTTACATATTTTGTACATAGAAAAGCCTGCCGTGACAGCCGAAACGTCAATAACAAATACTGTAGTTTAATTTGCCAACTCACTAAAAATGACATTGAACTATTCAAAGACAAAAGTATGGTATAGAAGAATTTTTTCACTTTCACCGTATGACATATTCCGATGTTTTTCTGGAAAAGTTCGGGAAACTGCATGGCATTTTCCAGTCCAAAATTATTACCAAAATGACACACAGACTCACCCTTTGTCAGCACTCATGTCGAAGCTGATGCTCTTGGGTATGGCTCCTGTGGAAGCAGACGGCTTCAAACAAGTACCAGCAACTGCTGCTTTCTTTGCCGTTGGTTGCAGAGGAGGCCTTTGAGCCTTCGTTCGATCGTTACTGCTCAAAATTGACAGCTCACTGGCGCTCTCGGACGGTGTCAATGTCACGTTCAGACTGCTGCCGGAGCTGTTCAGCCATTGCTTGCTCTCCCATCTGAAAATGCGCATACAAGTTATTTATTTTTTGAAAATACGTACCCTCAATGCGAAGTTTGAATACTTATGGAATTATCTGGTGATCCACGAATAACAACCATCTAAATTCTTTACAAATAATACAAAAACTATTCATAAAAACAATGCATAACAAACCTTTGTTATACTGGGTGCGCCATCTATTATTTTTTTTTACCTATAAGTTTACCATGTGAGTCAAAAGTCATGTGCATGCATAAATGTACTGTCAAAGGTACGCCATTTATAGTCATGGATTCGTTTACAACACAACAACGCATTTTGGTTATCCAAACTTATTACGAAAACGGTCTAAATATAAAAAATACTTGTCGCAAACTTCGCACTAGTTTTGGCCGACATGGACGTTCTACAGAACCTGGAGTTCGTTGGATTGTTAATCGTTTTGAGGAAACTGGTTCAGCTGAAGGTCGTAGACCATACCAACATCCTCGTCCAGCTCGAACTTGTGAAAACATAGCCGCAGTGAGTGAAAGTGTCCGACAAGATCTAACCACCGCGACTACGCACCTTTCGCAACAATTGGGAATTAGTGAGACCACTTTACGCCGGATTTTACACATTTATTTACACCTCCATCCATACGAAATCCAACTAACACAAGAAATGAAGCCCGCGGACCATCAACAGCGGCGTGTTTTTGTTAATTGGATGTTGGAAAGAGAAGACGGATTTTCGGCCAAAGTGCTCTTTTCTGATGAGGCTCATTTTCACCTCAATGGGTACGTAAATAAGCAAAATTGCAGATTCTGGGGGGCTTATAATCCACACCAATATCATGAACAACCTCTCCATCCTGAAAAGGTGACTGTTTGGTGCGGATTATGGACTGGTGGCATCGTTGGACCATTCTTCGTTGAAGATGCCGAAGAAAAGGCCATTACCGTCAACGGGGAACGTTACCGCGGCATATTAACAGACTTTTTGTGGCCACAATTGGATCGTATAGGTGCCGACGATCAAGACGGAGCAACGGCTCACACATTTCGCCAAACAATCGCCTAATTGCACACGAAATTTCAAGACCGCATAATTTCACGAAATTCAGTTGTCGGTTGGCCCCCGAGATCGTGCGATTTAACACCTCTTGACTATTTTATTTGGGGATTTTTTAAAGGAAAAGTGTATGCGAATGGTCCCCGGACAATTCAAGACGTAAAGCGCAATATTCGGACTGAAATTGTGGCCACAGACCCGATTATTCTGGGAAAAGTCATTGAAAATTTTGATGTTCGGATGTTGGCCTGTAAACGAAGCCGCGGTGGTCACATGACTGATGTTATTGTTCAGACATAAATGGCACAAACCAGCCTTCATTTATCAATAAAAATATTCGATTTCACCTCGTAAAAAGCGTGTTGATTTGTCAAATAGAAAAAATGTAATAGATGACGCACCCTGTATCTGTTATACCCTTTAAAATCGCTGTTTGTAGAATCAAAAGTTTTGGATATTATTTTTGTACGAGGGTGGATCAAATATAAACCGAAATTTAATAAATACTTTTCTTAGCCAATCACGAGCGGTCTCACAGTGTAGGTCCTTGCAGTGTAGTGTATTAGGAGTAGGGATAACGCGTGGTGTGAAGATAAGACATCCGATTGCAAATCAGTAGGAGACATCTGAATCGATTTCGGCGGGAGGGAAAGACTTTTTTGAATGATATCGTTACGTGTGATGAACCATGGGTGCATCATTACTCTCCCGAGTCGAAGAAAGCGGGTAAAGAATCGCGAAGAAAAGACGAAACCGGCCCCGTGAAAGCCAGAACCCGTCTCTCAGCCCGTAAGGTCCTCGCGATCGTCTTTTTCGACTGCAAGGGAGGGCTGCACATGGATTTTCTTCCCGACCGACTTACGGTTAATGCTGCCTACTACTGCCAGCTGTTGGAGGCAGCGAAAGCCGCATGCAGACGCAAAAGACCAGTCCCTGTCCGAAATGTCATCCTATTTCATGGCTATGCCAGGCCACATACAGCCGCTGAAACGAAGCAAAAACAGGAGAATACGCTTTGTGAAACTTTTGAGCATGGTCCATACAGTCCAGATTTGTCACCCTGTGTCTATCATTTCTTTGCGCCCATGAAAGATGCACTTGGAGGATTGCGATTTGACAACGACGGACATGTGGAGAACTTCGGGCGCAATTGGTTGGTCACTTAACCTCCAAGTTTCTACAAGCAAGGAATTTGTAAGCTTCCAAATCGCTGGAAGAAATGTGTAGAGCGTGGAGATTACATAGAAAATTTTGATTTATATTTGATCCACCCTCGTATTACAATTCCATAAAAACAAACACTCCATCGTTTATAAAGATTATAAATATGATACTAGAAATAAAAATAAACAAATAATTATAGTAACACCAAAAATGTAAAATATATAGAACAAGTTCTTTAATAAGAACCGTAAAATAACGGAAAAGTTCTAAATCAAATCACATTTTCCTAAATAACTCAGAACTTGCATTTTGTGACATAACACCTTTATCGACTTATGTTTAATTTAACGTATACCCTAAAAGTTAAGGCACAAAATTTATTGGCTTTAAATTTACCAAACACAAAATAATATCAAGTTGCCTTTGGGAACAAAAGCTTGCTTACTTACTTTACTGTCAGTTAACATTTATTTATTTTAGATATATAAATTAGAAATAAGAAAAAGTATCTACAAGTTGGTTGGGCGAGTAACCAAAGCTGAAATCTGTCGAATGTTCCAGAATGAAAACACTACACGGATCTATCCACAGGCAGCAGCGGTGGCCGCAGTAGTAGACTCTTCGTTCTTCTGATCAGTCGCTGTGCGCTGTGCGGGTTCAAGTCCCGTACCAGAAGAAATTTTTCTCTTGGCTATGGATGTTGTGATTGTCCGTAGGTGGTAGACGGTCTCTGACTGTCGAACGTGGAGGTACCACCTGGCGGATCTCGTAGGCGGAGCCAGAATGTGTGCATGTTGCATGCACACGTGTTCCCTCGCCAGAATCCGTGTGGCGTGCCCCCTTTCCCATGTATCCCCCTATAGCCCCACGGTACCCAATGGGTGCTTAGTCCTCAGGCCTTCGTGGTAGTTGAAGTATAAAAAAAAACAATCGAGATGGCGAATTTACGAAAAACTGAGAGAAATTGATCTGAATTCCGTCCAGGACCTCATGAGAGGCATTCGAAGAAAGTTGCGTCTGGTAGAGCAGAATAGGCCACACCACATAATTCGATAGTGTAGTTTAGTTAAGTATTGATTTGTAATTTATGATAACTAGTAAATGTTTAAACAAATTTCTTCATTAAAAAAAATCCGATAAATATCTTGTGCCAAAACTTTTAGGTCATACGTTACACATAAACTTTGTTGGCGTTACCTTTCTGAATTCTCATTCTTCAACACTTTGACCTCCAGGCTGTGGCTGCTGGACCCGCTAGAGCTGGAATTCAGACTGCAGTTGCTTAAAAGTATCTCGTTCTGTCGATCCTTGATGTGATTCTGCTTCAGGTATTCCGCGTCTCCCTCCACAAGACTGGTCGACCTCTTGGCGAGCCCGCTGGGACCGGCAGCGACATCATCAACGGTTCTTATAGGGGACTTTTGAATTTGAGTATTGACGGTCGTGGCTGACGAAGATTTGTTGGAGCTGGTGGTTTTCGTTTCGTCCGACTCGGCTAGCGAGTTGTCGATGATGTTGTTGTTTAAAGGCTGCTCCATTTGGTATACCTTACCTGTGAGCAAGCAATAAAACATGGTGATTGTGAATTAATCACTCTTGGCAAATGGACTTCGAGAAGATCGATAAAAAGTAACTTATTTGCAAGAAGCGTTCACATGTTATTAGCACTGAAACGACTGTCAGGTTGTACATGAGCCATGACATGTTTAGTATGTTTATTTTTTTTACGGCTCGCGCAGACAGAAAGCATTCCGTTCCGAGTTCTGCGTTCCACATTCTTTGTAGCTAATACTATAGAGAGTCGCGCAGACACAGCGGCAATCAGACCGCGCCGGTCAGTGTGAACGCTCGCGTTATTGCGTTCTATTGTCAGAAATACAAAGAACTCGTGGAACGCAAGATGGCTTCCATAGAAAAATTAATTGATTTAGTAAGGGAAAGGCGTTTTTTTTTACTAAAAAATGCAGCATGGCTTGAAATAGTCACGGAAATAGGAAAATACTGCCAATCTTTCTTTTGTAGATATAGCCTTTTTCCAGTTGGTGTCTTGTTTCTCTATTTCCTTTTTTATATAATCATGCAATTCATCAAAACTACTTAATGAAATTCGGAAGTAAATAAAAAATCCTTCTTCATCTTCAAGCAATGCAGGAAAAAGAAGACTAAACTCTCCTTTTTCATATCTCTCACGATTAATCGGATGCACCCAGTATCTCTTTTTCTTTTTGGACCCTTCCAAACTCCACAAAAGCATTGCTTCAACTTCTGTATACGAACTATCGAAGTACGTGTTTCACCTACAAGTAATCTTCGTAAAATGGAACGTAGTGTTCGTATCTGCCCCTGTATGTGTTAGAACTCGTAAGAGGAATTGACCGGACGAGAGCGGCTTGAAGACTGAACGCTTGCCTTTCTGCGCGAGCCCTTACAGAGGGAAGCTTTTATAGCTACTCTAAAGCAAAAAAACTTGACAGTATTGCCCTGCCAGCTCTTCCTGCCCGAAGTGTGAGATTTTATCCAGAAATGACATACTCACTAAAACCCCCCAGTCGTTGGCCACACATCTCACCACCGTAATGCTTGCAGCATTTCGTCATAGTGGATAGCGTTGCGCTAGGTTTTCATACCGGAGGTTTTAGTCATCAATTCTCTATCGTATACATACATACTTTGATACCTACGTACATGTACATTCCAGCAAGATAGAAACCTGCTATTGGTTCCTTGGTCTATTTTTGTACTCCCGTACCTTACTCAGCCTCATTCGTTCACTATTGGTTGAATGTCAACCAATTTTCCCTCGCGTATATGCGTGTCAAAATTGTCAGCAGTGAGCCTCTCGCCGAGCGTCAGTTTCAGCTCGTTGTGAAAGTTAACGCACCTACCACATTCGAGTAGGTGATCAGGAGTATCCTCCTCTTCGGGAAGCTATTGTAATAACGATGTCCTGTGAGGGACTGTGCAGTATAGTAATCTATCCGCACTACTCCCTTGACAATCCAAGTTTTTAATAACTTTAATAACCATCCTCCCTACCATAAAAAAGCGCTAATTGTTATTTGTTGCTATTTTCAATAATTGTTTCTACCCGAGCAGAAAATAGGATAGGTAACCCGAGCGATACGTATTTCTGCTGGTTGGCTTCATCAGGCCCGAAATGAATGCACATATGCAACTACAAAAGTAGATACACATGCCCACACATCCGGAAACGGGTGTAACCTGAGGAAACGAAGATGGAGAGGAAAAAAAGACACACGAAGTCCACTTTTTGCGGATTTTGCCCATTATTTTCCTATTTTTGTTATATACCTTTCTCCGCATGATAATTTTCTCTCTCTCTCTCTATATATATATATACAGGGTGACTTTGAAGTTGAGTCATTAATTTTCAGAAAATGATTGTAGAAGGAAGATAAACCAAAATATGCGTGTAAAAATTAAAAAAAATTAAAAAAAAATGTTACCTTGTTTTATAAAGTATCCTCCCGACAAGTATTTCAGTGCGGACCTGTATTTGATCGTGCGGTCTTGGAGCACCGGCATGCCCTCCCCTGTGAGGTCTTAAGTCACCTGATTCACGAGCCCTTTGTACTACATTAACAAAGGCACGAGGGGTTGGTTGCACTCGATTGGGAAACCGATTCGCACAAATCCGTGATGCCGCGGCAGCATTTTGTAAAGACTCCCGCCCCGTAAATAAGAATCATGTCCACAAGTTCAGCATTTTCGTAAACATGGGCCATTTTTTATTTCGTTTGAGCCACGCAACAAACACCACTATTCACTCATGCGTTACCGACTGACGAAAAACATCGTGATAAACGTTTCAAATTCTTTCGCTTTTTTGTTTCCGATGCGATGAACCGATAAGGCGGATTATATCCGTTGTTGCCAAACACGAGCACATAATATTATTATTGAGACAGGGCGGTACTCAAACTTCCAAAGGGCTATAACTTTGTTACTTTAATTTTACCAGAAAAATGTTAAAGGAAAAAAACATTTCTTTTGATCAGATCTACTCACTGTTAAAATAAATGACTCAACTCCGATGTCGCTCAAGTTTTTATCACCGAGTACTTTCCAGTTTTTGATTTTACTATTCAGGGTGTCAGTAAGAAAAGAAATGTCGATATAGGATGTTTGGCTGGAGGGTTGTCATGGTGGAGGTACCAAGTGTCCATTCTTGACTTGGCCGCAGATTTTTCATAGACTCTATGACTTTAGGTAGGCACTGTTCCGTGTGTTACTAAGCTGTGACTAGCTTCTGAGTGTCCAAAACGAAACGCTCCAGAATCCCACTCGATTTGAAAAATATAGCTATTATTTTTTCCTTAGCAGATCGGGATTTTCTGACAGCTACGGGTGTGTCCTCATCATCAAACACCCAAACTTTGTTTTGGGCCTTGGTCGGCACATCATAATAATACAGCCAAGTCTCGTCACCTATCACGATGCTGTTCACATACCGAGATTGCCCCTTATCAAACATTTTCAGCATCTTTCGGCACCAAGTCGTACAACGAGTCTTCTGCTCTTCTGTCAGACTATGCGGTACCCAGAGAGAGCAAAGTTCCTTTTACGTGTAAATGCTCAGGCAAAATTGAAGTTATACCGTAATTGCCCTTATCTCACTACGTGACCACGATGCCTTACCCTGACAATACAAATGAACAACTAAATGCTGACGGCTACTATGCACTCATGGACATGTCTCAACATGCAGTAACATGCAGCCTGCTGCGTCCGTTTGTTAAGTCATACTGCAAAACTTGTATAGTACCCTTTGTACTGTAGTTCATAAAAGTTTCCAATTCATTTAGTCTTTTTGAGTAAGCGTCAAATGTTATGTTTGGAGAAATATATACAGAGCGCAGCTCTATTTTTTTCATCTCTATCCAAATTTCTTGTATGCATCCCCTTAATAGATGTTTGGTTGCATATCCTAATAGCTGCGCCTGCATCTGATTTCACCTTTTTATTCGGCTCCATCACGTCAAATGAATTTTCTTTTGCGAACTGATCCAGTAAATCGTGTGCCGCTCTGCATCTGTTCAAGTTTGGTTGTATTATCTTTATTTGGTGTTGTCGGAGTGTTGCTTCTATCCATTCGCCAGTCTTTTCTGTTTCTGACAACTTGAAATCCCTCATCCTCAGTGTTATAAATCCGAAGTCGAGATAAAGCAGGCTCATCAGATTTATTTGTAATTGTTACAGGCGTGTCAGCTGATTGTTGTTTAGTTTTACTACTTCCCTGTATTTGTCCCCTTTCGCCGCACACGTAGCAATTTATCTCATTGGTGCAGTCTTTTGCAACGTACTTGTCGTTTCCACATTTGAAGCACTTCGGCCTTTGGTTCTTCTTTGCCTTACACTGGTATGAAGCGTGACCAAAGAGCTGACACTTGTAACATCTCGCTGGAGCGACTTTTTTCAGTTCGTACCTACGTCCAAGCACTTCAAGGACTTTTAGACTTGCGCCATTTTGTTGCTGCAGAGCCTCTTCCATAGCTTGACCGACCTCTTACGTATCTATGGTTTTTTCAAGGTTACATACTTTGATTGCAACAGTTGTTTCTGCTGCCTTGGCCACACTTCCGGCGCCTAAAATACCTTCGACCTACGTAAAAAGCTTTTCAGCAGCACCTTCCTTTTTTCTGTCAAGTTCAACTCAGTTTTACCTTTTTGTCGTCTATTTAACATTGAGCACAAATGCACCTATTTCTGGTAAATTTATTTTTTGACTCAATCTCCTAAGCGTATTAGCGCAGGAGTTTTCACCCTGGTCTGTTTTAATTATAAGGGTGTCCTTTCAGCGTGACTTGTCATCACTTGCTTCCTCCTATAAATCTCAATTTGCTTGCATTTACCCCCATCCGAGGTATTCTGCATAATATCGTGAGATTTTTGAAGCCCAGCGGGCTGATCAGGAGTTCATCAACCTTCTGCCTTTGAACTACTGTTAGAGCCCGCTTGATAGCTATATCCATCTCTGCACATGGAGGTCGTCACAATTTACGTATGCGACAACGCTGCTGTTTGTCTTGACGAGATATTTGATTTGCTCTCTCATTTTTAAGAGCTTTCCAGAGCAATGTGTTTAGCTGCCAATGCGCTAGCACTTCGTCCCATGTGTCATTTACTAGTATCAGCGTACTGGCGACCTTCAAGGAATCATTAGCTTGCCACGTCACACTTCAGCACTATGTCAAAAATAGCGAACAATGGGAAATACTCGTATGTACAAATTTAATAGCGAATAAATCATAAATATTTGCATACACAAAACATCCTGAGTAATTGGGTATTCTGCCTAATATCAGGGAAAAACGTTTCATGCAATTTATGGATTTTGACATTACTGTAAGAGTACTGTAAATGGCTTTTTGAGTATTGAGGATTAATCACTCACATGGCATAATGTTGAAAGATACATTTTCAATCCGTTCAACAAAAACGACATCTTTGCAGATAAGCTATTCGCAAACTTTCATCAAACAAAACCGTTCGAATGCTTCAGGAATTTTGAAATTAGATTACTTCCATATCAGTTATAGAAAATGAGATCTTTTACTAATTATATAAAACCACAATTACGTTTTTGAAAATGAATTACATTCTTACCGTTCACTCTTGCATCAACTTTATACTCTTGAAGACTGGACCCGCCGTACTTTTTGTTATTTGCAGCATGAGTAGCCAGGTTAACAAAATATGGACTCGACAGATTGTTTGCACTATAGTTATTGTTAGTCTGCCCTTGAGTGCTAGCCACAAAGTTGTTAGTGGCTTGGGCGTTATAGTAGTTTGAGGGAGTAGAAAGCCTTCTCATAATACCAAAGTCTCCATCAGTTTCAGATCTGAAAAAATATGTGTGTATAAATTTCACAAAACAAGAAGATACAAGATTGTAGCTATCGAGAACAAACATGAACTTTACAGAACCGTTTACGCGTCAACATATGGTGAATTTATGTAAGCAGCAAATCAAAACATTTTTTTTTTTAGTTAGGCGGTTTAGAGGCCGAATTTTTTATATTGTCATCATTCAAAGAAGAGTTGGAGATTATTGGGGTATGTTTCAACCGAAGGCTGCTGATCCAGGGTCATTTCATGAAGATCTACGGTTCGAGGAATATCAGTAACATAAATGACATTTTTTTTGTCACTGGTGACCTAGTTCTCCACATTAAAAAAAATGCTGAACGAAAGAGAAAACGAAAATAAACAATAAAAAGAAAATGAAAAGGGATTTCAAGTGGAAGATATGATAAAAATGAAGGATTATACAATTCACATATAATATTTGTTGAGAAATTAGGTGAATTACAAATAGGATAAAATTAAATTAAACCATTTGCAGAAGTTGTGAAGTATAACAAAGAAAAAGTAGAAAATCTAAATAAAGAAACTCACATTATTGAAGTTGCCACTCTTATCTAACATACAGAACACCAAGTAACATCCAAAAATACAAACAATAAAATTTTGGTTACTTTTACAGTACAACCAGGGAAAGACAATAATCATGAAACCAAACGATAAAAATCAAAACTGTTTACACACAAAGAAGGTACTCCTATATATATATATATATATAAATCCTGCAAAAATGAACGTCTCCATAAAAAATAGCGATCAGAAAGATGCGGCGGTGGAAATTGAATGTAATAATGTTGACGACATCAAAAAATTGAAATTAGAAGTAGAAAAACATGTAGGACGCAGTTATAGAGTGTTGGGCATAGAAAATTACCAATCAACAATTAATGAACAAAATCTAATTGCTGAAGCTGAGCATACCACAAAAATGGATATATTTTGAAGTGGAAAATATGTTCAATGAAAATAAAATGAAAGAAATTACAGTAACTGATTTCACAAAGTTACGAGAAACATTTTTACAACACAATATGCCTGAAATTTTCAATAATCCTGACAATTACTTTGAACAAATGATGAATAATATGGATAAATATATGAGAGAAGCTAAGGAAATAGTACATGAAAGAGTGATCCTAACACCCTGGTCTTCACAGATATTCAAGGAGTCTAAATTAAAACGCGATGACGACTACAGAAAATTCTTAATAAACCAAAATGAAAAAGATTGGAAACAATATACAAAATCAAGTAAAGAGCGTGTAGCAGTTCTCAAGAGGGAAAAGAAAAAATACTATGATAATAAGATTGATAGCAATAAAAATAATTCTAAAATGATATGGAAAACATTAAAGGATATTGTTTCTCAAAATAGAAAGACTGAATTATCTAAAATGCTTCTCGAAGACGGGACAGTGACAAAAAAAATGATTATAGCAGAAGGAATTAACATTTATTTTATAGGCAGTATAAATCAATTAATGAAGACGATTGATGAGGTTGATCCCAAATTATGTTCATTACAAGTATATCATAATTCATCAATGAATCGATTTAGGTCAATAATCTCTCAAATCTCTCAAAAAGATTCTTAATGATTGTTTCAATATAATTGGGGAGAAATTATTATTATTGGTGCATCATTGTTTGGTACATGGTGAATTCCCATCAAAATTAAAGTGCTCCACCATTATTCTTGTGCCAAAAGTTCAACATTCAAATAGTGTTCGAATTCAAAAATGTTTTAGGCTGAAATCAGAAAACCACTTTATGAATACTCAAAATTCATACAGAAAATGTATTCTAACGCGAATAATCATACAAAATTGACATTGTAGCATTAATGCTAAGTAAATCTTTAACAAACAAACTTACCTATCATCAGATCTGGCAACACTGTTCGTGTCATCTGACTGCGCAACACTGGCTACGTCATCGTTATCAACTTCTGTTGTAGAACGCTCTGTATCAGAAGCCATCACATCTGTAGACCAAGCACTTTCACTTTGTGTTTCTAAAAGATCTACTGGAGCAGGAGCCTCCTGAAACATTTATCATAGCCCGGTAAGGGATCACAAAAATTTCCAGAAACCTCGCAAAAATTATAATATGGATGAAAATTTGGATATACGAGAGTGGACCAAATATAAACCGGAATTCTTTTTAAATATTTGTTTATTCATAAAACAATACAAAAATGATGCTGATTATTTTTCTATGTAATCTCCTCCTCGCTCTACACATTTTTCCCAGCGATTTGGAAGCTTACAAATTCCTTGCTTGTAGAAACTTGGAGGTTGAGTGGCCAACCAATTGCGCACAAAGTTCTCCAAATCTCGATCGTTGTCAAATCGCAATCCTCCAAGTGAATCTTTCATGGGCGCAAGAAAATGATAGTCACAGGGTGACAAATCTGGGCTATAAGGAGGATGCTCAAGAGTTTCCAATGCATATCGTCCAGTTTTTGCTTCGTTTCAACAGCTGTATGTGGCCTGACATTATCATGAAAGAGAATGACATTTTTGATGGGGACACCTCGCCTTTGCGTCTGTCTGCGGATTTCGCTGCCTCCAACAGCTAGTAGGCAGCATTAACACTCTCTTGCAGTCTTGAAGATCTTTCCGACTAAGAGACGGGTTTTGGCTTTCACGAGGCCGGTTTCGTCTTTCCTTTGACATTCTTTACTTGCCATTATGAACTCGGGAGTGTAATGATGCAGCCACGTTACGATATGATTAAAAAAAGTCTCTCCCTCCCACCAAAATCGATTCAATGTCTCCTACTGATTTGCAGTTGGATGTATTTGTGATCTTCGGCATACCCAACGAGCACAGATTTTGTTGAAGCCACTTCAATAAGGTCACGAACAGCAGCAATTTTGTCACCAGAGACACTGGGTCTTGGACGTCGATTACCACTCACATTTTCTACACGTTCTGGTTCTCCCTTAAACCTTTTGGCCCAATCGAATACCTGAGTTTTAAAAAGGGTATCATCCCCATACTGAGCATTCAATCGAGCCAAAATTTCGCACGGTTTAAAGTTTTCCCTCGTCGAAAAGTTTATTATAACTTGTTGCGCAATGGACGGTGGAACCACCCATGGCTGTACTGACGCATTGACTGAGTGAAACAGCTCACCATGCCTTATCGCCAGTCCCAATACACTACACTGCAAGGACCTACACTGTGAGAGTGCTCGTGATTGGCTAAGAAAAGTATTCGTAAAATTCCGGTTTATATTTGATCCACTCTCGTAGGTTATTGAAGTATTGTTCTATAGCATAACGAAAAGTTCCCGGAATCTACGTTGGTTAGGGATTAACTTGTTTGAAAAACTTTTTTGTAAAAATCCTCTAGAGATTATATACACGGTGTTTCAAATTCGACCCTCACCATTGACATTGACAAACCTTAGTTGTTATTCCAGAAAAACATAAGCTCCTAGGTAGGCCTTGACATTATCAGATTTCATTTGTTTTGTATACCAGGTCAGACCTCAAATTGAACATAGGAACAGAGTTTGTAAGACTGAGAAGAAGATAAATAAATCGAGCAGTGAGCAAAGTACAAAGAAGAGTCAGGCTTTGTCTACAAAATAACGGACAATATTTTGAAACTCTGCTCATTTATGATTAATGTTATCACCATCAAAAAAAAATTCATTTTGTGTTCAGGTTTCACGATACACGATACACGATGAAACAACAAAGTTGGTGATAGCAGTAGAAAGAAGAAATGTTGAATTGAAATTTGACTACGCCATCTTGTAGAGGAGAATAAACAACAATGTCAACCTGTAATTTATTTTGAAATATCAATATTAAAACCAGGAAAAATAAAAGTGATTTTATTTTATCTATCGATCTAAAATTACATGATTCGAAATTTTAAACTCCATGATTTTAAACTAAAATGGTTATATTGAAATTTTTTAAAAAGTAAATATCACATTGTCACCTCAAGAATGAATTTTTCCCTCACAATATTCACCTGTCAAAGCTGATAGCTTACCTGTACAACCTCGTCGATTAGCTGGAGACTCTGTCTCTCATGTCTGCTATCGCCAGCGTCAATCGTCTCATTATCAGAAGCCAAAACGTCTGTACTCCAAGTTTCCGAAATAATGGAGATGGTCTCGTCACCTTCCAGCAACTTTTTGATTTCGAATTTGCAAAATTTGTCGTCGATTTCGGATCGAATTTGACGGGTTATGTTGCTTGGTTGTGGCTGAACTACGTTCTCTTGCCTGTAAATGGAAGGTAGTTTATTTATTTAATTAACAAATGTGGGACATCAAACAGAGAAAATCTCCAAAATAGACATCCACAGTTTAGTTAAACAACCTAAATTGTAAAGATTGTTATTTATAATCGACGTAATATGAAATATGTATATATTCAGTCCAGTAAAGAAAAAAAATGTTACAAATAATGGGAACGCAGTTTACAAGGGAGCGATCAAGTATTTAAACTTTATCGTTTCACAAGCAAAAATACCAGCAAATGTACCATATTTGTTCAGATTTCTTTGCATTCGTACCATTGGAGAGTTTAAGCCAATATTAGTTCTCCCGGAATATAGAAGTATGTACAGGTCTAGTCTTATCGGTACATTTATATTGATTTTCGATCAAAGGTAAAAGTAGTGAATTTGATTGTTCAAGAAAACATAAATCAAATAATATCCTCTTGGCCAGAGGTAAGATTTGCAATGTTCCATTAGCAAGCTATAATGGTGATTTATCGACAATGATACCCGCCGTGTAAGCCAGAATTCGCAAGAACTCATGTTGGAAAGACTTAATTCTCCTTATGTGGACTTCGTACTGTAAGTTCCAAATAACGGACGCGAAGGAGATATTACTACGTATACACGCATAATATACTGATAACAGGGCAGGGTTGTTGAAGTATCTAGAGTGCCTTCTAATAAAGCCAAGCATCTTATTCGTTTTATTTATGGTTTCACCTATATGGCTATTAAAGCTCCATTTCGAATCTGGTGTAACGCCCAGGTCACGAATATTGACATTCTCTATCTGATACGCATACTGAAATTTTTTTTTCGTGAATGTGAAAAGCATTTTTAGAGTTAAGTGGCAGATCTGACAATAATCGCCGAGTTTGTCGATATCAGGTTATGTTTTGACGCAGTCTTGAAGGATTTCAACTATACGACACATCTTGAAGTCACCTGTGTAAAGAAGAAACTAGCAATGGCTGAAACATTGTGCGATATCATTTATATAGATTAAGCGGAATAATGGACCTAAGTGGCTACTCTGAGGAACTACCAATAATGGAATAACGACTTTTATACGTTTTTTCTATACCGACGCAGCCGTGCAGGCAGAAGCCTGAATACCGGGCCACCACGGCTGCTATGATGATCCCAAAGAAATTTTGTTAATACGATTTTTGAACTGCCTAAGCTTAGTAGAACTGGGAAATGCTTCCTCTTGTAGGTTGTTCCACAATCTCGACATCCTCGGGTCAAAGGAGAGGTCGTATCAGCCTGTTCTGGATGTACGAAGTTCGACACTGTTAGGATGGGACGCCAAAGTCAGACGGGTCTGTCTAGCAGGCACATCGCGCGGCATCATCATGGAAGAGAACTCTGAGGAGGAAAGCCCGTTGATGTAGCGGTAGAAAAGGGCTAGATCGCCGACGGCCCGCCGTTGCGAAAGCGTCCCGAGACTGTCTGTTAGAGAAGAGCCATCGATCAGGCGGACCGCCCTGTGTTCGTGCCAGATCAGGTCCTCGGTGATCTGGATTCCGACCAGCCGAAATGAATGGCTCTTTGGCAGAAGCCGGCCATCCATCGAAACCGGATAAGCGCTAGGATGCTTTTTGTTCGTCAAGGTACAGTACTGTGTTTTGGAAGCATTAAACTGTACAAGATTGTTGCGTCCCCAAGCAATGTTAACCTCCAGGTATCTCGCCAGAGAGGAAGTCGTTGCTAGTCTTCTTTTATACAGCTCAGCGGCAGAGTACGGCTTGTCACTCTGAATTCCTGCATGTAGAGTGCTGTCATCAGCGAAGCTGTGAGTTGGGTTGATCGTGCAGGAAAGGAGGTCGTTGATATGTAATAGAAACAGTGTCGGAGCCAAGGCCGATCCCTGAGCAACACCCGCGTTGAAGTTGTGGGCTAAAGAGGAGAAGCCGTCAATTATGACGGATATCTTGCGTCCAGAGATAAAGTCAGGCACCCATCTCGCTTAAGAGGACAACGTTCCACAGCTGATCTAACGCTTTCGTGATCTCAAGAGCCACGACATGAGCCTCACCATAAGACTGGAGGTCCCATGTGAATCGCTGGTGCCGGAAACCATACTGTCTGTCGCTAATCAAGCTGTGGCGTTCGAGGTAGTCCAGAAGCTCGCGATTTATGCACCTCTCCATCACCTTACTTATAACAGAAAGCAGAGCTATAGGCCTGTAGTTGTAAGGGCCGGTCTTAGATTCCTTTTATGGGATGAGTTGGACATGAGCAAATTTCCAGTTTTTTGGCCAGGAATCAAGTCCGGTATAGAAGCTTTGTTGATGTCTTACGGTCTTATGCCTGAATGTTACCTCCCGCATAGTGTAGGGAACCCTTTGAATTGACGGGGGACGTCCATGGTGGAGTAGACAACCAAGATCTTGGCTAGCACTTCCGCCTTGGCCTTTGAGTCGAATACAATAGTTCCATCCTGACATGTAAGTGGTGGAAGGCTACTGTGTGAGAAGTTCTTTTCAATCTGCTTGGCCACCGTCCAAAAAGACCGACTGCCATTGCGCTCCGACATTACCCTGTGCCTAACTTTTATATCGTGCTGGTTTTTGGCTTTGCGAACCTCTACGTCATATTTGTTTCTGGACTCGACGTCGACTTGTTTGTTCTCTACAGTGGGGTTTTGAAAGAAGGTTCTGTGTGCCTTGATCTTCTGCTGGCGAGCAGTGTCACACGATTTGTTAAACCAGCCGTTGAACCCTGGTTTAGACACTTTCACTGTGTGAGGATGTATTCCTCCATTCCGACGTGGAAAATTTCGGTTATTGAAGAACAGACAGCCAACGCATCCGCGTCAGTGAAACAGACATCTCGCCAAGGAAAGCTAGAGAAGAAATCTCTGAGCCCCTCTCAGTCCGTAATGCCAAGTTTTGCGGCCTGTGCGAGTTTCTGCTGCCATAGCGGATTCTGACCGAAACTCAACCTCCACAACACCATGCTCTGAGTTACCCAGGGGGGACAGGACAGCAGTGCTGTGAGGGACAGGATGCATGGTCAGAAAGAGATCCAGCAGGCTACTGGCGTGTGACGAGATGCGGGGAAAAAAGGGCTCGTCACCAGCTGGGTCAGCCCTTGAGTGAGACGGAACGCTTCAACTGCACGACCTACTGCATCGGTCTTATTTGAGCACAACCAAAGCTCATTAAGGGTACTGAAATCACCGAGAAGAACTACCTCTGAAGCGGGGTGATTGATGTTCAGGAAGTTGATCTGGACGGCGAGGTATTCGAGTAGGTCATCCCAGTTATGGTTCGAGGGAGAGCGATAAAGGCAGCAAATCAATTTGGGTGATGTTTTGGAGTTGAGGCGAAGCCACAGAATTGTCCTTCGGGTCTGATTCCAAAGAAAGGTCCCTGGAGCAGGAAAGACTGCTGCGGACAAAAGCCACAACTCCCCCGTTCTTTCTCAGATTGGAGTGCACCTCGTAGTTTGGGAAGTTGAGATGGTTAATCGGTGCAGTCTCTGAGATTTTTGTCTCCGCCAAGAAAAGCACGGCGGAACGATTGGATTGCAGGTAGTGATGAAGAGCATCAATGTTGCTGTTAATCCCGCAGATGTTCGAAAAACAAATTTTATCTTCGATGTTGTTCCCTCAGGAAGCTATGAAAAATAAGATTGCTCTACTCCAAAAAAATCTGAATGCTTTGTATTCTGCCAGAGATACTATGCCAAGCCGTGCTGAAGTTGATAAACAGATCATTAAGTTGCGCGAGGAAATAAAAACAGCAAAACAGTCTTTAAACAGGAAGGTTCAAAAGGCAGTTGCCCAGAAGAAACACAGGGATGGTATGAAAACAAAGTTAGAATATATTATTTGTCATGAAAATCCAGAAATAAAAAAAAGACTATCTCTGAGGGATTCAGTGGGACGTCCTAATCTTGAAAGCAATCAACATTCACTATTGAAAACAATCGCGGATATAGCTTTATTTGGGAGTGCAGCAGATGATAGAAGACGAACGGAATCAATTCGCAGCGTAAAAACTCTTGGTGAACTCACACAAGAATTACGTAAAATAGTATTTGACATTAGTCGCAGTGGGACATATCTTCGTTTGATTCCCAGAAAATCTAATTCTGCAGAGGGACGAAGACATGTATCGACGGTCCCTGTTAAGCTCATTCGGGCTCAAACTGATCACCACAAGAGCCACTTAGATACCAAGTTCGCTGAAACATCAATCCATTATTTAGAGAACATAGCATCCATACTTGGACCAGATCAAGTATTTTTCATATCTCAAGATGATAAAGCTCGAGTCCCTATTGGCGTAACTGCGGCAAATAAGCAAGCACCTCTTCTAATGCACATGGAATATAGAATCAAAATGCCTGATCACGATTGGGTAATCGCTGAGCGTCATAAATGAATACCATCTGTTTAATGCTGGTATCAAAATCACTTTCAATATGCTAGGACGACCGCAAGCCGTTGGATATTCTGGACCAACATACATCGCTATTCGAAGTGGAAAGCATAGTTCATCTACTGCAAATACTCATGCTCAGGATTTCGAGACGCTTCTCGAACTTGAAGAGTTTCGACCATTAGCTAAAACTGACCATGGACAATATACAACACTTTAAGCGATATGATCTCGATGCATTGTTTTTAGCTACTAATGCTCCTGGAAGAAGTGCGTATAACAGAGTACAGCGCAGAATGGCTCCTCTTAGTCGGGAAATGGCTGGTTTAATATTGCCTCATGACCATTTTGGGTCTCATTTGGATGAACGTGGCGTTACAATTGATGAACATTTAGAAAGATCTAATTTCGAATTTGCAGGAAATGTATTAGCTGAAGTATAGAGTTCAATGGAAATTGATGGCTATAATGTTAATGCAAAATATGTTAGGGCAGGTGAACAAGATCTTCCTGATTTTCCAGACATTAAATCGTAATCAGAACATGTGCGTGAGAGCCAATACTTGCTTCAAATTGTAAAACGTAGAAATACAGAATGCTGTCGTCCAAGAAGTGGCCTATTTAGATTACTAGACAATAGGTTCCTTCCACCATCTGTAAAAGTAAAACAAACAGTTGATGACTTGGTTTTGGATGAAGGAGGGCAATTTCTTAATCTTCCAGTCAATTTTGCTCTACACTTAAGTGCTTCACTCAAAGATTTCCTGCAAATGCCCTACGATTATTTTTTTCCGACGGTAAAATTGAGGCTATCAAGTCGAACATGCAAAACGTGTGGTCTTTATCATGCTTCCGTCAAGTCACTAAATCGTCACATCGAAACACGCACACTGATAGGAAAGTTAGACCTGTAAGAGTCATCATGCTAATGAACTGATGTGCATTATTCAAAATTTAGAGCACCATGATGTTGAATGGCTCGATGAGAACGACGTAGACATTCCAAAATCCGATGAAAGCGAGCAAACTCACAACACTGAGCAGCAATCGAAGCACTCCAATGTCACCGAAAACTTAGAATCATGGATTCGGGTTTCATGGAATGAAGACTGTTAATTTGAATTTAATATATGTACCAAAAATTTAAAATAAATTTGTTATGTTAGTAAGATATAATATTTTTGTCTTTTACTATAGAGTAAAAGACCGTATCAGTAAATATAATCTCTATCCTAAATCTATTTTCTTATTTTTCAAATTATAATTGTAACGTTATAATTATAATATTAAAAAAAACAATACATTAATTGACAAATGTTTACGTAAACATGGGGGGAGGGGGTAAGAGCTTTGCTTAATTTTGCTGACAAGGGGGATGGGGGGGGGGTGAATAATTGTAATAAATCAGCTTACGTAATACTTGAACGGCCCCAAAGCCTATAGTTTGAAAAGTACACGACTTACGATTTTTGACGTCGACTTCTGGGACACCCTGTACATAAATTGCTTACCTAGCCTCAACGTTCGCCCTATCCTCGTTCTCGCACACCTGCGAGCTAGGAGTATCCCTACCGGATATGTTGGGCGTCCCTCTGCCCGACACGTTGGCGGATACCATGTCCGACAGGTTGTCATTCTCCAGCTCGATGCTGCTGTCCGCCGAATGGTTGCTGGCTGCTTCGGATGTTGCTTCCAAGATGTCCGAGGTGTTGCCGGTGGAACCCTCTTCGGCGAAGCACAAGGACTTGCCTCGGTCTTCTTCCGGTGGTCGCGGGGGACGGGATGGAGTGGAAGGCAGCGGAGGTGTCTCCTGTTGAAACATAGGTTACGTAACATTCAACTACGAGTTTCTGTCAAAATCATGAGACGGTTCGGATGAGAAGGTACATAATCCACATAATGTAAAAATTCGGGTTGCAAAAATTCCCATAAAGCTGAAAATTGGTATAGATCTTAAATACGCCCACTTGTGACTCTCCTAGTATATTTTGGGAACAACGCTCGGACACGTCCATTCTTATTTCTAGGGGGACGTATTTTCATCTATAGCCGTACAATACAGGGTGATCCAAAAATACGATATTGCGTTACACTTTATAATTTTTAAATGGAAACCCGCAATTTACTAGAGCCACACAGTGCGGCGGTGCATCTTGTTGGAAATGAATGTAATTTTCATAATAATTATTTCGTGCCTCTACTGTGTTTTCTAACATGTCCAAGTACGTCTCGCCCGTCAAGTTTCCATTAATAAAGAAAGGTGATTTCCGAAAATGTCGGCCCACACATTTATTTTTTTAGGATAGTGCGAGTGTATCGAAACAAATGTGGATTCGAGTCACTCCAATATGGACAATTATGTCTATTTACAGCACCATGTAAATAGAACGTACACTAATCCGAGAAACAAATATTAAATGCATTGTTGATTAAACGTTGAGACATTAATTCGCAACCTTCTATCAAAAACGGGTGAAATGTATCGTCTTTCAAAATTCTTTGTACTGTTGAGCGTGTAAATCCTGAATAAGTAGCCAGTCCATGAGTGCCTTGGGTGTTGTGACGTGCTACGTGTCCCAAAACTGCTATTTCCGGGGTTCCATTTCTAACTGGTCGATTTTCTCTATTAGTCTAATAATAGACGAAATTACCCCTGGTTTGCGAAATTGTAAAGTCTGACTTTATTGCTGCAAGTTGTTCAAGGGAGTATTTAAAACATTGACGCATAAAATGGGTAATCCAAGTTTTGTGGGAAAACTTTTTATTCGACAAAGAATGAGAAAACCCGTTTGTTGAGATTCAATCGAAAGTGTGGGCAGGAACGAAAAAACTTCATGTAAGATTTTTAGGTATTTATGAGACCTACAAAATGAGACCACACGTAAAAAGTTCCGATTAATAGCAAAAAAACTTATGGCCGAAAACCGAGGCAAACTGCAAGTTTTGGCACTTAATGGTAATGCGACGATGGTTTCTCGCAGATATTTGAAATTCTTCAAATTCGTACTTCTAAATAACCACAACAAAATTGGAGTAGATTTGTCAAGTAATATACAGGGTGACTTTGAAGTTGAGTCATTAATTTTCAGATAATGATTGTAGAAGGAAGATAAACCAGAATATGTGTGTAAAAATAAAAAAAAATTAAAAAAAATTTTTACCTTGTTTTATAAAGTATCCTCCCGACAAGTATTTCAGTGCGGACCTGTATTTGATCGTGAGGTCCCCTGTGAGGTCTTAAGTCACCTGATTCACGAGCCCGTTGTACTACATTAACAAAGGCACGAGGGGTTGGTTGCACTCGATTGGGAAACCGATCCGCATAAACATGTGCCATTTTTTATTTCGTTTAGAGCCACGCAACAGAAACTATTCACACGCTAACCGACAGATACTGACTGTATGTATAACTGAACTGAATAAAACACTTAATTGCAAAAACGTCGTTCCAAATTCTTTCGCTTTTTTGTTTCCGATGCGATGAACCGGTAAGGCGGATTATATCCGTTGTTGCCAAACACGAGTACATGATATTATTATTGAGACAGGGCGGTACTCAAACTTCCAAAGGGCTATAACTTTGTTACTTTAATTTTACCAGAAAAATGGTAAAGGAAAAAAACATTTCTTTTGATCAGATCTACTCACTGTTAAAATAAATGACTCAACTTCGAAGTCACCCTGTATATATACAGGGTGGCCAAACACGTGACGTCATAAAAAAAAAATGAGATTCCCCACATCGAGAGGAACCCAAATCACCCCCATATATATGGTCCGATTTTGTTTAGTTTAGGAGTTATGATTTTTTTTCGGATTTTTCGAGAATTTTTGAGTTCTGTGTTTATTTTTACCATAACTTCGTTAATAATTGTGATAAATGCCTGCTTTTTTCACGATTATGTAGCTAAGACCTAAGGCTTAACTATCATATAATCATTCAAGTCATGTAACTAATACTACTTTTTAATTTTTTTCAAAATCTTCGAACACAACAAAAAAGTAAAAAAGTGCAACAACTTTGAACGTTTATAAAAAATTGAAAAAACATGTTCTTACTATTCGTAAGTATCTTAAAAACTTCCTTACGGTATCAGCTATTTACCGTAAAAATTTCATCAACCTAGCTTTACTACATGCTACCGTAATTGTGGCTCAAATAGAACCGAACCCAAAATTGGATAACCCTCTGCTCAATAGAAATTGTTAGTTTCGAAAAAAAAATTTGCAAAAACCACAAAAACACGTTTGATTTTTACTGAACAGCAGATTATTATTCATGTATGTTATTTACAAGAGGTTTTCAAAATGTCTGCCTCTAACAGAAATGCACAGTGTACACCTACGTATGAAATTTTGTTTTAAATCTCTAAATGCTTGTGTGTTGTTTTTCAACACATGTGTCGCTTCTTGAATTTTGTTCCTCAATGAATTTTCATTTGCACATTCTTGGGCGAATGTTATGTCTTTAAAATATCCCCAAACAAAAAAATCAATGGGGTTGAGGTCAGGGGAGCGTGGAGGCCATCGTATCGGTCCGTTTCGTCCGATCCATCTGTCTGGGAACCTTTCGTTTAAGTAGTTTCGCACGATCGTTGCGTTGTGGCATGGTGCACCATCATTCTGGAACACCATGTTCCGTCTGGCTTCCAGGCTTGAATCTTCCAGCAATAATGGTAGGCTATTTTCAAGGAAGCTTTTGTAGGCTACCGAATCCAACCTTGACGGCAGTTCAAATGGACCGATAAATTCCATATTGAATATTCCTGACCACATGTTCACACTAAAACGGTGTTGAAATGTCGACGGCCTTGACTGGTGGGGGTTTTCAACAGCCCAAGTATGTAAATTATGGATATTGAATATCCCTGTTCTTTCAAAACGTGACTCGTCAGTCCATAAAATTTTATCAAAAAAATCGGGATCCTCTCGTTGTCTTCGCAGCATTGTCTCGCAGAAATCCACTCTTAACTGGTAATCTGAAGGCATCAACGCTTGAACTCTTTGAACATGATAGGCATGATAACCTTCTTCATGAAGAATATTCATGTATGTTATTTACAAGAGGTTTTCAAAATGTCTGCCTCTAACAGAAATGCACAGTGTACACCTACGTATGAAATTTTGTTTTAAATCTCTAAATGCTTGTGTGTTGTTTTTCAACACATGTGTCGCTTCTTGAATTTTGTTCCTCAATGAATTTTCATTTGCACATTCTTGGGCGAATGTTATGTCTTTAAAATATCCCCAAACAAAAAAATCAATGGGGTTGAGGTCAGGGGAGCGTGGAGGCCATCGTATCGGTCCGTTTCGTCCGATCCATCTGTCTGGGAACCTTTCGTTTAAGTAGTTTCGCACGATCGTTGCGTTGTGGCATGGTGCACCATCATTCTGGAACACCATGTTCCGTCTGGCTTCCAGGCTTGAATCTTCCAGCAATAATGGTAGGCTATTTTCAAGGAAGCTTTTGTAGGCTACCGAATCCAACCTTGACGGCAGTTCAAATGGACCGATAAATTCCATATTGAATATTCCTGACCACATGTTCACACTAAAACGGTGTTGAAATGTCGACGGCCTTGACTGGTGGGGGTTTTCAACAGCCCAAGTATGTAAATTATGGATATTGAATATCCCTGTTCTTTCAAAACGTGACTCGTCAGTCCATAAAATTTTATCAAAAAAATCGGGATCCTCTCGTTGTCTTCGCAGCATTGTCTCGCAGAAATCCACTCTTAACTGGTAATCTGAAGGCATCAACGCTTGAACTCTTTGAACATGATAGGCATGATAACCTTCTTCATGAAGAATATTTTGTATCGATGTTCGTGGTATTCTAAGGTTTTGTGCCATAGATCTCGTACTCGTTGAGGGATTCCGGCTAATTTCTTCAAGTACTACTTCTCTGCGATCTGGATCAGCTGTAGGATATCCTTCATTGCTTCCTCGTCCTGGAATGCGGCCTGCCATGAAAGTGTTATGTGTGTTAATAAAAACACGGTGGTCTGGGTAATGCTCAGGTTGTGGTCCGCCTCGGCGTATAAGTTGTTCCCGGTACAGCTGAGCTGCTAAAGCGCCGTTGCCTTGAGCAACGCCATAATAATAATGCATTTCTGCATATAATGCTGCAATAATTTACATACTTGGGCTGTTGAAAACCCCCACCAGTCAAGGCCGTCGACATTTCAACACCGTTTTAGTGTGAACATGTGGTCAGGAATATTCAATATGGAATTTATCGGTCCATTTGAACTGCCGTCAAGGTTGGATTCGGTAGCCTACAAAAGCTTCCTTGAAAATAGCCTACCATTATTGCTGGAAGATTCAAGCCTGGAAGCCAGACGGAACATGGTGTTCCAGAATGATGGTGCACCATGCCACAACGCAACGATCGTGCGAAACTACTTAAATGAAAGGTTCCCAGACAGATGGATCGGACGAAAGGGACCGATACGATGGCCTCCACGCTCCCCTGACCTCAACCCCATTGATTTTTTTGTTTGGGGATATTTTAAAGACATAACATTCGCCCAAAAATGTGCAAATGAAAATTCATTGAGGAACAAAATTCAAGAAGCGACACATGTGTTGAAAAACAACACACAAGCATTTAGAGATTTAAAACAAAATTTCATACGTAGGTGTACACTGTGCATTTCTGTTAGAGGCAGACATTTTGAAAACCTCTTGTAAATAACATACATGAATAATAATCTGCTGTTCAGTAAAAATCAAACGTGTTTTTGTGGTTTTTGCAAATTTTTTTTCCGAAACTAACAATTTCTATTGAGCAGAGGGTTATCCAATTTTGGGTTCGGTTCTATTTGAGCCACAATTACGGTAGCATGTAGTAAAGCTAGGTTGATGAAATTTTTACGGTAAATAGCTGATACCGTAAGGAAGTTTTTAAGATACTTACGAATAGTAAGAACATGTTTTTTCAATTTTTTATAAACGTTCAAAGTTGTTGCACTTTTTTACTTTTTTGTTATGTTCGAAGATTTTGAAAAAAATTAAAAAGTAGTATTAGTTACATGACTTGAATGATTATATGATAGTCAAGCCTTAGGTCTTAGCTACATAATCGTGAAAAAAGCAGGCATTTATCACAATTATTAACGAAGTTATGGTAAAAATAAACACAGAACTCAAAAATTCTCGAAAAATCCGAAAAAAAATCATAACTCCTAAACTAAACAAAATCGGACCATATATATGGGGGTGATTTGGGTTCCTCTCGATGTGGGGAATCTAATTTTTTTTTTATGACGTCACGTGTTTGGCCACCCTGTATATATATATTATTATCAGTAATAATAATAGGTTAGTCGAATTTTATTTTAAACACAAATAGCTTCTCGTCGATAGAAGATGGGTATAAACTTTATTATACAGAACTTACTAAAAACTTCATGGAAAATCTAGAAATTTCCATCTAAAATTTTAAAGTGTAACGCGGCGCCTTATTTTTGGATCGCGCTATATTGTACGGCTATAGGTAAAAAGACGTCCCCCTAGAAATCAAAATTACGTGTCCGAGCGTGTCTCCCAAAATATACCAGGTGGGTTACAAATGGGGGTGCGACCTTTTCGTTGGGCCACCCTGTATAAGTTATTTAAGAAATAAGCTCAATAAGGTATTTTGTATCACTCAAATTTTGAATCTAGATTAAGGTATGGAATCATGTTATTCGGAAATTTTAGTACCTTTAAGAAAATGTTTGTAATACAAAAGAGAATATTGCGAAATAATAGGTTTGAGGAGCAAATTCAAGCAATTCGGTATCATAACAGTTTTTGGAGTGCCTCATATTCTAAACTGGTGGGCAGTTGCTTTGCAGCATGGAAAATTTTACCCAAATTCAAATCTCGATATTTTCGGGGCCGAAGAGAGTAGCGGTATTCGGGAGGTTCTTGATCGACACTTTGAGGCTATGTAAGATTCTCAATTTTTGATCTTGGTCATTTTTCTATGCATCTTTTTGATCTTTGCACTATCCTAAAAAAAGTTATATCTAAAATTTTTCGAAAGTTGGCTTCAACTCATATTATCGAATTTTTAACTTCCAGCAATAAATGTCTTACGGCTCGACCTCGTATTTTTTTGGATCACCCTCTCCATGCAAATAGGACGTTTCTCCGGTTTCATCCTAACTACCTAACTACCTACACACAATTGCTAAGTAACAATAATACTGACTGTAGACTTTCCAATATAATTTATTTTCTCAAAAATGTCTCGTCTTTTTGAAAAAGAAGGAGTCAATTGTATAAAATTATTGTTTACTGAATGATGTAGCTTTAATTTATAATGTTGATCGGTCCTTAATCTGCAGTTTAACGCGTAGATATCAGGACACCGGGGAAAAATCCTACTGGCATGGAGGAGGTAATCCAAAAAAATACGAGATCGGGCCGAAATACATTTATTGCAGGAAGTAAGGCGATGGAGGATCCTTTCATCCAGAACCTTGAAAGAAAACTTACGGCGGCACAGTGGAATAATACGAGCAAACGAACTGTAAGACGAAACTTTAAATTCTAATTTGTTAAGGTATGTAAATGTTATAAAAAATTGCAAGGTACTTTTTTAAAGCAGCATAAAGCACCAATGGGCACAGCAGCGGGTAAACTGGCATTAGCAGTGGCAAAATTGCATGTTTGCTGATGAAACATGCTTCAACCTATACCACTCTGATGGTAGGGTCTTTGTTTGGAGGCAAGCTGGGGAACGATATGATGAAGAAAACATGGCCCCAATAGAGGCGTATGGTGGGGGGGACATTATTGTTTGGACTGGGTTTATGAACAATGATAAAACCGAACCCCTTTTATTTCAAACACGACAATCTATGCCGCAGGTTATAGGGACAACATTTTTAACAATATTGTTATGCTTTTTGCACAAGATTTTGGGGAGGATTTTGTCTTCATAAATGATAGCGCCAGACCGCACAGAGTTCGTACGGTTATGAACTTTTTGGCAGAAGACAATGTTACATTATTGCCTCTACCATCTAAGTCTCCAGACCTAAACATAATTGAGCATGTGTGTTCTTTTCTAAAATGTTTAGCGCAGTCAAGACAAAATGCTCCTTAAACAATGGAACAGCTGTCTAAGGCCATTCAGGAAGAGTGGGAAAATGTATCACAAGAATTTATTAATAACCTCCTGGAAAGTATGCCACGAAGATGCCAGGCTGTGATCGATGTGCGCGGTGGCCCTGCAAGGTACCAACAATATTGTCTTAAGACAATTTCTTGGACAAGATTTGGTTCAATTTCTTGAACAAGATCTTGAATGAAAAATTGTTTCCTGTCTAAAAATGCTGTTTTACATTCAAACAATTTATTGTTCAAGAAATAGTTTGGGATTCTGCGCGTTAAGATTCTGCCTGTCAAGAATCAATCTGTAAATGTCAAAGTTGTCAGTGTCACTCGCAAACTGTCACCGAATTGTCAAGAATTAAAAACAAGATTTTGAGTTGAGAAAAATGATTCTGATTTCGTTAACCCTATGCTTTTTACATTATCCGCTGGTCTGTACCATGAAGCTAGAAAGAAACATTGCCTTAGCAGGTACATCTTTGGGTGTCTATTTTGCGAAGTGGTGCACGGGCGAATTAAGAGACTCGCAAATAAACGAAAAAAATGGAAAGAGAAGTGGCTGAGGAGAGACGAAGGCCGCAGAAAGTTGAATATGTCGAGAGATTTATTTCTTGAGGACCCAAACTTATAGAACAACTTTTTAAGAATGGGCAATTAATGTTTTAATAAATTGCTGCCTGTGATTCTACCTGATACTGCAAAAGAAGATTAGACAATGTATAACTGCAGAAAATAGGCGATATTATCAGCATTGTGTCATGTGACAAAAAAATTATGATGGCTTTGCTTCTAGGTTGGCTGACACTGTGATATTTAGCTAGTGGTAATTCATTTTGAGATCTGCTTCTGAAGCTGTTGACATTAGAAACCTATTAAGCTAGTATTTCAGTACCACTGGAGAAGTATCTTTTTAAAATAGGGCTATTATAGGAATTCATTAAAAATGTACATAAATTTTGTCTTTTTTTTATTGCATCTCTTAACAATTTTGTATCTCTAAACGAACATCTTGCTTAATATCATCATTCGTGATTTTTTTTAATTGTGCTGCCACAAACTGACCCATGAGATCAGCTGCTGTGGCTATAGCAGCAGTTTCGCTTTCCTGCAGAGCTGCAGACAGGCCGCCAAGGCTAGCAGAGTCAACTCTGAGCGTCTGAATTTCATTTTTCTTCATTCTTTTGGCAGTGCTGCTACCACTTCTTGAATTATGGTATTGCTCGAATGTCATTTGTGCATGGCCCTTGTAGGATTTCAGGGTTTTCAGGTCTTTCTGTGATTGGTGATAAGATCCCATCATCTTGCTCACTGGACCAAGACATCCTTAAATAAATATCAGTTACTACAATGACCGAGTCTTAGATAATATTTTCTTACCTGCTTAAAAAGACAGCTGATGTTAACTAACGAAAATCAAAAATTCACTAACCAACGACGAGGCACACAACCAAAAGAAAAATTGAGGTTAGCTATCATCTTGTACAAGAAATTGTGTAGTCTAAAACAGTCTTAAAATAACTGTTTTGTAAGAAGTTCGTTGTTGTCATAAATAAATAATTTAGGTATTTAACAAGTCGTCTAATGTTTGTTTTCTAAAATGTTACATATTGTTAATGTTAATCAATAAATTCTTTGATGTTGTTAAAAAATTTAATAATGTATTGATTAATAATATAATAAAACATCTGACGACGCGTATGCCAATGCTGAATAAGAAATTCCATATAAAAGATGAATAGTAGTGTTGGCCAGCATCAAAGCATTTTGAAAAAGAAAAATTTTCAAGTTAAGCACTTCTTACCAAACCAAAAAATGCTTCACAATGTCAAAGTAGCAAATTTTTACTGCACGCCACTGGAGGCAATGACGTTCAATGAGTGGTTCAACCTTTTCTCGGGCACATTGTGCAAGAGTCTGAGAAAAAATACCCACTCTCGAAAGGAACCCCAAAAAAGTCCCTTTTTAGGGATAAATGTAACACTTTTTTAAAATTCGATAATTTGATTTACAGCCAACTTACGAAAAATTTGAGAAACTACTTTTTTTTAGGATAGTCCAGAGATCAAAAAGATGCATAGAAAAATTTCCAACATCTAAAATTGAGAATCTGACAAAGCCCCCGAAGTTTTCAACTATATTTATCCTAAGCATATATTAGCGTTATTTGGAAAAGGTCCTCTTTACAATTGCTTCAAACTCGTTAACTATTTACCAGCAGTTGTGAAGAAGATTTTAAAACATTTGAGAAAATATAATATATTACTAAATCCAGCACCATATACAATCGATAACTTTTTTGGAGCAACACTTTATCGTTAATTTTATTTGATTGACGCTATTTGTACCACAAGTGGTTTACAACTATAATATAGCACTTCTATTTGCAAAGAAAGATTACTGTTATTATTGCTATAGTTTAATGAGCGTTTACGGGCTATGACTTTAAAGTATCCTTTGAAAATACAGACGCGTGCAAGATTTTGCTAGTAGAGAAACCGAGTTGAATTAAAAAGAAAACAAAACAAAACTATCAGGACATGTTCGGTTACCTTTGGTGACGATGCCTCAAAAATATCTCCATTCTTCAATGGAACAGTTAGATCAACAACTTTTTCTTCTGGTAACATACCAATAGGATCCAACTGAATTTGATCAATGGGGAAGATCAGTACCATGTTAGAATTGGTAGGTTTTACGTCATTGGTAGATGTACTTGCTTTCAAATCAGTTGATATTGATCTCGTTAAATTGTTCCTATGCCCTAAAACAAATCAATTGAATAATTACAAGAGCCTAGCTTCAATGAAATCAATATGGGAATTCTGATTTCCTGGTCCTGAAGCAAATGCTATCAAAGATTTTTTGTTTTTTGTTAGGGCTCACGGTACACGTCCATTGCCAGAACGGGAAACGAAGAGAAGCGAAAATCTTCCGCTGGGATTCTTTCACGCAATCTCCTCGTCACTTCTCAATGGACGATCAGCCTCAGAGAGTTTATTCCACTATAAGACATGCAGAAACGCAAATAGCGATGTAGCATTTTCGGTCAAAAACCTCTATGAATTTCAAGTTAATCAGTAGGCTTAGCTAGATCTAGAAAATTCCAATTTATAGTTGGTTAATATAAAATAGGGTCAAATCGTCAGTCGTTCCTGCAATTGTAGGACGTCTTTATGGTCTCTTTGATCGCCATAGTCTTGCCTCTCATTCAGAAAGGCTGGGCTATTTCTAGATTTCACCTGTTCCGTGTCAGCGTCAGCGCTCTCCTATTGTAAAGTTATATTTCCTTTCTGAATTCTCGGAAATTTCAGGCTGATAAAACAGATGATATAAATCGAAAGCAAATTGATACAAATAGATATTTGTGACACGGAACAGTAGAAAACTATGAAATCAAGCAGGCCAAAAAGGCGACCTACTATTATTATTGTAGGAACCATTGACGATACGGTCCTTAAATAAATAGATTTTGTGTGAGATTAGCTAGTTCGTTGTCAAGGGAAGGGCTGGCTTCCGGCAATATCAGCTGTAAAACAAAGCTGGAGGAGTGTGTGGTGGTTCTCCGCAATGCCTACCCACGCTGAAGATTAAAATCCCATAAGAAAATGGACGGGGTAGCACCCAAACCAAAACAACTAAACGTAAGTTACAATATGAAGGGGTACTACTTCACAAACTGGTGTTAGGCACCTAATATCCCAGAATCTGGAGATTAAACAAATGGCGCTTACACCACAATCTCAGGAGGAAAGTGACTGACACAAAACACCTAACTTTATAAAGGAAGGTTCAATGAGTGGCCTTGAAGAAGATATGTTCGATAGGAAATCCAGTAACGGAGGAAAAGCAGTTTTTTTTTCAACACAATACTAAGAAAAAAAATATAATACGTGCGAAATTATACAATCAATAAACTCTGAAATTTACCAAAATAAAATCATTGAAAAGGGTTTGACCAAGGGATGGGCTGTCTACCATTAATAAAGAGAAATTCAAATTATTAGTAAGTGAACAAAATAGTGCTAGACACAGAATACAATGTTTAACCTTGAGAGCTCAGGATAATCGACGCGCACCTGAAATTATGAGATATACCAAATGGTAGTATAATTATCATGAAAATATTTTCTTAGAAAATTATTAGAAATATTTATGGTATATTTTTATCAAAGCAAACCTGAGCATTCAGGAAATTTCTGGTTTTGCACGCGAAAGCAAGAAAGCCGCCACAAAAGCGATATTTTCCGAGTTCCAGGACAAGTTATTTTAATTCCCATGCCTCTAGCTAAGAAGAACATGAGATATGTTTTTGGATGTTATACAGAGTGTCCCAGAAGTCGACGACAAGTCGGAAACGGGGGATAGGTCAAGTTATCAGAACAATATAAAAAAATTGAGTCGTGTACTTTTCAAATTATAGTCTTTAAAAAAACGAAACGATCAGAAAATGATGATCTTTTACTTCCGATTACTACAAATTTAAATTTTTTTTAGACTGAGTGGCAGACAGTGTCATTCTACGTAGTGACAGCAAGGCAAATAAATAGTAGCGCCACTTTTATTAATTCGTGAATTAAATTATTAAATTCACAATAAATATTCAAATTCCCTTCCTTCCGCAGCAATGCAAGCTTGATATCTTAAAAATGATCATCAAACGGACGAATCTTTCGTATTAACAAATTCAACTGATCGGGTTGCCCACGAAATTGTAACAGTCCGCCCTATTTATCCGCTGGTACCACATGTCTCTGTAAATGATTAATGGTACGTCTTCGAATAAATACAGCAATTGATTTTGTAAAATTACCACGTAATCTCAATTCAGGTGAAAGGTCGCAGGCGAAACCAGATAAAAATGCCCCCAAAGGTATCCAAATTATGATCAATCCAAATGAAGGTACATTGGGTCAAATCACGATAGCCAAATTTTCAGATCGATAGGTCGTCCCCTGGGGACCCCTAACCTCAAAAACTTTACGAAAATAATGTTTAATGAACGCAATTTTGCACACAAAAAATTGAAAATTTACCGTCGCTACATTGTTATATCCTACATAACCTTTTTTGTATAGATTTGTGCAAAGTATAGGTTCACCAAAAAAAAAAAATATATATTTTTCGAATGCTTGGCAGGTTAATGAAAATTGTATATCAATGCTTTCTTGCGTTCTTTGCAGCTTCACTAACAAAAAAGACATTAGCTTCAATGAAAATATGGTCAAAGCAGGACATCTAGTCAGACAGCCCAAATATAAATATAATCGTAATGTTATTGACGAAATGGGTAAAAACCAGAATAAGACTGTTTTAAGGATACCCCCTTATCACTGCGAATTAAATCCCATTGAAATGATTTGGGAAAATATAAAAAAACTATGCGGCATCAAAAAGTAGAACATTCAAATTTTCTGACATGAAAAATTTCTTTTACGACGCTGCCAACAGAGTGACGGCAAACCATTAGAAAGATTGCATCCGTCACGTTCAAGAGACAATCGAAACAAAGATGTGGGATCTGATAATATGATCGATATTCAAAATGAACCTGTAATAATTAATATTAACCATTCGGACGATGATTCAAGTACTTCCAGCGAATAAAGAATTCTGAAAATCTCGCTTTTGGGCATGTTGTTTTCTGTAAGCGTAAATGGACTACGAAAGGGGTATAGTGTCCCCTAGGTGCGACCTGTCGATCTAAAAATTTTGCTAAATTCATTTGACTCAATTTTTGCTAAGTTTGGATTGACCCAGTTATGGATATGTAGTTTCACTCACAACCTTAGGAGAGATGCATGTCGCGGGGTCATAGTAGGTAACATTTACTTTGTAATTCGATGCAGTGGAGGCAGAGTTGAGAGTCAATTAAAAAAGTTTGAGATTATTCTCAATGTTCGTTTTTGTATATCTTAAAACATTCTGGTAATTTTTGGTCTTAGTGAACAATTTCCTGGAATGATCAAAATCTGTCTGCTAGTTTTCAAATAGGTGATAATAAAATAAGAAATGAGGGATCTAAAGATGTTCATAACCTAAGGCCCACTTTCTGACTTACTTCAATGAGAGTCAAACAGCTCTTGTGCATTAGAAAGTTCGAACTAGTATCTACAGGGTGTCCCAGAAATAACAGGCCATTGTGGCAAGGGAGGTAGATTGGCTTCAGATTAATCACATTGAAACAAAATGTATTAATTTTTTTGGCATACCGTGCTAGTTTTCAATGAAATGAATACTCGGTTGTCTCAACCAACTATTAATGGTAGCTCAGGAAAAAGCTCATAAGTTAGAAGTTCTTAATAGCCATAACAGGCAAAAAGGAGCAAAAAGTAGTGATTTTTTGAAAAAAATTTAGGTGGCAATATCTCGAAAACTAGAAAACGTTTACTAAGGTCATGTTGATTTTATCTGATTGTTCAGAAGCCAATCTACCTCCCGTGTCACTCTGGCGTGTTAATTCTGGGACACCCTTGTATATGGGAAAATTAAAAATAGTGACGTGAATGCATTTTTTACCAAGATCTGGATAGTCAACAATGTGGATCGACGTAACTACATGCGTCGCTCGGAATTCAAAAACGTACCTAAGGAAAACAAAGTCGATATCTTCAGAGGAACATCATCGCCGTTTACATTATTATGGTTGTGATTAGATTTAGGCGAGTTGTCCCTTGAAGACAAAGAAAGTGTAGCTAGCTGCTCTTCAATTTCCGGATCCTTCATAAAATTGTCGTTCTGACTTTCTGTGGCGTGAATCTTTTGCAATAATGAGACAAAATTAGTAAGCTCTTGTTCAGCGAACATCATCATGTGACGCATGATCACCGGAAATGAATCGACGGGCGGTTCCTCTTTATCCAAATCGAAAAAAAGCAGCTGCATGAAGTCTAACATTTTGTTCTTGTTCAGCTCACCAAAAACATCCGAAAATCTAAAATGAATAAATAATATGTCACGGCAAAATCAAATTATATATACAAGGTATGTCGCAAAGTAAACAGGACTTGTGAAAGATATCTGATACAAGTAGCGCCATCTGTTATCGGATAGGTACTTCATTCATTGATGCCTTGTCAAAATTTCATGACAATCGAGCCACTTCACGCGGAGTTATTGCGCTCAAAGTGACAGTACCTGTTTAGCATCGGTCGAAAAATGAGCATCGAACAATGAGTCAATATTAAGTTCTGTGTTAAACTTGGTAAAACATTTACTGAAACGCATCACATGTTGATGCAAGTGTATGGTGATGATTATTTATCTCGTAGCCGAGTCCACGAGTGGTTTACATAGTTCAAAAAAGGTCGAGAGTCGCTGGAAGACGACGAAAATGTTGGCCAGCCAAAATTTGTGATTACGCCAGAAACCGTCGAAAAAGTGCGTGAATTGTGTTTTTTTTTTGTTTCAGATTTATTCAGCATTAATGCTACAATGTCCATAATATCGATATTACACAGTATATCACAAAATATATTATGACTTCAAGACTACATATTTTTATACAAAATTTCACTACTATGAATTCTGGTTTTCCAGGAGATATTTTTTTAATTTCCCTTTGAACATTTTCAAACTGACACACATCTTGATATCATTACTTAATTTATTAAATTCGTACAATCCCTTTTGAAATACTGACTTGCTCGTTATATTGCTACTGCAGTTTTGTAAATGAAAGTTTACACTTCCTCTAGTCGAATAATTGTGGCACTCATTGTTCAATACAATAAAATTTTCTAAGTGATTTGATAGAAGATGATTTTTCAATTTGAATATGAAAATGAAAACCAAGTAGGCTATGAAATTTTTGATATTTAACAATTATCGTAGTTATTTCAGCATAAAATTTATTCTAGTATATTTATTTTTATTTTAGATGATTCTCATAGCTTCATTTTGTAATTCATATTTGTAATTTTGAAAATACAGTTTCATTTGCAGTGAAGTGTTGTACACCTTTTTTTTAGAATAAACGCTTAGGCTATGCGAAATTCTATAAAAGTAATTTATTTTCTTGGATATTTTTGAAATAATATATTCATAGTGCCCTTCAAATTTTAATCTACTGTCTACGTATATGCCCAAATATTTAAATGATTCGATTGACACAATTTTTTCATGATTAATTGTAAGATTTATCGTATTTTGATCTAGAGGTTTTCCTTTTAGCATATATTTTGTTTTGTTTGTGTTTAGTTTAAGTTTATTCACGTTTTAACCAATTTGTTACGTTTTTCATATCATTATTTAACAGCTCTATTGCAGTTTCAATGTCTTTACTTGATATATACAGTAATGGACAAAAGTATATAGACAAATAGGAATATAAATTTTAGAAAACGAATTCATATATCATTGCTCCATAAACAAATGCGTTATTAGTAGAAAAACTAAATTCCTTGTTTTTACATTACCTGCAATGAACACAATACAAGTCTGAATATAAGCACTTTTTTATGAGGGACAAAAATATGTAGACAAATTCTTTTCAACATTAGATTAGTACAGTTTCGTGTCAGAAGAGGATTAGTTTGTGTTCATCAAGTATTGTGGAATAATAAGACCATGCCGCGTGGTCCAGAAATTTCTTTCGATGTGAAAACTAAGACCATTGAGTTAGACAAAGATGGTCAACGTCAAGTCGACATTGCCAAAAATTTGAAGCTGAAGCGTAAATCAGTTTGGGCAATATTTAACAAATATAAACAAAAAGGTATCTTGGAAGCCTCTAAGAGAAGTGGTCGGCCTAGAAAACTAAATCAGTTAGATTAACAAAAGTAATTTCGTCCAAAGATCCGTTTAAAACCCCAAGACAAATAAAAGCCGAAATCGAGACAAAAGGAATTGTCAGTGTTTCTACGAAAACTGTAAGTAGAAGATTAATGGATTTGAAGTTATTTACACGTCATCCGAGTAAGAAGCCACTAATCTCGACGAAAAACCGTAAGGACCGATTACAATTTGCACGGTTGCATCTTGATTGGAGCATCTGTGACTGGAAGAGGGTATGTTTCAGTGACGAATCCAAGTTCAATATGTTTGGATCAGATGGTGCCCATTACGCTAGACGTCGTAGTGGACAAAGATTGAACCCCAAGTACGCTTTGCCCGCTGTCAATCATGGAGGCGGGTCTGTTATGGTTTGGGGGTAGTTTTCGGGGTTTTGGATGGGACCTTTACATAGAATAGATGGCGTTATGGATAAGTTTGTATACACAGACATACTAAAGTATGTCATGTTACCCTATATCGAAGACAATATGCCCTTAAGATCAATCTTCCAGCAAGATAATGACCCGAAGCACACTTCAAATCTCGGAAATAAATTCTTTCTGGATGAAAAAATACCAGTTTTCAAATGGCCTTCACAGTTTCCCGATATAAACCCCATTGAAAATCTATGGGAATACTTAGATAAGCAAATACGAGATAGTTGGGGCCTCGGTTGGCCGCGTTGGTCAGAGTGTCGTGCTACTGATCAGTCGGCCGGCCGGGCCGCGAGTTCGAATCTCGCCTTCGCCATGGATGTTGTGACGTCGTGTGTTTGTCCATAATTAGAGAAATATAAGTAACACACATCTGTGGCAAATGGATAACTTCCAATGCCAAAAAAAAAAAATACGCGATAAAAATTGTTCAAACAAGGATGAACTTTTTGCCGCTTTAGTGCAACAGAGAGACAGATTCATGAATCTTATATCAAGAAACTTCTACAATCTATGCTGATACGATGCCAGGCGGTGATTGATAATAATGGTTATGCTACAAAATATTAACACAAACATGGTTGGTTTTGTATAATTCAATGAACTTTGCTTCTTTTTTCTGTAATTGTTTTGCTTTGTCTATATATTTTTGACCTTCATAGTTCCAGTTTTTTTCAGTTAATTTTGTATTGAAGGGAGTCTAATAAATTTATTTATGTATAAGTGTATAATTATTATGCTATAATGAATTAGGTATACAGGTTGGTGTATTAATAAAACAAGTTAAAAAAGAAATAGATCACAATATTAATTTGTCTATATACTTTTGTCCATTACTGTATATTAATGCATCATCAGCAAATAGTTGAATTTTGCAGTGTTGTAAAATATCAGGAATATGGTTAATATATAAAATAAAAAGTAATGGACCCATTTGCTACCCTGTGGCACACCTACCGAAATGTTTTTTATGTTTGATAATGTATTGCCAATTTTAGTTCTTTGACTTCTATTGATTAAATAATTTTGTAAGAAGTTGAATACTGAACCTTGAAATCCAAAGCAAAGCAATTTCGTGATGATGAATTACTCCTATAGAGTTTCCCATAATCTTAGTATGTATTCCAAAAAAATTGTGTATAACACTATAATTCTTCCCCATTTTTTATATTGTTCAACCATCTTGTTTACAGCAAATGAAAACACATTTTCAAAACTACAAAATCTACAAAATAAAGTTATGAGAATCATTTTAAACAAAAACAAATATGCTAGGATTAAGTCTATGTTAGAAGAACTGCAGTGGTTGGATGTGAAAAATTTCATATATTATTCAGTTCTCGTTGTCATATTCTAATTAAAATATCGTTTATTACCATCGCATTTAGAGAACTTCACAAAATTAAATAGTGATTATCATAACTACGAAACTAGAGGCAGTATATATTTTCATCTGCAAAATTGTAATAGTAGCATAAATAGTAAATCTACATTTCAAAAGGGAGTATTTGAATTTAATAAATTTAATAATGATATTAAACAGAGTTCGAATTTGAAAATGTTTAAGGTCGAATTAAACAATCACTTTATGATTAATCAAAATGCATAGTGATGTAATTTTAATTTTAATAGACAAGAATGTAAAATTACAGAAAATGGATTGAAGAAAACTATGTAACCGAATCATTATACAAAATTGACATTGTAGCATTAATGCTAAATAAATCTTCAACAACAACAACAAGGCCAAAAAAGACAAAAACTTTCTGTACGAAACGTGGTTTTCAATACGATTCCGGAACCAAGCGTTAAAGTGCCGAAGGGAAGCACCCAAGCGAGCCAAATCCGAAAAAAACCGTTTGGAAAAGTCCAAAGTGAAGACAATGTAAATTTGTTGCTACGATACGAAGGAAATTATTCACAAATAAATCGTTCCACTGGCCCAAACGGTTAATGTTGTGTTTTATCTTGGTGTTATGAGACGTTCGCTGACGCGTATTTGTTGTGTTCGGTCAGAATATTGTGAAGAAGGAAGCTGGCGCTTATTGCACAATAATGCACCATTTCATCGATCGACGCGACGCTTGTGTCCGATTTTTGACAAAAAATGGCATTTTAACCATCAACCACTCCCGATATTCTCCTGATATGGTACCGTGCGACTATTTTCAGTTCAGTAAACTACATTTGACCTTGAAAGGACAGCGGTACTCCGAGGCCATCCAAAAGGCATTGACGACCATTTTGAAGGTTTGAAGGACATCCTGGTCAATGTGCTAAAATCATCATTCGAGAACCTTTTGGTCCGTGCAAATCGCTGTATTGCCTCTAAGGGAGACTATTTTGAATAAAATAAATTCGATTTTCCGAAACAAAAAATGTTTTTTTCTCTTTGTCCTGTTTACTTTGCGTCAGACCTTGCAATATTCATACTAATATACTTCGCATTCTATCTTGTTTCTTATTGAAAGTGGTGGATAATTTTAACTTTTCAATCAGTTTCATCAAATAAATTTGTTTAATCTGACAAATGGATGTTTATCCTTTAGTTATTAATAATGTATTACTTTGGATCCAGTGGTTCAAACTTGCTCAACGCCAAACTTCGTAAAATCTGACCAACTTGAATAAGGTTATGTCTTGCTATTTCTGTGACCTGAGAGGTGCAGATTCCGTACAGTTCAGGATCGATAATCATTGGACAGACGTACTCATTAAAGATTAGTTCTGTGGTAACAGCATTCGCCTGAAAAATAATAGCTTTGTTAGGAAATATTATTCCACTCTGTTGGAACTGCTAGACTTCTCGTATCATATGATCACAAAAGAAGGAAATGAAATGTGTGCTTTAAATACATTTTTGGAATTGAATTATTGTAACTTCTATTAAATTTGATAAAAACATAAAATATGTTATTAAAATTATCGAATAAATGTCGAATATACAGTTAAGCCTATAAAAACCAACAACTGTGACAAGTGGTGTAAGTAGTAATTTCTTTTTTTTTGGTGTGATTGTCAATTGATGTTTTTGTGTAAATAAAAAATGTGAATATGAACAAAGTATAATATTATACTTCAAACTAAAAAAGAATTGCAAATGCAACGAAGGCAAAAAATATGAATTAAGTGCTCATCACGACCCGGTGATTCACAAGTGTTGACCAAAAATGAAACATCATACACAGGACAGCATTTTAAGGGGGGTCTTCTAGGTAATATTTTTTTCTTGAGGTCTTCATTAAAAAGTGTTGAAGTTTAAAAATAAAAAACAATTTTTTTTAATACCCTCAAAACTGCCAACTGGAATGAACTAAAATTTGGTATGTGGATGTCCACATTTGCACCAGTGGCGGAGATACAGAGGATTAGGGGCATTATTTCCCAAATAAAAATAGTACGCCACTGCTTTTTTTCTAATTTTACCTTCAATTTGCTACAAATAATTACTCTTCGGCTTTTTTCCTAGAGAGCGCTGTTTTCGTAAAAATAAAACAAATTAGATCATTCATGAAGAGCCGAGATACAATTAGTTTCAAAATAAAATAGGAGGCCTTGATACCAACTTGACGTTTCTTGGGAGATAGTTTGTCAAAATTATGTGTTATACGGTTGTTGTTGTAACTACTATCGTTTTTTTTTTGTAAAACTCAAGTTTGTTTTTTCCATTTTTGAGTGTTGTGAAATGGAATTTAGCAATGATTAGTACGCCGATATTATTTTTCTGTACGGATTCTGTTCAACGTAGATTTCCTAACAGACGACAACCCCAAAGACTTCGGCAATACAGAATTGCCAAACTTCCCGGAGTTAACGGCCATGGTGTCCAGCATACTGTTCAAGAGGAACTGGAAGTGATTAATTTGGCGTTGGATGATCCTAGTACTAGGTGGATTGCAGCCCAATTACCATGTCCCCAAAGTCTTGCGTAGAGAATTTTAAATCGGCAAAATGTTCAATGTCTGCAACACGGCGACGAAGTGCAACGGCGAAATGTTTGTAAGTGGTTACTGCAAATGCTTGTTCCGGAAGTTGTTGTATCCAGTATACAACTTCTTCCCGTTCAAGTGATTGTACATGCGTTAAGGAATACCTCAGTACCGACTGCCGGGTGGCGGTTCAAGTCCGCCAACGGGCCACTTTAGGTCTATTTAATATCATTAACACGTAAAAAGTAGGTGGTAAACAAGGACCAGGCGGTACCACCCGCTAGCTTTTCCCAGGGTGTCTTATAAATGTCCGCATGTTTCCACACCTAAGCTATGAAGTCGGTTATCTTCCAAAACAAAGAAATTAATGATGATGGATCCCTCGAGCACTAAGAACTCCGGACGTAAACTCACTCCACTCTCGGAATGTCCGGGTGGAGGGTGGGCTCGAGGGAACAACATCGAAGATAACATTTGTTTTTAGAACATCTGCGGGATTAACAGCAAAATTGATGCTACCTGTAATCCAATCGTCCCGCCGTGCTTTTCTTGGCGGAGACAAAAATCTCAGAGTCTGCACCGATTAACCATCTTAACTTCCCAAACTACGAGGTGCACTCCAATCTGAGAAAGAACGGGGGAGTTGTGGCTTTTATCCGCAGCAGTCTTTCCTGCTCCAGAGATGCTTCTTTGGAATCAGTCCGGAAGGACATTCTGTGGTCTCGCCTCAACTCCAAAACATCACCTAAATTTATCTGCTGCCTTTATCGCTCTCACTCGGACATAACTGGGATGACCTACTCGAATACCTCGCCGTCCAGATCGACTTCTTGAACGTCAATCACCCCGCTTCAGAGGTAGTTCTTCTCGGTGATTTCAATGCCCATAATGAGCTCTGGTTAGGCTCAAACAAGACAAATGCAGCAGGTCGTGCAGTCGAAGCGAAGAGAATTATATAGAAAATATGTTAATGATGTTCCGTTAGTAACGAGAGTATGAATGTGGTATCAACACGACGGTGCCCCACCGCAAGTTCGTCGTAACAACCGCATGATTATATAATCAGTTTAGACAACGATGGATTGGCAGAAACGGACCCGTACATTGGCCTTCGAGCTCTCTTGTATTTAAATCCCCTGGACGTCTTTTTGTGGGGCGCTTTTAAACAACTAATGTATGCTGAACAGATTAATACTACTGATCCGTTACAAGAAAAAATAGATAATGCGTTTCATCAAATTCAAGCGACAACAAATTTTGCGGCAATACGTTTTTCTTTATTAAGATGCCTCACTTGTATCCGTCAGAATGGTTGTCTTTTTGAGCATTTATTGAAATAAAGCTTTGATTATCTTTTTTTAATTTTACGAAAACGATGCACTCTAGGAAAAAACACAAGAGTAATTATTTGTAGCAAATTAAATTCGAAAAATTGCTCGTTTCGAAAAAAAAAACAGAGGCATACTATTTTTATTTTGAAAAAATGCCATGAATTCCTTGTATCTCCACCAATGGTGCACGTTAATTTTAGGTAAATCCAAATACCAAATTTTAGTTCATTCAAGTTGACGGTTTTCAAGATATTAGAAAAAATGCTGTTTATTTTCAAACTTCAACACTCCATATGTTTTTAATGAAGCCGTCGAGGAAAAAATGTTACATAGAAGGCCCCCCTTAAGATGCGGTTCAGTGTGTGATGTTTCATTTTTGGTCACGACTTGTGAATCATATATACAGAATCGTCAGAAAAAGTCAAACTGGCTTACCTGCTTGGAATTGAATGATTTTTCTACGATTTTTGAAACACGACTAACAATCCAGGACAAGGGTTTCGGAAAACTGTAAACATTTTCCAACAAATTGTTCATGAAGATATTCGCGAAATGTATGAGCCTATTTGCTACTTCCATTCGAAATTCTTCAGCAGTTTGAAATACACTTTGTATTTCGTTTTCATTCGAGTTATACCTGCGAATAAGTATAATTTAATGTATAAGTCTAAAATCCAGTATTTTAAAAAAATAACATACCTCATCAAGCTCTTATCTGGATCAATATCCAAATAGAAGTCATTGCAAGACATCATTTGAATTATTGGTATTTCCAAAGTGGCACTTAAAAAGTATTTTGCTGGCTGCAGTATTTCATGGAATAAGAAATATAGCTGCTTGAATGAACAAACCCTCTGCTTCAGCACTCTGAAACAGCAAAATGATATTGTCCAAGGGATAGAAATGAACCATAATTTCAGTCAATTCTAACGGATACTCCTTACAGTTTTTGTCTCTATTTATTTATTTACTCATGTTTGGGTTGCAACAGAATGTGAATTCCAAAAACAGCACCCGCTGCTTACTATAGTGATGAATTAAAAGATACATAGATTACAAAATCTCCTTGCTGAAATGCCGCGTATAGCCCTTGGCCCGACTAACGCCCTGTGTTTCTATAAATATGTCTGGCAGCGGTGGACCTAACACCTTCAGCTCAATTTTTTCTTCAAATCTGTATTTCCAGAATCGTTTTACGCTGATAAGTCTGTAAACCACATCCATTGTCTTGCACTACCCTTCTACACAGCCACAGTCAGTCAGTGAGTCACTAGTCACTCAACGTAAGACCCAAAATAACTGAATAAAAAATTATTCGCATTCAAATTTTAATCCACGTCACGCGACAGGACCAATATGCCAATACTGAGGACCGACCGACCAATCAGATAACGTATTTCGCATTAGATCTGTACGGGTCTGCGTAAATTGCAGCAGATGCTTATACATAAATCGCGCATTTGATTTTGTAGAGAGAGACAAAAGCAAGCGCGTGCGGCTTGTATCGAAGTAGTGCAGAGACCCTTTTCAAGTGGCCCATGAATAATGTTACGCTGCGGTCGCGATGAAAATGACAAGTACATAATTGGTCGATTATAATGCTGCAAAACCGACTCGACGCCGTGTCTTGCGGGGGCAGGCCGCTATTGTTTCTATTTGTGTGATAACATGGAAAATAAATAATGATCAAATTACTACTGCTTTTTTCTATTAAGACAAAAGTTTTGGTAGTTCTGCAGCTCTGCAGAACTTAAGGGGCAGCCGCCCCTGGATGGTAGCAAGTACAGTGTTAAGGCTATTTTACTCCACAAAGGCAGCAAGAAACCATCGATTCTTGTTGTCCATTCCAAAAATGTCAGACACATACGAGACAATGAAAGAGCTACTTCAACTGAGTAACTACAGTTCATATAACTGGAAAATATGCTGTGACTTGAAAGTTGTCGCTATTCTGACTGGTCTGCAGGGTGGCTGCGATTGAAAAGTGAAAAAGGCTTTTGGGATCAAGACATGATGATCGAATATTGCTGGATGCAACTTCGTGAAGATTCCATACACCATAAGAGAAAACGTTTGAGAGTGTGAAGGCGTATTTTAGACCCTAAATGTAACTGTGTCAAATACTGTAAGATCGAATGTGTTCGCATTACGCCTCATAACTTCCACATATTTTGTCCGATTCAGGCAAACTTGCGCTTGTTATGTAGGTGACAAAATTATCTTTAAGTTTACATAATTTATGTTAGTATAGAAAAATGTTTTGCAAAAATCTCGCAAACGGTTCTTTGTAAAAATAAATGAGTTATTTCCGTTTTCAGCGACCTCAAATTAGTATTTCGTGTAAGCTAGCGTAAATAATCAAAATTCCAAACGTTTATCATAAACACAGCATTACAAAATTATTTAAATCCTGACTGAATTAAAGCAATCCAAATAACCTCATTTAAACAACCTGCAAATGGGGATATGAGTACATCATATAATTTAGGATCTACTATCACTATAATTACCGTATTGGATCTTCACAGTTGACCAACTGCAATTTTGCAAGTTCATACAGCAGAGCCAACATGTGTTTCACATCTTCTGGGAAGAGAAGGCTGCCATAAAGGCTTATAACTATGGTCTCCAAGGCAGCTGAATATCTGTGAGGATCTTCTGAGAGCTGTTCTCCATGAATGAGCCATTTTGCCAACTGTACTGGTCTGGACCTTAACAGTTGCAAAAAATTGCCTAGCTTGACAGCATTCTGTAAAAAATTGTAGGATGATAAGATATCTTCTTAACAAACATCTGATCTATAATTTTGTTGGGGTCAACAAAATGGCTGACAAAATTCAGCAAATTTCTTAGACGGATAGAAGTCGTTTGTAAGAGGTTTTTCAAATGTTGGTGGATGGTGTTTCGAGAAGGAACAGATCGATTCCGATGAATATTGAAGTGGCGACGAAACTCACGTTGTACAGCCGTGGCAGACTCATCATGTCGGATAAAACTATCGTACTCGAAAACGCGGTGCTCAACCATCCACTGCTCCATAATGTCTACTGGTAAAAATGCTAGAAACGCCCGAGTCGAACGGCACTCTCCCCACCACTCTCGCCCGAATAGGCTGAGAGTACTAGCTATTTCAAAAACATCCGTCCTCTGTGCCGAACCCTGTAGCACAGCACAATATTTAGAAGCATTATCGGTTAGGTTGTTATTGACTGAGCAGGTGCAAACAGAGTCAATGCCCTCGTTAATTTCCATAGTTGCATTCTGGAGGTCCTCGGGGCAAAAGAAGTAAAGCAGTTTAGTGTCATCCGCATATGACCGTAGATGTCAATTTTGAATAAACTTAGCAATATCGGCCACATAAATTGAAAATGACAAAGGGTCTAAAATTAAGCCCTAGGGCACACCAAAAGTAATAAAGTGCTCATTTGACAAAACTGAGACGCGCTGTGACCGTTAGGTATGATTTGAAAAACTGCACGCTATTTTATCAAAACCATAAAATTTCAGCTTGCTACACATTATTTAAGACAGGTGAAGTGGAAAAACTTATCTTTTAGTTAATAGTTATCGTTCGCCTTCTGAGAGTGTCACTTATTTTTTAGACTCCTTAGAAAATTTTCTCGGTTTTGTCAGTCTCAAAAATGATTATTTATTATTGATAGGAGATCTAAATATTAACATTTTAAATAATTCTGCATACACAAATCTCCTCAAAAATATAATTCACAGTTTTAACTTATCACAAAGGATCAGTGAGCCAACAAGATTCAATTTTTCCACAAGAAAGGCTAGCCTCATTGATATAATCTGTGCTAGTGAGGATCTTACCTCTGTTGATTCTAAATCATGGGGGTTTCTTAAAATCCCTCAGATCATAATTTAATTTACTCAACCTTTCGAAAGTCAAAAATAAATAAATCACGAAAAAGTATTAGATATGGAGACTACAATAATATAGACAGAGATTCCTTCTTGAATTAAGGGTTTCTACTTGGGTGGGAGGATATTTACTATATAAACCAAATCGACCAAAAAAAAAAAATAGAAGTCTTTAATAAAAATATAGTAACTGTTCTGAATAAACATGTTCCGATAAAAACAAAACAAATAACCGAAAAACCTTATGTACCCTGGATAACTCAAAATACAAGAATTTTAATCAGACTAAGAGATAAAGCTCATAAAAATTTCAAAAATCCAAATCACAGGCTCATTTTTAATTTTATAAACAACTAAGTTACTCTCAACAAATAAAGGTAAGGAATTTTGTGACACTACCAAAAAGCTCTACATAACATGCAAGAAAACTCACTCAACTATACCCAAACACTTACAAAATGTAAATGACATACACAATTACTTCCAACAGACCGAGAATTTACCAGACACTGCTTCCCAAGAATTAATCAATACAAAAACAATGTAAACATTAACGATTCTCTTAACTTCCAACTGTTAGACAGGGCCAGTCTAATCAAAATTGTAACTAATATCTCATCAAATGCTATTGGAGAGGAAAGTTTGTCTATGAGAGACCTAAAGTTATGTATCCTATTTTGTACGAATGCCTTGCTGATTATAATCAACACATGTATTTTGGGGGTTATTATTTCCAGAAATATAGAAGAACGCGATTGTTAAACCCTTACCAAAAATAGCAGAACCTAAAGCATTTACAGTCTTGAGGCCTATTAGCATATTACCCGCTACATCCTAAATATTAGAAATGCATATTTATAATCAATTAGATTTTTGTGTGACACAAACGATATCATACTCGACAATCAATCCGGTTTTAAGAAAAACTTTAGCACAAGTACATCATTATTTAATATCTTGGATGATATCAGACACCATCAAGAACAGAAAAATAGTACGTGCATGGTTCTTCTCGATTTTAGTAAAGCGTTCGACACTCTGAATCATGAAATGTTACTAGCTAAGTTACATTACTAGCGGTTTTCGCAGAGCTCCGTAAATCTAATAAAAACATACTTAAGCAAACGTTCAAACTGTGTTATGTTAGCAAATGATTCCGCTATTTACAAAACCGATTTTAGACCTATAAAAAGAGGAGTTCCTCAAGGTTCAATCTTATATCCTTTGCTATTTTCAATCTACATATCTGCCATGGTCAAATCGGTAAAATTCGCAAAGATAAAACAATATGCAGATGACTCACAAATATATCTCCCTCTCAATAAAACCACAATCCATATTGCACAACAACAACTAAATTCAGATCTCCAAAGTATTGACAGATTTGCAAAGCATCACAATCTTAAACTAAACCCCTCAAAATCGCAAGTAATGGTTATGAATAAAAACAGTAATGTAAGAGAACATTTTGAACAAAATTTAGTAATTTCTATTAACAATGCCAGAATCCCCATGGTTCAGGAGACAAAAAATCTAGGCATTATATTTGATAGCTCGCTTGGCTTCGGCAGTCATATAAAGAACAGAACAAATTAGCTTACATGCGACTAAGAAATATAAAATTAAAAAAACATTTATCAGCCAAACAAAAATATTTGTGTAATACCTTAATTTTATCACTTTTTGCATACAAATAGTTCAAAATAGATGCATGAGATTTGCGTTTGGAATTCCATATCGAAACCATATCACTCCTTATCTGAATAACTACAACAAATTTAACATGACGAATCGCAGAAAATATCACATGTATTCTTTTATCTATAGGGTTATAAAAACAGGTCAACCGCCCTATTTAAGAGAAAGATTTGTGCTTTTGCCTCGTCCCCAGAGGAGCAGAAATAATCTCAATTTTATCGTACCTAGGCATAGAACGCATTCCTTTCGACGATCGTTTGCTTATGTGGCGGTTCACTTATGGAATAATTTACGAACTTCAGTTAAAAGCTCATCGTCAAAAACATTCTCAAAACTGACAAAAACGTTGTTACAGAATCATAAGATTTGCAAATAAATAATTTTCTCCAAGATCTTTGACAGAACGCTTAACTGACTTATTGGTCTAAGATCCGAGAAATCGGCACTGCTCGTCTCCAAGATTTAGGAAAGTAGCCTAGACACAAATTGATCATATGGCTCAAGTAAGGTAGTATAATCGGGGCAGACAGCTTAAAACATGAAAATACATATTGTCAATACCCTTTGCATTTGTGTTAAGACCACTGACAACAGTTGTGGTAGTGCTAGGCTCAACCAGAGTGAACGAAAATCTCCGACTGTCGAACTTGTTATTATTATAAAATTTAAGTGTTGCTTCGTCTGACTAAGCAGAATAAAACACCATTTGTCAAAGATCAAAATGACGGATTTGGTATGATGGGATTGCAGAAATATGTCTTGATTGAGCAAATCTAAATAGCGATTCGAATATAGCGGCTATCTTTGCAAAAACGTGTTGATCGCACTTAAAAAGTTTCAGGTGTTTCTAAGATCGCTAATAGCAAATTAATAACTGCCAGCTATAAAGCCCTAGCCCTATCTGAGACAGTATTAAAATCTTTAAAAACTATTCAAAGCTACATCTTAAAAATAATTTTTATAAAAAACAGAAGATATCCTACTTGTCAACCTTATAGTGAAAAAAAACTCTTGCTGTAAGACCATTGTATATTTTAGATGTCTGCTCCTTTATGTATAAAACTTCTTCAATAAGAGAATATGTTAGTCATCCTTACTCAACAAGAAACAATGCTGATTGAAATCTAATAATACCTAATAGTTTCACAAACATAAACTTAAGATAAGATCAATTGACTGTATTGGTCCCACAATCTACAAAATTTTGCCTGGGACACTGAGAATGGTAAATAATCTTTAGTTAGTAGGTAATTTGTGGTGGCAAACCTTGATAGGTTCATAGCTCTCTGTTAGCTAAAAATGCAAATAATTTTTTTTAGGAACCTAAATTTTGAATTGGATGACTTTTTCCTTGTTTAAGTGGGTACAAACTGATACGGCATAAAGTTATATAGACATAATGTTCAAATAATTATTTGACCTGGATTTATTTTGTTTTATTTATTTTATTATAAATTTATTAGGTTACATTACACATTATCTAAGATTGGTGCATATGGATATTTAGTTATCTAGGCACCGCATAAGAAAAACTATATATATATACAGGGTGACTTTGAAGTTAGGTCATTAATTTTCAGATAATGATTGTAGAAGGAAGATAAACCAAAATATGTGTGTAAAAATAAAAAAAAATTAAAAAAAAAAATTACCTTGTTTTATAAAGTATCCTCCCGACAAGTATTTCAGTGCGGACCTGTATTTGATCGTGAGGTCTTGGAGCACCGGCATGCCGTCCATATGTGAGGTCTTAAGTCAAATGATTCACGAACCCGTTGTACTACATTAACAAAGGCACGAGGGGTTGGTTGCACTCGATTGGGAAACCGATCCGCAAACATGTGCCATTTTTTATTTCGTTTGAGCCACGCAATAGCCACCACATCCACTACCGACTGACACTGGCTGTATACAACTGAATGAAATAATTGTAAAAACATCGTTCCAAATTCTTTCGCTTTTTTGTTTCCGATGCGATGAACCGATAAGGCGAATTATATCCGTTGTCGCCAAACACGAGCACATAATATTATTATTGAGACAGGGCGGTACTCAAACTTCCAAAGGGCTATAACTTTGTTACTTTAATTTTACCAGAAAAATGGTAAAGGAAAAAAACATTTCTTTTGATCAGATCTACTCACTGTTAAAATAAATGACTCAACTTCGAAGTATATATACAGGGTGACTTCGAAGTTGAGTCATTTATTTTAACAGTGTGTAGATCTGATCAAAAGAAATGTTTTTTTCCTTTACCATTTTTCTGGTAAAATTAAAGTAACAAAGTTATAGCCCTTTGGAAGTTTGAGTACCGCCCTGTCTCAATAATATCATGTGTTCGTGTTTGGCAACAACGGTTCATCGCATCGGAAACAAAAAAGCGAAAGAATTTGGAACGATGTTTTTACGATTACAATTCAGTTCAGTTATACATACAGTCAGTTTCAGTCGCGTGTGTGTGTGTGTTGCGTGGCTCAAACGAAATAAAAAATGGCACATGTTTATGCGGATCGGTTTCCCAATCGAGTGCAACCAACCCCTCGTGCCTTTGTTAATGTAGTACAACGGGCTCGTGAATCACGTGACTTAAGACCTCACAAGGGACCTCACGATCAAATACAGGTCCGCACTGAAATACTTGTCGGAAGGATACAAGGTAAAAATTTTTTTTTATTTTTACACACATATTTTGGTTTATCTTCCTTCTACAATCATTATCTGAAAATTAATGACTCAACTTCAAAGTCACCCTGTATATATATAGGCAAACATGTCAATTTCCCAATTAACAATTGATTGTATTTCTTGCCCAACTGGTTGTTGGCAATGGCAATGACTACTGCTCGTATATATATATATATATATAAAACCATTATATTTATGGCCATGATGTTGTAATATATTGAATTGAATTTGATTATAACAATTTTTGCACAAAAGTAGCAGGTTTTCTGCGAAGCTTGCGCGGCGGGCGGATCGCTTTGAGGTAGTGATGCTAGCTGGTGACATGTGACATCCTTACTCAGTCTCACACTCCAACAAGATAATTCTCCAAATAAAAAGCGTCTGAGCAGCATAACTTTGTCATTTTTAAAGATATTCAAAAAAATATTCAGTGCTGTATTTCACTTTGCTTAAGACTATCGTTTTAAGAGTGTTTCAAAAAGAGGAAACTTCCTCGTTGTCTATGAACATATGCGGAAAACCACATTGTAAATAAAAAAAAAATATATACAACGAAATGGCTAGTCACAGCTAACTCCAGCATTAATTTGTTAATATAACTGATTATTACTTTTTTAATGCATGCAATAAATGACAGTTAATTGACGTCTGAGGGTATGAATTAGGTTAGTAATCACTTCCTTTTTTTACAGTTTGTCTAAAAATGTACCTGATAATGAATCTCTATCATTGGAATAACCTATTTGTTAATCATTAATAAGAAGCTGTGCACATGCAGTATTTTTAATACCATTATGCACTATTGTGCATTATTATTAGCATTAGAACTAATACCTATCAAGTTCAATTTTGAGAGTCAAGTTCAAATAGGTACAAAGTGAAATTCACTCTTACAAGAACAGTTTCTCATGGTGCTGACCGACTCTCGTATAATTTGCATTGTATTAACTCTCTCTTGGACGGATGCGGACACGAGTAAATGTTCTCGTAACCGGACAAAAAACAAAATAAAAAAAAGCCTTGTCTTATTTTTTTCTGTTGAGATTATCGCTATTGCACTTCTCGCGTGAATTATGAACTTCCCCGAGTTGGTCGGGTTTACCGTTCTCATTCTTTGGGTACACGCTTTCGATTAATTTTTATACAGAATTAGTCTGACGTCTATGCGGAAAAGCAGTGGGCGACAAATCCATGGGAAACATGGCTCCAAACAGAAAAGTTCTGGCAATTAAACAAAAAGTTGAGATTGTTGAAGTTCACTATAAGAAGTTGGGTGTAAGGAATTTATCCAAGCGTTTCAATATTGGAAAAATACAAGCTGCAGATATAATTAAACATAATGAACTCCTTCCAAAGAAATGGATGTCGAACAGCAATTTGAAGGGAAAAAAGAGCGTTTTTGACGGGTGATGGTACCAAAATTGACAAATTGTGTTACGACTGGTTTATAGCAGCTTGTCATAAGGGGATTCCTTTGACAGGTATGTATGCATGTCTTGTTGAAAATCAGGGAGAAACAGAGTCTTTGGAGCTTCTTTCTAAATTAGAAATACGATTTCAAGATACCATTTAAAAAAAAAGGAGGAGACAAACAACAATATATGTTTTGTGTTACTACATATATGTATGTACATACATAAACTGTTTTGTTTCAATTTTAAATTTTTTTTTATTGTATTCTTGAACAGATACAGTCAGGATTGTTGGTGTCCATCCAAAGAGATTTCACCGTATTTATAATATATTAGCCAGCATGCCATCCAAACAACTATTTCATGCAATGTTATAATTTCTGGCTTAAGCTTAAGCCAGTACAAGGCTAGTAACAAATTATATCAAGGGGGCCAGGGGCAGACCTAGAAAGAAAATATGGGAGGGTGGGGCAAGGAAAATTAAATATGTGATGATTTAAAACTAAAACTGAACAACAAGGGGGCGGCTGCATCCATGCTGGATGTTGGCGATTGAAAACTGAAGAGTGGCTACGACAGTGCTCTCTCCCCATAAGAGATACTAAAATAAAGCATTAGTTTGGGATGGCAGAAAATATGCAAGGCCCCCCATAACATTTGCTACTCTTTTTAAGCTGCCACTGGAAATATGAATTACTTCAGCTGATGGTGAAAGCAAAAAATGAGGGTAAGGTCATAGAAATACACAAATATCTTAAATGAGAAATATCTGAAACATGGACATTTTCAAGAAGAGCAGGAGAGGACAAATTTGCATTGCTTATAGCTAAACTTCCTTAGTGAAAATAGCACTATAAGAAGTTCAATATATGCCACTTCATTCTTATTGTATTGACAATTCTACCCTAGAAATTTATCAAACCATGTTTACAAGCATGCAAGAGATGGTGATACATAGAAATATTCTATAAACAATGATGACAAATACAACAGTAACAACAATTTTTCACTTACTGGGAATCCAATCACTTGTTTGGCATCTATAAACTGGGAGTTAAGCAGATGGTCTACTTTTTGATAATTTTGTGTCGATATGTCTCTTTGATAAAGTAGCAACTTCTGTTTATTAGTGAGCCATGCTGATCGTATGATCAACGCTGTTTTATTCCTTACTGCATCGTTTAGCTCCTGGATGATGGTTCTTTCATTCCTGACCAGCAGTTTTTCCTGCCTCAAGCTCAACACCAAATTGAAAACATTCACTTCTTTATTCTCTATGGGCCCATTCTTCATTGTTGCAGCTTAACTGTGAGATTTGTTATACAATTGCTTTAGGCGTAAAATGCTGAACAGTTTCCAATGAATCACAGCGCAGTTTTGCATGAAAGTAGTGCTTAAAGGAAAATGTGTATGTGGGAGGTCATTTTAAGAATACTCCCCCAAATTTGGAATTCTCCAGAAAGATTACTCACTTGCTACGTTCTATATAGAACATATGTTGAATATTTTGGGATCACATCTATTTTCTTTAAATTGTAGGATAACTATGCTCCTAATTAAGGAAAATTATACGGATGTTTTTTTTCACGTACCATGGATATCAAAATAAGATATGACAACCACAAAACATAACTCGCTACGACAACTGACAGCAATGACGTAGCGTCTTATAACTGTTGCCAGATCTACAGAAATTTAACCAGCCATCCGATATTTAGGCTTCAGTTGTCAATGTTTGGCTCGGATGTTATGTAAAATCTGCTTCAGAGATGGCGATAGTGGAGGTTTAAGTTGTAACGGCTTGGCCACGGGGACGGGCGGTGCGAACGACGATGCGGCGGGCGGGGCGACCATTCGCGCGGCAGTTTACCGGCCACGGGCAGTCACGTTCGCCGCCGCGACCAGTACGAGGATGTCTTTTAAGTTTTGCATATAGAAACATAGTAGACCGCGCGGATCGAACGTCAGTACTGAATCTTAACCTCACTCTTTAGTAAACTTAAATTCAAAGTTTCACAACAATACGTGCAGTGTTCTCACTACAGTGTCACCAAGTCATTAGAAAAATGGAACTCAACCGAGAACATTTTCACGCCATAATTTATTACAACTTTCAGAGACAATTATCGCAACAAGAATGCCTTGCTGAGTTATTGTCTGTTTTCGGCAACGAAGCGCCACATCAGTCGACAATTTCCCGTTGGTATGGAGAATTCAAACGTAGACGGGTGAGTCTTAGCGACGATCCCAGGGTGGGTGCACGAAAAACGGCAGTCACCCAGGAAAACGTCGATGCTGTGCGCAAACTCATCATTAAAGATAGACATGTGACATATCGCGAGATTGAGGCGTCCTCGAAGATCTCGAAGACCTCAATTCAAAAAAATTTACACGAAGAATTAGGAGTAAGAAAATTAGTTTCTCGTTGGATACCCCACCTGTTGACTAAAGAGCAGAAAGCAGCCAGGGTTAATTGTTGTCAAAAAACGCTTGACCGTTTCAATTCCGGAAATTCAAAAAATGTGTACAGCATTGTTAGTGGTGATGAATCGTGGAGTTATGAACCAGAAAATAAACGACAGTCGGCTGTTTGGGTGTTCCAAGGTAAAGAAAAGCCAACAAAAGTCATCCGTTCTCGAAGTGTTTTGGAAAAGATGGTCGCGACATTTGTGTCACAAGCGGGTCATATTGCAACATTTCCTCTTAACGAGCAAAGAACTGTTACTGCGGATTGGTATACCACCATTTGTTTGCCAAAAGTCATCACCGAGCTTCGAAAAATCAACCCTGAAAGAAGAATAATCCTCCACCAAAACGTGGAATTATTGGGCCATCCTCTATATAGTTACGATCTAAGTCCTAACGATTTCTTTACTTTCCCGAAAATTAAACACAGACTGCGTGGTCAAAGGTTACAGTCACCAGAAGAAGCAGTTGACGCATTCAAAAATGCCGTTTTTTATCTGCCGGCAAACGAGTGGAATAACTGCTTCGAGCGCATGCACGTATTAATCTTCGTGGAGAATACTTCGAAAAACAATAAAGTCATTTAAAACTACCTACCGTGTTGTTTTATTTCCATACGAAATGTTTGAATTTGTTTAGAAGAAAAAACGTAATCCATCCTTTTTGCATAAAAATAACATTTATCTTCCGGAATAGTTTGCGATTCATATCGGCAAGGTAAACTAGTGTATTTTGCTTCAAAGTGCCTTTTGAACTAACTTTGTATATTGCTCAATAAACTAGTAGTGATGGCCAGAAAACATGTTTTGGGGTAAACAATTAGAAATTCTCAAAAACTACTCGACCAATCTACTCCAATTTTGTTGTGGTTATTTAGAAGTACGAATTTGAAGAATTTCAAATGTCTGCGAGAAACCGTCGTCGCATTACCAACACGTGCCAAAACCTGCAGTTTGCCTCGGTTTTCGGTCATAACTTTTTTCCTATTAGTCGGACCTTTTTACGTATTGTCTCATTTTGTAGGTCTCATAAATACTTAAAAATCTTATAAGGAGAGTTTTTTCGTCCCTGCCAATTATTTCGATTGAATCCCAAAAAACACGTTTTCTCATTCTTTGTTTTCCCACAAAAATTGGTGCACCTTTTTTACGAGCGATGTTTTGAATACCCCCTTGAGCAACTTGCAGCAATAAAACCAGACTTTAGCATTATTTCGCAAACCAGGGGTATTTTCATCTAATATGATTAGACTAATAAATAGTGCTTCGCTGCAACACCAACCCCGAACAAAATCGGTCAATCTTTACACAAATTACTATTGAGCAACAAACAGAACATAAATCACTTTTTAAGTGCAATCTGTATAGCTAATATATTGCTTAGACTTAGATTTGTCACAAGTCACAATACTCGTATATACGTATAAATCGTAAGAATTGTGCTGTAAACGTTAAGTGATGTCGAAGAGGGACAGTGTGAATAATAAAGGATACCGAAAAATCGCAATGCTCAGTTCCTATAGCTATAACGTATAGTTAGTATGCCTCTGTCGCCATGATGTGTCAGAAAGCAACACAATGGTGTTAGATTACAAAAGCAAGTGTCAGACGTCTAGGGGGGGGACGCGCGCCCCCCTCTAAATTAATTTGCCACTGTACCCAGTAAAACTTTTCGAGTATACCAGAATGAGTGTCGAAACCTTCGATTAAATTCTAATTAATATACAACCAGAATTGCGAAAAAAGTGAATACATATATAATTTTAGGTGCCGCCAAAAAATTGTTTTTGACACTAAATATAAAGCATGACATTTAATCAGTTGAGCATATTTTGGGGAATGATAGAACCCATTATTATGAACAACTTTCCCAAAAAAACATGATGGTCGCAAACGGAATTTTTTAATAACTAAATTTTTTCGGAACTATCATTGCCCAAAATATGATTAGTTATTAAATGTCACCCTGTATATTAATATTTCACGAAATTAAAATACTTTACAATAATTGTGTTATTCATCTGATGTGGGTGGCCAGACTTCCAAATAGCTGGCCTAGAAAGTATTTCAGTAATAAAAGCCTCGGTCCATTTTTCAAGGCGAAGAAAACTAAACTCGTTTGATCACTACACTATTCGCCGCGACTGCCGCTCGACTCCGTGGCTTGCGCCATACGGATTCATGCCTTTGTTTCAATCACCCGCCGCGCCGCCAGTCGCCAGCGCGGTTCGCTCGGTACATTTCGCCACTCGCTTCGCCATTCGCCGTTGCGCGTGGCTTGATAAGTATGTACATTTCTATGCATTTATTTCAGTCGCTGGACGCTTCGCCGTTCGCACCGCGCGAGTATTCGCTGTCTTGTTGCCAGGCCGTAAGTTGTATGTGTTGATGATAATTCCACTGGATTCTTGTCTCAAATACACTTACTTGAGATTGAAAGCTATATTAGTTGCGCATCCACTTTTTCTTATACATTCTGGAAATTACATATGCAAATTTGCGGAATTTAAAAAATGAGAGAAATAAGAAATAATTATATTCACTGTACACTGTCGAATTGCAAGTCATATACATGCTAGCAGTAATTACACACAACGTGGGCGCGGTGATGATTTCCCATAATTCTCCTCAAAGCTTTCGAAAACACAAAAAAAAACGTAATGTACTCGTATAACTTTGAACATAGCATGTCTTCAGAAAAGAAAACATAGATAACCCGTCGGGTACAGCTAATAGATATGTCATTAGCAGCATATTGAGTAATGATTTTCTCACACAGGAAATATTACTGATTTTATTATACACATGCAGACCAATACACACAATCATTCAGATGCGATCTTGCTATTCAACCAAATAACCAATTGTCTTCTCACCTTCTCAGAGATGAAAACTATAAGACCTCTCGGCTTCACAAAATATATGCAACCAACAATGCGTGTAGTTGAGCCATTCTTCCATAGATGGACGCTCACAACGATCCTAGTGAGAAAACGTGGAATGACTGTTTGCACCCTAAAAACTACCTAGTTTTCAAAATGACAGGTTTTTTACATAATACCCGTGCGGGGGCCCGAGCAAGACTTCAAGAACTGAAGACGCAATAAACGAAGTTGATGCTAGCATTTGTCACAATCCTCGTTTATCGATTCGCAAGAGCAGCAACCTTAAGCCTTACTAAATGCCATCCCTACAAAATTCAAATTGTGCAGGCAATAACGGAAAATTACATTTTAGGAAAAAAAAACTTGTGCCAGACTGTCTTTGAGAGATTTCGCATATTGGATATGGTGCAAACTGCAATGACGAGATTCCACGAGTGTGGTGAGACGTGATGGAGGTCATCTCGAGGACAGGATTTTAAAAAAATGATATCCGCATATATGGTCTTTCAATTGAAATAAATATAGTTTTGGTAAAATGCAACGTTTTATTGTTATTCAATTTCAAAATCCAAACTCTGTCGTGAGACACCCTCTACTACAGAAGTGTAGGTTGGATTGGTTGACTTCGTGTGCCGTTTTGTTCCCTCAGGTTACACCCGTATCCACATGTATGGGCATGTGTGTCTACTTTTGTAGTTGCGTATGTGCATTCATTTAGGGCCTGATAAAGCCAATTAGCGGAAATATGTATTGTTCAAGTTACCTATTATATTTTCTGCTTGAATCCACTTTCCTTCTTGCGGATTTTGCCGTCATTTTTCTATTTGTTAGAGTGATTTGAATGATGCAGCATTTATATACCTTTGCCTTGGGATGGCGTTATTGTACTATTTAAAATCAATGTTGCCTTACTTCTATAATCATGACATCCTGTATTTTGCTACCAAATGTCATTTCACTGGAATTACCGATTATATTCATATTTTCGCTGTGAAAACCATATAATCTTTACAAATACAATACATTAAAAAATAACATCATATTCATTAATTTATTGCAATGACACGATACATAACCATAAATACAGTCTAAAGAGATAAGTTCAATACTGTCATCAAACTCTTAAGTGACATAGTACAGTACTGTACAGAACAATCTTATTTCCATCACGGAAACACTTGAGTATACATTAATAAACATCTTTGTTTGAAGTCCTTAAAAAAATAAACTTTATCATTAATAATAGCAGATGATGGTATTAAGTGTCACTTTTCCATAACTTTATAGTTTTATCATTCTCCAAAGCCGCTGATGCAATTATATTTTCTGTCGGGTGGCAGGTTGTGCAGAGGACAACATCTGAAATAGAAAGTTTATGTTAGAAAGCACACAGTGTTGCCCAACGAAAAGGTCGCACCCCCATTTGGAGTCTCCTGGCATTTTTTGAGAAAAACGCTCTGACACGGTAATTTTGATTCCTAGGAAGATGTCTTTTCAACTATAGCCGGACGAGGGATGTCTTTTAAGTTTTGCATATGGAAATAAAACAACACGGTAAGTAGTTTTAAATGACTTTATTGTTTTTCGAAGTATTCTCCACGAAGTTTAATACACATCTGCATGCGTTCGAACCAATTTTCGAAGCACTTATTCCACTCGCTTGCTGGTAGATCCAAAACGGCATTTTTGAGTGCGTCAACTGCTTCTTCTGGTGACTGGAACCTTTGACCACGCAGTCCGTTTTTAATTTTCGGGAAAGTAAAGAAATCGTTAGGACTTAGATCGGGACTATATGGAGGATGGTCCAATAATTCCACGTTTTCTTCCGTTAAATACAGCCTTGTTTTTTGGGCTGTGTGCGAGCTTGCATTTTCTTGGTGGAGGATGATTCTTCTTTCAGGGTTGATTTTTCGAAGCTCGGTGATGACTTTTGGCAAACAAATGGTGGTATACCAATACGAAGTAACAGTTCTTTGCTCATTAAGAGGAATTGTTGCAATATGACCCGCTTTTGACACAAATGTCGCGACCATCTTTTTCGAAACACTTCGAGAACGGATGACTTTTGTTGGCTTTTCTTCACCTTGGAACACCCAAACAGCCGACTGTCGTTTATTTTCTGGTTCATAACAGTAAATCCACGATTCATCACCACCAACAATCCTGTACACATTTTTTGAGTTTCCGGAATTGAAACGGTCAAGCGTTTTTTGGACACCAATTAACCCTGGCTGCTTTCTGCTCTTCAGTCAACAGGTGGGGTATCCAACGAGAAACTAATTTTCTTACTCCTCAATCTCGCGATATGTCACATGTCTATCTTCAATGATTACTTTGCGCACAGCATCGACGTTTTCCTGGGTGACTGCCGTTTTTGGTGCACCCACCCTGGGATCGTCGCTAAGGCCCGTATCGTCAGTCGTCCCTACAATTGTAAGGCGCGTTTATGGCCTCCTCGATTGTCATTCTCCTTTCTCTCCTTCAAACATTTCTAGATTACACTTGTCCCGTGTCAGCGTCAGCGCTCTCCTATTGTGAAGATATGTTTTCTTTTTAAATTGTAGGAAATTTCAAGCTGATAAAACATGATATAACTCAAAAGCAAGCACAATTTGATGCAAATAGATGTTTGTGACATAACCTCAAAATAGAGTTCTGACACGGAGAAGCAGAAAACTATGACAATCAAGGAGGCCATAAAGGCGCCCTACAATTGTAGGGACGACTGACGATACGGGCCTTAGACACACCCGTCCACGTTTAAAGTCTCCATACCAACGGGAAATTGTCGACTGATGTGGCGCTTGGTTGACGAAAACAGACAGTAACTCAGCAAGGCATTCTTGTTGCGATAATAAATGAAGGGTCGGCCGGAACAACGTGCTATATAACATTTTTCTATAAAATAAGATTTCCGTCAAACAACGTAGTATGTGCCTATTGGGACCGGTTGACAACATAGACCCACCTGTTTACTCGCATCAATCACTGTGACGCGAATTTTTAAAGCGCGCCATTTCAGTCTTCCGCGTAACAAGGTTTTATGTACGTAAACAAAAAGAATATCTATGGTTTATGAACCATTCCAGTGGATCGATGTCATTGCTAAAGCCAAAGTTAAAAATCCTTTTAAAGTTGTCTGGATGCACCAAGCCTTCTTTGAGAATTTAACAGCTTTGGAATATTGTATATGGAAATACCCCAAATGTAAAATTACACAAGGATTGTGGCTGCAACTTACTGCTGATTCTTCAGCTAGTTTGAGAATGAGAAAATCTGATATTATGCAGCCCTGGTATTCATTTCCCATAAGCAATCGTAAAAGAAGAGAAACAATGACCTTTGCCACTGATATCATATCATCTGAAAAATTATCTATAATGTATATATCTCAACCTTCTTCCAATCAAAGATGAAAAATTAAAAAACCTTGAGGATACGAGTGATTATATTCCGCTTAAGTATGTAACATTTTATGAGAAATTAACTGCAACCCAGTAATATTTATTTAAGTTTCAGTTTTGGTTTCGAAACACGTTGATGAACTTAGAACGTATTTTTTTGTTATTAAAAATATGTTACTGTGTACTTTGGTTCCCTTAATAAATAGAACTGCTGAAAATACTTGTTTTGCTTATAGTCATTTAAAGCCTCCCTGTAACAACGTTTTAAGTAACGTGATCATACAACCTTGTTACATGCGTTTTCCATAAAAATGGTTCCCATAGCTGCAAAATGGGTATCACATTTGTAAATTACAATAACCTTGTATAACCATTGTTCCTTTAATATGCTGGCCAACTATAGACGCAGTCATTTGAACAAAATGGTTCAAATTTGTTTTTCTTAATTTCGGCCACTGAGCTTTTTTGTTACATACAACGTTGTTCCGGCCGACCCTTCAATTGTCTCTGAAAGTTGTAATAAATTATGGTGCGAAAATGTTCTCGGTTGAGTTCCATTTTGATGATGACTTGGTGACACCTAAAAATTCACTGTAGTGAGAACACTGCACGTATTGTTGTGAAACTTTGAATTTCAGTTTATTAAAGAGTGAGGTTAAGATTCATTACTGACGTTCTATCCGCGCGGCCTACTATGTTTCTATATGCAAAAGACATCCCTCGTACAATAAAGGATGATCTAAAAATAAAATATTGCGCTACACGTTGGATTTGTAAATGGAAACTCCCATTTTTCTTTTAATTTTTAGATTTTGCGAGAAGTTTTTAGTAACTTTTGTATAAAATAGTGTATACCTTATCTTCGATCGTTATGAAGCTGAGTTTATAATAAAATTCGCCTAACTTAATACTATTAATATCGGAATGCATGGCAAAAAATAATAGTCATGTATACCAGAGCAAGATCATTTAATTAGCATCAGTCAGTGTCATCGTATGTCATAGAAACTCTTTGTCTTTCATTTCAAATTGTTAAGTTGTGTTAAATCTTGAACAATGACTTATTCCATTCAAGAAATGGTTGAAATAACAAAATGGGAGCATTGCAAAAGCTACTGTCCGGCTATTTAATGTGTTAAACAAATTATTTTTAACTATGCAATAATCAGTATTATAAACTTTGGAATTTGTATCTTGCCTGTTGTGAATAGAGTATAGTGATGCCCATATACACTGTTATCAGCTCATGTTTCATTTTCTACCTTCTCAGCTAAGAACATATTTATCCAATAACGCTTCTGTTGTCATTAAATTTGAGCTGTGGTTATATACTTTCACTGTTGTAACATATTTTTGTCAGAATCAGTCAAAATAAATTGAGTCAGGTAAATTATTAGCCTTACTATTATTATTAGGACAGATATTGTAAGATTTATCAAGTCCCAAAGGTTAATGAGGGCAGGATATACTGAAAGAAGAGACAATGATGCACTGACCAAAAGGATTACTGAATGGAAGCCGACGACAGCTAGAACAAGACCAAAAGTAAGATGGGAAGACCAATTATGCACAGACATTGAAACCCTTAGGTGCTAAGACGGTCCCTGACTGTCGTACGCGGGGGTACTACCCGGCAGATCTCGTCTTCTAGTTCATTATCCAGCGTATCCTTGAATATATTGACAGTTGTTACACTGACGGTTTTTCACTAGGAGAGTTAGATGAGTATTCCACACGATTTGAAATGAAAGAACCAGGCAGTTTCCTTATGGAAAATGGCATTCGCTTAATTTGTCGAAATTTCGCATAGATGTACTTTTCAACATGGCGATCAAAAAGTCGCAATGGGGCCAACACCCTGATACCTCTCCTTTACCTTCTACGGAACCCAGAAACCTCACAGTAGGCATTATTGTTAGATATGGAAAAACACGTATTAAAATAATATTATCAGAGAAGAACTGTTAAATAATGATGAAAAACATAATTATTTGGTTGAATGTGAATACACTCAAAGACAAACAAAACAAAATGTATGCTTATAGGAAAGTCTAGATGAAAATACGATTAATCATGAAAAAATTGAGTCAATGGAAACATTTAAAGATTTGGGCATATACATAGTAAACTAAAATTTGAAGTGCACTATGAATATACTATTTCAAAAATATCCAAAAAGATTAATTAATTTTATTGAATTTTGCATAATTTTGCGTTTATTCTAAAAAAAATGTGTATAACACTATCATTCTTCCTCATTTGTTATAAAGTTCGACTATTTTATTCAGACAACTGTATTTTCAAAATTACAAAATAAAGCTATGAGAATTACCTTAATTAAATAAATATACCAGAATAAATTTTATGCTGAAAGAACAATGGTTTAATATAAAAATTGCAGAACCTACTTGGTTTTCATTTTAATATTCAAGTGAAAAAATCATCTTCTACCAAATCACTTGGAAAATTTTATTGAATTGACCATGAGTAAAATAGTTATTCTTTCAGAGCGAGTATATACTTTTATTTACAAAATTGTAGTAGCAATATAACAAACAAATCAGTATTTCAAAAAGGATTGCACGAATTTAATAAATTAAATAATGATATCAAGATATGTGGCAGTTTGAAAATGTTTAAAGGAGAGTTGAAAAAACATTTCAAGGAAAACCAAAAATCATAATCAAATTCTGTATAAAAATATGTAGACATGAAGATGTGATATACTGTTCAACATTGATATTGTAGCATTAATGCTAAATAAATCCACAACAAACAAAGAAGTAAAACATACTGTTGTCAGGATTTCTCAAAGCCTGTCCAACGGTGATCATGGATTTGACCTTAGCAGTGACCTTGAAGGTTATGGTCAAGGTCAGGTAGATTTTTATAAGTCGACCGTCCTACCAGGAAAATGGACCAAGCGATACGAGGGGACTTCCTGCCTGTTGTCTATGCAATGAACATAGACATGTACAAAGGGTACTTACTATAAAGGTTTTGCAATACAGCTTTATTTATTAACTTATTTTCCTCTCAGCAGTAATGCTTTCCTCTGTTACTGACATTCGCGGCCTTCCTTCCTTCTCAGCGTCCTCCAGACTGGAATTGCCCCTTAGGAATTATCTGTACCACCTGAACATACTAGTACGATGAGGACAATCATTCTTTAATGCAAGCGTCATTTCTTCTAAGCAGTGGTCTATGCTTAAACCACCGGTAAAGTTATACCGTAAAACTGCCCTTATCTCACTACGTGACCACCATGCCATAGTCCTCACCTTACGCTGTCAATACGAATGAACAACTAAATCAACAGACATGCTGCTGGCGGCTACTATGCACTCATGGACACCTCCCAACATGCAGCCTCCTGCGTCCGTTTGTTAAGTCATATTGCAAAACTTTTATAGTACCCTTTGTATAGTAGGGTGACTTTGGGGCCTAAAAAGTCTGCCAGACAGTTAAAGCAAGACCCATTACCGGTCAGTTAGTCAAAATAAGACACATCACTGCCAAGGCCAGGCAGCAGCGGTGGCCGCAGTAGTAGACTCTTCGGTCTCCTGATCAGTCGCCGTGCGCTGTGCGGGTTCGAGTCCCGTCCCAGGGGAAATTTTTCTCTTGGCTATGGATGTTGTGATTGTCCGTAAGTGGTAGACGGTCTCTGACTGTCGAACGCGGAGGTACCACCCGGCGGATCTCCTAGGCGGAGCCAGAATGTGTGCAGTTCCCTCGCCAGAGTCCGTGTGGCGTTCCCCCCTTTCCCATGTATCCCCCTATAGCCCCACGGTACCCAATGGGTGCTTAGGCCTTAGGCATTCGTGGTAGTTGGAGTATATAAAAAAAATAGGATGTTTCACTTTTAAAATTGACTTGACTTTGGCAATAACGGTCGAGTTCAAATCCATGTTCATTATTGGCCACTCTGGATTAAATCTAACAAAAGTACATGCCACTTCTCTGTCAACATTACAAATTATTACTTTATCCGTGTTAAAATTATTCTCTCTATTTTTTTATTTCACCTCAGATATTACTAGCTTGAGACCCAGTGAATTGTGATCAAAACAGCAGTCCATCAGTTTCAACAATGAGATCCAAATAGTTGCAAAATCTATAGAACAAAATAATTATAAATTAGATTGTTTCTACTTGACATGAATTATTAATTACCATGTCACAACAAGTGTGACAGATATAAACATTATATCCATCAAGTTTCAACAACGGTTCAACTGTTCCATAGTATTTTGTAAATTACGACTATCATTCTCACAAAAACCTTTATGATTACCTGTGTGTCCTTGCAGTTTCTGTACAATGTCTTTAGTTTGAAGGTTCCAAATATACACCATGTTATCCTCTGATCCGCTCACGATCCATTTACCTCCAGTCACTGAGAAATTGGCGAAAATACAATACTTTTCATTTTTGTGTCCTGTATATGTTTTCAGACATTTGCCTTTTGCATAATCCCATAATTTCAATGTGTTATCTAACGTTGCTGCAAGGATATACTTTCCATTTGGAGAAAATTTCACAAAAGATACTGGTGGGTTGTCATCATCAATAAGTGTTTTCAGGCATTGCCCTGAAGCTGTGTCCCATATGCGGCTGAAACAAGAAGATATATCAAATACAAGGGGTTGGTAAAATTAGTGCTTCGATATATCAGTGCAAAAAAAGGACCATTGTCACCGGAAGCAACTGGCGACCGCAACCCGTGTCAATGTTCCTGTAAATGTAAATAAGTTTTGAGATTCGAGGACTACAACTACTACTACGAGCCCCTTCCCACTTCAGTTGGCCCCACTATTGAAATCTTAGTCCCTAATCAAATTTGCCGCATAAAAATAACACATGTTGCAATTACAGCATATTAACCTATTTTCATTTCAATGCAAAATAAGTCTATAACGCATAGGTGGTTGTGAAAAATAAAAGCCATGACAATTGTTTTTATAAATCACAGCTGTCAGAATATGTTTAAAATAGCTTTGGGTAGTTGAGGTTTTCAAGATGGGTAGAGGAAAGGATATTAGTGAGAAAATTCGGTTACTGATAATTAAATTTTTTAATTCTGGGAGATCAAACTCAGAAATTGCACCTTTGTTAGACTTATCGCGGTACAGTGTGAGAATTATTGTTAGAAGATATAATGTAACTGGTTCAGTTAATATTAAGCCACAATATGTGAAAAAAAGTAATATCACAAATGCCGACCGAATAGCATTAAGAAGAATAATCGTGAAAAACAGGCGTGCTAATTATTTACAATTAAGGGCTCTGTGGAGTGACGCTGCTGGAAGGAGAATTTCGAAAATAATAATAATAATGTACCACTTTTGAAATGGGTTTCTAGCAGTCCAGATCTGTCACCTATTGAAACTTTGTGGCACGAGATGAAAAAGGTACTACGACAACATCTTGCTCGTACAATCACCGAACTGAGACAAAAGCTTCACGAAATATGGGATTGTTTTACACCAAATTTTTTCCAAAACTTGGTTAACACTATGCCCCAAAGAATTTCAGCCGTAATAAAAAATAAAGGTGATGTTACCCAATGGTAATCTTTCAATTGTTGCTTTGTTAACTTCGCGCATTTATTCGCAAATTGTTTATTTGTTCAGATGATCTATTAGTTATAGGTCTAAGTGATTTCAAATCTGTATTTTTTACGACTAGAGTGTATCTAAAATGTTTTTGAGAAAATAAATTGTTTTAGAAGTAAATAGTTTCGTCATGTTTAGTTTATAAAGGCATATTTTGGTGCAAATCCTGAAGTGGGCCAACTGAACTGAACTGGGAAGTGGGAAGGGGGGCTCCTAATATGTTATTTTTTCTAGATTTCTATTGCTGTTTTCATCTCATTTGATGCTTTGACAGATATGGAGGTGAAAACGGCTATGACTCTCAATCAAGGACGAGGGGGCTTGGCGCGGGATTCATATTCAGGAAGATATTCGTCTCGGGGGGCACATATTTATAGACGTACAAGTACAAATTATGGATAATATGGGTAGATATATAAGAGAAGCTATGGTGATGAAAATAGTACCTACATGAAAGCGTGAACCAAACACCCTGGTTTTCACAGATATTCAAGGAGTCTAAATTTAAACGCGATGATGACTACAGAAAACTTCTAATAACCCAAAGTGAAAATGATTGGAAACAATATACAAAATCAAGATGAGTATCAGTGTGTAGCTGTTATCGGAAGGGAAAACAAAAAAATACTATGACAATAAGATTGATAGCAATAAAATTAAATCTAAAATGAAGTGGAAAACATTAAAGTTTCTCCAAATAGAAATACTGTCTTATCCACGATGGGGTAGTGACAGAAAAAAAATAATTATAGCAGAAAGAATGAGCACTTATTTTGTAGACAGTACAAATCAAATAGTGAAGACGATTGATGACGGTGATCCCAACTTATGTTCAATACAAGCATATCATAATTCATCAATGAATCAATTTAGGACAGAAAACATCGACAATCTTTCTTTAAAAACTTTCGCATCCAGTTTCTTTATACGGTCTGGCAACAGGTTATAAAAAACTATCCCATAATAGTTTGTGCCGTTCCTGATGGTTTGGAGACGGCTATGAGGTACTAAGATTTTATCCATATTTCTGGTTCTATAACTGTGGACATCACTGTGGGTAGTATATTGGCTCAGGTTAGTCTTTATATACATCAGACATGTGAATATGTAAAGAGAAGGTACTGTCATGATTTTCAATTCTATAAAAGCTTCCTTGCAAGGTTCCGTGTATTTGAGGCCAGCAATGTACCGCAAGCAACTTTTGACGAATCGGCCGAGTGACCCCAGTTTAACAATGCGTATGAAATTCTTGATTGAAAGTAGGAATAATATGTTAGAAGAAGAACTGACTGAGAGACATTTTGTTTCAAGTTCCTTATCAAATATATATATATATATTGCTAGTGCATCGAGAACATGGATTACGTGAGTTTCCCACCACAAGTGTTCATCAATGTAGACTCCTAGTAACTTCACGGACTTTAGTGTATTAGTGTCGTGCTGCCTCAAGCTAAGAATAATCATCTGAGACTTGGTTTCATTGATGGTCAACTTATTAGCGGTTAACCAGTTTGCTAGTTTTCTTTTATGAGCCTCAGAGTCGAATATCAATGAGGCTAAAGAGGCATTGCTATTCATCAAGGTAGTGTCATCAGCGAATAGGATTAAGTTATTATTCACATTATAGTTAGTCATATCATTGACATAAATAAAAAATAAAATAGGTCCCAATACCGAGCCTTGCGGTACCCCGTGAGCAGCGACTAACTGTGAGGATGATGAACCTTTAAAGTATACAAATTGGCGTCGATTACTCAAGTAAGATTTAATCATTGCAGTGGATGCTTCATGAAAGTTATAAAAAGGGAGCTTTTCCAACAGGATGTCGTGTTGAACACAATCAAAAGCTTTGGACAAGTCCAACAAACATGCTGCGCCATATAGGTTGTTTTCAAAAGTCTCGTTCACAAACTGAATAAAACTGTTAATAGTTGATGTGGTGGAACTATTTTTCCTAAAACCAAACTGTGTTGAGCAAAATAACTTATTAGCCTCAAAGTATTCATGAATTTGATCTTTCAACAATAATTCCAAAATTTTCGCAAAAATAGGTATTAAGGAAATGGGCCTGTAGTTGCATAACTCTTCGGTATCCCCTTGTTTGAAAATGGGTATAATTTTAGATAGTTTGAAAAAATCCGGAAAAGTATTACTTTCTATACACTGATTGAATAACTTGGTTAGAGGATATATGATGAGATTTTGCAGGGTTTTGACAATCCTGACAGTAAAGCCATATGGGTCAGTACTCTTTGAGTTTTTTAGTTTATTTATGGTAGTTCTCACATCATGATATGAAACTTCCCTGAATCGAAAGTGTGAACTATGAGTAGGATGATTCATATAATGCGATGGAGAAACATCGGATGGGGTAATTTTATTTAAAAGTTTTTGTGGGATATTGAATAAAAAAAAGAATTTGCTTACACTTCGGGTTATTTGAGTTACTTGATAAGCATTGAATAATAAATCAGTTACTACTTTATAAAGAAGAGTCTACTCATAGTATTAAGTAAACTCATTCAGTTTCAAGCGATTACTTGAAACATAAGACTTCACTTATGTTTTTCCTTTCTTTTTAGTTGAATAAGAGGAATGCCTTAAAATCAGTACGAATTAACTTAATGTCGGTTAAGGTATTTCCAACATATACTTTTATCAAAGAAGCATACTTTTAATAATGGCAAACCTAATAAATGTTCGTAATACTAAAAACTACAGAGAAAAAAGCATTAGTCCTGGCAAATCTAAAGTTTTATTGCGTTTTGAAAGCGAAACTGTAGACTATTTATCAGCACATTTTTTACCGCAGTTGGATGAAACCAGAGGAGGTGCGCTTACCTAACGGCAAAGAATGGAAATATTTCTGCAGAATGTTAGTGATACTGGATTTCAAACAGGTATCGCTAAAGATTTCGGCGTTCACCATTCTACAGTATGTAAAACTATAGATTATGTTGCTGACAGTATATTTGAAAAAGGCCATCAGTTTATAACGTTCCAGTCTGACCTGGGGGCATGGAAGAAATAAGAAGAAAATGGTCGAATAGATTTGTACATCTACTGGCATTAGACTGTACTCATGTTCAAATAAAAAAACCTTGACGAATATGTCAATAGAAAAGGATTTGCGAGTATAAATATTCAAGTAACTTGTAAGGCAAATGAAGTGATTACAAGTGTAGATAGGCAGTGGTATGGAAGCGTTCACGATTCCAGAATTTGGAGACAAAGTTCAATATATAAAATTATGGCTAGATTCCGAGGTAATTTTGGCCTTCTCGCAGATAGTGGTTATGGAAGTGCTCCATGGTTATTGTGTCCATTTAAAAACCCTCAAAACAGAAGAGAGGAATTATTCAATATTTCCCATTCCAAGTCACAATTGAAAGAGCATTTGGGCAGCTGAAACAGATATTTCCCATTTTAAATCATAAATTGAAAGTATCTTTGGCAAAAGTTCCAAAAATTATTGTTTCCTGCGCTGTACTGCATAACCTTTGCAAATATCTACGGGATGACCTTGCGATCGAAGAAAATGAAGAGGAAGTAAATATCGTTCGTCAAAAAGGTGCGGAAAAACGTCAAGCAATAGTGGACACATGTACAACCATATTGTTTAAAATGATTCTAGTTTTAACTTAAATGTGCCATCATGTATGGTGTTATTTATTCGTTATTTTGTCACCTAATTGGCGCGGTGAATTTTTGTGTAATACCATGAACAGAATGTGCTTGATTTATGATAATATTGAAATAAGTAACGAGTTTCTGTTGTAGTATTTAATTTAATGAATCCTTGAAAACAAAATAAAAAAAAATGTTCTATGAATTCTCGTAACTTGTTCATAATACCGCCAGTATTTTCTTCTTTCTCAGAACTATTTGTAGGATAAGGGTTTTGCACAGCATATGTCAGTTTTTCTATCATGGGTTGTTCTCTTTTCACCTGACGTCTAGCAACATTTCAGTATCTTCAGTATCTTGCTTGAATTTTTACTTCCTTGAACACTTGTCTATCGTTTCTGTAGGTAAATGAGGTAACTGTGAACTCACGCTAGTTGATCCATTATTTTCGGAAGTCTGTTTTTCCGTTGTGACTTCCAATGGAACAACCCCCAGGAACTTTTACGGAAAGTGGATTTTTTCATAATTCAGTATTTTAAAGAATTCATTTTCCCACCCACGTATTTTAATTTTTTTGTTATCAGTCTTGTTTTTATCAGTTGTTTCTTTACATCAGTTTTCATGTTATTGAGATTTTTTTTTCAATTCTCACTTGTACCAGAAGTCTTGAAAATTCGCCTTTGATATTCGTCCATGCTGTTTCTTTAGCTTGAACAATCGACGGAATCATTGATTCATTCAAAAGAACTCTATGATTAATAATAACCTGGCGAATATAAGTATCTGACCACCAAACTGGACGGGTAATTCATCCTCACTCGACGACATCATTATAGCAATACCTCTAAATCTTAATCGACAACTAACATTGTACACACCGTATCAAAAAGATACAGATACAACCGTTAACACCGATATCCAAGTAAATACTTATAATTATAAGGAATAAGTAAAGACTTATAAGAAAAAATTTAAATGTAGGAGATTTTTCCAGTATTAACTTTTAAGAATAAACTTATTTTTCTTCAAATGAGAAATACCTTGTGCTTATAAGTATCAACTTTATCCTTATAAGATTTTACTTCTAATAATTGCCTTGAGGTTGATGTTGGTTGTAGCCTAAGGGTAAATCGCAAATATACTATGTTATCTTTCACTTACCATAATCCATCATAACTACTGCTAACAATAAGAGATCCATCTCTGTTGAAATGTACAGCACTGACAGGGTCAGAGTGTGCTGGCAGTGTCTTTAAACATTTGCCAGTTCTGACATCCCAAATCCTTACAGACTCGTCAAAGGACCCAGATACTATGAGGTTTGATTGCGGATTAAAGTTACAGCAAAATACATAATTACTGTGCCCTTTGAGAGTTTTTAAGCATTTACCAGAAGATAATTCCCAGATTTTAAGTGTTTTATCATCACTGGCAGATACTGAAATATAAGAAAGTGATTGTTTGATGTTAGTACTCTTTTATGTATGTGATTTGAGCGATGTGACAAGTGCCATTCAGCAATGTGAGACATATGGGTGTCTTTCTGACCCTGTTTGAAGAGATTTATTTATTTATTTATTTGCTTAAAGTCTCACAAAACACCCTAGAGTAATTAGAATGCAAGACAACTTAAAACTAGAGTAAAACAACGCGAGGCAACAATGAAATATAACTTTTAAATGAGCCAAGACTAGAACTGGAAGACTATAAAAAAAAGTTATCACATTTATGATACTAAGATACAAATCAGTTTCAATAAAATTCATCACAGGTAAAACAATATAAAATAATAAAACAACCACCAATAGCCTATGATATGTTAATGACAATAAGTTTTGAAATGAATTCACGTCTGTATTAAAGAAGTCAATATCAGTTTTTTTTTAAATAGCTCATTGCAAAGCATTAACATTTGACTCATGGGATGGTCCAGAGGGTACTTAATATTAAAAAATTTATCTCTCTTGTAACTAAGAATCACCTTGGGAACAACAATAGCTACAAAATTCAGAAGATTACATTTATGAAATTTAATATTATTTATTAAGTAGTATATAAAAATAATAGACTGCTGTATCCTGCGACGGGTAAGCTTATGAAATTGATACGAGTCAAGCATACTTCGATAAGAAACCATATATGGATAGATGTTCTTGTCTCTAACATAAATGGATCTAAGAAATCTCTTTTGTATGCGCTCAATACGCTCACTATGACAACCAGCCAGTGGAGACCAAAGACACAACATGCTAGCATAAACGGCCGTTCAGTGGAATATATATAAAAATGAATCCCTATTTCGCGTGGTCACGCCATAACTTGAGAACGAATTTACCGATTTCGTTCATCTTTTTTTAAAAAGTTTCCAAACGCTGTATAGAAAGTTCTTACGAAAAGAAAAGTCAAGAAAATTGCGTAGAAAATTAGGAAATCATTGAAAATCTAATAATTATTTAAGCTACGCGCGTTTGACAGTTTGCTTGAGCATAGAGCATGCTCAGCAGAGGAAATATCTCAAGTACCAAAAGAGACAGGCACTCCTCTCCGCCATCTTTATTCCAACAGCTATTGACAGTTAGTTATGTGAGAGAAAATTGCTTACGAAAACACGGTGCTTACATTTTTGGACTTACATTTCTTTACCATCCGTACTTTGTGATGGCCGCTTCAGAAGAAACTGCAATGTTTGCCTGTTATCTTTGTCAGTTAACTCTATGAATAAAAATGGCGGATGAAAATATGTTTCTTTTGCTTAATTGACTTTCACTACTCATTTTGAACTTGACAGCTTGCACGCAGCAAATTTATATTACAATAATTGCTTCCAAAAAACGTCATTTGGCGCATAAAATTCATTCGACAATTTTATGCCTACTTTCAAGGTAAGTTGATGGGTGAATCGCAGAGCTGCCAATGTATTTTGCTAGCCTCATGGCGGTACAAACACTTCGCTATACAATTCCATATATTTACCCTTTTATTATTCATTATCCATCCCAGTTTATACAGTTCATAGCTAAGATAGGACAACGTCTGTCGGGTCAGCTAGTGTAAAATGATTTTCAAAATGATTGAAGCACATTTTGTTGAAGCACATTTTGTATGCTTAGATTAATATGAGGCTTACCTAAAAGACGGCTATCACTGGACCATGCTACATCACTTATACCGAGCTTATGACCGGATATCGTCTTTTCAAACTTCCCATCATAAGCACCCCATACCTTAATGAGTTTATCAGCAGCTGAAATGCAAACATGATACAAATAAAGACTTAATTACATCACTGGTCCTAATTACCATTATAAAATCCATACTTAATATATCATCACTATGGATTTAAAGGATCTTGGATCTGTATTCAAAATTCTATAAAACTACTTAATTGGCAGAAGTCAAAAAAAATCAAAAGTGGATCTACATTGTCAAGCACAAAAAATATTTCTGTTGGTGCACCACAAGGTAGTAAACTAGGCCCACAATTATTTATTCTATACAGTAATGACATTTGTAATATTATTGTAAAATTCGGATATTTGCAGATGATACATTAATTAATACATATATCAGGTAAAAATACAGACACTGCTTTAAGAATGCTAAATTCTGACTTGTTAAAAATTATAGCTTGGTTAAATGCAAATAAACTAAAAGTGAATGCTTCTAGAACAAAATGTATGCTAATAGGGAAAAACCTAAATGAAAATACCAGTACAGTTAGGATAAATGGTGAAATAATAGAAAATGTGAATCAGTTAAATATTTTGGTATATACATTGATAGTAAACTTGAGTTTGAGGATCACTATGAATACATTATTTCAAAAATTGATAAAAAACAAATTAATTTTATAGGGCTTCATAGTTTTAGTACATGTTCCAAAAAAAACATTTCATAATACAATTATTCAACAGCATTTATTATATTGTTCACTGCCAATGAAGCTGTATTTTCAAAATTACAAGTCCTGCAAAATAAAGCTATGAGAATCATATTGAATAAAAATAAGTACACCAAAATAAAATGTATGTTACAAGAATTGCAGTGGTTGACTATAAAAAATGTCAGATCATATTTGGTTCTTATTTTTTTTTTAAATCATCTTTTGCCATAACATTTAGAACACTGCATAGAATTGCATAATCATTACCACAATTATTATAGAAGAGGAAATATAGATTTTCATTTACAAAATTGCAATATAACTAGCAAATCAATATTTCAGAAAGGATTACATGAATTTAATGAACTAAATAATGATATAAAGTCTACTTGTAACTTGAAGATGTTTAAAAGAAAATTAAAGGAATATTTCATGGACAGTGACAATTCTCAGCGATGCAAATTTTGTAAATGTTGTAGTTTTTTAAATGAATGTAATTGTAGCAATCGTGCTAAGTAAATCTTAAACAAATAAACAAAAAATCAGAACTGAGTTGGGCTCTATCTACATTAAAAGCATATGTGAGCCACCCTTAAGAACTGCACTTAAAATGTAATTACATTTATACATAGATATCCACAATACCTTGCTTCTTATCTACAAAAGGCTCTCTGCCTTCTCACAATATATTTCTTTTCAAGTGCAAGAATATTTGTATTTTAAAATAATCAATCTGTGCAAATGATTCTAAGAGTAGGATGGATTTATTTAGCTCTCATGGCTACATATCAACATGTTTCATACATTTTTAAGAAAACAAGTGTAATTTTTTTTTTAGTTTTATATGAATAATACATGTAATTCAAATTTAGTTCATTAAGCCATTTTGGAAACAATCTATTCTTTATCTTATAGACAAAAGTCATTACAACTTTTAGCATCTAACCAATTCAACTGATTTAATATGCCTCTTATTCTTGTTTGTCTTCCATTATCTAAAATTATGTGTATGCATTTATTTTGTTATATCTGTAGCCTATCAATTATTAAAAAATTAGCTGCATATAAAATTGTAGAACAATATGGGAAGTAAGGCAGAATGATTGCGTTCTGAATCAAGTTCTTAGAATAAGAACTTATTGCATCAGATGTTCACCTAAGGAACTAATTTTGTTGATTACTTTCCAAAAAGAAGTTAAGAAAATCAATCAACCACAACTCCAAAATACTTAAAAATATTTACAATTTTGATAACATCATTATCCATTTTCACTCTCAATTTTGTCTCTGTTTGCCTTATATCAAATATTTAGTTTTTGCTATGTGTAATTTAAATTTATTTAATTTTAACCATTCTGTGACAAAATGAAGTTCTTTGTTCAACATTTCTATTTCATAATCAAATTTTTTTGTCTTAATGTATATCTGCAAAAATTTGGATGTTACACTTATCTAAACATTTGGTAAATCATTTTTGTAGAAAATCAATAGTAAAGATCCTAAAATACTTCCCTTTGCCAAAACAAGCAACATCTCAGCTATTAAGGAGAGATACTGTAGTTAGCAGGAAAAAAAAGAGGAATAGTAAAAATAATTTTAATGATCATTGGCTCAAGTGCTCTGATAATCCAATGGGGAAAAATTTAAAAATGATTAATAAATGTAAAGGCAACAAAATTTAGGGCATCATCAAAATAACAACTGCCAAACTAGCAGCAGGCATAGATATGTGGAATGGTAATACAATCACTAGGAGATATTATTAACAAATTATAAGCAATTCATTCCTAAATGGAAGTATCCAGATGAACTCAAAATACCTGAAGCTTTGCTATTTTTCAAAAACAAAGGTGCTAAAGATGTAATTTCGAATTACAGAAACATATGCCTCCATAACTGATTAGCAATGGTCTTTGAAATGTGCTTTTATATCGGGCAGAGTGAATTTTTGGAATGCAATAAGTTTTTGATCAAAGTTCGAAGAGTGCATTAGATAATGTGAATTGATATATGAAGAATTGATCATAAACAGGCAACTGCTATAATCTTTGGCTTAACCAGAGCTTCCAACACTACTGATCATGAATTGCTACTGGAAAAACTTTGCTGACGTAAGTACAGGGCATTGCAAATGAGTGGGTATCATATTTGAACAACAGATCAAAAATGGTTGCCACACAACACAGAGCCAATGCAGGTAGGGACAAGAATCCTGGTGTAACCCTCAATAGTAACAAAACTGAATACATTTGTACCTGAAAAACGTGAATCAGGTATACCCAACAGTATCTTATTGCCTTGTGTTCTGGCGAAACTCTACTGCCACCTGATGATAACTCAAAAATCTTTTTATAAATCCCTACTACAATGAACACCACATAACTGCCCAATATTTCCAAATTTTATCAGCATGTGAAGGAAATTAAATGTATGTAAATAAATACTCACACGAGCTTGCTAGCCATTCCCCATTGGGGCTGAACTTGACAGAAGAAACTGCCTTTGTGTGCCCAGCAAGTGTAAATTTGAGGGTATAGTTAGGTTTCTGAAATAAAAATCCACAACTAATAAAAACACCGGCACTTTAAATATTGATACATAAAAACATAACCCAAATAGGTAACGAAAACAATAATATTTAAACTTACAAGATTGCTGCTGGATTTGCTTGAGGTGCCTGTAGGCGTCAACGAACTGCTGTTCTGGATGTTACTTTGAGACATGCCCCCAGAACCGTGGACTGGAGGCGCTCCACCTAATGGCATCATTGTTGTATTGCTCCTACAACGCATATTAGGTATTTACACCATGTTAATAGTATAAGCTGTAATACCACAGAATAAAAAGCGTGATACTTACATTTAAGGGTAAACCGAATTTGTAATATATATTCAATAAAATCAGAAAAATTACAACTGACACTACGACACTACAAAAATATTACCACGTTGTCGCCATACGCGTGCGTGACGCCATTTTCAATGTCAACATGTCAAGCATGTACTGTCAAAAATGACATATGACATGGACATTTGCAAGAGCCAGATGTAAAATAATCAAATCCAAGCGAATAACCAAAATTTCTGTGTTATGTTATGGTTCAAGATGACACACGGGTTGATGACGTCAGTTACACGAATCGCTTGAACGCGTTGGTTTTAACCGCGGTTTTGTTGCAAGTTGTTTATTTTAGAAACGCGCGTATATAATCTCTGATTATTTTTATTATCACTTAATAATCGGTGCTTTTTCGTCTACAACTGTATATGGAAAGTTTAAATAAGAAACCTTTCATAATATTCATGGGAGAAATGTTTTTTTCAGATTTTTTTTTTAATGATGGAACCATGGCTTTGTAGCTATGATATTTTTCAATTCTATAAATTTTTCCGCATGTCAAAGAAAACATTTATTGATTCAGCAGAAATGAAAAAAGAAATTAGCAAAACCGTATACAGGTGGATATCATCTAGTGAGTTTATATCGCCATATTTTAATATTCTTGTGGTATATGGCTACACAGGATACTTTGTTAAGCATAGGAACTACATTTAAAGTGTCCCCAACAACCGTAATGAGTATAACTAATAAGGTGCTCCACTTTATGGTAAAACTGAAGTCAGCCTGTATCATTTTTCTCAAAAATGAAGCTGAAGTACAATAACAATATCCAATACCCGGCAAAATTTTAACTTGTCACATTTCAAATAATAACCAGAAATATAAAACTACTCTTGAGTTGGGTAAATACCACAATTTTGCGGTGATAACTATGACATCTAACAGCTGATTCGTGACGTCACGGATCTTATAACCAAACTGATAACTACACTCGCTTGAACGGATTGGTAAATACCAACCCAAAATGGTAAATACCATTTCCATTTGGTTATCCGCTTGAATTTGATTAATGTATGGGATAACAATAAAAAATGGTTGAGTTCTACCAGGGAAGAATGTTATGTTCTGTGACTAGAGCAATCTAAAAATGAAATAACATGTATGAGGGGTATTGAGAAAATACTATTTCACTTGTAAGGCCGATATACATATGCTCTTCGTATTGAATGATTCAAATGTTTGTTGATGTTTGTCGTGACTTTGCACAGTGACTAGGATGAACCCATGACTCTAATTTTAAGTGACTGCTGCATATATTCAGCTAAATTTGACCAATAGCCTGGGTGAGCCATAATGAACCAGTAGACAGCAGCCAACAACACTCCGACAAAACCCCCAGAGGCATATATTACTCCTTTGCAGCAGAGGGAAGGCTCAAATAAACAACTGATACTAGAGGGGTGTAAGACAGACACAAGTTGTACACTTGTAAAAATTCACTATACACTTGACATTATTTAGCAAAACAACATCTCTTGTAAGTAACAGTTACAGAAAATTATTTTATATGTAGGGATGTTACAAAAGCACTACAATTGCTATGTAGCATCCTCGTAACTAAAACGTTGAGCAAGAATGAGACATCGACGCTTAGGCAACCGGAATTACGCACTCTTCGAGAAACCTCGACCACTATCTAGCCGGCTCGCGCTCTGCCTAGAAGGCTACCGGAATCATCGGCCCGAATATATATACGAGGGTGGTCTGAATAGTTTTCGACTTCAACCTGAAGATGACAGCACTCTTAAACAAAAGCTGGTGAATTTCGTTGTTCATCTGTTGATAGTTACTCACAAAAGCTTCAGGCTATTTTGGACGTGCAGTTGTTATGTAACAGTCGTTTGAGTGAGTTTATATGAGTGTTTTTGTGAAAATGGACAAAATCGAGTATCGAGCTGTCATTAAATATTAGTGTTTGAAAGGCAATACGTCTACCCAAATCAAAGATGAGTTGGATTCTTTATATTGGGACTCTGCACCATCATTTACCACACTGAAATTTTTGGACAGCTGAATTTGAACGCGGCAGTAAGAGCGTGGGAGACGATGAACGTTCTGGACGTCCTAAACCTGCAACTACCAACAAAAACATCGCCAAAGTTTACCAAATGGTGTTAGACGTAGGTGGTAGACGGTACCACAAGGAGGATCTCGTAAGCGGGGCCAGAATGTGTGCATATTGCATGAAGACGCGTTTCCTCATCAGAGTTCGTGTATAGCCCCACGGTACCCTATGGGTGTTTAGGCCTTAGGCCCTTCATGGTAGTTGGAGTATAAAAAAAATAGATGACCGCCGAATTAAAGTGAGAGAGATAGCAGAGGTAATGAACGTGTCAAAAGAACGTCTTTGTCACATATTAAATCAACATTTAGGCATGAGAAAGCTGCCCGCGTGTTGGGTACCACATTTGCAAATGTTGATTGTGTTCGAACATTTCCAACGCTCTGTTGGCGTGGTTTAGGCGCAATAAATCCGAGTTTTGGCGCCGATTAATTACTGTAGTTGAAACTTGGATACACCATTGTACGCCCGAAAGAAAAATACAGGGTGACTTTGAAGTTGAGTCATTAATTTTCAGATAATGATTGTAGAAGGAAGATAAACCAAAATATGTGTGTAAAAATAAAAAAAATAAAAAAAAAATTACCTTGTTTTATAAAGTATCATCCCGACAAGTATTTCAGTGCGGACCTGTATTTGATCGTGAGGTCTTGGAGCACCGGCATGCCGTCCATATGTGAGGTCTTAAGTCAAATGATTCACGGACCCGTTGTACTACATTAACAAAGGCACGAGGGGTTGGTTGCACTGGATTGGGAAACCGATCCGCATAAACATGTGCCATTTTTTATTTCGTTTGAGCCACGCAACAGACACCACTATCCACTACCGACTGACACTGACTGTATACAACTGAATGAAATAATTGTAAAAACATCGTTCCAAATTCTTTCGCTTTTTTGTTTCCGATGCGATGAACCGATAAGGCGAATTATATCCGTTGTCGCCAAACACGAGCACATAATATTATTATTGAGACAGGGCGGTACTCAAACTTCCAAAGGGCTATAACTTTGTTACTTTAATTTTACCAGAAAAATGGTAAAGGAAAAAAACATTTCTTTTGATCAGATCTACTGACTGTTAAAATAAATGACGCAACTTCGAAGTCACCCTGTATAGACCATACAGTGGATTTTTTTGGCTGGAAAAGTGATGGCGACTTTTTTTTTGGGATAGCTATGGAGTTGTTATTTCAATCGATTATCTTCAAAAAGAAAAAACCACAACAGCAGCATAACATGGCCGGAAATACGCCGTCCAGACCTGGTTTTTTGTATGGTGCAAACGAATCTACTGCCCATACCGTCCTTTCGAAAATGACAATCTCCCTAGCTATGCGCCAGTTCTCCCCTGAGGGCCTGCGCAACTGCAGAGATTCCAATCTTGCTTTAATGTCTTTGCATAGGACCCTGTGTATTCTCGCAGTAGCAGGAATGTCATTTATGGACTGACAGAAGGTCCTCCAGGATTCTCTCTATTCTCCTTTTTGTACTCCGCAATGCCTTTTTGTAGTCTTCCCATAGAGGAGAACTTCTCCTGTGCTTAACTCTTCTAAGAAGTTTGTGCACCGCTCGTTTTCTAACCTCTAGTTCTTTGAACCAGAAGGTTGCCTGGCCCTTACCTTGAACTTTGCGTAACGGGCAGTTTTCCTCATATGTCAGAGCCCCTACAAAGTCTGTATGGTACCGCTCCAAGCTTACTACCAGCCAGAACCGCGGAGTATCGTGCGTATTGGACGTCAGGTCGTTGCATCAAGAGCTCGAATGCATCAGGACAATGTGTGAACTAGAAGAACTAACATTGGCTATTGCAAAGCACTAATGCTTGTGGGATATTCATGAAAAGGACTACCATAATAGAGATCTCAAGGAGTTGGCGTGAGAGCAAGTTTTCAAAAATGTTATACAGGATTGGAACTCGTGCACAAATCACTTATGCCATTATGAAGTTCATCGAAAGATTGTATTGACTTTCCTGTAGAAATCAAAAAATTTATCCGGATATGCTCGTACCTTTGCTCTTTTTAGATAAAATGGGCTTTAGATTCTCCGACTGTTTAACGGATGCACCCAATCTTCGTTCTACATTGCCAACCATTCACAGAGCCGCCACTGAACGTACTGGTAGTATAATATTCACTTCAACAAATTGAACGTTTGCGCTAGGCTTACGGAATTCCGAATTGGAATTCCTGATTAGGAAACCGTATACTGAAAACGAATGTATACGCCCAGCCTAACCAGTGCCGGATGCTCCGCTATTCGATTTTCGTCCGCCGGCGCGCATGACGTCACCCAGAGAGTGACTCTCATTTAGATTGATATGGATAACGTACATATTTTCAGCTACAGGCCAAACGGCTGGACGAATTTTCGTATATGAGGTGTCGTTAGATTCGTCTTAGCGGTGCAAGTGACACTAGCTACATGCTATAGCTTAAACGGCTTTCTAGCTCCACAATAAAACGCGTATCGCCACTTTACTGTAAAAACCAGATTTTTCCACATTACCTATAGAGTAGAGTAGAGTATGTTCTGTGGAGTAGGATTTACATGCTCGTGACGTTAATACTGCACTACATTTATTCATCCATTTTTATAAATTTATCAACCCACACAGGGTATATAAAGCATGTACAACTAATACAACAAGTCACAAAACCACCAACAAATCGCACCATATAGTATTAACCACGATACGACAATCCTGCCGCTGGTAACCACAAGCCGACAACTCTCAAGGTGACGTCACGAAGCTCCGCCCACATGCGCAATCCTGTCTGCAGTATATGTGTATCGTGCGGAATACCATAGCCCAGTCGTAATATATTATTGTAAGTGTTGTAATAAATTAGTGTGAGTAATAAATTAGACTTTAAATGATAAAAACGATGTTTTCGCGAAAGTATGATGCCACCTAAATGGGAAAGACCGGCAGGATCGACAAATTATTTGTAACTTGTAAGGCCCCAGATATGGAGCGGCATAATCTTAGGATGACATTTCCATTGCAAGGGTATATCAGGTTTGAGTGCAGACGAGTAGCAACGAGATGCATATCCTCCTTCCTATTACAGCGATGCCAAGAATTTGATAATAAAAATGGCTTTGCTAACGTTCCAGCTGATTTGGCGAACGTGATGTACACGCCATAATGTAGTTTCATTAGCGTTGTTTTCATCAACGTAAGTAGGCCCATATATCAAAGCAATACGCTGAACATTTTGATTTAGAATATAGCCCTATTTTTTTGTTCGTCAACAAAACTGAATTATAGGTTAATAGTTAGTACAAAGGTATGGGAAAGATAATTGTCGGGGATTTATAATATTATACAGAAGGTCCAAGATGAGGATCTTATGCATGGGGATCTCAATATTTGTGGGAGACAGCTTAGGTTAAATTAGAAAAAAAGTTGTGTTGAGTTCCACACCACATATTAAGCCCACAACGTTCTTGATGTCTGGATTCTTGAGCTGTTGCGATTAAAGATACCATTATTAGTGACCATATTCTCAACGGACCATATTATTTCTCAGTGCATTAATATAATGTATGAAAATGATATAGAAAACACCAAACCAGTTATAGGACATCATGAATACTGAAAAGTAAAAAATAAATAAAACAACATGTGAGATGAAGGAGATTCAGTTTCGTTCAGAGATTTCCAATTATGAAGAAAATATTGCCAAATATATAGTTCGTTTTATTATAAGCTAAATAAAAGCTTGTCTTAGAAACAATATTATTTTTATTTTATTTCAAACCAGCCGCACCTCCAGTACCTACGTCCGATTTCAATGTTTTATTCTACATTAAAAAAGTAGTCCCTCAAAACATATCCTTTACCCTGTGTGGTATTGACTGCCACGTATCAATATCCATAAAATTTATCTATCATTCGTGCATTTCATTAACCATTCAAGAAAATTGGTAACCCCACTTTCATTACATAAAACTCTTGTTATTCCCTCGGGATTTAGGCTTACGTAAGCATCCTTCAATATTATAGCTAAATCCCGTCAGATTTGGGGGAGCTACAACAACATGCAGTTCTTAGTTTGCTTACAGTTTTATCTGATCTTGGCTCACATCCTTTCTAAAAATGCTTCCAGTGAAATCGGACAGTTACAAAATGTTAAACCGCATAGAGATAAAAATGTTAGTTATATAGTGGAAAATTTTAAGAAAACGTGGGCTGTGGAAGAATGGAAACAAACCGGGTATTTCAAGGAAGAAGATATTTTGGATATCAACATACACTGGTTACAGTTCGATGCTCCTTATGATATGAGTTTTTATTTGGTGGGTACAGCATACCTGATAATATCTGTAATTGGTGTGGCTGGAAACTTACTGGTAATTTTTCTGTTTGCAAGGTAAGTACCTTATTGCAGCTACAGATAATATTTTTATCATATTATATTGGGATACTGAGAAAACGTAAATCTAATATAATCAACACATTTTTAGTTACCCTACTACAATCGTTAAAACATGGACATTAGGGTGTCTATTTTTCAAACGCCCTTCAATTTCTTTCCATTTGACTTTATCAACTGAAAAAAATATTATTGCGACCGGGGAATGATAACCGCCGACATTCGGTCAAACTTCGAATTTGTAAGTTAATAGGGAAACCATGTAAGGATTTCAAAACCACAGCAGAAAGAAAAGAAAAATGGCGCTGGACGCGTCCGCACACCAAGTTTTCAAAACAAGGCATCCTGATCGGAAAGCAATTAATATTAAACGATGGTTGAATGAGTGGCCTTGTAAATGGTCCAAATATCCCTATAACTATAGTACGTACGTAAATCACAATGTGGCGCTGCCAATGGGCAGAACCAACTGTACGAGGGTTCAAACATATTTTATGAGGAAATTTCTAAGGTAGTCGTTAATAATACTATAACATTAGTGTCCAAAAGAATTCAACACAATACTGAGTCGCTGAGAAAGAAAGATATAATACGTGTGAAATTATACAATCAATAAGCTGTGAAATTTGCCAAAAGGTTTGGCCTAGGAATCGGTACTGTAGGCAGGTATATCCTGACTGTGAAAAGGAAACTTTGAAAAGAAAATTTAGTAAATAATTTTCTTTTAATGGTAAATGTTGAATACGAATTAGGTTTTGAAATCCGCACATGGTTGCCCTGTTAACTTTCAAATGCAAAGTTTGACTGAGGGTATCGTTGCCCGATCGCAATAATATATATTTTTTGAGTTGTTTGAGGAAAAAAATTAGAGAGTATGCGTACCTATCTCAATTCTAACAAAACATTGTTTGCTCTCATAGGCTTGGACACCCTAATGGAGATGTTCAGCAAGGAAACCACATGAAAATTTTACATTATTCGTTAATATTTGTAAAGAACTTAGACTACCAATAACTTGATAAGCAAAAAAAATAATGACAAGTTTCTGTTCATTTTGTAAATGTTGGACCCCCTTGCCATGAATCCCTATCACTTAATAAGCATACGAGGGTACATACACCTATAAAAATTTTCACTATCAAAAATGTAGGAAACCCGATAGAATATTCAACAATCCTACCTACCGTGTCAAATCGGGGTGTCAGTTTTCAACTTTCAGTCATGAATTGTTTCCGTTTTAGTTAATCTAGTATATATATATTCTTGATTACAGATGCAAGTCATTGAGAACTCCAGCAAATTATCTTATTGTCAATCTGGCGGTCACCGATGGGTTAATGAGTCTCAAGTCAGTGGTGGTGGTTTATAATTGTTATTACAAGGGACCCGCCTTTGGAGATATAGGTAATAGAGGAAAAACATGTAATCGGCATTTTCCTGCGACTGAACTTTAATACTGAAAATGAAGTGAATTAAGCCGTTCCATAAAAGACGTGCTAGTAACCGAAAAAATAGTCGTAAAAACCCTTATGTGTCTAGTATCAAAAAAGCTTATAAAAAAATTGAATCCAAACTTGCACAAATATACAGGATGATGCATTTGAAATTTTTGAGAAAAACTACAAATTGCGTTATTGACCGTATGATATTCAAATATTAAATTTCTAAAACGAGTGACCGCTGCATCTCTGATCTTCCTCAGGATCTGCCAGAAGCCGGGCAACGGATTTACAAACATATTACAGTTGTGTGTACTTAATTTTTATACTTCACAACTCTGAACAAAAGGCATATGGCTCAAATAACATAATAGGAACTTAACTGAATTAAAATAAATGTTATGAAAATGACATGTACATACAAAAAGTAAGGTTATTTTTGTAAAACAAAGGCAGAAACTCGCCAGAAATTTTAATCTGGCCAATCAGACAACGTCAGTTGTGAATAAACCGCCATTTTTGAGGGTGCAACATGGTTGTCATACTGTGCACCTGCAACTCTGCTGTTTCCTATTCTCCGATATGAGTTACCCTCCCCCTGCTTGTAATGGAGGCGGATTCCATGTTCTCCTGTTTCCCCTCAAAGCCCGGCGTCTCCAGTGTTGCCAGATCGAACGCTACGTTGCCAGTCTAATTACTTAATTTACCTTGTTGCATAAAAAAGTAACGATTATTTCTGTTCTGTTTTAGGATGTCGCATCTATGCGTTTTTTGGTGGTCTCACGGGAACCACTTCAATTATAACATTAAGTGTTATATCCTTCGACAGATATTTTGTCATAAGGTTTCCTTTGAAACGGACTTTTTCCAAAGCACGCATAAAAATCTGTCTAGCTGTAGCCTGGATATACGGGAGCATTTTTTCTATCGTGCCAGCTTTGGACATTGGATTTGGAAAGTACGCTTATGAAGGTAAGGATGCATTGAATCAACAATGGTATATAGGTTCAAATCAAGTGATTAGTGTTAGCATCAAGGTTTGAGTAAAAGGGTAATAATGGTGGCAGAACTTCATGATGGTTCAAACTGCATCTTCGCGTAATATGGGAAACTTTTCTACTTTGGATTTCTTGCATAATCTTATTTAAAAAGTCCCTTTTGTCAGCATTTTTAAAGCAATTTTTTAAATTAAATTCCAATAACTGTTCTTTTCGCTCCAGTATAATGTTTTTAGGTCTCTTTTTTATACCGAAACACCCGCCCAGGTGGAGGCCTAAATGCCAGGACACCGCGGATGCTATGCGGATCCCAAAGAAATTTTGTTACCCTCCTCTTGTAGATTGTTCCACAATCTCAACACCCTAGGGACAAAGGACCGGTCGTATCAGTCGGTTCTGGATGTACAAAGTGCGACACGGTCAGGATGGGAGGCCAAAGTCAGGCGGGTCCGTCTGACATCCCTCCAAGGAAAGGTATAGAAGAATGCTCTGAGCCCCTCCCAGTCGAAATGTTTGACCGGAACCTAACCTCCACAGCACCGTGGTTTGAGTTACCCAGGGGGGACAGGACAGCAGTGCTGTAAGGGGCAGGATGTGTGGTCAGAAAGAGATCCAGCACGCTCCTGGCACGTGACGAGACTCGGGGGAAGAAGTAGAGCTCGTTACCAGCTGGGTCAGCCCTTGAGTAAGAGCGAACGCTTCAACTGCAGGACCTGCTGCATCGGTCTTATTTGAGCCCATCCAAAGCACATTATCGGCATTGAAATCGCCGAGGAGAACTTCCTCTGAATCGGGGTGACTGATGTTCCGGAAGTCGATCTTGACAGCGAGGTATCAAGTACAATACAGCAAATACATTTGGAGGACCTTTTGGAGTTGAGGCGCAGCCACAGAATGCCCAGCGGGAAAGACTGCTGTGGACAAAAGCCACAACTCCCCCGTTTTCCTCAGATTGGATTGCACCTCGTAATTTGGGAAGCTAAGATGGTTAATCGGTGCAGACTCTGAAATTTTTATCTCCGCCAAGAAAAGCGTGGCAGGACGATTGGATGAACATCATCAATGTTGCTGTTAATTCTGCAGATGTCCGTGAAACAAATTTTATCTTCGATGTTGTTCCATCGAGTTCATCCTCCACTCGGACATTCCGAGAATGGAGTGAGTGAGTACTCGAGGGATCCATCATAATTCATTTCTCTCAATAAAACAAGTCCTTTGGAACTCTTCTGTAAAGTTGATAGTTTCTGAGACAAAAACGATACAATATTTGAAAAAGTACGAAATAGGGTGAAGTCGGGTAATTTGTACCACCAAACATATATTATGAAATAAGTCCTTAATGACTTGTTTGAATTGAACGAAATTTCAAAGTATAATAATTTGACACGTTTCTGTAAAAATTCACAACTTAAGACTGACGTGAATACTCAGGCTTTAGAATATTAAGCTTTTTAAAAAAAATCTTGCAAACGGTACAATCTGTCGAACCGGTTCGTTAAGTTCTACCTCGCGGTTTTCAAAGTGTATCATAACAAAATGCATAAGATTTTCATTGTTAGTGGAATAATAATAATAATAATAATAATATTTATTTACTCTAAAATACAGGGAACATGAAACGAGTAAATAAATATAATATATCCATAGGAGGACAACGCCTGTGCATGGATCATATGTATGTTGAATTGCAAAATATAATAAAATAGAGAGAAAAAAGAAATTATTGGTAAGAATGGTAGAGCATTTATTGTGTAATATTTGAGATTATTTTATTAATTTGATTTCTTCCAATCGTGTTAATAAATTTTTTTAATTGTTTTTTGAAGCCTAATGTATTGCGTAATTGTTTTAAATTATTTGGTAAATGTTCGTACAATTTTGGAGCTATATACAGGTGACATCGTTTCATTAGGGATTTGTTTGGTTTAGGAACAGTTTTTGCGCGTAATTTATATCTGGTTTTGTGATTATGTTTAATTATGTCGTGTTCACTAATAGTTTTGTGATAATGAGTGATGGTATGTAAGAAGTAAAGTTGTTTAGTATCATATACTTGTGCATCATTATATGTCATTAGTTGGGTATAATTTTGATTTGCCTAACATTGATTTTAAAATTCTTCTTTGAAGTACATCTAAATCGTTAAAGTATGTCTTGCATGCAGCACCCCACACTACTATACCATATGTTATGTGTGGCTCGACTAAAGCTTGATATATTATTCGTAGATAATATTCAGTTAATATACCGGTGAGAAATTTTATTTTATATGCTATGAATCTAATTTTCTTTAGTATGTGAGAAATATGTACATTCCATCTCAAGTGGGGATCTAGATAAATTCCTAGGTATTTTGTATCATTAACTCTATTGATTTTTATATTTTTATCATTTACCTTACACCGAAGGTGGTTATATTTTGGTAGATGATTAGATAGTGATGAAAATGGTAAAAAATGAGTTTTAGTAAAGTTAATTGTTAATTTTCGGTTATTAAACCACTGAATAATTTTGCAAAAGTCATTTTGGATAATATCTTTTAAGACGTTCCAATCCTTACCTTTATAGAGTATAGCAGTATCGTCTGCAAAACTGACTATTTTACCAGTACTGTTAATTTTGAATATATCGTTTAAATAAATATTGAATAACAGAGGACCCAAAATTGTACCTTGTGGAACACCACATTTAACAAACATTTCTTTACTATACGAGCTTAATAATTTTACTGATTGCGGTCTATTTGATAAATAATTTTCCATTAAAGTATACATCTTTCCACGAAAACCTATTCTTTCTAAGATTTCCAAAAGTATATTGTGGTTAACTGTGTCAAACGCTTTTTGTAAGTCCACAAATACGCATATCGATGGTACTTTTCCATCTATATTTTGGGTTATTTCATCTACTATACTTAATACCCCATCTGTTGTAGATTTGCCCGCTATAAAACCATATTGATTTGAATTTAGAATTTTGAATTTATTAAGAAAATTAATCATTTTATTAAGGAGTAATTTCTCAAAAACTTTAGCTAAACTTGATATAAGTGAAATAGGTCGATAGTTAGTGACGTCCGTATTATCATTAGATTTATAGATAGGTATGATGATTGCTGTCTTGAAAGCTGATGGAAATACTCCAGATTGGAAGGATTTGTTAATGATATAAGCAAGTGGTTCTGTTATTTGTTTGGCCAGTATCTTTAGATGTTCAGCTCTAATTTCGTCAACTCCAGGGCTTTTTTTATTTTTTAGAGTCATAATGGCATTGAAAACATCCTGATAGTCTACTTCAGTTAATACAAATGAATTATTCAGTCTTGTTTCATGCAGATGAATATCAGCATTTTGTTTGATATTATTTGCTAAGTTTCCTCCTATATTCGTGAAGAATTCTATGAACTCATCACATATTTGCTGAATATTGTCTGTTTTCTGTCCTGTTTTTGTTTTTATTTCATTAATATTGTTTTTTGAATAGGATGACTTATTGAATAAATCATTGACAGTGGACCATAGGTGTCCAGAGTCATGTGAATTATTATTCAATTGTTTTATATAGTAATTCTTTTTTGCTTTTCTCAAAAGTTCTATAAATTTGTTTTTATACTGATTATAATGATCTATATTTTCTTTTGTGGGTAAATATTTCATGATTTTATACAGTCTTTCTTTTTCGTTTGCAGATTTTATTAGTCCTTTGGTCATCCAATCATTTCTGCTTTTTTCCTTGTGACTTATTTTAACCTTATTAGTACTAACTTCAATTACTTTTTGAATTTTGTGTATTAATAAATTTGTAGCTTCGTCTAAAGAATTTGTTAAAAAAATTTCGTCCCACGATTCCGTTTGTGCGTTAAATATTAATTTTGAGTTGTCAGTGAAATATTTGTATTCAAGGTTTCTTTCATTTTTTGCCCTTGGGCAGTTCTGGTTTTTATTTTGTGAAGATATCAATAATACAGTGGAATAATGATCTGTAATATCGGTTTCATAGATAATAGGCATGTAAGAAAAAATATTGGAAATATCCTTTATAAAGCAGTGATCAATGCAGGTTTTACTGGTGGGTCGGGTTACTTTATTTATGTATGATAAAAAACCATTACTTGATAAAATGTTTAAATATTCTTTCACCATAGAATTTTCCTCTAAAATGTTTATATTGATGTCGCCTATAAATATTTGATTATGAAGGTGATTGTTTTCATTGATTTTTAATAGTTCATCTATGTCTCTTATAAATGTATTAGGATCTGAAGATGGTGGTCGGTAAATACAAGTAATTTTGACTCTACGATTTTCAATTTGCATTGTTAGATTGATACCTTTTAGTTCATTGTTGATTGTAAATATGGTATGGTTATAAGGCAGATTGTTTCGTACATACACCATCACTCCATCGTTTTGATTATGGTTACCAAAATTATACAATGTATCGTACCCTTCTAAATGAAACAGAGTCACATCGCCCACTTGCCATGTTTCGGATAGAATGATTATATCTATATCACTTTGTATTCTTTTCAAAATTAATTTAAAGTAGTCAAAGTTATGTTTTATACTTCTGATGTTCATATGATAAATTCTAACAGATATTTCAGGATTTTGTAAAAAAGAATCTAGCTCGCTAGTATCATGAGCAGTATTAGTACTAATACGTTGAATTTGAAAGTTATTTACATAGTCGTGTGTCATAAATGATGCAATATTCTAAAATTTTGGCTAAAATTTCTTCTTTTTTAAAAAAGGATTTTCAAGTTGTACTGCTGTTGATAATATAGAAAAGTTGGACATTTTTTATCTAATGGTGAGTGGTTGGTACTATAATTTTTGTTATATCTATAGTTTGAAAATTTGCAATTACAACATACAACCGGTTCATGCTTACAACAGTCAGTATCGTGTACATCCTCTTTGCTGCAGTTGGTACAGGTCTTGTTATTGCGGCATTTTTTCTCGGTGTGATTGAAGCGAAGACACTTCTTGCATTGCGTTATTTCGTTATTATCATACACTGGTAAACATTGCCATCCAAGAAGAATTTTTCCATTGTTATCTTCAAATATTGTCCTGAATAATTTGCCAGAAATGTCTGCAAATAATGTGTAACATTTTTTCGATGGGAGATACTTTACATATTTGATTTTGATGTCATCTTTTTCAATAAAATGATTTTGTTGGATAAGATCTAATTCTATGTCTTCTTCATGTGGTTTCTCCGTGCATCTATAATTGACAATTTTGATCTTCGGTCTAAACATTGTAGGTTCTGTGATTTTGTATTCATCTCCTAATTTCTTTTCGAATGCAGTTTTGAGTGTGTTGTGGTGTTCCTCAGCCAGTTTAATTATAATTCCTCCATTTTTAGAATTTCGTATATTTTCTATTTGTATTTTCAAATCCGCAAGGCTAATTTTTTTGTTAAGGTCTTTTCTCGTTTGTTCAGATGTTTGGATACCATTTGGTGTGACAATTATGTTCTTCATTGGGTCTTTCTTGATTGTTGGAGTATCTCGCTTGAGTACTTGGGCATATGATTTCTCTTTAATTTTCTCAATTTCAGTCAATCTTTGATTTATTTTACTTATCACTGTTTCAACGGTACCTTTTTCGTGTATGGCTGATGTCGCTAAATTGTACTGTTCTTGTAGTCTTCCATTTTCATTACTCAACTGTAGTATTAGTTTATCCTTTTCTTCTAATATCTGTTTTAAGTGTTTATTTTCTTCTAGAATCTTCTGAGTGTCCAAGTTTCCATCAATGTAAACTTCCATCGTATCTGATTTTTCCGTTGAGATCTGGTTTTTAACTTTTTTCTTCGGCATTATGCATATGTATCAACTCAGCAGCAGCAACACTCAGTATAGCGTGAAGCCACAGTTGAAATATTACTTTTATTGGTCCTGAAGTTGACACAGCTTGACAGTTTCCTTTGGTAGTAAATTTAAAATGGCTGAAAATGGTGCAGATTGTGCTGTTCGTCTCACCAATATTTCCAGGGATGTGTCACTGTCTTATATACGTTTGCCGCCCAGCGATATTAATTAAAATGATCTAGTTTTTTGAAACTTCTCGTGATAAAGGTGAGTTCTTTAACTAGTATTTTTAGTAGCACGGAGACAGACAATAGTGGAACAGGTGTGTGAATCGACACATCCTGATCATTCAAACGTTTAATTATCCAAATTATAATACAGAGATTACAAATAAGAGACAAAGGTGAAATGATATATTATACCTTATCAAAATAACTCGAAATAAAAACATTATTTGGACGTAGAGAATAAAGTAACGCATATTTCCAACATGCATCTTAATTCAAGAATCTGGTGTGATATAACAAAATCATTTTACTGGGTGCTCAGTGAATATCAATCACATCTTAGACATTACGTTACGACACACATTGCTTACTATCTGTAAAATTAATCATCTCTATTTATATTGGTCAGTACAATAAATGACCATGCAGTGGGTGAAAAATGATTAACTGAAACCGAGCGCTCATATTCGACGTGCACTTTCACCAAAATTTTAGTAACTAACTACATTCATTTCCGATAGCGTTTCCCAAGACAATTTATATATTTTTGGTTTGTGCCAATAGATACAATTTTTCACATCCAGATAATGTTGCACATATATCAATACAAGCTGTTACAATAACATCGTAAGTGCCAAATGCCAATTTTTCAGGCTAGCAATTTCACACATGAACCCATCAACTATACTAAGTGACATATAAATACGAACACCCAGTTTAAATGGTTTTATTTTAATAAAATTTTGTATAAGTACTTAATGAAGCATAGTAAGTAAATGATAAAAATTTCAAAATGATTGCACTGCTTTAAAGCCCTTTGACCTTTAATAATGTGTGGATGCACCCTGATGTGCTACGCATTCTCCAACGCGCCTAGGCATGCTTCTGATCAGGTGGTCAATGTCCTCCTGTGGTATCTCATTCCAGGCAACCACCAACTCCTCTCGAAGTGCTTCTAGAGTCTAAGGAGGACGTTGCAAATTGAGCAATCTCCTACCCATCATATCCCACACGTACTCAATTGGGGATAAGTCGGGAGATCTTGGTGGCCATGGTAACAATGTGACATCATTATGTTGAAAGAAGTCTATCGTGACTCTTGCAACATGTGGTCGGGCATTATCTTGTTGGAAAGTTGGATCTGCCAGTTTGTCTAGATAGGGTAAAAGATGGGGTTCTAGAACTTGGTGGATATAACGCTGCGCGTTCATGTTACCTCTTTGTTTTTTTTTTATATCGAAACAGCCGCGCAGGCAGAAGCCTAAATGCCGGAACACCGCGGCTGCTATGATGATCCCAAAGAAATTTTGTTAATACGATTTTTGAACTGCCTAAGGCTAGTAGAACTGGGAAAAGCTTCCTCCCGCGCGGCGGCATCATGGAAGAGAGCTCTGAGGAGCAAAGCCCGTTGGTGTAGCGATAGAAAAGAGCTAGATCGCCGACGGCCCGCCGGTGCGAAAGAGTTCCGAGACTGTCTGTTAGAGAAGAGTCATCGATCAGTCGGACCGCCCTCCTCTGGACAGCATCGAGCATGGACAATGTAGTCGGGGCGGCAGCACCCCAAATGTGTGAGCAATACTCGAGGCTAGGCCTTATCTGGGCCTTGTATAGAGTGAGAAGGTCATGCGGAGAAAAGTGCTTCTTAGCCCTAAACAAATAGCCTAGCTGTTTCCCAGCAGCTGCAGCTATTGAAGAGATGTGTTCGTGCCAGATCAGGTCCTCGGTGATCTGGACTCCGACCAGCCGAAATGAATGGCTCTTTGGTAGAACTCGACCGTCCATCGAAACTGTATGAGCGCTAGGACGCTTTTTGTTCGTCAAGGTACAGTACTGTGTTTTGGAAGCATTGAACCGTACAAGATTGTTGCGTCCCCAAGCAGTGATAGCCTCCAGGTCCCTTGTCAGAGAAGAAGTTGTCGCTAGTCTTCTTTTTTCCAGCTCAGCGGCAGAGATCGGCTTGTCACTCTGAATTCCTGCATGTAGAGTGCTGTCATCAGCGAAGCTGTGGATTGGGTTGATCGTGCAGAAAAGGAGGTCGTTGATATGTAAGAGAAACAGTGTTGGAGCCAGGACCGATCCCTGGGGAACACCCGCGTTGACGTTGTGGGATGAAGAGGAGAATCCGTCAATTACGACGGATATCTTGCGGCCAGAGATAAAGTCAGCCACCCATCTGCAAAGCTTTTCTGGGAGGCCGTAGGATGGAAGTTTGCTTAAGAGGGCAGCGTGCCACAGCTGATCGAACGCTTTCGTGATGTCAAGAGCAACGACATGAGCCTCACCATGAGACTGGATGAGCTTACTCCACAGTTGCGTGGCGTAAGCTAGGAGGTCCCCTGTGGATCGTTGGTGCCGGAAACCGTACTGCCTGTCGCTAATCAAGCTGTGACGTTCGAGGTAGTCCAGAAGCTCGCGATTTATGCACCTCTCCATCACTTTACTTATAACAGAAAGCAGAGCTATAGGCCTGTAGTTGTAAGGGTCGGTTTTAGATCCTTTTTTTGGGATGCGCTGTACATGAGCAAATTTCCAGTTTTCTGGGAAGGTGCCGGATTCATAAGATATCTGGAAGAGACGCGAAAGAACTGGAGCAAGCTCCGCTGCACATCTCTTCAGTACAATGGCAGGAATCAAGTCCGGGCCAGAAGCTTTGTTGATGTCGAGCGACAAGAGCACTCGTCTTACGGTCTTATGCCTGAATGTTACTTCCCGCATAGTGTGGGGAACCCTTTGAATTGACGGCACTTGGGCGTTGGTGGGGACGTCCATGGTGGAGTTGGCAGCAAAGATGTTGGCTAGCACTTCCGCCTTGGCCTTTGAGTCGAATACAATAGTTCCATCCTGACACGTAAGTGGTGGAAGGCTACTGTGTGAGAAGTTCTTTTCAATCTGCTTGGCCAGCGTCCAGAAAGACCGACTGCCATTGCGCTGCGACATTACCCTGTGCCTAACTTTTATATCATGCTGGTTTTTGGCATTGCGAACCGCTTCGTTATATTTGTTTCTGGACTCGACGTCGGCTTGTCTGATCTCTACAGTGGGGTTTTGTAAGTAGGTTCTGTGGGCCTTGATCTTCTGCTGGCGAGCAGTGTCACACGATTTGTTGAACCAGCCGTTGGACCCTGGTTTAGGAACTTTCACTGTGTGAGGGATGTATTCCTCCATTCCGACGTGGATAATTTCAGTTATTGAAGAACAGACAGTCGACGCATCTGCGTCAGTGAAACAGACATCTCTCCAAGGAAAGCTAGAGAAGAAGTCTCTGAGCCCCTCCCAGTCGGCATGTCCGTAATGCCAAGTTTTGCGGCCTGTGCGAGTTTCTGCTGCCACAGCGGCTTCTGACTGAAACCTAACCTCCACAACACCGTGATCTGAATTACCCAGGGGGGACAGGACAGCAGTGCTGTGAGGGGCAGGATGCGTGGTCAGAAAGAGATCTAGCAGGCTACTGGCGTGTGACGAGACGCGGGGGAAAAAAGTAGGGCTCGTCACCAGCTGGGTCAGCCCTTGAGTAAGAGCGAACGCTTCGACTGCACGACCTGCTGCATCGGTCTTATTTGAGCCCAACCAAAGCTCATTATGGGCATTGAAATCACCGAGAAGAACTACCTCTGAAGCGGGGTGATTGATGTTCAGGAAGTCGATCTGGACGGCGAGGTATTCGAGTAGGTCATCCCAGTTATGGTTCGAGGGAGAGCGATAAAGGCAGCAAATAAATTTGGGTGATGTTTTGGAGTTGAGGCGAAGCCACAGAATGTCCTTCCTGTCTGATTCCAAAGAAAGATCCCTGGAGCAGGAAAGACTGCTGCGGACAAAAGCCACAACTCCCCCGTTCTTTCTCAGATTGGAGTGCACCTCGTAGTTTGGGAAGTTGAGATGGTTAATCGGTGCAGTCTCTGAGATTTTTGTCTCCGCCAAGAAAAGCACGGCGGGACGATTGGATTGCAGGTAGTGATGAACAGCATCAATGTTGCTGTTGATCCCGCAGATGTTCGAAAAACAAATTTTATCTTCGATGTTGTTCCCTCGAGCCCACCCTCCACCCGGACATTCCGAGAGTGGAGTGAGTTTACGTCCGGAGTTTTTAGTGCTCGAGGGATCCATCATCATTAGTTTCTTTGTTTTGGTAGATAACCGACTGCATAGCTTAGGTGTGGAAACATGCGGACATTTATAAGACACCCTGAGAAAAGCTAGCGGGTGGTACTGCCTCGGTCGACTGGTCCTTGTCTACCACCTTCTTTTTACGTGTTAGTGATGTTAAATAGACCTAAAGTGGCCCGTTGGCGGACTTGTACCGCCACCCGGCAATCGGTACTGAGGTATTCCTTAACGCGTGCACAATCACTTCGACGGGAAGAAGTTGTATACTGGATACAACAACTTCCGAAACAAGCATTTGCCATGGCCCTCGCTCAGTAGGGGCAGTACAATAAACACCTAGATCTGATGAAGATTAAAGGTGACCTGGAACCATAAGCTATAGCACCCCAAACCATAACTCCAACAGTGTGATGGACATGTCTTTCAACAAAAAACTGTGGATTCCTCCTTTCACCACGTCGCCTTCTAACCCTGGCACGACCATCGTGCATGCCTAAACAAAATCGAGACTCGTCACTAAAGACAATACTGTTCCATTCCTGATCCCAGAGTGACTGTTGTCTGCACCACTCAAGGCGATTACGTCGGTGTTCTCGAGTTAAAGGGAGGACCCAGTGTGGCCGGTATGAAAACAAGCCAAAACTTCTCATTCGTCGGTAAACACTTCGCATGCCAATAGGTCTTCCATGTTCTGCAAACCATTCATTTGCAATGGACCTGGTAGTGGAGAAACGGTCCCTTAAGGCCAATAATGTTAGGCGGCGATCTTCGCGGCCTGTTGTTCTACGGCGGCGTCCAGTGCGCCTTGCTCTTTGCGTACGGCCTTCTCGAAGCCATGCTTGACAACACCTAACCACAGTGTCTACACTTCTTTGCACTCTAACTGCAATTGCCCAAAAAGAAAGTCCAGCTTCCCGAAGTCCCACTATACGGCCCCTATCAAACTCACTAAGTTGACGAAATCGTACAGGTCTCCGTACTCTAGGCATCGTAACCGATCGTAAAGGATGTCAAGAACCAAAATCCGCCAACGTTGATTCTTTACTGCGGCTGAAATATTCATTTTTAGAGCGTTAGTGAATTAAAAAAAAGCAGTATAAAAACCGGAATGTCCAACTGATAAGGCTGAAAATTTTTTCACTTGTTATTTACAGTAAGATAAATACATTCACCAACTTTTATTAAAATAAAACCATTTAAACTGGGTGTTCGGATTTATATGTCACTTAGTATATTTCAACAGTTTTCTTGTTTTCCAGGATACCTAACCAGCTGCAGCTTTGACTACTTAACAGAAAACAAAAAGATAAAAACTTTCATCATAATTTTCTTTGTAGCAGCCTGGGTTGTACCTTTTGTTTTGATATCCTTCAGTTATGGTAACATTTTGAATGTGGTAAGTACTAATTAAATACTTATCTTGTCTACTTTCTTAAACTATAACCAAACGAGTAGAAAGAAGATCAGGTTTAATTATACATACCGAGTGAAACAGCCAAACTGGTTACCGCTATTATTGTGCATATGCACAGAATACTCAAATACCGATCAATATTATTCGGAAACTACATTTTATTGCGTAAAATGTTGATCCTTAAATTCAGCACAGCGGACATTTTTTTATAAACAAAAGAACAATAGACATGAAACCTTCTGTCTCTGCGGTTGAAATCAAGTAGGAAATCATTATAGCTCACAACCTTTTGTATCGAGGGACAGGAACAAGATACTCGATTGAATATCCATACCCTCATTTTTAATCATATCATTTAGTTTCCCAGAAAAGTATAGTATAATTTATTCGCACAATTCGATACACTGTAGAATATCAAAAAAGCAAGAAATATATGAATAAACGAGAGTCCCACAGAAAGGAATACTCTTTGAATAATTCCCTTATACAGGGTGGCCCAACGAAAAGGTCACACTCCTATTTGTGACTCTCCAGGTATTTTTTGGAAATAACGCTCGGACAAGATCTCCTACACTTCTACAAATTTGACGACTTTCTAGAAGAATTATTCGCGAACGATATATTCAGATGAGTGCTTTGCCTGGTGTTGACTCCATGAATTTGGGTATTTAAAATAAAATTATTCTGGTTCGAGAAGGTGTTTATAGCCATCTCGAAAATAAATAATGAGGGTAGGGTCAATATGAGATATAGTTTAAATAAGTCTACACCTGCTATAGATCTTAAAACCTTTTTCTGACTCACGTACTGAGCAGATGATGAGCAGCCGCAAAAGCACAGTCCGTATCTCAACCTGAATCCCTAAGAACTTTACTTGGTGTTCTAATTGTAGGTCTGTATCTTTATTTTTTAGATCTAAGGGACTGGGCTTTTTTGAGCATTGTGGAAGCTCAATGCTGAAGTTTTATCCGAATTGAGATACAGGTGGTGCCTCGAGAACCACTCATCTAAAACAATCAACAAACCATAACACTTACACATAACATTTACATCACAGACGTCAGACTGTAATACAGACGTGTCATCTGAATATAAAGTGAACTTTGCTTCACCAAAAATTTATCTATATCATTGATATAGCTGCTTGATAAAATTGGTCCTAAAATGAATCCTTGTGGAACACCCACGTTGACAGTTGAGGATTTAACTTGCACAACTGTATTATTTTGTTTTTGTGCCATGGACACATATTGCTTCCAACCCCCGAGAAACGACTCTAACCAACTCTGATTCAGATACTCCAATCTGGCTGAGTTTATTGAGCAAAATGTTGTGACCGACACAGTCAGACGCCCTGCTGAGATCGCAAAATTTCCCAACAGGGCATTCACCTGCCTCGACAGTTACAAATCATTGCTTACAAAAAGAGTGAATTGTAGTTATTATTGATTTGCCACACCTAAAGCCATGCTGATTCTCGGAGAGAATACATTTTTTGTCCAAGAATACTTCCAGCATGTTCAGAATGCAGTACTCGAACATTTTCGAGAAGCAACACGGTACAGTAATTGGTCTAGGTACTCGTATAGTTAGCAGTGGTTGAAGGATCGCCTTTTCTACTCAGGGTGTCTGCGAAAAGCTGGGAAATCTCGAAACTGGAGATACTACAGACCAAAATATGTGAATTGACCTAAGCATACCTTAGTCCAGAAGCTGATAGTTTGCGAGATACAGTTACAATTTGATTTCCTATTTTTCCTTATTTCTTGAGAAGTGTTTGAGATTTTGGCATAAAACTTGGTATAGGGAGGTTTTCTGGTATGAGAAACAAGAATCCGTTGTTTTTTATGGCCAAACTTCTAGAGGGCGCCACTTACAGCACTATTTCGGTAAATAACTCATCATAACTTTTGTGTGCTACCCTGTATACAACAACTGACCGAAAAATCTTATTTTCTCGTATTTCCACAATAAAAAAGGTTCACTTGTTAGCAGTATCTAAAGCTGATAGTTTTCGAGATATTTGTTTTTAAAGCATTACATCTTGGCAATCCGTACATTAAATACGTATCAGAATATTCATCAAACGTATATACCATGATGTTTAACAATTTATTGTCAGCTTAAAATTATTCATGAAGTTTAAAGCAATATTATGACAAAAATTAGAAACGCTACTGAGATGTTATTCAAAGCAACTTGATCATTATGTTATAAAAATGTTTGATCATCATGGTACAAATAATGCATTGGAACTTCTAAAAACAAATATCTCGAAAACTACTAGCTTTAGATACTTCTAACAAGTAAACCTTTTTTGTTGTGGAAACACGAGAAAATAAGAATTTTTGGTCAGCTGTTGTATGCAGGGTAGCACAAAAAAGTTATGATGAGTTACTTACCGCAATAGTGCTTGTAAGTGGCGCCCTCTAGAAGTTTGGCCATAGAAAATAACGGATTCTTGTTTCTGATACTAGAAAGCCTCCCTATACCGAGTTTTATGCCAGAGTTCTCAAGCATTAAGGCAAAATAGAAAATAAAATTGTAACTTTGACACCCTGTATCTCGCAAACTATCAACTTTTGGACTAATTATGTTTAGGTCAATTCACATATTTTGGTCTGTACTCCAGTTTCGAGATTTCCCAACCTTTCGCAGACTTCCTGTACACTGGAGTGACTTTACCAGTTTTCAGTATTTCAGGGAATTTCCCACTACAAAAGGAGATATTTGCTAGGAACACTAGAGGCTTAAGTACATATTTTAATGCTCTCTTTACTAGGAAATTTGACAAGTCATCTGCACCAAAAGAAGGCTTGTTTTTAAGTTTTTTGTTGATTAGTTCCAAAAATTCTCACAGAAAGGATATAATAATATCTTACCTTTTGTATGTTGGGACTCATTTTCACACTGTTTATAGCTGTAGCTATGTTATGCTTTTTTGACTATTTCTGTAGGAAAATCTCTGAAATACTTATGTACCACATTTCCCGAGGTTGTACTGTAACATTATCTATACGTAGACTGTTACGTGTGGCGTTATGCTTCGTCAATCGGGAACCTACGTTCCAAGTAGTTTTTGTAGGATTATTATAGTTTAATATTTTATTTTGAAGATATTCCCTTAAGTACTTAATACAGCATAATAAGTAAATGATAAAAATTTCAAAATGATTGCATTGCTTTAAAGCCCTTTGACCTCTAATAATGTGTGGATGCACCCTGATGTGCTACGCATTCTCCAACGCGCCTAGGCATGCTTCTGATCAGGTGGTCAATGTCCTCCTGTGGTATCTCATTCCAGGCAACCACCAACTCCTCTCGAAGTGCTTCTAGAGTCTGAGGAGGACGTTGCAAATTTAGCAATCTCCTACCCATCATATCCCACACGTGCTCAATTGGGGATAAGTCGGGAGATCTTGGTGGCCATGGTAACAATGTGACATCATTATGTTGAAAGAAGTCTACTGTGACTCTTGCAACATGTGGTCGGGCATTATCTTGTTGGAAAGTTGGATCTGCCAGGGTGTCAAGATACGGAAAAGATGGGGTTCTAGAACTTCGTGGATATAACGCTGCGCGTTCATGTAACCTCTGATGAAGATTAAAGGTGACCTGGAACCATAAGCTATAGCACCCCAAACCATAACTCCAACAGTGTGATGAACATGTCTTTCAACAAAAAACTGTGGATTCCTCCTTTCACCACGTCGCCTTCTAACCCTGGCACGACCATCGTGCATGCCTAAACAAAATCGAGACTCGTCACTAAAGACAATACTGTTCCATTCCTGATCCCAGAGTGACCGTTGTCTGCACCACTCAAGGCGATTACGTCGGTGTTCTCGAGTTAAAGGGAGAACCCAGTGTGGCCGGTATGAAAACAAGCCAAAACTTCTCATTCGTCGGAAAACACTTCGCATGCCAATAGGTTCTGCAAATCATTCATTTGCAATGGACCTGGTAGTGGAGAAACGGTCCCTTAAGGCCAATAATCTTAGGCGGCGATCTTTACGGTCTGTTGTTCTACGGCGGCGTCCAGTGCCCCTTGCTCTTTGCGTACGGCCTTCTCGAAGCCATGCCTGACAACACCTAACCACAGTGTCTACACTTCTTTGCACTCTAACTGCGATTGCCCGAAAAGAAAGTCCAGCTTCCCGAAGTCCCACTATACGGCCCCTATCAAACTCACTAAGTTGACGAAATCGTACAGGTCTCCGTACTCTAGGCATCGTAACCGATCGTAAAGGATGTCAAGAACCAAAATCCGCCAACGTTGATTCTTTACTGCGGCTGAAATATTCATTTTTAGAGCGTTAGTGAATTAAAAAAAAGCAGTATAAAAACCGGAATGTCCAACTGATAAGGCTGAACATTTTTTCCCTTGTTATTTACAGTAAGACAAATACATTCACCAACTTTTATTAACATAAAACCATTTAAACTGGGTGTTCGGATTTATATGTCACTTAGTATATCTAGGAACAGCCTCGGAAGAAAAGGTCTCTCAGTTTTTGGCTGAAAAAAAAAGCTTACCTATTGGTTGTTTTGTTCAGGATAAGGAAAACTAATTTCAAAATGAAATATAAATACTTCATAGAAGTAGTTGAATTTGGGTCTGGAAAGGTATACAGCATCGACCAGTTATGGTTATGTTGATGTTTTTCAAAAATATTGCCCGCAGTATCCGATCTGCTGTCGATTCTAAACATTTCAAATTCACAAACTACCGTTCTATGGTCAGAAACATTATTATCAATAGAGCAATTACAGCAAGTATCATAAACACTTACAAAAATTTGATCCATCGTAGACAATGAGGTGCTTCCAACTATCGTAGGCCACCGAACTTTAGGTGTTAAATTCAATTGAATTAGCATATCTGTGAATCTTTTGACCTCACTATTGTTACGAGGGATGTCTTTTAAGTTTTGCATATGGAAATCAAACAACACGGTAGGTAGTTTTAAATGACTTTATTGTTCTTCGAAGTATTCTCCACGAAGATTAATACACATCTGCATGCGCTCGAACCAATTTTCGGAGCACTTATTCCACTCGTTTGCTGGCAGATCCAAAACTGGAACCTTTGACCACGCAGTCTGTTTTTAATTTTCGGGAAAGAAAAGAAATCGTTAGGACTATATGGAGGATGGTCCGATAATTACACATTTTCTTCCGTTAAATACTGCCTTGTTTTTTGGGCTGTGTGCGAGCTTGCATTGTCTTGGTGGAGGATGATTCTTCTTTCGGGGTTGATTTTTCGAAGCTCGGTGATGACTTTTGGCAAACAAATGATGGTATACCAATCCGCAGTAACAGACCTTTGCTCATTAAGAGGAATTGTTGCAATATGACCCACTTTTGACACAAATGTCGCGACCATCTTTTTCGAAACTCTTCGAGAACGGATGGCTTTTGTTGGCTTTTCTTCACCTTGGAACACCTAAACAGCCGACTGTCGTTTATTTTCTGTTTCATAACAGTAAATCCACGATTCATCACCACTAACAATGCTGTACACATTTTTTGAATTTCCGGAATTGAAACGGTCAAGCGTTTTTTGACATCAATTAACCCTGGGCTGCTTTCTGCTCTTCAGTCAACAGGTGGGGTATCCAACGAGAAACTAATTTTCTGACTCCTAATTCTTCATGTAAAATTTTTTGAATTCAGGTCTTTTAGATCTTCAAGGACGCCTCAATCTCGCGATATGTCACATGTCTATCTTCAATGATGAGTTTGCGCACAGCATCGACGTTTTCCTGGGTGACTGCCGTTTTTGGGGCACCCACCCTGGGATCGTCCTGAAGACTCACCCGTCCACGTTTGAATTCTCCATACCAATGGGAAATTGTCGACTGATGTGGCGCTTCGTTGCCGATTACAGACAGTAACTCAGCAAGGCATTCTTGTTGCAATAATTGTCTCTGAAAGTTGTAATAAATTATGGCGCGAAAATGTTCTCATTTGAGTTCCATTTTTCTAGTGATTTGGTGACACTTAAAAATTCACTGTAGTGAGCACACTGCACATATTGTTGTGAAACTTTGAATTTAAGTTTACTAAAGAGTGAGGTTAAGAGTCAGCACTGACGTTCGATCCGCGCGGCCTACTATGTTTCTATATGCAAAAGTTAAAAGACATCGTATTATAAAAATCGATATTAAAGTCTCTGCAGAGGAAGATATTGATTCCTGGCTTATACACGGTGCTCATTTGAAAACACCTCACGACGGATTTATCAAAAACTACTGATTAAAAGAAACAACGCAGAGACCCGTCAAAAGATTTGGCAAGGGGGACAACTTTTCAACTAAAAACGACTCCACCCTCTTTCAGCCTCTGCTCCCAGGGTTATCCCCTTAAACATTTTAAATGACAAGGGGTATCGAGTAATAGCTTGTTTGGAAGGTCTTTTGAAGTTCTTTATTTTAACGTTTGATTTTTCAAAATCGGTAGATTCGTTTTCAAGAAAATTAGAAGAATCTTTATTTATCTTAATTTGTTCATATAGTAAACAGAAATGCACGATAATATCACTTCTTATTTCGATAAATGTCCAAAATGTTGCCCGTTATTAGCCAAGCAATGATATAGGTGATGTTCAAGTTCCTGACGGACATTTTCAAAAACATTTTGTGGTATATCAGGGCAGCCTTCGATGATGCGTTGACGAAGTTCATCCAAACTTTCAGGTTGGGGAGTAAATACAATAGATTTCAAATGGCTCCTAGAAAAAAGTGTACTGGCGTCAAATCAGGAGATCTAGCAGGCCATTTTATAGGCCCTCTTCACCCTATTCATTTATCTGACAACTCGTCGTCTAGTCATTGCCGAACTGAAAGAACATAGTGAGGAGGAGCGCCACCTTGCTGGAAATATATTTCACGCTCATCAAGTATAGGGTTTCCATCCTCTTCGATGTGGTTTTGAATGGTTTCAGTGATAAGCGAATTGATGGTATTTTCCAATATATCCAAATCAATGTCTCCATTCAAATTTCCATTAATAAACAATCGCCCATACAGTTTGTTTCCTAAAATGCTGCCCATATATTAACTTTTTGGGGGTATTACAACAAAAGCATGAGGACTTTCATTTCATTTCATTACTGAAGCAGATATTCTTTACATGAATGGTATTGTCCTTTGTACACAAAACTCAACTCGCCTATTGAAATCATCTTCGGTTAACTCTTGCAATATTTTCATTTTGAATGGATGTAATTTATGGAGTGTAACTATGCGTGAAGAGCTTGATGAAATACCAGTCGCATTATTAGGTTTTATTCCAAAATGCCCCAAATCTTCAACTTGAGTGGCTTCATCCAAAACTCTTCGATGGTCACGTGTTTTATTTGCAACAGATCCAGTTTGACTAAACTTAGTAACAAGGTCAAAAACATACCTATGCGAAGTTATCTTCTGTTGATGTCTGGCAGCATAAATTATAATCATTTCTACTCTTTCTTCTAGTGTGTAAACCATTTTGGAAGTAAAATCTGAATCAATAAATTAACTTTAACTAACCCAAGATTATTACAAAGGTAACTGATAGCAAATTAAATCCTTTCTTTCCCCTAGCAACAAATAACTAAACAGGTATAATATAAATACTGTTCGCCCAGGATATCTGTGTTGATGAAAATAATGCGGAAAAAATTCGGGTTGTTATTTGGTTGCTGCCACGTCTAGTCTTCCGAATTGCTGTTTATGTTGGTAGTTTCCGTTTTTAATTATAAACGAGTTGAAGATTTGGCAAACCCTAACGGGCAACATTTTGAACATTCATTGAAATAAAAAGTAATATTTTCGTGTCTTTTTGTATTCCATTTGAACAAATCAAGATAAATACAGATTCTTCTAATTTTCTCGAAAACGAATCGACTGATTTTGAAAAATCAAACCTCAGAATAAAGGACTTCGAAAGACCTTTCAAACAAGCTGTTATTCGATACCCCATGTCGATAATAATTTTTAAGGGAATGACCCTGGGGGTCGAGAGTGGAAGGGGGTGAAGTAGTTTTTGGTTGAAAAGTTGTCTCACTTGACAAATCTGTTGACGGATTTTGGCGTTTTTCCTTTTAGTCAGCGGTTTTCGATAAATCCGTGGTGGGAAATTTTCAAATGAACACCCTGTATATGGCGACTGAGGCATCACTTACAAAATAGCTGCAGGTTACTCGAGGCTGAACGGCAGCAAGTGATGATAACATTATTTATTGTATTATGACAAAATTGTACAGCACACATTTCTGAATCTTTCTCCAAGCAAAATTTTGACTTCAATTTCAGGCTTGCAATAAACAGCGGTACCTCCCCCTTTTTTCAGTCCGGCAATACTAACTAATGAGTTGAAAACCTTCTAAAAGGCATAAATAGATTCTTGTGAAACCCACGTTTCTGAGAAACATTGAAATTTTAATTTACAAAATTCTTCAAATATGGTACGGAGTTCATTAATTTTGAAAATATTGAGACATTGCATGCTGAGAAGGAATGGTTGGAAATCTACCTTGGAGCTGTTGATCCCCTGCGTTTCTGGAAAAATGAAGAACGCAGGCATTCACAGGCCAGGCAGGCCATTTAAATATACTAAGTGACATATAAATCCGAACACCCAGTTTAAATGGTTTTATTTTAATAAAACTTTATATAAGTACTTAATGAAGCATAATAAGTAAATGATAAAAATTTCAAAATGATTGCACTGCTTTAAAGCCCTTTGACCTTTAATAATGTGTGGATGCACCCTGATGTGCTACGCATTCTCCAACGCGCCTAGGCATGCTTCTGATCAGGTGGTCAATGTCCTCCTGTGGTATCTCATTCCAGGCAACCACCAACTCCTCTCGAAGTGCTTCTAGAGTCTGAGGAGGACGTTGCAAATTGAGCAATCTCCTACCCATCATATCCCACACGTGCTCAATTGGGGATAAGTCGGGAGATCTTGGTGGCCATGGTAACAATGTGACATCATTATGTTGAAAGAAGTCTGTTGTGACTCTTGCAACATGTGATCGGGCATTATCTTGTTGGAAAGTTGGGTCTGCCAGGGTGTCAAGATAGAGTAAAAGATGGGGATCAAGAACATCGTGGATATAACGCTGCGCGTTCATGTTACCTCTGATGAAGATTAAAGGTGACCTGGAACCGTAAGCTATAGCACCCCAAACCATAACTCCAACAGTGTGATGAACATGTCTTTCAACAAAAAACTGTGGATTCCTCCTTTCACCACGTCGCCTTCTAACCCTGGCACGACCATCGTGCATGCCTAAACAAAATCGAGACTCGTCACTAAAGACAATACTGTTCCATTCCTGATCCCAGAGTGACCGTTGTCTGCACCACTCAAGGCGATTACGTCGGTGTTCTCGAGTTAAAAGGAGGACCCAGTGAGGCCGGTATGAAAACAAGCCAAAACTTCTCATTCGTCGGTAAACACTTCGCATGCCAATAGGTCTTCCGTGTTCTGCAAACCATTCATTTGCAATGGACCTGGTAGAGGAGAAACGGTCCCTTAAGGCCAATAATCTTAGGCGGCGATCTTCACGGTCTGTTGTTCTACGGCGGCGTCCAGTGCCCCTTGCTCTTTGCGTACGGCCTTCTCGAAGCTATGCCTGACAACACCTAAACACAGTGTCTACACTTCTTTGCACTCTAACTGCAATTGTCCGAAAAGAAAGTCCAGCTTCCCGAAGTCCCACTATACGGCTCCTATCAAACTCACTAAGTTGACGAAATCGTACAGGTCTCCGTACTTTAGGCATCGTAACCGATCGTAAAGGATGTCAAGAACCAAAATCCGCCAACGTTGATTCTTTACTGCGGCTGAAATATTCATTTTTAGAGCGTTAGTGAATTAAAAAAAAAGCAGTATAAAAACCGGAATGTCCAACTGATAAGGCTGAAAATTTTTTCACTTGTTATTTACAGTAAGATAAATACGTTCACCAACTTTTATTAAAATAAAACCATTTAAACTGGGTGTTCGGATTTATATGTCACTTAGTATTGATGATAAGAGTTAGTTTCATTCATTCAAATCTGTTCTTCCATTGGAGAGCTACGAGGTCCCATACTGGAACACACATGCACTTGTTAAATTTACGTCACAGGTATCCTTTTTCATTCCCAATGCCATCTGTCCTGGCCTATAATATTATTCACAGCCGCCTGCATGTAAAACGGACACAGAAAAATACTAATCTGATTAACAGTGTTAGCGGGGAGGCAACCCTTTCCCATTATCTATCTAGGTCAAGTGAATGAACTAGCCGTGCAACTTTCCCGAGTTCGACGGTACACTGACCTATTTTTCCAACCAGATAGCGACATTGTTATTGCTGCTCCAAGTAGCTTTTTAAATTGCATGCTAACAATAAATGCACTTTGTGAACATTTAGGACAAGCTAGAGTTTACAGTACTCTGAATACGAACTAATTTTTTTGCAGGGGAAAGCTTATATAGCCACTCTTTCTCAGAAAAACTCGACCGAATTGCCCTTCCTGCCCGAAGTGTGAGATTCTCCAGAAACGGCATACTCACTAAAACCGCTCAGTCGTTCGCCAAACATCCCAGCACGGTAATGCTTGCAGTATTTTTTCATAGTGCGCTAGGTTCTCATACCGCAGGTATTAGTCGTCTCTTCTTTATCGTTCACGTACAGACGTTTATACCTATGTACATGTACAACCGAGCAAAATAGAAACCTACTATTGGTTCCATGGTCTATTGTTGTTCTCCTTTACCTTACTCAGCATCATTCGCCTCACTATTGTTTGAATGTCAACCCATTTTCTCTCGCGTATATTCGTCGCAAAATTGTCAGCAGTGAGCCTCTGGCCGAGCGTCAGTTCGAGCTGTGTCTGGTAGACGACTCACCTACTACATTGGAGTAGGTGATTAGGAGTATCCTCCTCTTCATCTCAATATACGCAATTCGCGTACACCCTCTTTCCTACCCTCTTCAGATAGCTGTCAAAACAACCATGTCCTGTAAGGAAGTTTTAATATCTGGGATCAGCCTTGTGGTCTATGCAATATGGCCAGTTGCATCTCATCTCTCCTGCCATCTGACAAAAAGCGCCTCTCTTTCGTCGCAGCTATTTTTTGTGATTTGATAGGGACATTTAACTGCATTAGTCATCAGACATTACTCAATACAATAAAATATTATAGTATAAGAGTTGTTCAAAATTTTATAGCTTCTTTCCTTGAGAACCGGAAGCAATGTGTATCGATCAGTTTTGAATCCCACGGCATGTATTCTAACATCAACTCTAAAATCATGCCAATTATTCAGAAGGGTGTGCCACAGCGTACTAGACTGGGACCGATTCTCTCCCTTTCATATGTCAATCAGATCGCAGATTTTTTGCCCACCATTAAATATACAGCTTATGCGGATGACATATCTTTGCTCATTTCATCGAAAGAGGATGCTGTGACGTTCTCTACGAAACTGATTAACTTGTTGAACTCACGTGACTGACCTTTTTCTTAACACCGAAAAAACAGAAGTACTCAGGTTCCACAATTACCAGAGCAAGTTAGATCAATTTAGTATAAATGTCAATAATTCATTATTATTGAACCAAAAAGGTACAAAAACCTCGGAGTCTTTATTGATGAGTGTTTGAGCTGGACGAGCCACTGTAAGCAGCTGTGTAAATCATTATCGTCTTACGTTTTTAGAAATTTGAGAATTGTTTTAAGCTGTCCTGATTTATTGAATATCTATTATGCGCTGATTGAGTCTAGACTTTATTATGTCATTTGCTTGTGGGGTAGCTCGTCCCATGCAAATCAAGTGTTTGTATTTCAAAAAAAGATCATAAAAGGTTTAACAAATACAGGGTGGCGCATCGAAAACGAATCAGACGCATTTACTGTCAGTTCAGTTTTTTTTTGAAAAACGCTCAGACCCGTCGATTTTGTTTTCGAGGGGGACACAAGTTTGGAAAAAAATCACGTTAACACGTGCAGCCCTCTGGGCGGGGGTAACACCCTGTATATATAGGTAGAAATTGGAACAAAACGCATAATTGTGCGTGTGTTAGGAATGTGCTTCTTGCAACCGTTCTCTTTGTTTAGAAGCAATTATTCCGTTCTCATATGGATGGGCTACCATCGATTCCGAGGCATTTCTCAATTGTATCAACATCCGTTACTGAAAATGTGCAGTGACAGAAACTCAAACTGACATCAACCTAAATCAGTGGCACGGATGCTTGATGATGTAAATAAACATCAACAGGAGCCTTCTTTTATAATAATAATGATGTGCCTTTATTCAACTTTGCATACACAAAATAAAACAAAAGAATAATATCTTGAAAACCGCAAAAGTGCAAAATTGAAAAGGTGAAGTGTTACCCTAGGCGTATTTCTCAACTCAATCTTAAGAAAAATTGTATCTACAGGGTGTCCCAGAAGTCGACGTCAAGCCGAAACCGGGTGATAGGCAAAGTCATAACAGCTATCAGAAAAATATTTAAAAAAATTTATGTATGTGTTTTGAAAATTATAGGTCTTTGAAAAAAATATAGGAATTTCACACCCTACGGCAGTCTGTCAACTCCTGTTACTACAAATATTAACTTTTTTTGGATTTTATTTTTACAATGTAATGATGAATAATGCATCTTCAAACTGGTGTCTAAACGTTACTACCAACTTTTCTCGTTCAGGAAAAATTGCCACTTATTTCCCAACCAAGTATTCCAAAGTAAAACTTTGCTCAACTTTAACTGGCTGTACTGGAAAAAAATGTACTACGAGAGTTTGGCAAGTAACCTTAAAAGTTGGCGCATTTATGCACAAGTTTTATTTAAAGAAAAACTGAATAAAATTTTTCAAAATTTCCTAATTAGACAGCGATTATGAAAATGCATAAGGACCCTTAAGGATAACTGTTTGCACAACAGTGGGCGTCAAAATGTTGCTGATGATGATTTACCTTTACAGCAAATGCTCAAACAGCTTTCCTTCAGCCGCAATACATGCTCGACATCTTCTTAAAAAAGATCGGGTTATTAAACGAGCGAATCCACGGTTATTAACAAACTCAGCTGCTTCCAATAGTCTTTGCCGTAGCTCAGCTACATTTTGAATCGGCTTGAAATACACTTTTTCTTTTACAGTTCCCCAGTAAAAAAAATCTAACGGATTCAAATCTGGTAACCGGGCTGGCCACGGTATTGTACCAGACCGCCCTATCCATCTGCCTGGAAAGTTTTGATCGAGATACTCTCTCACTGAGAGTGCATAGTGCGCTGGGCAGCCATCATGCTGAAACCACATGTCCCTGTAAATACTCAGTGGCACGTCCTCCAATAAATTTTCTAAATGATTTTGCAAAAAACCTAAATAAACCTCAGCAGTCAAAGTCTCTGGGAACTCAAACGGACCGATTATTTTACCATTTAAAATTTCTGTCCAATGGTTTATCTTGAAGCGATATTGAGATTTATCTCCTCTCATCAAATGTGGGTTTGCTACGTGCCACTCGAGTAAGTTATGCAGGTTCATGTATCCATCTTTCTTAAATGTGGTCTCATCTGACCATAAAATTTTTTCAAAGAACCGTGGATCTTCCCTGTGTCTTTCTAACATTGTGCGACAAAAAGCAACTCGGGGCTCATAATCCCGGGGCAGAAGAGCTTGAACACGCTGTACGTGGTATGGATGGAGCACGTTTTTTTGCAAAATTCTATGGGCTGTACTTTTGGGCACACCTGTTTTTAGTTCTATTGCACGCACTGAAGTACTCGGGTCTTCTTCGACAGCTCCTAGCACCACGTCTTCGTAAGGAAGGAAAGATCTTCCCTCACCGTGTGATTGGTTTGGTAGTTGGCCCTCTGAGAACAGTAAGCGGTGCACATTTGTGAACACTCGATGATCTGGATGACGAGCTGCATTCGGGTACCTCTCACAGAAAAGTATCGCTGCAGCACTAGCGTTGCATCTGCATTCCCCATAAATGAGGTGCATGTTAGCATATTCTTGTACGGTGTACACGGACATAGCGGCACTGCACAATCACACTATCAAAGATAGTCTAAGGAAAGCAAATGTTGTTTTGAAGAGCAATTAAACAGTCCAAATCCAAATCACAAGCGATCAACAGTCCAGTTCACGAATCCAAAATTAGTAACAGTACGAAATCAACAAGCACGAACATGTAAAGATGCGCAGTAAACGAAGGAGTACTGATCGGTATCAAAGTGTGCAATAGCAAGTAAGTGATGTGCTTCATCCATACCACATACAGCATGTTCAACCTCTCCTGCCCCGGGATTATGAGCCCCGAGTTGCTTTTTGTCGCACAATGTTAGAAAGACACAGCAAAGATCCACAGTTCTTTGAAAAAATGTTATGGTCGGATGAGACCACATTTAAGAAAGATGGGTACATGAACCTGCATAACTTACACAAGTGGCACGTCGCAAACCCACATTTGATGAGAGAAGATAAATCTCAATATCGCTTCAAGATAAACCATTGGACAGGAATTTTAAATGGTAAAATAATCGGTCCGTTTGAGTTCCTAGAGACTTCGACTGCTGAAGTTTATTTGGATTTTTTGAAAAATCATGTACAAAATTTATTGGTGGATGTGCCACTGAGTATTTACAGGGACATGTGGTTTCAGCATGATGGCTGCCCAGCGCACTATGCACTCTCAGTGAGAGAGTATCTCGATCAAAACTTTCCAGGCAGATGGATAAGGCGGTCTGGTACAATACCGTGGCCAGCCCGATCACCTGATTTGAATCCTTTAGATTTTTTTACTGGGGAACTGTAAAAGAAAAAGCGTATTTCAAGCCGATTCAAAATGTAGCTGAGCTACGGCAAAGACTATTGGAAGCAGCTGAGTTTGTTAATAACCGTGGATTCGCTCGTTTAATAACCCGATCTTTTTTAAGAAGATGTCGAGCGTGTATTGCGGCTGAAGGAAAACAGTTTGAGCATTTGCTGTAAAGGTAAATCATCATCAGCAGCATTTTGATGCCCACTGTTGTGCAAACAGTTATCCTTAAGGGCCCTTGTGCGTTTTCATAATCGCTGTTTAATTAGGAAATTTTGAAAAATTTTCATCAGTTTTTCTTCAAATAAAAATTGTGCATAAGTTAACCAGTAATCTTCTAAGTGTTATACCATTTTGGGATCCTTATTAAATGCGCCAACTTTTAAGGTTACTTGCCAAACTCTCGTAGTACATTTTTTCCAGTACAGCCAGTTAAAGTTGAGCAAAGTTTTACTTTGGAATACTTGGTTGGGAAATAAGTGGCAATTTTTCCTGAACGAGAAAAGTTGGCAGTAAGGTCGAGACACCAGTTTGAAGATGCATTATTCATCATTACATTGTAAAAATAAAATCCAAAAAAGTTAATATTTGTAGTAACAGGAGTTGACAGGCTGCCGTACGGTGTGAAATTTCTATATCTTTTTCAAAGACCTATAATTTTCAAAACATATACATAAAATTTTTTTAAATATTTTTCTGATAGCTGTTATGAATTTGCCTATCACCCGGTTTCGGCTTGACGTCGACTTCTGGGACACCCTGTATATCACTATGTTAAAGTAGCAAAACTACTGATGCTTTTGACGGTGGGAGGCAGGATTATCTAGATAACATACGACAGTTCTTTCTTTAAAGGTAACTTCAAGAGCCTCTATCACCAAGAAGAGCCGCGAATCGTTCCGACATATGAAAGAAGATACGAACAAACGACAAGAAGTCACAGTGGCAAAAGTGGCGTTCACCACCGTCCTTCTGTGGTTCCTGTCCTGGACCCCATACGCCATAGTCGCTTTGCTGGGAGTGTCTGATCAGAAGCACGTCATCACGCCCCTGGTATCCATGTTTCCAGCACTGTTCTGTAAGACGGCCAGCGTTCTGAACTCTTACGTTTACGCCTTATCGCATCCGAAGTTTAGGATGGAATTGAAGAAGATATGCTTTAGGCAGGGCGATATGAATAGGAAGGTGGGGGATACTAATGCGCAGAGGAATGTTAAGGGTAAGTGCAAGGGTTTTTTGGTGTACAGGGTGGCGAATTAAGGATGCGGGAACCTATCCATCGTAGAGGCTTGCGGCCAAGGGAAAAACCTAGAAAATATTTTCAAGTTTCTGAAATGGCCGGTAGGGGCCGTAACTGCAATCTTGAATCTAAAAAAGTGATATTTCTGTAAAATCCGCTGCAATAACCTGAAAGAATACCTGATCTTTAAAGTCGAGGATAATGTGAACTTTTTTTGTTTGATAATTTTTGCTGTATCTCTAAAAATAAAGTGTTAAAGGGAAATGTTTCCGTAAAAAACACCCTGTATCTTCGAAACGGCTGGGCCGATTTAAACAAACTTCGGCTAGTTAAAAGGGCTATTCTTGGACTACAAATGTTATAGTATTTGATATTTGTTTGTTTCACATGTGGCCGCTACAGAAATGGTTCATGTTTTCAAAAAATTAAATGCATTGGTTTGATTTTTCTATGAGAGCATAAAGGAAAATCAGGGAAAAAGAAATATTGTAAACCAATGCCAGCAACGGCAAATCAAAGAGGAAATATTGTTAGGAACGTGGAATGTCAGAGGAACCTTCGAAGAAGGAGCATATAAGCACCTAACCAAAGAATGCGAAAAATTTAGATTCGACATCGTTGCTATTCAAGAAACAAACCAGTTGGGGAACGAGATGGTAGAAGTTGGTAATTATGCATTCTTTAATAGCGGTGGAGAATACTGGGAACAAAGGATTTAAATCCGCAGTAATAGATTTTAAAGCAATTAATGGGCGAATGTGTCTTTTAAGACTCCGAGGAAAATTTCAGAAAATAAGCCTACCGAATTTCCATGCCCCATCAGAAGAGAAGAATATATTAATTAACGAGGACTTTTATAATGTTATATAATTTGAAAAAATCCCGAAGTATGACGTCAAAATTGTATTGGGAGATGCAAATGCAAAAATAAGCAAAGATGCAATATATGGAAGAACAATTGGCAAATACAGTAAACAAAGGGCCAATTTCAGCTATGAAATGTTGAAAACAAAATACTGTCAAAGTATGAGATGACAACTTGTCATTGAAATGTCATCAGCTTATTGAATATTAAGAAATTACATATAATTCAGCCAAGAAATCTCAGAAAACTTATAGCTCGCAAATGTGACAATGTTGTCAAAACCCTTCTTACAGGGCGTTTTGCCTTATCTCGCTGTAGCAATGACGGGCCATAGATACAGTCTGCATAGCTGAGGTGAGAACTAAAGACTCGCACAATGTTATTTTTGTTGACTTGGTTAGTAGGCGTCTGCTATTGTACAACAGTTTTCAAGATGAAAATGCCATTTTGGTTAGAAGAGAGATATGCTGTGAAAACCGCAGATCGGTATCCTGAATAATCCCTAAATTTTTCGTGGTTTGTCTTGTCCGAAATTAATCTCTAAGCTATTTGAGTATAGTTCACGGATCTTTTTTCTAAATAGTACTAGATTTAGTTGCGTTGATTCTGATCTTTAAAAGCAATTTACAGGGTGGCGCTTCGAAAACGAAACAAACGCATTTACTGGCAGCTCAGTTTTTTTTTGGAAAAACGCTCAGATCCGTCGATTTTGTTTTCGAGGGGAACACAAGTTTGGGAAAAAATCACGTTAACACGTGCAGCCCCTGGGCGGGGGTAACACCAACCCTAAAATCTTAAATAGAAACGGGGGTCGAGTGATACCTTATTTTAAAGGTCTTTCAATTCTATTTATAATGATGTAAAATACATGAGCTGCAGTTCAGTAGTTTTGAAGATTTATTGATTTAAAGCTTAAAGTAGACTTTAATAGGTACATCAGATTACTTTGTACTACTTTCAGAAGAAATTTGACTAAAAGAATTTACTTAATGAGTAAATGCTTTTCTTCACTACGCCCATGGTTTGTTTATCATTTTGTTGTTGAAAATAGCTATTTGAGCGTTTTTTTGTGGCAAAAAAAATATTTCTTGAAGACAGATAAGGAAATATCTCGTACTTATTTTAAATAGGAATTTAGTACATACTTTGCGATTGATTTGACCAAACTTTGTTGCTAAAATAACTTGTTACGCTTTATTACATAAATTAACCATGGTATATTCCACAGCAGAAAGATTTGAAATTATCGAAATATTTTTCGGAAATAATCAGTGCGCTAATACAACAGTTTAAATATTTAATGAGCGACATGAGAACAGTAACGTGCATGTTCTAGAACTTGTAGCTAAATTTCGGGAAACTGGCTCAGTCGCCAAAAAAAACGCAACATTGAAAATCCCATAAGGAACGAAGCAATAGAAGTGGGGGTTTTAGGGCAAGTTTATGTAGATCCTACGTTAAGTACCCGCAAATTGGAGACTGTGTGTGGTGTTAGTCGATGTACTGTCCAACGGATTCTAAAGACCCATAGTTTTCATCCGTATAAAATTCACCTTATACAAGAACTTATTGAAGACGATTTTGATCGGCGATTACAATTTTGTGAAGATATGAGTGAACGAATTATAAACGATGAACATTTTCTATTCAACACTTGCTTTTCCGACGAATGTTCCTTTTTCTTAAATGGCGTAGTAAATCGACATAACTGCCGATATTGGTCCGATTCTAATCCCAGAGGTTCATACACAGCAGCCACAAAAATTAAATGTTTGGGCTGGTATTTTTGGCGATCATTTAGTTAGTCCTTTTTCCTTACCTAGAAATTTGACCGGTGAAATGTATTTGAAATTACTGGAAGACGCCATAGATCCTGTATTAACAGCCATAATTTAAAATCAGAATGATCGGCGGTACATTGCGAATAGGTTGATGTTCCAACAGGATGGTGCCCCACCACATTACGCATTACGTGTTCGACAATATTTAGATCAGACGTTTCCAGATCGATGGATTGGTAGAAGAGGTGCCATTGAATGGCCCCCAAGATCGCCAGATTTATCACCTTTGGATTTCTTTATGTGGGGTCATTTAAAAAGCCAAATCTATGCTACTCAGCCAACATCATTAGAAGACCTGCGACAAAGAATTGTGAATGAAGTGTATGTACAAGAGTCGAGAGAGTGGTGCATTTCTATAAACGTTAAAGAATTCGGATGATTCACCAAAACACTTGACAACTTGTGTCCGATCTTCGAGATAATTTCTTAATGAATGAACGGCACTGTTTGAAAAACCCAAGTAGTGATTACGATGTGTAAGTTGCCATCATCAATGTATTTGCCGATATCATTAGAAAATTTTCACTTCATAGCTCTAGATTGAGCGATTGCCGAGATACAGCCGGCATCCTTTATTACTGGCACGTTGTATAACACTCAAAAAAAGGTATCTAATTTTCGATAACAGGGCCAAAATACTTATCGATGCCTAATTCCAGATGTAGTTTAGGAAAAAAACTGGGAAAATCAATATGATATTTTCTTATAATTTATGGCAGCTACATCATGGTGATAGTTTGTTCCATGCTATGGTTACATTTGCAGCGAAGTTTTCAATGAGACTACAATGATTTTGGCAGTTTATGTAGGAAGTGGTGGTGAAATCAAACAACAGCGTTACTTTACTACAAAATGAAATTTCATTTTCGAAACATCGCGGCTGAGCTCGCTACTCTGGCGCCCTTGAACTGTACCACTAATACTATCCTCCCATTAAGTAATATCACAGAACTGATCAGTTCAAAGAAATATTTGTTATAGTTTAGACAACTACGTTACTAATGTCGTATTTATAGACATAAACTTATATAAAATAACAACAGCAAAAATCGTATACTAAACCAAAATAGCGAGATAAGCTTGGACTTTTGGTGAAAAACAGGTACATATGGAATCAAGACAATTTTCGCTTACAAGAAACGCAAACATTACTCTTAATGCTGTTCAAAACTGGGGACAAAATGGTAACGCAATGGTAACCACAGTAACAAAGTGGTATCATACTCACATCACTTTATGCCTTCATAAAGTAGATCTAGTAGGCTCAAAAATAAACTAAAGAATGAACTTCCGAGGTCATAACGCAATATAAAATAACATAACTGTAAGTTATAAACTTCATTATCGTACAGTATATACTTCGAATTATTTGCACAACCATAAAGTAACAAAAATAATTCAACATCTTAAAAACTATTAGGCAAACGTACATAAGTTTTATTTTTCAAAAACGTTCTATGGTTCGTCAAACTCGAAGAATGCTCGTTTACCTTTCATGACCATTTTAGGATTAGGAACGATTTGCAAGATATTGTCATAAGGTTCGTAAGATATATCAGTCTCGACTGCTTTAAAAATTTTAGCAGTAAAATCTACAGTCTTATAAAACATGACCTTGACGTCTCCCTCTTCATCAACAGTACTTTTAGCCACTCCCAGGTAAGTATAATGTTTGTCTTTAACGGAAGAAACTTTAACTAAAACGTAAACACCATCTGATATCTTCGATGGATGAACGTTTTCCTTATCTATTAGCTGTTTTTCTTTCACGTTAGACTCAGATGGCTGGTCCAAGTTTGCAAGAACCTCTTCGTCAGAGCTAGAAGATGGGGAATAAACCATGCTGTAGTAACTTCTTCTAGATTTGGTAGGGACATTGGATATATCGGCTAGTAGTTCTTTGTTGTTCAATCCATCTGCATAACTCCTTTCTGTAGAGTTGCTGATTTTGCCAACGACGGGAGTAGGAACTGGCCGATAGGTTTTTGGATCCAAGCATAAGCAAAACCCTCTTTGACAGAAACAACTAAGGTCTCTATATTTTAATTCACCTGGAGTATCAGTGAAAACTTGATGAACCTGCATAGTACCCTGGAGTGGTACTACATTTTTTGGTACAGTTTTTTCGACATTTTCAATGTCATTGTCAGTCACCAAGTACAGACGGACCTTGCTCGAGTTCCTCAATGTGTGGAAAAAAGTTTCTGAATCAGAAATATCTGAACCAGTCGCTACCTGTTTATCTGCAGTGCGTTTATGGTAACCACCAATACCATCACATGGCACCTTTGCCGTGACATGCTTCAAAGACGTTCCATGTGACGCGATCGAAGTTGTACTTGAATATTTCCGTACATATGAAATAGAAATTTAGTTTCTGCCTGTAGTGAGTAGCAGGACCATCGAAGAAGAAATGGATTGTTGTTATATTAGGATGTACAGTTTTTAAATTGCTAATAACTGGATGGAGGTGTGCCCAAATAGACACGGGAGTGTGAGAGTAATTTCCAGAGATGGTACAAAATGACATTATCGTCGGTTTGTCCTCTCCTTCTGTTTTGGTGTACATAACTCCAGTATGTAATGTAACCTGCTTCCTCGAGCCGCCAAAATGATGGCACTGCACTTCTTCAAAACATTTGCAGCTATAGTTCTCGCTGAAATCGATGTGTAGAACGATTACATCACTCTTCAAATTATCTATAGCATCTCTATAACTCCTATACTGTGTTTTTATGTTAAAGATATGTTTTTTCAATTCTCTCAGCGTTTTATTACACCTTCCTATTAATTCTGGAACAGTCCCTTCAACAATTTCTTTTACGTTTTTTGTAATCTTCACTTTTTTACTTGACCTCTCTATCACTTCACACTTTCTAACCCACTGAGGCCATTTAACTGATTGTGAGTGAAGGTCATTCCGTATATTACATACTATTTGTTTAGTATTGCAGTCTCCACAGTTACCGGTCATGCACGCTCTTCTATTTGTTGAGCATGCTAAGCTCGACACGAGGTTGCTCATATTTGGAACAGGAATAATTTTGTTTTTATGGAGAGCATTTATTATATACTGCGTGTTAGTGTGTAACTTGCATAGGCAAGTTTCTCTACCACCAACTGTAGGCGGCTTTACATAGAACGGTCGATGTCTTATGAAGTATGAATATGAACATCTCTCACCTATAAACTCTTTCTTGAATGAACAGTAAAGGTTTTTCATTGTGTCCAGTAAATATCGTTTTTGACTTTTTACTTTTTTGTAGGTTACAGTTTCTCGCTCTCCCGCTGTAGCTCTAGAAACATCGTCGCGATTAAAGAACTCCTTGATTTCTTGGAGAGAGTCAGCTTTCGTTTTAGCTGGTCAATGCCCAAAGTCTCACGCACAATAGCAGTCTTCATTTTTGACTTTGGTATGGCTTCTCCGTGGAAAACTTGTCTTAGAGCTCTCTTTTCTTTTACTGTTGTCAGTCCTTTGTAATGAACCCTAATAGCATTTGATAATGTAGAATATTTATTGTTATCAGGATTGATCCTAGGCTGTATAGCCCTTTGATACCTCTTCTTGTACTTATTACACTTCTTTTTTAGTCTTTCCAGTTCTTCCTGTAATTTCACATTCTGTCTATATAACGCAGATCGGTCGCGCCTCACCGGTTTCCGGCCTCTACACCTGGGAGAATCTGGAGTTCCTGAACGTGGTGTGGAAGGCGGGTTTTCTACCAGTTGCTGTGCAGCTTTTTGTCGTTCTCGCCGTTTCTTATTTGCAATCTTCCATCTACGTTTAGCAGCTCTATGCTCTCGCTCAGTCATATCTTTCACTAGTTTTTTTTTGGCGTGGTATCTTTCAAGGTGTTTCTTTTTAGCTTCATCATTTTTTACGGGGTCCAGCTTCAACTTCAGCCTATACCGACGCTGCTTTTCCGCTGGTGTCAGAGCCATTTCGTTGATAAGCTTCTTTCTAAAATCAAAGGAGTGTCGAATGGGTATTTTGGTTCCACTAGTGCACCTAAAACAGCTGTGTTACTAGCGGAACAACTGCGTTACTTTTTTTGGTAACGCAGTGTAGCAGTAACGCAGTGGTCAATTTTTGATTATTTCATTTGTCTGCACTCAATCCCACAACCCAAAGCAATTTCATTATCGGCATTGGAGAATATACCTAAATGACTATGTAATCACAAAATCATAAATCAAATATCAGCTTTACTTACATTTCTTTGACGGTAACTCAGCATTCATGATCATGAATATAGAAGTGTTATAGTTATCAATCCATGCAGTACAGTAGAATAAAGGAAACACTCAGTGATTGCTCACCTTTCAGGTAACCAAAACACCACACCCAATAGCACATCAACACTGTAATCAAGTTCACAAAGCGCACTACTTGGTCTGAGATGCGATCTCATCCACGCAATAATTGAAGTGTATCGCCGTCCACGCCCGTATAACAAAGTTTATCCTGGGAACAAGTACCCAGAGAAGGAATGGAATGTATAATGTATACAGGCGTAAGGGCTGTCGCGCTGAGTGACACCAAGCAGCCTTGTGAATCTTCTGGAAAGGTTTTGTGTGCTACAGGGTTGGACTCGCATGCAAAAAATGTGTTTGAGATATTTCGTAAGCTTGCATATACTTGCTGTAAGTGCCTCGTATCTTAGCAAAACAACATGAAATATTCCGTAATAACATTTTTGAGTCATCGGTTCACCCAACGCCAATTTATTTCTAGAGTTTATTCGCAAGGACATTGGCCTTAAGATATTTTTTTGCTCCTCTACGAGATATCCAAATATTTATATACTTAATATAATCTCGATTCACATTTTTATCGCGGAAACGTTATTGCACGTTAACGCTGTTTAGTTTGAAGTTCAAGAGCACGGTTCCTCTTCAGTTGGATATTCACCCGTAAGCTGTTTTCAGCGATACTGTTTGTTATTCTTATCTGCCACTTTTGCAGGGAATTGTGAGTAGATTAGGACTACTTACGCAACTCGTTATGTGCTTGTGGATGCTCGGTGTTAGTGAATCGGTTGAAAATATTAATAAAGCAATGACACTGCTTTTAGTACCGCGCACAGCTGTTTCATGGTTGTTCACATCATCAGCACGGTCTAGGCCTGGGCTCAGGTAGGACGATGAATGGAAGCAGAACAAAGCCTCTATCGGAGGAATTAGATGTATCCAAATACTATCGATACGTTAACACAAATATGTTGTTAAAGAGCTGAAAAGCGTTTTCGCATACAGAACTTTTCAATTTACAACTTTTGAACGGGTCAAGAGAGCAAGCTGACGATTTCCGTGATGAAATTGATGCATGAATAATATACTAAGTGACATAAATCCGAACACCCAGTTTAAATGGTTTTATTTTAATAAAATTTTGTATAAGTACTTAATGAAGCATAATAAGTAAATGATAAAAATTTCAAAATGATTGCACTGCTTTAAAGCCCTTTGACCTTTAATAATGTGTGGATGCACCCTGATATGCTACGCATTCTCCAACGCGCCTAGGCATGCTTCTGATCAGGTGGTCAATTTCCTCCTGTGGTATCTCATTCCAGGCAACCACCAACTCCTCTCGAAGGGCTTCTAGAGTCTGAGGAGGACGTTGCAAATTGAGCAATCTCCTACCCATCATATCCCACACTTGCTCAATTGGGGATAAGTCGGGAGATCTTGGTGGCCATGGTAACAATGTGACATCATTATGTTGAAAGAAGTCAGACTCTTGCAACATGTGGTCGGGCATTATCTTGCTGGAAAGTTGGATCTGCCAGGGTGTCCAGATAGGGTAAAAGATGGGGTTCTAGAACTTCGTGGCTATAACGTTCATGTTACCTCTGATCAAGATTAAAGGTGACCTGGAACCATAAGCTATAGCACCCCAAACCATAACTCCAACAGTGTAATGAACATGTCCTTCAACAAAAAACTGTGGATTCCTCCTTTCACCACGTCGCCTTCTAACCCTGGCACGACCATCGTGCATGCCTAAACAAAATCGAGACTTGTCAGGAAAGACAATACTGTTCCATTTCTGATCCCAGAGTGACCGTTGTCTGCACCACTCAAGGCGAATACGTCGGTGTTCTCGAGTTAAAGGGAGGACCCAGTGTGGCCGGTATGAAAACAAGCCAAAACTTCTCATTCGTCGGTAAACACTTCGCATGCCAATAGGTCTTCCGTGTTCTGCAAACCATTCATTTACAATGGACCTGGTAGTGGAGAAACGGTCCCTTAAGGCCAATAATCTTAGGCGGCGATCTTCACGGTCTGTTGTTCTACGGCGGCGTCCAGTGTCCCTTGCTCTTTGCGTACGGCCTTCTCGAAGCCATGCCTGACAACACCTAACCACAATGTCTACACTTCTTTGCACTCTAACTGCAATTGCCCGAAAAGAAAGTCCAGCTTTCCGAAGTCCCACTATACGGCCCCTATCAAACTCACTAAGTTGACGAAATCGTACAGGTCTCCGTACTCTAGGCATCGTAACCGATCGTAAAGGATGTCAAGAACCAAAATCTGCCAACGTTGAATCTTTACTGCGGCTGAAATATTCATTTCTAGAGCGTTAGTGAATTAAAAAAAAGCAGTATAAAAATCGGAATGTCCAACTGATAAGGCTGAAAATTTTTTCACTTGTTATTTACAGTAAGATAAATACATTCACCAACTTTTATTAAAATAAAACCATTTAAACTGGGTGTTCGGATTTATATGTCACTTAGTATAGTACTAAATATTTTATTTTCATTAAGTTTGTATTTTTTTTCTTAAATCAAAAAGTGATCTTTCCCACTGGGATGTATTTAACAAAGTCAAGTCGTAGAAATGTGGCAATTTGGAAAATTATGAATATCCGATTTATTATTTAGCTTAGAAGATGTTCAATCAAACAAAAATAAAAATATACAGGTTGTCCCATTAAAAAATTTATAGCTAAAAATTGACAGTTCACAGCAAAAATTTGACTACGTTACCTAAAAAACTGTGTAAATGCCAGTTTTTAGCTCTGCGATATGTTAAAGGATAACGGGGATATGAGGAGGGTCCTAAAAAGCAATATTTTCAATTTCGCCCTGTATTACAGAAACGAAGGAGGCTCCGAAAATTTGATTTATACCATTTGTCTTTTCACAAAAAGGTAGCACAGTATTGCGAATAAAACTGTAACTCTCTATCTTTACTAGGAAGCCAGATACCCCGTAATATCATCGAAAATGGGACACCCTGTACATAAAGGGTTGTCCAATAGGGACATAGGAAAGTAAACGTCAATTTGACATCTCTGTTTTCTGTCACCGACATGTCATTTTGTTAGTTGAATGTTTACCATTGATCGCTATGGAGTCGTATTCGATTGAAGACCGCATTAAAGTTATTCAAGAGCACTACAAAAATGGTGCAAAAATAAAAAACACGTTTCGCGCGCTTCGTGAACATTTCGGTCGCAACAACCGCCCAAACGAAACAACCATCGGTCGTCTGGTGCGTAAATTCGAGGCAACAGGTTCTGTGGCAAATCTGCCAGGCTCAAGCCGGCCAAGGAGCGTTCGCACACCGGAAAATATTGCTGTTGTGAATGAGAGTGTGAGAGACGATCCGAAACAATCAACAACGCGTCGATCCCAAGGATTGGGCATTTCGAGAACCAATTTGCTCCGCATTCTCCACAAGGATTTGAATGTACACGCCTACAAGATCCAATTGACGCAAGAGCTGCGTCGGGCCGACCATTTTTCGCGCCGAACGTTCTTAGATTGGCTCCTTGAACACCGCCAAATTGATGGCAATTTTTCATCAAAAATCATGTTCAGCGACGAAGCGCATTTGACTTTGAATGGGGCGGTAAACAAGCAAAACTGCCGCATCTGGGCGAACGAAAATCCCCGTGATTATCAAGAGCAGGCGATGCATCCTCAAAAAGTGACTGTGTGGTGTGCATTGTGGTCAAAAGGCATCATCGGACCTAACTTTTTAGAGAATGCGGCCGGGGACGCCGTTACCGTCAATTCTGAGCGATATCACGTGATGATAGAGGACTATTTTTTGCCGCAACTTGAAGGAATGGATATGGACGATGTTTATTTCCAACAAGACGGTGCAACATGCCACACAACCAACGTCAATATCCATCGATTGCAGTCCTTCTTCGGTGATCGCGTGATTTCGTGCAGAGGAAATGTGCCATGGCCACCAAGATCGTGCGATTTGACTCCCTTGGACTTCTTTTTATGGGGATATTTGAAAAGCAAAGTCTACGTCAACAAACCAGCCACCCTCTAAGAACTCAAAAACAACATCATTGCCGAGATAAATGCCATAGAACCGATCATGTTGCAAAATGTCATTGAAAATTTCGACCATCGCGTGGACGTCTGTAAATCCAGTCGTGGTGAACATTTGAGCGATATTATTTTTCATACATAAATGGTATAAATGAGCCTTCAAAATAAAGTACCCAACTTTTGGACAACCCCATACAAGTGGAGAATGTGACATTTCTGAAGCAAGCACGTAGAAACGGAAAAAATATCTGTGTTCTGTGGGTCTTTGTAAATGCTCAAAGTTATGTCATATTTTTTCCGTTTTATGTTTTCTGAGTTCCTCATTCCATACCTTAAGGTTATTTTATAGCTCTTCTTTTTCGTTTGTCAGCCGCACTAAATCATCTGCTGATGCTGATCCGTTATGATCTGTCCTCTCTATATGGTATCCCCCACGTTGCTTTCTTTATTTTTTCTAATATTTTAATGATTGTATCCATTATTGCTGTGTGGATAGATACGAGCTAAGTGATCCTTCTTCCCGCTCTCCTGAAATGGGTGCGAACCTTTCATACGAGGGTTATGTCAAAAATAAGGTTTCCACATTTTTTCAGGCACAAGGATTTTTTTGTTTCCAAAAACGAATTTACCATTGGAAAGGTTGATCTACTTTTCCACATAGTCGCAATTTTTTCTTTTAGTCGTGGAATCCACTTGGTAACTGCTTCTTGCAACTCCTCGTCTGTTCACCACCTAAGTGATCCTTCAATTTGAGAAACGCTATGACAGAGCTATAAGGAGGATGGGCAATGACTTTCGAGCCAAATCGCTCGATTCAGTACGTCGTTTGTTGTGAGACATGAGTATGCGTATTGTCGATTTTGGATTGCCCGTCTCAGCTTTTTCCGAAGCCTGTTTTCGGATAGTGATTCGCCGATCTGCCTGCAAGATTTCCTCAATCTTCGTCATCACTTCCTCGGAGATCGACGGCCTCCCGCTTCGTTGTTCATGCTTATATACGTTTCACATACTTCACTCAACTGGCGATGAATTTCTATAGGTATTCCCATCTGACGATGACGGCGATGAAGGACTCCATTGCGCGTGGCTGTCAGGTCGGTACTGAGCGTCACCAATAGGCGCTTCTTGTTGGGATCAATGGTGGGGGAGCCGATAAAAAGATAGGGTAAAAGATGGGGTTCTAGAACTTCGTGGATATAACGCTGCGCGTTTTTGTTACCTCTGATGAAGATTAAAGGTGACCTGGAACCATGTCTGCACCACTCAAGGCGATTACGTCGGTGTTCTCGAGTTAAAGGGAGGACCCAATGTGGCCGGTATGAAAACAAGCCAAAACTTCTCATTCGTCGGTAAACACTTCGCATGCCAATAGGTCTTCCGTGTTCTGCAAACCATTCATTTGCAATGGACCTGGTAGTGGAGAAACGGTCCCTTAAGGCCAATAATCTTAGGCGGCGATCTTCACGGTATGTTGTTCTACGGCGGCGTCCAGTGCCCCTTGCTCTTTGCGTACGGCCTTCTCGAAGCCATGCCTGACAACACCTAACCACAGTGTTTACACTTCTTTGCACTCTAACTGCAATTGCCCGAAAAGAAAGTCCAGCTTCCCGAAGTCCCACTATACGGCCCCTATCAAACTCACTAAGTTGACGAAATCGTACAGGTCTCCGTACTCTAGGCATCGTAACCGATCGTAAAGGATGTCAAGAACCAAAATCCGCCGGATTTTGCCTAGCATTACGCGCGACAAAGTTACAGCGTTGGGAACCATATCTTTGAAACAACCCTCGTATAACTTAATACATGAATGATAGGTATTACAGGAGAAAAATGAGGTGGATTTCAACATTTGTGTTCCCCTAGGGATTATTGCTTCTTCCATAATATGATAAGGAAGTTGCATGCAATGCATAGAGTTTTGGATTTTTCCAAAATTGCGATCACTCCAAAAATCACGCTGATAAACATGAACTTTGGGCTTGTCTTGCTATTTTACCTCTGTACATCATACGTTTATAACTACTACACTACACTACCACTTCAGTTGGCCCAACTATTGAAATCTTAGTTTTTTTCTTATCAAACACAGATAATAAAAATGTAGCAGGGTGTTATAGGTTTAAAATTTTAACAATGAATATTTTGATAATATATAGTAGAAAACACCAACTTTATCACTCCCTAATCAAATTTGCAGCATACAAATAACACATGTTGCAATTACAGCAAATTAACCTATTTTCATTTCAACGCAAAATAAGTCTATAACGCATAGGTGGCTGTGAAAAATAAAAGCCATGACAATTGTTTTTATTAATCACAGCTGTCAGAATACGTTTAAAACAGTTTTGGGTAGTTAAGATTTTCAAAATGGGTAGAGGAAATGTTATTAGTGAGAAAATTGGGTTACTGATAATTATTTTTTTTAATTCTGAGGAATTAAACTCAGAAATTGCAACTTTATTAGACTTATCGCGGTACAGTGTGAGAAATATTGTTAGAAGATATCACATCTTCTGTGAACTGATAAAATACAACGTTTTGCTATTTTTGTTTTTTAATTCTGGAAAATCAAACTCAGAAATTGCAACTTTGTTAGACTTATCGTAACTGGTTCAGTTCATAACGTAACTGGTTCAGTTAATATTAAGCCACGATATGTGAAAGAAAGTAATATCACAAATGCCGATCGAAGAGCATTAAGAAGTGTAATCGTGAAAAACAGGCGTGCCAATTATTTACGATTAAGTGCTCTGTGGAAAGACGCTGTTGGAAGGAGAATTTCGAAGTCCACAACTCATAGAGAGGCCCACAAACTGGAATTTAGCACTTGCAAGTTTTCTTATAAAAAAAAGTGATGTAAAAACCCTAAAGTGGCACAACTTGTTTATAGGCCAAAGAAAAACCACTATTAAATCGGCTTAGATGGGCTAAAGAACATAGACAATGGACACCTCAACAATGGTGTGCAATACAATGGAGTGATGAGGCCCGATTCGAAGTTTGTGTTGGTGACAGTCGCAGTAGAGTTATACGCAAAAAAAACTGAAGCATTCCATGTTGACTGTCTGAAGAGAAAAGTGAAATTTCCAGCATCCATTATGGTCTGGGGTAGTATGTCACCAAAAGGAGTAGGAAAACTTCATTTTATTGATGCAAATGTGGATACAAACAAATATTTGGCAATTTTAGAAGAATCGGTTTTACCAGTGATGCAAGAATGTTTGACATCCGGCCAAGATTTTGTGTTTCAGCAAGATGGTGCAGAGTGCCATACCTCAAAAAAGGCTATACAATGGATGGAAGAAAACGATGTACCACTTTTTAAATGGGTTTTTAGCAGTCCAGATCTGTCACCTATTGAAACTTTGTGGCACGAGATGAAAAAGGTTCTACGACAACATCGTGCTCGTACAATCACCGGACTGAGACAAAAGCTTCAAGAAATATGGGATTGCTTTACAACAAATTTTTGCCAAAACTTGGTTAACACTATGCCCCAAAGAATTTCAGCCGTAATAAAAAATAAAGGTGAACCAATGGTAATCTTTCAATTGTTGCTTTGTTAACTTTGCGCATTTATTCGCACATTGTTTATTTGTTGAGATGTTCTGTAAGTTATTAGTCTAAGTCATTTCAGATATGTATTTTTTACGACTAGAGTGTACCTAAAATGTATTTGAGAAAATAAATTGTTTTAGAATAGTTTCGTTTTGTTTAGTTTATAAAGGCATATTTTGGTACAAATCTTGAAGTGGGCCAACTGAAGTGGGAAGGGGCTCGTATTGATAAATTCCTTACCTACTGATTTTTTATCTTTATCTAGGATCTAGGGGATTTTGCTGCTGGAAGTAGTCATGTGTCGTTCGCGAACGAGTCGTTCAAAATGAACGACTCATCTGAGTGAGCAATGATTGAACGACTCTTTTGTTACATATGACTCGTTCAATTGTTCCTAGCGTGTCAGCAGTATGCAGCAACTGAACTGCGAACTGACAACGTGGTAACAGTACAGACACTATCTAGATATAGGGAACCCGGTTGTTTTGTTTTGAGATGTCTCATTAAATCAGACGTTGAAATGATGGGATTTGAAAGCAAAAATTGCATTTTGATTCAGAATTCGGTAATTCTTCAAAACCGGACCACATATCCCTTTTTTTCGGAAGACAGTATACATTCGTTACGTCCAATTTCAACCAAAAATAATAATAATATTTATTTACTCTAAAATACAGGGAACATGAAATGAGTTTAAATAAATATAGTATATCCATAGGAGGACAATGCCTGTGCATGGATCATATGTATGTTGAATTGCAAAAGATAAAAAAATTATTGGTGAGAATGATAGAGCATTTATTGTGTAATATTTGAGATTATTCTATTAATGTGATTTCTCCCAATCGTGTTGATAAATTCTTTTAAGTTTTTTTGAAACCTGATGTATTGCGTAGTTGTTTTAAATTATTTGGTAAATGTTCGTACAATTTTGGCGCTAAATACCGATGACATCGTTTCATTAAAGATTTATTAGGTTTATTAACATTTTTTGCGCGTAATTTCTATCTGGTGTTTGACTATGTTTAACTATGTCGCGTTCACTAATAATTTTGTGATAATGAGTGATGGTATGTAAGAAGTAAAGTTGTTCAGTATCATATACTTGTGCATCGTTATACAAGTCATCAGTTGGGTATAATTTTGATTTGCCAAACATTGATCTTAAAGTTGTTCTTTGAAATCGTTAAGGTAGGTCGTGCATGCAGCACCCCGTACTACTATACCATATTTTATGTGCGGCTCGACTAAAGCTTGATATATTATTCGTGGATAATATTCAGTCAATATACCGGTTAGAAATTTTATTTTATAATTTTTAGTATGTAAGAAATATGTGCATTCCAACTCAAGTGGGGATCTAGGTAAATTCCTAAATATTTTGTATCATTAACTCTATTGATTTTTAGATTTTTATCATTTACCTTAAAGCGAAGGTGGTTATATTTTGGTAGATGATCAGATAGTGAAAACGGATAGTAAAGTTAATTGTTAATTTTCGGTTATCAAACCACTGAATAATTTTGCAAAAGTCATTTTGGATAACATCTTTTAAGTCATTCAAATCCTTACCTTCATAGAGTATAGCAGTATCGTCCGCAAAACTGACTATTTTACCAGTACTATTAATTTTGAATACATCGTTTAAATAAGTATTAAATACCAGAGGACCCAAAATTGTACCTTGTGGTACACCACATTTAACAAACATTTCTTCACTATATGAGTTCAATAATTTTACTGACTGCGGTCTATTTGATAAATAATTTTCCATTAAAGTATACATCTTTCCACAAAAACCTATTCTTTCTAAGATTTTCAAAAGTATATTGTGGTTAACTGTGTCAAACGCTTTTTGTAAATCCACAAATACACATATCGATGGTACTTTTCCATCCATATTTTGGGTAATTTCATCTACTATACTTCATACCCCATCTGTTGTAGATTTTCCCGCTATAAAACCATATCGATTTGAATTTAAAATTTTGAGTTTATTAAGGAAACTAATAATTTTATTAAGGAGTAATTAGCTAAACTTGATATAAGTGAAACAGGTCGATGGTTAGTGATATTCGTATTATCATTGCTGTCTTGAAAGCTGATCGAAATACTCCAGATTGAAAGGATTTGTTAATGATATAAGCAAGTGGTTCTGTTATTTGTTTGGCCAGTATCTTTAGATGCTCAGCAGTAATTTCGTCAACTCCACGACTTTTTTTTATTTTTTAAGTCATAATGGCATTGAAAACATCCTGATAGTCTACTTCAATTATTACAAATGAATTATTCAGTCTTGTCTCGCGCAGATGAACATCAGTATTTTGTTTGATATTATTTGCCAAGTTTTCTCCTATATTCCTAAAAAATTCTATGAACTCGTCACATATTTGATGAATTATGTCTGTTTTCTGTCCAGTTTTTGTTTTTATTTTATTAATATTGTTTTTTGAATATAATATAATACAAGAAATAACATCGGCAACCCCTAACCCTTCATTTCATTTGCATAGTACCTATGATGTATATTCTCTGACTCAGTGAGTCGTTATTATAGGCAGCACAATACTCTTGTCAGCTTCGAGGCCGGTCGGTAATCGTATCGTTCAAATAAACGACTCTCAAAGAACGACTCACTGAAGAGAGATGAACGAAATCAGCTAGCTCAGAGAAAAGAGTCCTATGTCTCAATCCTAGCTGGAAGGTCCTATCATATTGCACATTCACCATTTTCAAATCACATAGCGTATCCCGGAGTTGAAAAAAGGTGTGAAATCTGATATAATAATAAGTTTTCATGGAAAATTGATTTTTACTCTATCTTTAATGTACGTGCAATGAATAAGTTGTTGTCATTTTCTTCATACTCGGAGACTTGTTTTTAATTTTGAAGTAAAGTCTTGCTACTATGGCAACTGCATTGATTATTATTTTTACGATATAATCCCTTAATATCACAATTTCTAGAGTTTTATTATATACTCAAATAGCCTGACAACGATTGTTGCTAGGTCTGCACTTTATTATTTAAAAGTGAATAAAAATTTCATACAGAATCTAAAAATTTTTTAAAAATGGGGGTTTGCATTTATAAATCGAAAGTGTAACGCAAGAAGTGGTGTGTTTCGGTGGCACCAGGCCTTTTCGGAGGGCCGGAAAGAGGTCGCTGATCAAGACCGTGCAGGAAGACCTTCGACTTAGACAAACACCGATAATGTGACTCGTGTGCGCAAAGTTTTGAACTCAGACCGTCCACTAAGTATTCGTTTAATTGCCCAGATGTTAAATTTACCAAAATCTGTGGTTCATGACATTGTGACACAGCATTTGAACATGCGCAAGGTGTGCGCGAAGATGGTCCCAAAAGTGCTCACTGACGACCAGAAATTGCGGCGAGTGGAAGTGTGCCAAGAAAATTTGAACATGTGTGAAAGTGTCCCCCAATTTTTGAATAACGTAATCACAGGTGACGAGCCGTGGATCTTTGAGTATGATCCCGAGACAAAGAGGCAATCTTCCGAGTGGCACACGACGGCGTCTCCTCGCCCAAAAAAGGGAAGAATGAGCAAATCCAAAGTGAAAACGATGCTATTGTCTTTTTTGACATCAAAGGTATCGTCCACCATGAATTTGTTCCTCCTGGACAAACCGTCAACGCCAAGTTTTACGTGGAAGTGCTCAGAAGACTCAAACGAAGGGTCAGTCGGGTCCGATAAGACATCGCAGCCGACTGGAAGTTGCACCACGACAACGCCCCGGCTCACACCGCTTTTCTTGTGAACAGCTACCTAACCAAGGCCGGCATCCCAACGCTTCCGCAGCCGCCCTACAGCCCAGATGTGCCCCCCGGACTTTTTTTTGTTTCCTCGCCTGAAAAGGCCGATGAAAGGCAAGCATTTTGAGACGACAGAGGGGATCCAAGCAGCATGCACCGCGGCTCTCAAGGCTATTCCGGAGAATGCCTACCGTGACGTCTTCAATGCTTGGAAATCGCGCTAGCAGCGCTGCATCGACGCAGAAGAAGCCTATTTTGAAAGTTTTTAAAGAATTGTAACGATTGGCTCAATAAGTTTTTTCAAATCGAGTTAGTCCTATTACTTTCCGGACAAACCCTGTATTATTCGTAGATAATATTCAGTTAATATACCGGTTAGAAATTTTATTTTATATGCTATGAATCTAATTTTTAGTATGTAAGAAATATGTGCATTCCAACTCAAGTGGGGATCTAGGTAAATTCCTAAATATTTTTTATTATTAACTCTATTGATTTTTAGATTTTTATCATTTACCTTAAAGCGAAGGTGGTTATACAGTGTGAGTCTTCATAAAGTGCACATATCAAAATCAGGGAAACTACACTCTATTTCATCGACGGATAAATCATCAAAAAAAAATTAAAAACAATAATTGATTTTTTATGAATGTTTTAAAATTTTTAGAGTCAGCTGCTAACCCTATTTAAATAAATCGTTACAACTTTTAAACTGAATGTCCTATCATATTGGAATAAATTTTGTAGTGATTGCAAATAATAGGCCGTACCAGTAAAGTGAAAATGTCCACGAAATTAAATGCTATAAATTTAAAATAAGGAGGAATATGCTGAAACAATTGCTAAATTTCAATAAAAATTGTCCTATTTACCCTACCTTTTTTAAATGTTAAGTTATTCTGCATGTTATTAGCTTCCTAATGGAGAAAAATTGCAAGTTTATTACTTAGATACAAGTTTTTAAATCAGCGTTTCAAAAAGCAGTAAACTCAGTTCAACGCCAGAGTAGGAATAAAACAACAGTATTAACCTACATGAATCATTCATTATCTTTAACAAATAAAATCAAATAGACTTGTCTATAGGATAATCATTTTGGCTTAATGCATCAAATGTTCAAAATGGCCACCCCGTTGCTGCAAACACATTGTAGCGCGAAGTGAAATTTGATGAGTTGCCCTACGAATCATCTCGGGATCATTTTTGATTTCGTTTGCAACACGCAAGTTCCGTTTCGCTGTTTATGGAACTGCTGTACACTCTTTGCTTCATTGTCCCCCATCAAAAATAGTCGAGAGGTGTGAGATCTGGGAAACGCGCCGGCCACCCAACAGGTCATTGTCGACCGATCCAACGGCCTGGATAATTTTCATTAAGAAAAGACCTGACAATCAGCGAGTAATGGGCAGGACATCCATCCATTTGAAGCATCATTCTTCGACGGGTTTGCAGCGGCACTTCTTCCAATAGCAAGGGCAGTTCAGTCCGCAAAAGCTCCAGAAATCTCTCTCCGTTTAATGTCCTCGGGAGTATTATTGGACCAATCAAAAAGTTGTCAATCAGTGCGGCCCGCACATTTACAGAAAATTTCACTTGAAATGTTGAAGCCCTTTTCAGCCTAGGGTTTTCATCTTTTGGGCACCACTTATCTAAATTACGACAGTTCACGATGCCGTCTCTCGTGAATTGAGACTCATCTGTCCACAGAATTGTTTTCGGGAATTCAGGATTGTCTCTTGTTTTTATTAAAATCCATGTAGACATAACGCACCTTGGACGCCAATCCACATCTTCATGCAAGTGCTGCACCCTTTGATAATGGTATGGATGCAACCCTGCTTTCCTCAAGATGCACCGAACCGATTTCTGGGATACGCCATGACGTAACGCCAAACGTCTCGTACTAGTAGTCGGGTCAGCAAACAAATCATCCAAAATGGCTTCTTCGATAGCAACATGAATAATAACACCTGGTTCGCGGCGATCTCGAGGCAAACCAAGTCCAGTGTTAGCCAGTCTTCCATGTACTTCTTGGAAGTTACGGGCTGATGGAACAGGGCGTCGATTTGGAAATGCAGCTAGATAAGCTGTGCAAGCAGCTCTAGCACTCCCTCGGTACATTCCATAATAATAATGGATATCGGCAATGTGTGCCGGAGGGAAATCACTTATACGTGGCATCGCGGCCAAAAAGCGAAAGCGTGATATGTAGCAAACGAAACTGATAAAGTTGGCAGGAGAAACACAAATAGCTGCCTAACTGCCCAAAATTCAATTGTTTTTCAACTGGGCCCGCCTCCCCACTCGTACTTCAGCCCGCGCGACACTATATTGAATCACCAAAAAAGGGTATCTACATGATAAACAATGGTGCCTAGCAAGACGATGCGCATGGGCTTTTTTATAAACACTCATAGAAACTGTTACATTTGAGTAATAAACGTGCAATTTTTACTTACTAGTACTAAAGCTTATAACATGTAGAATAACTTACAAATAAAAAAAGGTAGGGTACAAGGGACGATATTTATAGAAAATTTGAAATTATTGTAAAAATGATGAAAAAAAAAAACAGATTTTCATCAAAATTTTCTTTATTCTAAATGGATGTCATTACTTTTCCTGGAATTCTTCACTTTACTGGTACGGCCTACTATTTGCAATCACTACAAAATTTATTCCAACATGATAGGACATTCAGTTTAAAAGTTGTAACGATTTATTTAAATAGGGTTAGCAGCTGACTCTAAAAATTTTAAAATGTTCATAAAAAATCAATTATTGTTTTTAATTTTTTTTTGATGATTTATCCGTCGATGAAATAGAGTGTAGTTTCCCTGATTTTGATATGTGCACTTTATGAAGACTCACACTGTATTTTGGTAGATGATCAGATAGTGAAAACGGATAGTAAAGTTAATTGTTAATTTTCGGTTATCAAACCACTGAATAATTTTGCAAAAGTCATTTTGGATAACATCTTTGAAGTCGTTCGAATCCTTACCTTTATAGAGTATAGCAGTATCGTCCGCAAAACTGACTATTTTACCAGTACTATTAATTTTGAATAGATCGTTTAAATAAGTATTAAATACCAGGGGACCCAAAATTGTACCTTGTGGTACACCACATTTAACAAACATTTCTTCACTAAATGAGTTCAATAATTTTACTGACTGCGGTCTATTTGGTAAATAATTTTCCATTAAAGTATACATCTTTCCACGAAAACCTATTCTTTCTAAGGTTTTCAAAAGTATATTGTGGTTAACTGTGTCAAACCCTTTTTGTAAATCCACAAATACACATATCGATGGTACTTTTCCATCCATATTTTGGGTAATTTCATCTACTATACTTAATACCCCATCTGTTGTAGATTTGCCCGCTATAAAACCATATTGATTTGAATTTAAAATTTTGATTTTATTAAGGAAACTAATAATTTTATTAAGGAGTAATTAGCTAAACTTGATATAAGTGAAATAAATAGGTCGATGGTTAGTGACATTCGTATTATCATTGCTGTCTTGAAAGCTGATCGAAATACTCCAGATTGAAAGGATTTGTTAATGATATAAGCAAGTGGTTCTGTTATTTGTTTGGCCAGTATCTTTAGATGCTCAGCACTAATTTCGTCAACTCCAGGACTTTTTTTTATTTTTTAAGTCATAAAGGCATTGAAAACATCCTGATAGTCTACTTCAATTAATACAAATGAATTATTCAGTCTTGTCTCGCGCAGATGAACATCAGCATTTTGTTTGATATTATTTGCCAAGTTTTCTCCTATACTCCTAAAAAATTCTATGAACTCGTCACATATTTGATGAATATTGTCTGTTTTCTGTCCTGTTTTTGTTTTTATTTTATTAATATTGTTTTTTGAATATAATATAATAGAAGAAATGACATCGGCAGCCCCTAACCCTTCATTTCATTTTCATAGTACCTATGATGTATATTCTCTGACTCAGTGAGTCGTTACTATAGGCAGCACAATACTCTTGTCAGCTTCGAGGCCGGTCGGTAATCGTATCGTTCAAATAAACGACTCTCAACGAACGACTCACTGAAGAGAGATGAACGAAATCAGCTAGCTCAGAGAAAAGAGTCGTATGTCTCAAACCTAGCTGGAAGGTCCTATCATATTGCACATTCACCATTTTCAAATCACATAGCGTAAACTTAAGGCCCGGAGTTGAAAAAAGGTGTGAAATCTGATATAATAATGTTTTCATGGAAAATTGATTTTTGCTCTATCTTTAATGTACGTGCAATGAATAAGTTCTTTCATTTTCTTAATACTCGGAGACTTGTTTTTAATTTTAAAGTAAAGTCTTGCTACTATGGCAAATATATTGATTATTATTTTTACGATATAATCCCTTAATATCACAATTTCTAGAATTTTTATATACTCAAATAGCCTGACAACGATTGTTGATAGGTCTGCACTTTATCATACAAAAGTGAATAAAAATTTCATGGAGAATCTAAAAATTTTAAAAAAATGGGGGTTTGCATTTACAAATCTAAAGTGTAACGCAATATCTTATTTTTGCATCACCATGTATTTTGGAGCCTATTTTGAAAGGTTTTAAATAATTGTAACGATTGGCTCGATAAATTTTTTTAAATCGACTCAGTCCTATTACTTTCCGGACAAACCTTGTATGTTCGCTGTTTCAATTGATATTAGAAGAACTAGATTTTGTGTGTAACTAATGACGCTTCGATATTTTTCATAGGCGGACATCCCAAGTTGAAACATCAAGATGCGGAAGACGAAGTTGAAGAGGTAAATGTTGCGAGCGTCCATCCTCCAATATCAACAGTGAATACCGAAACAACAGAATTGTCACATGCCGTTGTCAGAAGTGACAGCCAGAATAGAGGCTCCAAAGTATTGGAAATGGTCCTGAGGCCTGATTTTAAAAATAAATCCTCTGGCATAAGAAAGCTTGCAAGGCAGTGGTCGTCTAAAGAGAAAGATAGAAATAAAAGTAAAGACGACGAAAGCGATGAGGGCGACAAAGGCGCTGAAGACGAAAGGTTTTGAATAAAAGCGGAATAACCTTCTCCCGTTATAGCATTATAAACATTGTAGCTTTTTATTTTCTGTAAGTGTACAAAATATTTACTACCCTTATCGAAACGGTAGCTGAACAAATAAAGGGAATTATAGACCATCAATAAACTCCGCTTCGACTGGTACTGCAGAAAAGGCTTGAAAAGCTATTTGCCTCATATTACTCTCATCATTAGCAGCAGCTTTTTGCTTTGGGGTCTAGTTAGTATGTCAAAATGAATATCGAATATTCATAAATGATATTTGTATTTGATTAAAATAATATATAATAATGAAAACTACTCTATAATATCTATTTTCTTTTATAATATCCTTGTATTCCTTGGAAAGACGCATTGAAAGACCTCAATATTCAGCTGGCGAAGGTTTCGACAACGTTTGAAACACCTTTGTTAGTCAATACTAAGAGTGATAGTTAAGCTCTACCCAACTAGCAAAGTAGTGCTTTTGGTAAAAGAACCGTTCAGCCATAAAAGCTATTGTTGTTGCCTGAACGTCAAAATGCTGGCTTAATGTTGTGTGGAATGCAAATTTGCTTTCTGCAACATATTTGCTCTAAAATGAGGTTTCTTTTTTTTTTTTTTTGAAATGAAAAATTATTTATTGCATACATAAATAAAATTAGCAGATCTCATACAATTAGTCAAAGTTTATGTTCAGGAGTTTGAATTTTGGGCACCCAGCTAACATTTTAAGTTATAATTATAATTTTTTTTTTTTTTTCAAAGTTCAAAGTTTATTCAAATTCAAAAACCAATATAACTTACAAATTAAAAACAACCTTCAGTACAATTTAAATGCAAAAAGCTTCAAAAATACATGAGCTTGAATGCTCTTGCTACCCTGAATAACCAAGATTGCAACAGAAATCTGAGCAAAGATACTAGCATCAGATCTAGAACCAGCAAGTAACGGTATATGAATTGTGAAAATTCTGTATACTTTTGTAAAGGGTAAATGTCTAGATCTTGTCGTCACAAATCCTAAATTACGTTTCTGCATAAACAAATCTAAAATTCATAACAATAGTACAGAAGCATACTAAAAAACACTCAAAAGTATAAATATAGAGTACATAAAATATGAATATCTGAAATATGATAATAGAGGGATATTTCGAGTAAGGTCAAACTATCTTGCTTAAACAATAAAAATTTTGCGTAAAGGTTAAGCAGAGAAACAAGAGTACTACAATTTACTACAAAAGAATTTACTACAAAATAATAGACACCTAAGCTATAAGCTTGTGTGTGTCATACAATATACAAATTCAATGCATGGCTAATGGTCATAAGGTATATTATGAGCAAATGTATATAAAAAAAAAATAAATAAAAAAAAAACATTAGATAGAAACGAAATTACTGAGTTGAGTCAAGCTACCGTCGATGCAAGCATGTCAAAGTTATTTAAGATGAACTTCTTAATTCTTTTTTTAAAACTATACTTCGAGAGGATTTTATATTCTAGGGGTAATTTATTATATAACCTAATACCATCAAACATTATGCATTTTTGGCAAACAGATCTATTCACTCTGGTATAGGTGTAATTTATATTTATTTTAGTTCTTGTTTCATAAGCGTGGCTGGTTGGAACATTGTTTCGGGAGTGAACAAATTTTAGAGCAGCAAAAATATATAACCCTCTAACATTCAAAAGATCATTTTCAATGTAAACAAATCTGCAACTTGACCTACATGGGATACGAAAAATAGTCCTGACAATATAATTTTGCGTGGTTTGTAGTATTTTTAAAGTACTAGTGTATGCGGCTCCCCAAATACTTATCCCGTAAGTTAGTAGAGACCCCACAAACGAGTTATATATTGAGGTGTTTAAAATATTCTTATAGCATAGTTATACAACACGCTATAGGACAAATTTTTAACTGTTGCATATAAGTTTATACAACTATTTTATACGGCATATTTGCACGTTAGTCAAAATGGTTGTGTTGTGGCATCCATGGTAACGTTTACAGAACAAACCCGAGCCTTGTTGTTTTGCTGTGCAAATTTACTACTTTAGCCAACAAATTGCTCCTAACGGAAGCACTTATACAACTGTTTTTTAGTAACTGTTAAAGGCTGTACATATGCTAAATATGTTGGTATACAACTTCACCATAACCTAACTTTCTGCTGTCAAATTTTTGTTAAAATGCCATAACCAGTGTTTTAAGACCAACAACGCATGCATATTGGTTCAGAAGGTTTTGTCATCTGTTCAAACAGAAGATACAGATCTGATACAAATTCTGGGAAAATCATTCGACTCTGTCGGTATTTCATTTCAGAAATTTGTCAAATTGTTGTATAACACCTGCAGGCAACACCAAAATATTCTAATAAACTAAAGACAACATGGACGATGCCATGTCCATACACAACCACCCGCCATATTGGACAAACACTTATTCCTCTATTTAATATTGAATAATTATATTTCACTGCGAAATTACAGATATAAAGTGATAAGCATTAGTGTAATTGTGTCTAAATATAGGATTTGTGGAAGATTTAACGCAGATAAGTTCAGTTTTCCATCTTAAAAATCTAGACATACTTTTTTTTATCATTATCAAAATATGATTGAAATACGAAGACCGTAGAAAATGCGTAACTACTTTGCACGATAATCACAATAAAAGTTGCTGCGCAAGTAATTCAATAGCCCTATATCACAGTGTAGAAGTTTATCATATACCTGTGTATCAAATTCACAATGGCCGATATGTAAGTAAACAAGATGACTGTAATGTGTTAGTTATATATTCTTCACTTCGTCTATACAATACATAAGAAATAGTCTGGTTGCAATAAAGAAGAATCACGTAACAGAATAGTTGTATAGTTGACAAAAACTGAATCTTGCACTGACGCAAATGTCCTATAGCGGCTGCAAGAGGCTTACACTTTTGTTGTATAACTGTTACCTGCAGCCCTTATACAACCTCTTAAATGACTGAAGTGTCTTATTAGGTGTGCCCATTTCGCTTGTATAGCTGTTCTAAGAGGGTTTTGCTAATGTTCTTACAGTATACGATGCTGTGTAAGGAATACTGTATAATCATTCTTGCAACTCTAATAGGAGTAATAATTGTTAGTTGGGTAATTAAAGCTTAGCGATAAAGGATTAATCATTATTTATTTATCTAACAAATTAGAGACATCAGACAGAGGAAATCTTCAAAATAGACATCCACGTAGTTGAATATACTAAATTGTAAGGATTGTTATTTACAATCTACATACAGTGCTTTTCTTTGATTTTTCGAACGGATCAATTCAAAAAATTGAAACTTGAGGTAATGAAATTGATGCGTGGATACCATATTTTGCGTCCATCTTGACATTTTCATCTGTCAATTTTACTCAAAAATATGATATCCACGCATCAATTTCATTATCTCGTGTTTAAATCCAGGGAACGCACTGGAGGTTCCAATTCACCTTCCGGGAAATCGCTCTCGAACTTGTCTAGAGTTATATGCAGGAGCGCTGTCTTTTTGAAACCAACAGCTACTAACTTGTGTCAAAAGTAAATGATCTTGGCAGTCTGCTAGATCATGTTGCAACAGTTGAAGGTACCGTTCTGCAGTTAGTGAGTTGAGGTAAATAAATGGACCTAACATTATTGTCCCTAGAATTCCACACTGCATCTTAAAATCAAAATGTTCTTGATGTCTGGATCCTTTTTTAGCCCGCGCTTTTCTTGAGCCCAATAATGAATGTTGCGGAGATTAAAGATGCTATTAATAGTAACCATACTTACGTCGAACCATATTATTTTTGAAGGGACAGTATAATGTTTACACGTTCTTTAGTTCCACTTACAAAAATACTGGCGTCGTTCACTATCCCTTTGCCCAAGTCCTTGGCAAATCTTGAATTTACAGGAGTGACATATATTTTTCAGCAAATTAAATTGGGCTATGGATTTGGCTACTTCTACATTTTCCCAATTGGCTTGGTTGATATCTCAGAGTTCTCAGCAACTGCTTATGAAAAACTATTCTGAGTTTCCTTTAAAGCTTGATTACGTCAAGTGGCTTCACGATGTAATGCTTTCATGTTTTTTTAAAAAAAATTTAATCTGTTTTTAACTTGTTCTTGTCATATTTTATATAATTTTGACCATTGTACCATCTATCCAGCTTTCACCATGTTACTGGGCGTTTCCCTCATCCTATACGTAAACAACAATTAGCAACATCCTCACATACTACTCTCCTGATGATGATGGCAAAGTACATTGAAAGCTAGAGAGAATTAAAAAAGTAGAAAGAGTCCTCTTTGCTTAAATTTTGTCGAAGTACCCAACAAAAGGCGGAAGCTTTAATTTTTCACCTATATATATATATATATATTATACAGGGTATCCGCAAAGTTGGGGTTTTACTTTACACGACGTGTAGATCTTGAAAACATAAGCAATTTTTCTTAGTACCATATACACCAATGTCTTAAGGGAACCGAGATAAAGGGCTCTGCAACATCAAAAATATCTGAATACCGTCCTGTAGCCGCGACTCGCGATATCCCCGAGTGGTACTAGGAAACTAGCTCAACCCGACGACAGAACTGGGTCGGGGTCAGTGTGTCAGGTCAGTATGCAACCTTCAACCGACGGTTACGGTCACGCGTGTAGAAGTAAACGATTCCGTATAATCGATTGCGTTTCAAAAAACAACAAGCACTAGAGACGTGGCTAAAGAAGTGCAAGTATCAAAAACTAAAGTGTGGCAAACGCTGCGTGAAGAGGGGCTATATCCGTTTCACGTTCAACGTGTGCAAGCCCTTCAACCTGACGATTTTCCAGCAAGAGTGCGGTTTTGTGAGTGGTTGTTGCATCAACATGACAATAATCCGGACTTTTTGAAGTGCATATTGGTGACAGACGAATCTACGTTCACGCGTAATGGGGTGAATAACTTTCACAACACTCATGTTTGGTCAGTAGAAAATCTGCACGCTGTCCGTCGGGCACATTTTCAACAAACATTTTCGGTGAATGTTTGGGCTGGCATGGTGAACGGTATGCTCATTGGACCATTTATTCTCCCAAAATCGATTGGACGGGATGCAATACCTAGACTTTTCACGCAACATTTTGCCTTTCTTGTTAGAAGATGTGCCATTAAGTGTAAGACAATCAATGTGGTTTCTGCACGATGGTCATATTTGTTACCTCTGTTCGTGGTCTGCACCACCGCCGGCGTCTGCTCGGTAGCGCATCAGCTGATTTCATTTTCTGTTGGAGCGGTATGATTTCGGGCAGAGACGTACTTAGCCCTTCTCTTCAACTGGAGAGCGAGTACTTTTTCCTTTATTTTTTTTACTTGGTCGCCCTCGTTTCACTACACATTACCTTTGTTATTTCAAGGGTAGTTGTTTCTGAAAAGGAAAACCCCAACTTTGCGGACACCCTGTATAATAAAACATTCCACCAATAAAAATGTATCCATAATTCTCAATAATTACTAAATAATTAATAACAAAAAAAAAACAGAACAATTACAAGAATAGTCCATATTTCTAGCATTTTGTATTCATCATCAGATCTCGACTTGTAGTTTTAGTTTAAGCCTCTTTCTAAAATTAAATAATGTATAGTTTTGGAATGTAACAGGCAGATCATTATATAATTTAATAGCGTTGTAGCTAATGATTTTTTGTAGACAGTCTTAAAATGTAAGGGTATCACTAACATATTTCTTTTTCTTGTATTCAGTTAATCTATGTCGCTACATCGTGTTAACTAATTATGCAATAAGTGAAGTCTTTGCATGCCTTTAACCTGCAGAATACCAAGTTCCTTAAGTTTTTTAAGAAATACGATCAATCTTTCGTATTCCGCAAGAAAATTGACGCACGAATTCTGAATAACACAATAACTGATCTTTGATATAATTAATGTTTCACACAGTTTCAGCTTTACTGGAGTAGATATTATTTGCCTATGTGGATAAAATTTCTTCAAGATGCAGTATGATGCACTACATAACGAATTTACGTCTTTTTTTGTGTTTTAGTTCTGTGTCAATCCAGAGTCCCAGGTTTTTACACTCATTCATTATAGGAAGCCGGCAATCATGGATTTTACGGTTAATTTCCGTTTCGATCAATGTTCTTTTGTTTTTTGAGCCGAAAACCATAACTGAAGATTTAGATGGATTAATTTTTAGGTTGTGCGAGCACGAGACGTCTACTAGCCTTGTTAAGTCTTCGTTGAGCAATGCTTCTGCTATTTTAAGATCTTTGTGTTGAAAGCTAAAATAAATTTGAGTATCATCGGCATAGTGATGGATTGTGCAATTATGGACATATTGATGAAAATCTGATATATATACATATATATATATAGAGAGAGAGAGAGAGAGAGAGAGAGAGAAGTAAAGGTCCCAATATGGAACCTTGAGGAACATCAAATAGCAGACGACAGGACCTTTTGATTTCTATTTGACAAATAACAGCTTATCAAATTGACTGCAGCGTCAGTAAAACCATAATAAGACAACTTAAGTAGCAGAATTTAAGGGTCTATCATATCGAAAGCTTTTATGTAATCCAGCAGAACTAAACAAGTGATGTTTCTTTGATCAACGCCTCTTATAACATCATCAGTGACATTGACTAGAGCAGTTGTTGTACTATGGTTTTCTCTGAATCCAGACTGCATTGATAGAACTATTTCATTACTGAAAATATACTGAGATATTTGTATCTTCATTTTTCGTTCCAAAAGCTTCGAAAATATGGGAAGTATGCTGACTGGTCCAAGTTGCGTTACAGACGAGGGAATCGCTACTTTAGGAATAGGTATGACGATAGCCTGCTTCCAAGCATCAGGGAAACAGGCTGTTAATATTGCGTGATTGATGATAAATGTAAGAGCAAAGTGAAAATGTATTTTATCATAATGAGTGAGATTCCATCAGCCCCTACAGCATTAGTTTTAATAAATGAGAAACCCTTCTCCACAGATTTTTTGGCAACCTTTTGGAAACAGAATGACTTGGGGAACTTATTGTTTTGATATTTATTCAGTAGTTCTAATTGCTTTTGTCTTGGTTATGATCGGAATCTTTGAGAAATGTGAATTTATTTCATCTTCGTCAATGAAGATATCTGGAAGAGTATTTTTCGAGACAACTCTAAGAAAATGAACTTACTTGATGGTCTTCTTTATCAAGATCAATTTCTGCAGTATTTCCAGTATTTTTGTAGCACAAAATGTAGCACGTCAGCATGTCGAACTTTTGCTTATTACTAAATGACCGCCCGGCCTCTTTGATCATGACTAATATTGACAATACACCGTAATAACAATACTCGGTGACAAATATTTACGTTAAGTCAAGCACAAGCCTTGAAAAAAAAAATAGAAAAAACGCATTTTTTCTAAAAACCAAGAAAATAAATGTGACATGTAATTCATCGTTGAATTCGTATAAAAAATGCTATTAGATACATGGTGTACTTTGTTCAGACCCAATAAAAAAATAAAGTTGATAATGGATTCTCAAAAGCGTACCGGTGGGCACAAAATTCAAAAACAGCATCATGTCGAGCTTAAAAAGTGTCAGTAAAAAGGTTCCATTAGTTTTTGATATCTCTTAAACTGATGTCAGAAGACAATAAAAATGATTTGGGCAAATTTTAGTTTTTCTCTAATATCTCAGGAAGCCATGAAATTTTTGCAAGTTTCTCAACGGTACGAAAATACGCCTCAAAGAACGCAACTGTTTCCCAATCTAAAATAATCTGTATCTCCCAGTGGTATTGGTCCATGTAAATCTTGAACACCCGTTATAAAAAGTGATTAAAGACGTTTCATTTTCATGACCCTAAATAGATATTCCAGAGAGCCAAATCGGCTCAGTGATATATCATACAAGATTACAATATTTAACGGCTTATTGGTGCTGAAAGTAAAAACAGACGGCGAGAAGTGAACGACACCTGGTTGCATGTACAAATGAACCTGTTAAAAGGAAGGTTTTAGATGAGTTCGCATGAAAGGTCGTCAATGTCTGTACGGGTACTGGTGTCCATCCAAGGTGAGATCATTGGCCTTTTGGCCTTCCAACGTACAATTTGGCTGCCTCGCCGGTGGGATAGTGGTCCCTTACGAAGAAACGGACTCCGGATATTGCGATTGTACAAAAACAAACAATACAAATTTAAAAATTGACAGTGTGGAAAATATCAAATATTTAGGAATTTTTTTAGACCAACATTTCAGGTGCCTACATTTTGAAGAAAATAAGATTTGTTACGTACAAAACAGGCTACATGGTCTACTTTTTTCAGACCCAATAAAAAAATGAAGTTGATAATGGATTCTCAAAAGCGAACCGGTGGGCACAAAATTCAAAAACACCATCATGTCGAGCTTAAAAAGTGTCAGTAAAAAGGTTCCATTAGTTTTTTGATATCTCTTAAACTGATGTCAGAAGACAATAAAAATGATTTGGGCAAATTTTAGATTTTCTCTAATATCTCAGGAAGCCATGAAATTTTTGCAAGTTTCTCAACGGCACGAAAATACGCCTCAAAGAACGCAACTGTTTCCCAATCTAACCTAAGCTGTATCTCCCACTGGTATTGGTCCATTCGAATCTTGAACACCCGTTATAAAAAGTGATTAAAGACGTTTCATTTTCATGGCCCTAAATAGATATTCCAGAGAGCCAAGTTGGCTCAGTGATATATCATACAATATTGCAATATTTAACGGCTTATTGGTGCTGAAAGTAAAAACAGACGGCGAGAAGTGAACGACACCTAGTTGCATGTACAAATGAACCTGTTAAAAGGAAGGTTTTAGATGAGTTCGCATGAAAGGTCGTCAATGGCTGTACGGGTACTGGTGTCCATCCAAGGTGAGATCATTGGCCTTTTGGCCTTCCAACGTACAATTCGACTGCCTCGCCGGTGGGATAGTGGTCCCTTACGAAGAAACGGACTCCGGATATTGCGAGTGTACAAAAACAAACAATACAAATTTAAAAATTGATAGTGTGGAAAATATCAAATATTCAGGAATTTTTTTAGACCAACATTTCAGGTGCCTACATTTTGAAGAAAATAAGATTTGTTACGTACAAAATTAAATTCCAAACACAAGAGTTATTATTTGTAGCAAATTGAAGGTAAAATTCGAAAAATTGCTCGTTTCGAAAACCAAAAACAGTGGCGTACTATTTTTATTTGGAAAAATAATGCCACTAATCCCCTGTATCTCCGCCACTGGTGCACGTTAATTTTAAGTAAAGACTATTGAATGTGGACAATATTTAAGTAAATTCTTGTACCAAATTTTAGTTCATTCTAGTTAACCGTTTTGAAGATATTAAAATTAATTCTTTCTTATTTTCAAACTTCAATGAAGTCCTCGAGGAAAAAATGTTACATAGACCACCTTAAAATGCGCTCCTGTGTATGATGTTTCATTTTTGGTCACGACTTGTAAATCACAACAATTATATAATAGCATGTTATCCTCACCAACGGTTGAAGATTGAAACTTGAATTCCTGGGAAATCAGGTATTTATTGTTAGAAAAAAAATTGATGAATTTTCATTTATTTTGTCAATATCCGTGAGGTCATCTGGTAAAGACAGGTTAGAATCTTTGCTATACAGCTCAGTGTCTTTAAGATCTTTCCACAGAGACTATTCTTAATTTTATAATAATAAATAATAATAAATAAAATATATAAGCCTTTTTCAGCAGTGATGACACGATGAGCTCTTTGTCATAAACAGATTGATGTGGTTTCCTGTGGATTTTAAAATTTTAGCGACATCATAAATTTCATATAACTTGTCTTGTCAGCCATGGAGCTTTTGGTCCAATAATTTTTACAACCAATGCGGGCACGGGTATTACGTATCTTGAAAAGCGACATTTTGTCCTTTTTGTACGTTTTATAGTTTTTTTTTGACATAACGTAGATGTTTCTACAAGATGTCAACTCAGCAATAACTGTTGTACACTCGTTTTGTGACTGTACGTGTTGCATAAACGTGATGAGCTTCAGCTAACCATGTTTGGCTCTGATGACTGTAGCTGGAAGGAAACGGCAGTGCATACGTGCATAGAGAGGATTTGTGTGATAATAATCTGTATTGATGATAATTCCATTGGTTTCTTGTCTTAAATACACTTACTGGAGATGTTTTCAAAGCTAGAAAATAGTTGCGCATCCACTTTTTATTTATTCTGGAAATTACATATTGATGAAGTAATGAACTTTATGTGGAATCTTATATTTTATACTTACTTATAATTACATGCTAACAGTATTTACACACAATGTGGGCGTGGTGGTGGTCTTCCGTAATTCCCCTCAAAGCTTTTGAAGACCCAAAAAAAAAAACGGGAGAAATCGTAATTTATAACTTAGGCGTCGTTCAAGTATTACGGAAGCAGATTTATTACAATTATTTATCCACCCAAGCTTACGTAAACATTTGTCAATTAATGTATTGTTTTTTTTTAATATTATAATTATAATTTGGAAAATAAGAAAATAGATTTAGGATAGAGATTATATTTTACTGATACGGTATTGAACATAGAGTAAAGGACAAAAATATTAAATCTTACTAACATAAAAAACTTATTTTGAATTTTTTTGTACATATATTAAATTCAAATTAAGTCTTCAGTCCATGAAACCCGAATCCATGATTCTAAGTCTTCGTTGACATTGGATTGCTTCGATTGCTGCTCAGTGTTGTGAGTTTGCTCGCTTTCATCGGATTTTGGAATGTCTACGTCGTTCTCATCGAGCCATTCAACATCATGGTGCTCTAAATTTTGAATAATGCACATCAGTTGATTAGCACGACGAGCAGCGACTCTTACAGGTCTAACTTTCCTATCAGTGTGCGTGTTTACTTTTTTATGGATATTTTCGATGTGACGATTTAGTGACTTGACGGAAGCATGATAAAGACCACACGTTTTGCATGTTCGACTTGTTAGCCTCAATTTTACCGTTGGACAAAAATAATCGTAGGGCATTTGCAGGAAATCTTTGAGTGAAGTACTTAAGCGTAGAGCTAAATTGACTGGAAGATTAAGAAATTGCCTTCCTTTATCCAAAACCAAGTCATCAACTGTTTGTTTTACTTTTACAGATGGCGGAAGAAACCTATTGTCTAGTAATCTAAATAGGCTACTTCTTGGACGACAGCATTCTGTATTTCTACATTTTACAATTTGAAGCAAGTATTGGCTCTCACGCACATGTTCTGAATACCATTTAATGTCTGGAAAATCAGGAAGATCTTGTTCACCTGCCCCAACATATTTTGCATTAACATTACAGCCATCAATTTCCATTGAACTGCATACTTCAGCTAATACATTTCCTGCAAATTCGAAATTAGATCTTTCTAAATGATAATGAATTGTAACGCCACGTTCATCCAAATGAGACCCAAAATGGTCATGAGGCAATATTAAACCAGCCAGTTTCCGACTAAGAGGAGCCATTCTGCGCTCTACTCTGTTATACGCACTTCTTCCAGGAGCATTGGTAGCTAAAAACAATGCATCGAGATCATGTCGCTTAAAGTGTTGTATAGCAAACCCTATGACTTTTTGATAACGTGGATTTTCATCTGGCCCTCCATCAACCGTCATGATTACCACTGGTTTCACTAGTCCATGGTCAGGTTTAGCTAATGGTCGAAACTCTTCAAGTTCGAGAAGCGTCTCGAAATCCTGAGCATGAGTATTAGCAGTAGATGAACTATGCTTTCCACTTCGAATAGCGATGTATGTTGGTCCAGAATATCCAACGGCTTGCGGTTGTCCTAGCATATTGGAAGTGATTTTGATACCAGCATAAACAGATGTTATTAATTTATGACGCTCATCGATTACCCAATCGTGATCAGGCAATTTGATTCTATATTCCATGTACATTAGAAGAGGTGCTTGCTTATTTGCCGCAGTTACGCCAATAGGCACTCGAGCTTTATCATCTTGAGGTATGAAAAATTCTTGATCTGGTGCAAGTATGGATGCTATGTTCTCTAAATAATGGATTGATCTTTCAGCGAACTTGCTATCTAAGTGGCTCTTGTGGTGCTCAGTTTGAGCCCGAATGAGCTTAACTGGGACTGTCGATACATGTCTTCGTCCCTCTGCAGCATTAAATTTTCTGTGAATCAAACGATGATATGTCCCACTGCGACTAATGTCAAATCCTATTTTACGCAATTCTTGTGTGAGTTCATCAAGAGTTTTTACGCTGCGAATTGATTCCGTTCGTCTTGTATCAACTGCTGCACTCCCAAATCAAGCTATATCCGCAATTGTTTTCAATAGTGAATGTTGATTGCTTCTTTTAAGATTAGGACGTCCCACTGAATCCCTCAGAGATAGTCTTTTTTTAATTCTGGATTTTCATGACAAATATCTTCTAACTTTCTTTTCATACCATCCCTGTGTTTCTTCTGGGCAACTGCGTTTTGAACCTTCCTGTTTAAAGACTGTTTCGCTGTTTTTATTTCTTCGCGCAACTTAATGATCTGTTTATCAACTTCAGCACGGCTTGGCATAGTATATCTGGCAGAATACAAAGCATTCAGATTTTTTTCGAGTAGAGCAATCTTATTTTTCATAGCTTCCTGAGAAGGTTTTGCTCTCTGTTTATCTGTATCTTCATTAATTCCGCATTGCTGTTGTGATTCATTACCGGGTTTTATTTTATCTTCTTCCTCTTTTTTAATATTTGAAGCTGACTGTATAATTTGAATTTTTTCTGCAGGTTTACAGGTTGCCTAAAAATAAACCCTTTCTATGGCTTCTGCTAGAGATTCTCTTATTAAGCTACATAAATACAAATTATGGAAATATATGGTAAATACAAGACCCTATAGCTTTAAATCTAATATGTTTAAACGAGCAATTCGTTCCGGTCACAAAATACAGGGTGTTAGTTTTCTGTGTATATGTATGAAAGTTACATCCTGTACTTTGTGACCAATTGACGGAATCAATCATAAGAAATAAATCTATAATATAATGAATATTACTTCTATACTTTGAGATAGGCCATAATATTTTCTAATCAGTAAAGAGAAACTTTTTTGCGATTTCTAATATTTCTAGAACTCATGGGTACCTAAAATGATTTCGTCACTCACCTTAGAAAAGAAATTTAGCAGATTGGATTTATTCTTAGTCGCCGCTTGCAATTCTTCTTCGATTCGCTTAGATACAATGATATCTAGTTCCTTGTCGGATTTTGCTTGTAATTTGTAATTTCGCCACATTTCGTTAACTAACTTTTGTACATTTTGTACTTTCGTACTTGTATGAGATTTTTTAAAACTTTCAAACAATTTTTGGTATAACTTGAATTTGTCTATATGAAACGACATCTTATTTAAACGTTAAACTTTGGCTAATGGGATCAATGGTAACACAAATGTTAACTTGTTTTACTATGCTTACAATACGTCTACTCGCTATAGTATCCAAACGAAACAATACACTGATAAAGGAAATTTAGACAAGTGAACACCGCGCGGTAATTCCCCTACTCGGTTCTAAAGCGAGTAGGGGAATTACCGCGCGCTGTTCACTAAACGTATGCATTATTTGCGGGAATCCCCGAAAATGCGTTTCGTTTTCAAGCAAAGACAATGTGAGGGTTGCCATTCGTGTAAAAAAGTAAATAACTACCGATGTCGTAATCATCAACTAGACTCCCCTACCCCCCATGTCATCCAAAATAAGCAAAGCAAAGACCCCCCCGCCCCTCCATAGTGCTCACGTAATACTTGAACGGCCTCTTTGAACATAACCTGTCTTCAGAAAGGCCAACATATAAATAACCCGTCGGGCACAGCTAATAGATATACTTCATTGGCAGCATATTTGGTAATAATTTTGTCACATAGCAAATATCATTGATTTTATACACATGCTGACCAAAACACATAATCATCCAGATGCGACCTTGCTACTCAACCAACTTTCTTTCTTTCACATCTTCTCAGAGATAAACACTACTTAGCTTTCTGCAAGCAACAATGCATGCTTGAGCGTGTCGTGTTGTTGAGTCATTCGTCCATAGATGGACGCTTTTAATATGCTCACAGCGATCATAGCGAGCAAACTATTTGCACACTAAAAACCAGCTAGTCTGCGAGATGACATTTTTTGACGTTTTTGAGGTTGACCACCGGTTGCGTTCACCCGAGACGTATGAACTGAGTTTAAGGGTGAAAGCGAGTCTTTAGGAAGGTCAGCTAAGGCTGTAAAATAGAATTCAATGCACTTTTAAATACGTCAGAAACAAGCTCAAAGTCAGATAGCATCAATCGTCTATTCTTTTGACTCACGCTTCAGTAATAAAATAAAACACCAGGAGATACCTTTATTTTTGTGGATGTTGTTTACAAGATAGGAGACAGTAAGATAACCAGGGTTCCTGCTTCTTAACTCTATTTATTTCAAAGAGCGACGATCCCAACTCTCTTCCAAAAAAATGTATTACATTATTTGTCTAGAAACACTAAGGAAATGTAATTAATCTCTTTTAATAAAACGAAATCGGCAACCACTTAGCGAAATAGCTGAGGTGTTTGGTAGAGAAGCTGTTTTTTATCGCTCTTGAGTTGACTGGACAACTGAAAAGGGGCGCTTTCCGATTATAGACTGGTAAAAACGGGATATTTTTTTTCTTAATTGTAGCCACTACCAGCGGGAAAGAGAAAATGTCTTGCAATCGCTAATAGTACCAATAGTAATAAATGATGTATCATTGCATAAGTCTTTGCAAATAGAAAACAGGTTCATTAAGATAACTTCCCAAATCTATATCCATTTTAAGTTAAATAGCGTAAAATTTATTGATTATTCTTAATTTTAAACCAATTGGCAGGGGTATTATGTAAAAAACCTAAAAAACGTCAAAAAACCGACAAAATATCTAAGTAGTTTTTAGTGTGCGAATATTTCATTACATGTTGGCTCGCTATGATCGCTGTGAGCGCCAGCAAAAGCGTCCATCTATGGAGGAATGACTCAACGACACGACACGCTCAAGCATGCATCGCTGGTTGCAGAAAGCCAAGTGGTGTTTATTTCTAAGAAGATGCGAAAGAAAGAAAGTTTGTTGAGTAGCAAGATAGCATCTGAATGATTATGTGTATTGGTCTGCATGTCTAGAACATCAGTGATATTTGTTATGTGAGAAAATTATTACTGAGTATGAAGTTATAAATTACGGTTTTTCCCGTTTTTTTCTAGTTCCACATACAGGTGATCGTTTTCACTTTCGTGGTGGTCGGTTCTGGTGATAGATGGCACTTTGTGCTGTCTTATTTCGAAAATAAAGATATGCATACAGGCCAATAATAATAGACGCCGGCTGTGTCTCGGCAACCGCTCAGTCTAGAGCTATCGATTAAAAAATGTATGTATACTAAGTGACATATAAATCCGAACACCCAGTTTAAATGGTTTTATTTTAATAAAAGTTTGTGAATGTATTTATCTTACTGAAAATAACAAGTGAAAAAATTTTCAGCCTTATCAGTTGGACATTCCGGTTTTTATACTGCTTTTTTTAAATTCACTAACGCTCTAAAAATGAATATTTCAGCCGCAGTAAAGAATCAACGTTGGCGGATTTTGGTTCTTGACATCCTTTACGATCGGTTACGATGCCTAGAGTACGGAGACCTGTACGCTTTCGTCAACTTAGTGAGTTTGATAGGGGCCGTATAGTGGGACTTCGGGAAGCTGGACTTTCTTTTCGGGCAATTGCAGTTAGAGTGCAAAGAAGTGTAGACACTGTGGTTAGGTGTTGTCAGGCATTGCTTCGAGAAGGCCGTACGCAAATAGCAAGGGGCACTGGACGCCGCCGTAGAACAACAGACCGTGAAGATCGCCGCCTAAGATTATTGGCCTTAAGGGACCGTTTCTCCACTACCAGGTCCATTGCAAATGAATGGTTTGCAGAACAAGGAAGACCTATTGGCATGCCAGGTGTTTACCGACGAATGAGAAGTTTTGGCTTGTTTTCATACCGGCCACACTGGGTCCTCCCTTTAACTCGAGAACACCGACGTAATCGCCTTGAGTGGTGCAGACAACGGTCACTGTGGGATCAGGAATGGAACAGTATTGTCTTTAGTGACGAGTCTCGATTTTGTTTAGGCATGCACGATGGTCGTGCCAGGGTTAGAAGGCGACGTAGTGAAAAGAGGAATCCACAGTTTTTTGTTGAAAGACATGTTCATCACACTGTTGGAGTTATGGTTTGGGTGCTATAGCTTATGGTTCCAGGTCACCTTTAATCTTCATCAGAGGTAACATGAACGCGCAGCGTTATATCCACGAAGTTCTAGAACCCCATCTTTTACCCTATCTTCACACCCTGGCAGATCCAACTTTCCAACAAGATAATGCCCGACCACATGTTGCAAGAGTCGCAATAGACTTCTTTCAACATAATGATGTCACATTGTTACCATGGCCACCAAGATCTCCCGACTTATCCCCAATTGAGCACGTGTGGGATATGATGGGTAGGAGATTGCTCAATTTGCAACGTCCTCCTCAGACTCTAGAAGCACTTCGAGAGGAGTTGGTGGTTTTGCCTGGAATGAGATAACACAGGAGGACATTGACCACCTGATCAGAAGCATGTCTAGGCGCGTTGGAGAATGCGTAGCACATCAGGGTGCATCCACACATTATTAAAGGTCAAAGGGCTTTAAAGCAGTGCAATCATTTTGAAATTTTTATCATTTACTTATTATGCTTCATTAAGTACTTATACAAAATTTTATTAAAATAAAACCATTTAAACTGGGTGTTCGGATTTATATGTCACTTAGTATATAATAGCCAAGAGAAATTGCAAAAAACTATTTTTAGCTTACTAAACTTGCCGCAAGGTGTCGTCATTCTAATTTCAAAAATTCAAACGTCATTATTATGCAAAAATTCATAATCAACGTACTCCTTATTATGTTATTATGTTGAACGGTTGACGTACAAACTTTTATGTTCATATGATTTTCTCATATTTTGGTCAGCTAAGTAAAACCACAAAACTTTTGTTTGACTGCATATATTTTGATGATCTTGGTCTTGAAATAGTATTCGCCTAATGAATGATCAATCCGATCAGACTAGCTCATTTTTTGGCTGCCAGATGACTCTTTGTGGATGTGTCAGCGTATATTTTTTTTTGGATTACAGTGGACCTCCGGTAATCCGACAAACATTATGCAGGGCAGTGTCGGACTATCGAATTTGTCGGATTATAGAGCACTGCCTAAGACCCCCTATAGTCCGGAATTTTTTACAAAAGAGTACCTTGTAATCCGACAAATTACATATCCAATGGTAAGATTATATATGTTATGTATATGTATGTACTTTGAAGTACAAATCATACGCAGTTTATGTATGTCGAATTTAGTAAATTAAATAAAAATAGAGAGCTTACTTTTTATTATAAAATTAAGCATAAATGCACATACATATGTACCAAAATAATCAAGAATTATTAATCAAAATCATTAATGAATTTATCAAATTATGAAGCTTGGAAATATTCAATTTTTTTTTGTTGTTGTTATAACGCGAGATCAGCGATTGGTCCCTCAGTCTTCTCAAAAGTAAAAGTTCGTTGTAGGATGTACCATTCTCCTCAGCCCATTGTAACCTAGCTCAAATGCGTTAATTACGTCTTGTGATGTGACTTGTGGAGCAGTTGCAATCACGTCGTCGTTATTTTCCTGATTGTTTGTTGTATAATTAGAAACCTCTTTTATAATCTCTTCGTCAGACATTTCATGAAAAACATTTGCCTCTTTATCCATTCCACGGCACCAGATTTCCAAATCTTCCGGACTTATCTGTGTTTCAGTAGCGACTTGTTCTATAACTTCCGAAGTAACACTGATTTGTGGAACGTTGCTAGGAGTGGTGACTATATCTTTCCATAACTTTTTCCAAGACGATTTAATAGTTGATGATCGTAACGCATTCCATGACTGACAAAGAGCAAAAACCAAGTCTTTCATACATATTAAATTCCTTTAAAGTTTTTTCTATTGGTTGGTCTTCTGATACGGCTCTCAGAAGTAGATTTTTCTTATAGCCTTGCTTGACAAACTGAATGATATTGTGGTCCATTGGTTGAATCAGTGCAGTGCAATTTGGCGGAAGAAACATCGCAGTGATGCATTTATCCTCAGTTGTTAGTTCTTCTTCAGACGGATGACCGGGAGCGTTATCAAGAAGCAACAACGCTTTTTGTGTACAGGTAAATCAATGTTTTTGAATGCCCGTGGTTTATTAGATTTCCCAATAACCATCATCTTAAGCGCGTGAGTGCTTGCAGCGTTTGCTCATGGTAGTATGGTTACACGCTCTTTACTTACTTTTCGTCCAGGTACGGATTTTTCGTTACAAGAAACGAAAGTTTTGTTGGACATCACACTCCAAAAAAGCCCTGATTCGTCTGCATTGTACACCTGTAACGGGTCAAGATTTAAATCGTTCACCTTTTGCAAAAATCTTAATTCAAAGAGCTCTATGCAGGTGGCATCGTTAGAAAGTTTCTCTCCTGTAATAGTCATTAAACGTACGCCATGACGACTTTTAAAACGATCTAGCCATCCTTTGCTGACCACAAAACCATCTTTTTCTGTTATTTCCTTATAAAAAAACTTAGCTTTCATGGCCAACATGGGTCCTGAAATTGGTGCATGCCTATTTCTTTCCTGAAGAAGCCACATGTACAAAGCTTCTTCCACTTCTGGATGTTCAGCTTTCTTGAGTGCCTTTTGCCTGGCCCGCAGTCAGTAGTTGACACGAACTTCTTGATCTTCTCGTAGTTTCTTTTAATGTCATAAATTGTAGATCGGCCTACGGCGTATTCATTTGCTAAACTACTGATAGTTTCATTGCGATTTAAGCGGTCTAAAATGTCACATTTTTCTTTAATTGTCAATGTTTTGCGCTTTCGCTTCGGAGTTTGTGATGACATTACTAGGGACTATACTTAATACACAATGAATAAATAGTAAACAATGAACGCACGCTAGGCCGAACCGCTATCACAAGTAGTCAAATTCAAACTAAGTAAAACAATGCTTACGCGTCGAGCACGATAGCGGTGGCGCGTACAAGTTGTAACCTGTTCAAACCTGCGTGATCTACATTAGCGAAGATTTTCAAATACGTATGAATGTAATACATATTCAAAGACATGTCGGATTACAGGGGACCCGGATTAGACAGGGGCCGGATTATGGGGGGTCCATTGTATTTCGAAAATTTCTATATAACGATATTGGCCGGGCCGCGACTTCGAATCTCGCCTTCGGAAATAGCACTGCCATGGATGTTGTGGCGTCGTGTGTTTGTTAATAATTAGAGATTTACATATATGCGAAAGGTTGGGAACTATCGATACTACAGACCAAAATATGTGAATTGACCTAAACATACCTCAGTCCAAAAGTTGATAGTTTGCGAGATACGGGGTGTCAAAGTTACATTTTTATTTTCTATTCTTACTTATTGCTTGATAAGTATTGCAGATTTTGACATAAAACTCGCTATAGGGAGGTTATCTAGTATAAGAAACAAGAATCCGCTATTTTTTATGGCCAAACTTCTGAGGGCGCCACTTAAAGCACTATTTCGGTAAATAACTTATCATAAGTTTTTTCTGCTATCCTGTATACAACTAACCGAAAAACCTCATTTCCACTACAAAAAAGGTCTACTTGTTAGTGTTCAAAGCTAATAGTTTTAGAGATATTTGTTTTTAAGTTCCAATGCATTTTTATAACATAATAATCAAGTTGCTTTAGATTATATCAGAGTAGCGTTGCTATGGTTTTTAACAATAACAAATGAGGATGGCAACAAAACTGATAAAGCGAAATAATAACTACAGAAATTGTTCAAAATGAGCACCACCTTGCCTAACATACTCTTGAGCTCGACGAACTAATTCTTGCTGCACACTTTCCAAAGCATTTGGATGTTATTGTTGTTATTAACTTTTGGACTGAGGTATGTTTAGGTCAATTCACATATTTTGGTCTATAGTATCTCCAGTTTCGAGATTTCCCAACCTATCGCAGACACCCTGTATATACATACAAGATTGGACCTAGCTAATGGGACCTTTGTCCTAGTGCCAAAAAAAAAATAATATAATTTTCTCACATTGATCGGAAAGTGCATAAAAGTCCTATAAAATGGTGAAAATCAGATCAATGATTTTATTTGTTATGGAGATACTCGTATATTATGAAATAGGCTGAAATTTAGGATTTATGCTATAAATAATAATAATAATAATAATATTTATTTACTCAATGTACAAAGATAACAAACAATATGAGTAAATAAATATAAAATCAAAACAGGCCCAATAGAAGGCATCGCCTGTACATGGACCAATAATTTAAGTTGAAACTGTAGAATGCAAATGACAAAAAAGGACAAAAATTAGCTACAGTAGATTATGTATTTAGTTGATGTTCGTACTTATGAGTTTATGAATTTCAGTCCTAGATATAGAATGTAGCCACTTTTTTAAATTTCTTTTGAATCAATTTCCGAAACGTAAATCTTTTAAGTCTTTAGGTATAATTTCATAAAATTTAGGCGCTAAATAGAGATATGATCGCTGCATTATAGATTTATGCGGTTGAGGAACTACTGTGCCACGAATTTTGTATCTGGTATAATGATTATGTTTAATTTTTTGGTCGGTGTTTACAAATTTATGGTAGTGAGTGATACTGTGTAAGAAATAAAGCTGTCTTATATCATACATTCGAACATCTGCGTATAATTTTTCAGTGGGATAAAGTTTCAGTTATCATTTTTAGAATACTTTTTTGAAAAACATCTAAATTATAGATATGTGAGGAACATGCAGCTCCTCATGCTAATATACCATATGTGAGATGAGGCTCAATCAGTGCATGGTATAATGTTTGAAGATATTTTTCTGTCAATATATTCCCAAGGTTTTTAATTTTGTAGGATACAAATCTAACTTTCTTTAAAATATAATTGACATGGATGTCCCATCGTAAGTGAGGATCCAAGACCACTCCAAGGTATTTTATGTTGGGCACTCTATTAATTTGCATTTTTTGATCATTAATATTGAAGGAGAAATTTGTGTAATTTGGCAGATGTCTAGCATAAGATCCAAATGGTAAAAAATGTGTTTTAGAGTAGTTAATGCTTAATTTTCTACTGTTAAACCACCGAATAATTTTGATAAAATCATTTTCAATTACATTTTTCAGATCAGACCAGTCAGTGCCTTCATATAATATTGCAGTATCATCTGCAAAACTAGTTATTTTGCCAACACAATTAATTTGGAAAATATCATTTAAATATATATTGAATAACAGCGGACCTAAGACAGTTCCTTGTGGGACACCACACTTAATATACATTTCTTTACTAAATGATCCTGATATCTGCACAGATTGTGGGCGATTTGACAAATAACTTTCGATGAGTGAGTACGCGTTTCCTCTGAAACCAATTCTCTCCAATGCTTCTAATAATAATTTGTGATTAACTGTGTCGAAAGCTTTCTTTAAATCAACAAAAATGCAGATTGAAGGGATTCTGTTATCAATATTTTGATATATTTGATTTACAATTTTAGTTATTGCGTCCGATGTAGCCTTCCCTTCTGTAAATCCATATTGATTTTCACTTAAAATTTTGAATTTTGTGAGGTATCGAATCATTCTAGTAGATAAAACTTTTTCAAAAACCTTTGCTACACTGGATATTATTGATATTGGTCTATATGCCAGATTCAAAGCATTTGTTGATTAGGTAAGTGAGTGGTTCTGTTATGTCCTCGGCTATAATTTTCAAATGCTCGCTTTTAATACCATCGAACCCAGGACTTTTCCGATTTTTTAAGGACATAACAGTGGTGTATACTTCATATTGTTCGACTTTATCCAAAATAAATGAGTTCAAAGTTCTTTTTGGAGGCTGAGTATTTTGTACATTTGCTTGTATATTACTTGCTAAATTTTCGCCTATGTCAGTAAAGAATTGTACAAATTCATCGCATATCTGTTGAGTATTCTTTAATACTGTTCCCGATGTTGTATTTAACTCAGTGACACACTCTTTAAATTTTGTTTTCCCAGTAATCTCATTAATAGTTGTCCAAAGCCGCTTAGGATCATTTAAGTTATTATTCAATTTATTTAGGTAATGTTTTCGTTTTTTTTGCCTTGCAAGCTCTATAAATTTATTTTTATATTGGTTGTAACAGTTAAAATTAAATAGTTGAATATAATGTACTAATATGATACGATTATAAGATATTTTACTTTAAAACTTTAGATTTTATTTATTCGGTTTTCCACAATCGCTAGGTGCGTCGCTATAGCCTGGAATATGAAACATTTTCTTTCTTCAATTATACCTCATATTTTATCTCAGTTAGCTTTGCAATACGAACAATTGATAAAATACCATGGTTTATACCTATTTGTCTTATTTAGGTTCACCAAAGATGTGAGTTATCAGATATGTTACATCTGGCTTTTAATATGCAATTTTATCAGCGCACCTCAATCACTGTTTTATATAAAATTCCTCTCTAATGGTTTATCGTGAAGCGATATTGAGATTTATCTTCTCTCATCAAATGTGGGTTTGCTACGTGCCACTCGTGTAAGTTATGCAGGTTCATGTACCCATCTTTCTTAAATGTGGTCTCATCCAACCATAAAATTTTTTCAAAGAACTGTGGATCTTTCCTGTGTCTTTCTAACATTGTGCGACAAAAAGCAACTCAGGGCTCATAATCCCGGGGCAGGAGAGGTTAAACACGCTGTATGTGGTATGGATGAAGCACATCACTTACTTGCTATTGCACACTTTGATACCGATCAGTACTCCTTCGTTTACTGCGCATCTTTACATGTTCGTGCTTGTTGATTTCGTACTGTTACTAATTTTGGATTCGTGAACTGGACTGTTGATCGCTTGTGATTTGGATTTGGACTGTTTAATTGCTCTTCAAAACAACATTTGCTTTCCTTAGACTATCTTTGATAGTGTGATTGTGCAGTGCCGCTATGTCCGTGTACACCGTACAAGAATATGCTAACATGCACCTCATTTATGGGGAATGCAGATGCAACGCTAGTGCTGCAGCGATACTTTACTGTGAGAGGTACCCGAATGCAGCTCGTCATCCAGATCATCCAGTGTTCACAAATGTGCACCGCTTACTGTTCTCAGAGGGCCAACTACCAAACCAATCACACGGTGAGGGAAGATCTTTCCTTCTTTACGAAGACGTGGTGCTAGGAGCTGTCGAGGAAGACCCGAGTGTGCAATAGAACTAAAAACAGGTGTGCCCAAAAGTACAGCCCATAGAATCTTGCAAAAAAACGTGCTCCATCCATACCACGTACAGCGTGTTCAAGCTCTTCTGCCCCGGGATTATGAGCCCCGAGTTGCTTTTTGTCGCACAATGTTAGAAAGAGACAGGGAAAATCCACGGTTCTTTGAAAAAATTTTATGGTCAGATGAGACCACATTTAAGAAAGATGGGTACATGAACCTGCATAACTTACACGAGTGGCACGTAGCAAACCCGCATTTGATGAGAGAAGATAAATCTCAATAGTATTTACTGGGACATGTGGTTTCAGCATGGTGGCTGCCCAGCGCACTATGCACTCTCAGTGAGAGAGTATCTCGATCAAAACTTTCCAGGCAGATGAATAGGGCGGTCTGGTACAATACCGTGGCCAGCCCGGTCACCAGATTTGAATCCGTTAGATTTCTTTTACTGGGGAACTGTAAAAGAAAAAGTGTATTTCAAGCCGATTCAAAATGTAGCTGAGCTACGGCAAAGACTATTGGAAGCAGCTAAGTTTGTTAATAACCGTGGATTCGCTCGTTTAATAACCCGATCTTTTTTAAGATGTCGAGCGTGTATTGCGGCTGAAGGAAAACAGTTTGAGCATTTGCTGTAAAGGTAAATCATCATCAGCAGCATTTTGACGCCCACTGTTGTGCAAACAGTTATCCTTAAGGGTCCTTGTGCATTTTCATAATCGCTGTTTAATTAGGAAATTTTGAAAAATTTTCATCAGTTTTTCTTCAAATAAAAATTGTGCTTAAGTTAACGAGTAATCTTCTAAGTGTTATACCATTTTGGAATCGTTATTAAATGCGCCAACTTTTAAGGTTACTTGCCAAACTCTCGTAGTACATTTTTTTCCAGTACAGCCAGTTAAAGTTGAGCAAAGTTTTACTTTGGAATACTTGGTTGGGAAATAAGTGGCAATTTTTCCTGAACGAGAAAAGTTGGCAGTAAGGTTGAGACACCAGTTTGAAGATGCATTATTCATCATTACATTGTAAAAATAAAATCCAAAAAAGTTAATATTTGTAGTAACAGGAGTTGACAGACTGCCGTAGGGTGTGAAATTTCTATATTTTTTTCAAAGACCTATAATTTTCAAAACACATACATAAATTTTTTTTAAATATTTTTCTGATAGCTGTTATGACTTTGCCTATCACCCGGTTTCGGCTTGACGTCGACTTCTGGGACACCCTGTATGTACATTTATATTAATCAATGAAACACAAAAAGGAAAAACTGAAACAAACAATAATAGCAAAATAAGAAGCGGTTCTTAATAAGTATAAAACAAAAAATAGCAGTAGTAAGCTAATATACAATAAATTGTAAATACTTTAAAAAAATAAAAACAATGGTAAAACAAAAAAAAAACAATACCATGTAATTATAAAAACCAAAAAATAAACAGTAAAATAGAAAGCTATTCTGAGTGATAACAAAAAACAGAAAGGAAAAACAGTAGTAAAATGAAAAACAATTCCATGTAATTAGAAAAAAAATGCTTTTTATATTACTGTTTGTTATTTGTTTTTTATAATTACATGGAATAGTTTTTTTTGTTTTACTACTTTTTATTTTTTATAAGTATTGACAATTTATTGTTTTTTAGCTTACTAGCGTTATTTTTTGTTGCATACTAATTAAGAATCGCTTTTCATTTTGCTACTGTTGTTTGTTTCAGTTTTTCGTTTTTGTGTTTCATTAATTAATATATTATGTATTATAAATTTTCCACTTTTCATATTTTCTCCTAAATGCGGAGCCCAATCCGGCAACACCGCAGGCAAGCGCCTCTCATACATGACATATGCACAGACGTCAACGTCATATGGCCGATGGCGGTGGAAATAATGGTGAAAAGAACTGCTAATAATACAGTGTTTCGGGAAAAATGTCATAGACAAGCGTGCTTGATCCACACTTTTTTCATTTAAAATGATCTCTCGGACTGCCCTCTTTAAGTTTCAAGTGAAAATACAGCGAAATTCGAAGTTCTACAAGACGCAACAGTACCGGTTCCTGATTCAAGAGTTTTGAGTTTCAAATCTGTCAACCGTAGCAGTATCATCCCTTCCTGGACGTCGACGGTCGACGTCGCGCCCCCTCTCCCTGACGGCCGTTCCGCCCCTCCGCCACTGAGTTGCCGGCCCGGCAGGTCATTCACCCCGCTTCACAGCGCGGCTCCCGATCCGAATAGTGGCGACACCGACAGCCACCAACCAGTGCGCTCGCTCTCGCAATCAAGCACGTTTTCCTATATTTTTTTCGGGGAAACCAGCACCCCGCACCCGCAGGATAACCAAAAATCACTCGTACATCCGAACCCGTCAAAAACCGAAATCTGTCCGGCTGTTCCGCGCGCGATACACGGCGATGACCTTTTGACAGTTCGGGTTCACAGTGAGGACGTTAACCTATATTCAGCCAGTGTTTTGTCGGGCCCGAGAGTCCCGGGACTTGTTTTGGTGGAAGCTGATTTTCGAGAAACGTGTCCAGGAAGTGATGTGTACTGATGGGAAACAGGAAGTTAAAGGATAGCATCCAAAAAATGTAAGTTACGATCAGGCGTGTATGTTTTCCCCGCCATGTTTTGAAAATCGCGTCGTCCGGAGCCATGTAGGCGTTGTTGCCGTCATGCACTTTTCCTTTCATGCAGTTTAAACATCTTTAAATTATATACACAACTTGTTCTCAGACAGCATATCGAATTCCATTAATAACATCAAATACCAATAAGCTATTAGATAATGCCATGTGAAGTGTTGAGGTTGACAAATCTTTCCACAAAGCAAGTTCCCCACTTGCCTCCCTCCACAACGTTCAAAATGTTGACAGCGATAAAAACACATAAAGTACGCTACGTGATACAATCTTTGTCAGTACGATGAAAATATGTGTGTTATATGCAAACAGAGGTTATACATGTCCTATTCAGGCCTGGGACCAAGGGTCAAGTATTCCAATATATACTTTACTACTTTCGTTTTTTCCTTTTGATATAGCCTCTACTCATAGCGTTATATTTACTAATATTACAATGTAGGAACTTATTAAGTAATTATGAATGCAAATATGGGCAGAATCTTGACAATAGCTCCTTCTCTACCTGTCTAGCTCCCCTCTCCAATATTGAAAGATCGGGAAAAATGTCACGGGAACTCAAAATCGACAGATTGTTGTGCTGCAGGCTTTTGTGATCCTTTTTAAGCTATGTAATAAGAATACAAATGTTATAATACGTATTACGTAACCAAAACAATGACAAAAGGAATATAGAGTGTATGTGCCAGTGGTCAGACAGTTTAGACAAAAGTGAAATACAAAGTGTAATTATGAATTTTGGGTTCAAAATAACACAACTAATGCTGTTGGAGGTGACCATGTTTGTTGTAAACTTCTCGCCGATAACAAATACATTGCTTGTAGATATTCCTCTAATTTTATAAAAAAAAAATAAACAAAAAGGTGTTATTTTGCCAGTACCCGAACAGTTTCCAATTGTCGGATAACATTTGATAGGCCAGTTTTAGACAGAACCGTATTTAAAAATTTGTGATAGTAGAATAGAAATTTAAAAGCTTTGAGGAAAAGAAATTAAACATCCGCATACTGAGTCCATTTTATCAAAAATACATACAAACCTGGTTAAAATGAACAAAAAACTATTTTTTTCTTTTAATCCGGCTTTGTACTATTTACATATTTCAAACAATTTCCCGATATTTCTCACAACTTCTCTCCTTTAGCCTACCTTCACTATATATACCGATTTTTTTTCTTGGTATCCATTCCCGAATGAGGTGGAAATGTGAACTTTTATATCACAGCATCGGGAAAATGGAAGTGGCCGATTACTGGGATTCATTCCAGTAGTCGGACACAATATCATTGGCCATAATCCTCATTATTTGTTATCTTTCGCTGCCTGTTCATTGGCTGGGGCTTCAGTCGTATTTTGGTTTGTTTAATTCCAAGATAGAAATTTGATAGTTTCTATGATTGAAGAGATGGAGATAGATTGATAACAACCACGCCATTTTGACTAGTATGATGATCCAGGTAGGCGGCCACTCCAAATTGACCTCAAAATGTTAAAATAATATTAATATCAATTTATTTCGTAAGTTTTGAATGTATTCTGCGTATGTAAAAAGACCAGTATTTATACAGGGTGGCGCATCGAAAACGAAACAGACGCATTTACTGGCAGCTCAGTTTTTTTTGAAAAAACGCTCAGACCCGTCGATTTTGTTTTCGAGGGGGACACAAGTTTGGCAAAAAATCACGTTAGCACGTGCAGCCCCCTAAGCGGGAGCATAGATTTTGCTTTTTAAATGACCCCACATAAAGAAATCCAAAGGTGATAAAACTGGCGATCTTGGGAGCCATTCAATGGCACCTCTTCTACCAATCCATCGATCTGGAAATGTCTGATCTAAATATTGTCGAAAAAAAAAAGGTAAATTCGTCAGAAAAGCAAGTGTTGAATAGAAAATGTTCATCGTTTATAATTCGTTCACTCATATCTTCACAAAATTGTAATCACCGATCAAAATCGTCTTCATTAGGTTTTTGTACCAGGTGAATTTTATACGGATGAAAACTATGGGCCTTTAGAATCCGTTGGACAGTACGTCGACTAACACCACACACAGTCTCCAATTTGCGGGTACTTAACGTAGGATCTACATAAACTTGCCCTAAAACCCCCACTCCTATTGCTTCGTTCCTTTTGGGATTTTCAATGTTGCGTTTTTTATTGGCTACTGACCCAGTTTCCCGAAATTTAGCTACAAGTTCCAGAACGTATATATTTTCGATGCACGTTACTGTTCTCATGTCGCTCATTAAATATTTCAGCTGTTCTATTAGCGCACTGATTATTTCCGAAAAATATTTCGATAATTTCAACTCTTTCTGCTGTGGAATATACCATGGTTAATTTATGTAATAAAGCGTTACAAGTTATTTTAGCAACAGAATTTGGTCAAATCAATCGCAAACTATGTACTAAAAAATTCCTATTTAAAATAAGTACGAGGTATTTCCTTATCTTTCTTCAAGAAATAACTTTTTTGCCACAAAAAAACGCTCCAATAGCTATTTTCAACAACAAAATGATAAACAAACCATGGGCGTAGTGAAGAAAAGCGTTTACTTATTAAGTAAATTCTTTGAGTCAAATTTCTTCTGAAAGTACTACAAACTAATCTGATGTACCTATTAAAGTCTACTCTTAGGCCCGTATCGTCAGTCGTCCCTACAATTGTAGGGCGCGTTTATGGCCTCCTTGATTGTCATACTCCTTTCTCTCTAAAAATTTCTAGATTACACTTGTCCCGTGTCAGCGTCAGCGCTCGCCTATTGTGAAGATATGTTTTCTTCTTAAATTGTAGGAAATTTCAGGTTGATAAAATATGATATAACTCAAAAGCAAGCACAATTTGATGCAAATAGATGTTTGTGGCATAACCTCAAAATAGAGTTCTGACACGGAGAAGTAGAAAACTATGACAATCAAGGAGGCCATAAAGGCGCCCTACAATTGTAGGGACGACTGACGATACGGGCCTAAGCTTTAAATCAACATTAAACATAAATGCTTAGTTTTAGTCCATAAAATAATATTGTCATCAAAGCCTGAATATCTAAGAGCTAAGTTAAGATTTAATTACGAAGTGCATGACAGGGCTGTTAGGAATCGTTATAGTATCAGAACCACCCCACACACTTCTGCATTATTCCAACGAGGATTTACATATAATGCAGCACTATTTTATAATCAGTTGGACAACAGTATTAAATTGATGTCTTTGGAAAGTTTTCGTAAACATACTAAAAGCATGTTGCTCGCTATTGATTAAATAAGCATTTCTGCTACAGATATAGATTGTGTCTATTTGTATTTTATACTAAGGTATATATGTGTTCTTTTTTTCATTGTTCTTATATTTTTTTTCCATGTTTTGAACATCAGATGTAACCGACATAAACAGTTAAGTGTAAGAGTAGCCTTGGCTAAACTTCGCTGTTTATGTCCCTCCGGATTATCCAATAAAGACGTTATTATTATTATTATTATTAATAAATCTTAAAAACTACTGAACTGAAGCTCATGTATTTTACATCATTATAAAGGGAATTGAAATACCTTTAAAATAAGGTATCACTCGACCCCCCTTTCAATTTAAGATTTTAGGATTGGTGTCACCCCCGCCCAGGGGGTTGCACGTGTTAACGTGATTTTTTGCCAAACTTGTGTCCCCCTCGAAAACAAAATCGAAGGGTCTGAGCGTTTTGCCAAAAAAAAACTGAGCTGCCAGTAAATGCGTCTGTTTCGTTTTCGATGCGCCACCCTGTATATCGTCAGCTGCCTTTAACCCACTACCCAAATGACAAAAATTGAGAAATCGAGTCCATGCTGTTTTTAACGCGTTCATATGACAACTATGGATGTGAAAGTTTTGAAAGCTGTCAAATTAGTTGATAAATCTGGTACGAATTGCCAGAAAGTATAGGATTTCAAATATTCGAGTTCTTAGCAATAATATAAGATTTGTTCGTAGTGTCCGGGTTACTGGTACATGTACTCTACCCCTTTTTCATTTTGCTGTGCATATGCACCTCTTATGAATACATAACTAGGTTACTTCGAAGATTGATGATAGCTTTTATTTACAAATCAATATAAATTTATATTCGTGGGCATATTAATTATGTCCTTGTTGCATTTCATACTTGCTCTAACAAAACTTCTTACTCACCACCTTTCGCACTTCCCACCGAAATATTGATTCGAAATAACAACTAATAGGAAAATAGCATTAATACCCCATGCTTATAATGTATTCACAGCGAATAAAATGAAGTTTTTTATGTTTCTATGCCATTCTGCTGTTAATGTGGTTGTGATATATGCACACTCTTTAATCCTTATGAATCAAAACGTTTTAAATACGTTTAGTCGATAAGATGTTAGTGAAGGTAAAAGCAATTTCTTCATCATAAAACATGTGACGTTGCTTGCAAAATCTCACCGCCAAAATGAGCGCAACCGGAAATCGTTTTAAAGAAAAACATGTCGTTAAAATCAAAAATGAAGTTAGTTCGAAGCAAAATGATAGTTGAGAAAATCAAGAGGGAATTTAACAAGCTTCGAGCTTCTAATTCCAACATGAAAGAATGATTCAATATTACCACCTTACCGCTGTCTAAGTACAGTAATATTTACTGAAATCGAATGTTCTGATTGATTAAAAATTAATCTCCTAAATTAAGTGTACCTGTAGATTCTTTGAGAAATTCTTAATATAACATAACATATAATACAGGGTGTTTCAGAACTATGGGATCAAACTTGTAGGGGTTATTCAGTGTAACAGTAGAAAACATTTGAGTATAGTGACCCATATCCGGAAAAGTGTCACTACTAAACGTCTGTAGCTGGCCCTGCACATGACACTGTCTATAATATGAATCACACTGCCATGCTATGGATGTACGTAACCCCAAAACCTGAACAACAAATAGACAAACAAAGCGTTATGAGACTGAGCTGACAATTACCCCTATCCCACTGCCAGAGAGTTTTAATCATTTGGATCAACCTAGGAAGATCGTAAAATATCCGATTAATACTTAAGGATTTTCGTTTTTGCTCTCAAGTAGAATTTCTTTCACCTTCTTCTTGAATTCAGGCAAGGAATTAGTTTCTTTTAAACTACGGTCCAAACAATTATATAATTTGATTGCATTGTAAATATACGCGTATGTATGTATTCTGAAATAGAGATGTGCTGTGGCGTGGAATTGAAATTGAATCTAATATCGATGCCATGCAAATTTCCTCTACGTATGAATTTGGCTACTAAATATGACGGTGTTTTTGAATAAAGGACCCTATGAGACAAACTTACGAGCTGGTATTTATCATCCATTATGATAACTAGATTCTACGAATGATCCACAGGTACTATTTTGTAGCCCTTTAAATTTATGTTTGTCTTTTTTTAAAGCACTCCTTTCTGTTTTGTTGTGTATACCATTCAAAATCAAAATAAAGTTCATTTAAAGCAACATATTTTCTTGGGAGATGTCAATATAAATATTTTGGACAATGATCCCATCACAAATGAATACTTGAATATCCTATCAAGTAACGGATTTCTGTCCTATATAAACCTACCTACAAGGTCCATCAGTGGCACATGTATAGATCACTGCTTTGTGAAAGACCTATCCAACAAAATTACTTGTATACCAATAATCCTAGAAAGCGATATTACTGACCACTTCTCCACTATTTTACTGATATCTTCAAATGAAAAACATTCTAACATCCCTACTGTTAATAACAACCAGGAAAATTACAAATCTTTTGTCGACAATTCAAAACTAATATCAAATGTCAAACAAGAATCCTGGGAACAATTATACTCTATAAATAATATAGACAAAGCAACGGGACTGTTCATAGAGAAAATAAAAAAACTAATAGATATTAGTACCAATAAAGTAATAATTAGCCACAAAGATAAAAGCAGAAATGCCTGGATTACCAAAGGATTAATAACAATGGCAATAGAAAAAGAAAGACTATATAATGTAATGAAACTAACGCCAACTACAGAGAATACCGACTGCTACAACCAATATAAAAATAAATTTATAGAGCTTGTAAGGCAAACCAAACGAAAACATTACCTAAATAAATTGAATAATAACTTAAATGATCCTAAGCGGCTTTGGACAACTATTGATGAGATTACTGGGAAAACAAAAGTTAAAGAGTGTGTCACTGAGTTAAATACAACATCTGGAACAGTATTAAAAAATACTCAACAGATATGCGATGAATTTGTACAATTCTTTACTGACATAGGCGAAAATTTAGCAAGTAATATACAAGCAAATGTACAAAATACTCAGCCTCCAAAAAGAACTTTGAACTCATTTATTTTGGATAAAGTCGAGCAATGTGAAGTATACACCACTGTTATGTCCTTAAAAAATCGGAAGTCCTGGGTTCGATGGTATTAAAAAGCGAGCATTTGAAAATTATAGCCGAGGACATAACAGAACCACTCATTTACCTAATAAACAAATGCTTTGAATCTGGCATATATCCCTCAATTTTAAGAAAAGGTAATATAATACCGATACATAAATCAGGAACAAAAACAGATGCTAACAACTATAGACCAATATCAATAATATCCAGTGTAGCAAAGGTTTTTGAAAAAGTTTTATCTACTAGAATGATTCGATACTTCACAAAATTCAAAATTTTAAGTGAAAATCAATATGGATTTACAGAAGGGAAGGCTACATCGGACGCAATAACTAAAATTGTAAATCAAATATATCAAAATATTGATAACAGAATCCCTTCAATCTGCATTTTTGTTGATTTAAAGAAAGCTTTCGACACAGTTAATCACAAATTATTATTAGAAGCATTGGAGAGAATTGGTTTCAGAGGAAACGCGTACTCACTGATCGAAAGTTATTTGTCAAATCGCCCACAATCTGTGCAGATATCAGGATCATTTAGGAAAGAAATGTATATTAAGTGTGGTGTCCCACAAGGAACTGTCTTAGGTCCGCTGTTATTCAATATATATTTAAATGATATTTTCCAAATTAATTGTGTTGGCAAAATAATTAGTTTTGCAGATGATACTGCAATATTATATCAAAATTATTCGGTGGTTTAACAGTAGAAAATTAAGCATTAACTACTCTAAAACACATTTTTTACCATTTGGATCTTATGCTAGACATCTGCCTCCTTCAATATTAATGATCAAAAAATGCAAATTAATGGAGTGCCCAACATAAAATACCTTGGAGTGGTCTTGGATCCTCACTTACGATGGGACATCCATGTCAATTATATTTTAAAGAAAGTTAGATTTGTATCCTACAAAATTAAATACCTTGGGAATATATTGACAGAAAAATATCTTCAAACATTATACCATGCACTGATTGAGCCTCATCTCACATATGGTATATTAGCATGGGGAGCTGCATGTTCCTCACATATCTATAATTTAGATGTTTTTCAAAAAAGTATTCTAAAAATGATATTTAAAAAACCGAAACTTTATCCCACTGAAAAATTATATGCAGATATTCGAATGTATGATATAATACAGCTTTATTTCTTACACAGTATCACTCACTACCATAAATTTGTAAACACCGACCAAAAAATTAAACATAATCATTATACCAGGTACAAAATTCGTGGCACAGTAGTTCCTCAACCGCATAAATCTATAATGCAGCGATCATATCTCTATTTAGCGCCTAAATTTTATGAAATTATACCTAAAGACTTAAAAGATTTACGTTTCGGAAATTGTTTCAAAAGAAATTTAAAAAAGTGGCTACATTCTATATCTAGGACTGAAATTCTTAAACTCATAAATACGAACATCAACTAAATACATAATCTACTGTAGCTAATTTTTGTCCTTTTTTGTCATTTGCATTCTACAGTTTCAACTTAAATTATTGGTCCATGTACAGGCGATGCCTTCTATTGGGCCTGTTTTGATTTTATATTTATTTACTCATATTGTTTGTTATCTTTGTACATTGAGTAAATAAATATTATTATTATTATTATATTTGTCTTTAAAGGGTTCAAACGAAGATTATAATTATTACTAAACTTTCAAATTTGGGCAAGATCTTGATTAATTTTATTATTAGCTGTTTCCACGTCATTGTTCCCAAATGAATAGAAAATCTAAGTATCGCCGGCAAAAAATTGTATACTGCATGATTTTACCTCTGATTCTAAATCTGAGATATATAACGAAAATAACAGGGGTCGTAACACGGATCTCTGTGGTGCACCAGAACAATTTTTTTGTGCGGTAGGGTACTGTTGATTTGTACGATCTTTTTGAAACTGATTTTCAAGGCAAGCTTGAATAAAGAAAGAGGTTTTTCCGAAAATCCATAATGACTGCATTTAGACACAAGACGTAAATTATTAATTGTATCAAATAGTAGAAGATTGTGCTGTGTTTGTTATATTACGTTATTTTTAATCTCAGTGTACACCATAAAAAGGTCTGCTATTTGTTTTTTGTCACCGTCACAGTTATTACTACACTGATATTGACAAATTGCAATTCTGTGAGAGATTGTAATCACGTGATGAATCCTTTTTTGGGAATATCCGAACTTTGGCAGCAAGGTATTTAGCAGAAAGTGCAAGTATGTCTTTTCTTTTTTATTCACTTTTAAGTCTAGTCAGTTCTGTTGGAAGTGTCATTATTTTACTGTAATCTTAAACTTTGTATTCTCAACTTTCTTATAATATTAAGGTTGATATGGAGAGAGCTTCTTCAGCTATCAGCTTACCGATATATTTGAAGTCAAAATAGTTACATAACGTTTTGATTCTATATGGTCCAAAACTTGAGTCAAAAATTCAAGAGTTGATTCTTTGGACTATTTTATCCTTTTACGAACTCTAACTTAATGAACGACGCGGGTTATTAGGGCTTCGCATGAAGGTGTTCATGAGAAATAATTAACTCATTTAGCTTGCCAGAGGTAGACCAGCGTTAATGCAATATTGCTATTTTTACCCATGTCTCAAAAATAATGTTTTGAGAAAACCTTATTCTTTATCCATTTCAATACTGCCTACCACTCTGTGCAATGCAGGTAATCCTCAATAAGTCAGAAGACCAGAGCAATTATATCGAAATGGACAAAACAAGAATACATTTTTCAGAAAAAAGATAAGGATTTTTGAAAATATTATCTTCAGGCCGTTACTATACAGAGTCTAAAGTTAACAATATAGCCCAAGTATAGTCGGTTTTTAACTAAATTATTTTCCATAGGCACCATGCTGTCAAAATTTTCTCGATGTTAAGTTGCTTAAGAAAAAGCAAATTACAGTGATGTCCTTCATGATGATCTCCGAGAAGAAACGGTATATTGAAAACTGTTAAAGAACAAATTCTAGAATCGTATAACCCCCTGAACTTTTCCCATGTCTTGGAAACACCGTGTATATAAGCCTACTGTAGAAAGGGATTCATCTATCTACGTGTTATGTATATGGTGGTAGCACCGAGTTTATCTAATATTATTTATTTATCTAATATTATTTTATTTATTATCTATGCAGATAATCAAAATTAGAGACAGAACTCCAATGTCTGGCCACTATCATTAGATTATTCTAAGGCGTTCGATAAAATAGATCATGAGCTTTTATGTGCTAAAAGTTTTTTGGTTTTTCAGACATACCTCTAATGTTTTTTATAACATATATTTTAAATCGTAGTAGAGATAGACAACAATATATCTAGTCCGATTGATATAACTTCAGGTGTCTCTCAGGGTTCAGTTTTAGGGCCCTTGTTGTACTTAATTTATACTATAGACTTGGGTAGCTCTGTGAAAAACTCTTCTGTGATGTGCTATGCCGATGATGCACAGATATATAAGAGCTTTAATAGTAACACTTTACATACTTCAATCAATGAGCTTAATGATGATTTGGAGGCAATAGTAGGATACTCAAATGGTAACAATCTTAAGCTAAATAAGGATAAGTGCTCAGTGATGCTTTTTTGTCCTGCTGTCAAACGTAACACTATATTGAATTCTCTTGATGTAAAAATCGACAAGGAGTGTCTAGCTGTCGTAAATACTACACAAAATTTAGGGTTGATTATTGATTATACTTTACGGTTTAAGGAGCATGTTTCGTCTATCTTAAAAAAATTTTATGCAACTTTGAAGTGTTTTTATGTCAATCGCTCTATTTTGAATTTTAAAGTTAGAAAAAAGTTATGTGAGGCTATTATATTTCCAAGCTTATTTTACTGTAGCACTGTGTTCTATCATTGTCTTGATTCTATCACAAAAGCAAGACTGCAAAAACTCGATGTTGTCGATTTGTATTTAATCTCAAGAAGTATGATCATGTTTCCTTAAAGAGATTGCAGCTTGGTTGGATGTGTATAGAAAATGCTTGCAAGTACCATATGGCAGTGTTTACACATAAGATCATATCTTCTCGATCCCCTTGTATCTTTATGAGAAATTTGTTTTCAGACGAAATAATTCAGACATTGATTTCAGATACAAAAAAAGACTAGAGATATAAAACAACTTTATTTCGTAGTTCATACACTTACAATGCTATCCTGATTTATAACGAATTAGATGACAATATAAAGGATTGGCCAGTAAACAGCTTTCGTAAGCATTTGAAACAAATTTATTTGTCATTGTAGTAATTGTGTTAGTTTTTAATTCTTACATTTTATTTTATTTTTACGTAATATATGTGTGTATATATTATGTATGTCAGGAAGCTATCAAGCTCATTGTTTTGAAGCGACTTTTGCTGCTTGTCAAAGTTTCCTGTAATTAAGTATTTCATTTTATTATTTGGGTAGGTTAAGTAGAGTAGCCAAGAGCTAGACTTCGCCTACGTAGAGGTCACATTATGTTGTAGTTTATATAATGTGCCTAATAAAGACATTTTATCATTATTATTACTATTATTATTATTAAATCAATCAGCATACTTTTGTGAGTTTTTGAGAATAAAACGTGAAAACGACTAGGATTCTATTTTCAACTGCGACAAGAGGAGGTCTATGGTGACATTATAACTATATATCGTACATTAAACTGTAATGAACGCATATTGTGTGGTTTGGATGAAAACCACAGGATAAGTTTCAGGTGTTACATTAAAAATCATCATTCCATAATAGCTGTATTTTTCCTTCTCAATAAGGCAGAAGTATGAATTTATCAACTATACACCATGGTCAAGTTTTAGTTACCGATACATTTGAAAAAAACATCTAAAATCTATTCATTTTTTTGGAAAGCAAGCATATTGTCAATCATATTTTTGGCTTTCTCACTTTGAATTGTATGTAATTAAAATAATTGTTTCTATAAAGGTATTATGTCCTGGCCTATTGAAATAGGTAGCTAAATGAAAGTAACCGGTCACAACGGTATCATCTTCAAATGTTTGACTAAGAGCTTGTACGCCTTGAATGCAAACATATTTCACTTTTTTGCTTAAGTATGGTGTTCATTTTATTCAGTTTTTGAAGGCCATTGTTATAATTTGGTTTAATAACCGCAGCGTTTTTATTATCGGAGTTTTAGTTGTATTATTTCTTCATCAGAGGACAACGCTGGCGTATAACTCTTAGGAGACACTTCTTAATTTTACCTGTGAAGAAGTGAAGAAGACTTGACCAAGAATATCATGCCCATTTTTAAATGATGTCAAAATGAATTAGTAGTTCTTATAGTTCTTAAACCTCGAAATCCATTCACTTAAATCCGTTTCTGTTGACCCTTATCCGATCAAGAGGTAAAGGCGTATGAATATCCCTTTTATATCCAAGCAATCAACTAATTAATCCATAGATGAATCACCTATCGTCTTGCTTGTACATCGTTCCATCCCGAAGATAGCCCGCCGCAACCTATCAGACCTTCAACGAAAACCCGGTGCCGATCCCATTTAGGAAGTAAAACCTCTCGCCAGTTACATTGACCTTTCCGGAGTCGACGATCTCACGGCGTGTGGCAGATTTGGCGAGAAGCGGGCGAAGCGGCAACAGGGCGCGGGCGCCGTGCGTTGCTCGCTGTAATAAAGCCCGAAAGGTCATCGACCTCGCTCGTAATGTAGGTCAGTGATGGTGGGCGGCGCGAAACTTGCGCGCACGCTCCAAATGTCATTGGAATCGTTACGCTGCCGTCGCCAGATGCGTAGACGACGGGCGGGATTTGGGGACAGTAATACCACTTACAGAGCAAAAATCAGTATATATGGAGTTGTCCAAAACAGACGCAGGAAAGTAAACGCATATTAAAACAAGAAAGATTGATATTCAAATCAAGTTGGGTACTTTATTTTGAAGGTGCATTTATACCATTTATGTATGAAAAATAATATCGCTCAAATGTTCACCACGACTGGATTTACAGACGTCCACGCGATGGTCGAAATTTTCAATGACATTTTGCAACATGGTCGGTTCTATGGAATTTATCTCGGCAATGATGTTGTTTTTGAGTCCTTGGAGGGTGGCTGGTTTGTTGACGTAGACTTTGCTTTTCAAATATCCCCATAAAAAGAAGTCCAAGGGAGTCAAATCGCACGATCTTGGTGGCCATGGCACATTTCCTCTGCGCGAAATCACGCGATCACCGAAGAAGGACTGCAATCGATGGATATTGACGTTGGTTGTGTGGCATGTTGCACCGTCTTGTTGGAAATAAACATCGTCCATATCCATTCCTTCAAGTTGCGGCAAAAAATAGTCCTCTATCATCACGAGATATTGCTCAGAATTGACGGTAACGGCGTCCTCGGCCGCATTTTCGAAAAAGTAAGGTCCGATGACACCTTTTGACCACAACGCACACCACACAGTCACTTTTTGAGGATGCATCGGCTGCTCTTGATACTCACGGGGATTTTCGTTCGCCCAGATGCGGCTGTTTTGCTTGTTTACCGTCCCATTCAAAGTGAAATGCGCTTCGTCGCTGAACATGATTTTTGATGAAAAATTGGCATCAATTTGGCGGTGTTCAAGGAGCCAATCTGAAAACGTTCGGCGAGAAAAATGGTCGGCCCGACGCAGCTCTTGCGTCAATTGGATCTTGTAGGCGTGTACATTCAAATCCTTGTAGAGAATGCGGAGCAAACTGGTTCTCGAAATGCCCAATTCTTGAGATCGACGCGTTGTTGATTGTTTCGGATCGTCTCTCACACTCTCCTTCACAACAGCAATATTTTCCGGTGTGCGAAGGCTCCTTGGCCGGCCAGAGCCTGGCAGATTTGCCACAGAACCTGTTGCCTCGAATTTACCCACCAGACGACCGACGGTTGTTTCGCTTGGGCGGTTGTTGCGACCAAAATGTTCACGAAGCGCGCGAAACGTGTTTTTTATTTTTGCACCATTTTTGTAGTGCTCTTGAATAACTTTAATGCGGTCTTCAATCGAATACGACTCCATAGCGATCAATGGTAAACATTCAACTAACAAAATGACATGTCGGTGACAGAAAACAAAGATGGCGTCTATGTCAAATTGACGTTTACTTTCCTGCGTCCCTATTGGACAACCCTTTAGTATAGTATATATACGAGCACTGTCTCAGTGAAGTTGGTTCAACGCGCCAAAACATAATACTTATAAACCTATTTGAGGGCTAATTAATATTTTATTTCAAAAATAATATTTTTGTTTTCTTTAAATGTTTATGGAAAGATAACTAAACGGACTCGGCTATTTTTAAAACGTTTTTATGTCGAAATTGTCTTCTTAGCAAAATTATTTGTGTATAGCATAATACAACTTAAATGATCTGTTTATTCGCTTCGATAAAATGAATGTAGACTTTGTAAAACATTTTTGACATTTAAATCAACTTTCAATGCATTGGTGTTGTTGTTAAAGTGATTACTCACTTGCATTTGAAAGGCCAAAATGCTTCTCATAAAAAGAAATCGGGTGGGGACGAATCAGTTTCCTGTACGACGCCCAAGCTTACGTTGGATGTGTGACAGGTAACGTTCTGTTGAAACTACGTCATGGACTTGCATCCAACAAAATCTTGGAGTCTCTGTCTCAGCGTTCGACCATAACGTTCTGAAGTTTTGCTTGTTCACAAAACCGTTCAAATGAAAGTGAGCTTCGTCTGAAAATGGTGTTTCCCAAATCACAAAACCGCATAAGTAGTAACACTGACAAACCAAATCTCTTTTTAAGGTCAGTGTCCTTTAGATCTTTGACGATTTGAATCTTATATGGATGAAGTTTCAAGACACGCTTCAACATTCGTCTCAAACTAGTACGAGCAATATTCAATAGTCGCTGAACGTCTACGAGTTGAAAGCTCTGGATCGACTCGATCAGATTCACTCACTTCCTCTATTGTTTGATCCGCGGGCGACCTTGACGTCTTGTTGGCAATATCGGTTTCTTGAAACCTCTCCGACCATTGCTTCATTGAATTAGTGTTAGGGTATTGATGAACACGCCGCAATCCATATTTGACTCGAAATAAACGTCGCACAGTGACATAAGAACCACTACTCTCAAAGAAAGCTTGTACCATGAAGGCGCGCTGTTGCCCCGTGAATTAACTCATGGCTTCTGTAAGTGCATAAATCACGCAATCGAACGGTGCCATCCTCCATCGCTTCCGCGGTTTTATTTAAAAAACAAAAGAGAATCTTCTTTTGGCTCACCCTGTATTTATTATATCTCCTGCTTATCCTTTACAGCTAGCTGTCAAGGCAACTCAGCTTCCTTGTTCTAATCCATTTTTAAACACCTACAGTATATTCAGATAAGAGATAGACCGGACATAAACAAGACCACGTGATCATCGAACGCTGTAACATTCGGCAGGGACGTATTAAGAGTCACGCAGTACATATTTTAGATAGTAGATGCTGCTTTGCGTAACTTTGTAGTAAATTAGCACAATTCGATGTGTATACGATTGGTGATGGATATAGGATCATGTGGGGGTGGGGTAAGAAATATATAATGATGTAAATATACATAAGGGTTTCAAAATTTTCGCTTCGATTTCCAGCTTCGGATGCCGCCTGATGTTTGGTGAAATACAGTCGAATATAATCTCAAAATGGCGTTTAAATTAGCCTAAATTAAAAATAATCGTATATCTCTTAAAATTGCTTTTAGAATATTGATTAGTATATTTTTTGATTTCTAGGTAAATATGTAACCAAATTAAAACGTTCAAAACGTAAAAAAATGTGCATGGTTGAACATTGTCAGAAAGTAGATTCTTGAATAGGTTTTGCCAAAATGGGTTCAAAAATGTCAATAATTAATTAAAAAATACAGTAGCTTTATAATTACTTATAACTTACCGAATTTGATGAACGACATCTTTTATTGGAAAGATGAGCTTGATGAGCTTTATGCTTAATACAGTTTTCCCATTTTTGCGCTGTTATTAATTCTAGTGCTTCTTTGAAAAGTCCTTTGAGGTCACAAAATTTAAAAGTTGTATTGTGCTTAGCTATATAATTTTTAACCTCTGCCCATATGAGCTCAATGGGATTGAGCTCGCAATGGTATGGAGGTAAACGGAGCACAGTTTTATTTTGACTTGCAGCCATTTCGTCAATGGCGTATTTTTGATATTCCGCCTTGTGATCCTTGACAATTCTTAATAATTGTACTTTCAGCATTGCTTCTTCAAAGTTGATATTTTTCGAGCGGAGCCAATTTTGAACATCAACTTTCCTTGAAGCCGTTGTTGGGACCTTCTCCATTCTTCGAGAATGATAAGGCGCATTATAAAAAAAAATTACTGCGTTTTCCTCTAAGTTCGGTAAAATTTTTGAAAACCACTGTTCAAACGATTCGCCATCCATTTACTCGTGGTAATCTCCAGTTTTCTTAGACTCAAAGTACCACAGACCGTCAACAACAAATCCATCCTCACTGCCAATATGGCAGATAATGAGCCTTTTCCCTTTACCTGGAAATCGAAGTACTAACTGGTGTAGATTTATTTCAATAAGCGAACCTTTTTCAAATGTTTTCATCACATTCAGCGAAAAAACATTGAGACATGAGTATCAGATTGCTATAATTGGGATTATTTAGTCATATTGAAAGAAAGAATATTGAACGTCGTATGATTACTCAGTGCTTCACAATTTAATTTAAAGTTATAAACCTTTAAAAAATGAATGATCAGGAACCTGAAATACGCGCAAATATTAATATTAACAAATTATAACTTTATAAAGCTTAAAGTATGAATTAAAATGATTAGAAATATTAGGAACGGTTCACAATATAAAACTTTAACTTTTTTGAGGTTTATAATATTCGACATATTTTAAGATTATATTAAAAAATTATTGAAATATCGAAAACACATAAAAACATGGCTTAAAAAAGTTCTAACAAATGAAAATGACAATAAAACATCCACGCATTTTATCGAAAGTTATAAAAGTTTTGTTACTAGTAATACGTTTTATCTGCCCCCTGGAATTAATGTTTAGAACCTTCATCGGCAGTATCTGTACTACTGGGCATTTTGCGCAAGCAGTTGATAACAATAACAATCAATAACAAGGTATAACAATAACAACGACAAACTCAACAACTTAATAAGATAACAAACGAAAACGTCCAAAGAAATATCAAATTGCAATGATGTACACGACATACGTAACACGTCTGAACCTGAATGTGACTCTGCCTTGATACGACTGCTCTGCCGCTCGGCATAGGCATTTAATTGCGAATTGACCAATGAGGGCTCCTGTTTTACGTCGAGACGGCGGCGTTATTGTGAAAATCACCCGAACCTTTTGTTTACATCCGGTCTATCTTTTATCTGAATATACTGTAGGTTGAGCTTCCACATCATGAATTGTGTCTAATCTTTGTTCCTCAATGAATACATCTTTTCACTCAATCTAGATAAACTTGCTATTTGTTGTGAAAATCAAAGTATGTTAGTCTTTAGTACATTTTAGGTTATCCTCCCCCATCCGTATAGAGACGTTGTCAACTACCTTAAGCATGTCGACCCATACGTATAAAAGTTTCAAAGTAAAGCTTGCCTGAAAGATTGTTTTTTAGAGAAAATTTCCAATAGTTCAAAACCAGTCCTCAAACTCCGTAACCATCCCATTGAAACTTTTTTTCAAATGGATTCATTCAAAGAAGGTGTTCAATAGAGTAAAATATTGGTATAATATTAAATATTTTACAAATGTGTCCCCGGATACTGTACACCATAAGCCATAAACAATTCTTGTTTTAGTTTGTCGTAGTCTGCATAATTGCCGAATCTATGAGTTTTGATAAATTTGAAAATTAATTTCAACGTCTTGATAGAGATTTGAAACACAAAATACGGTAAAATATAGGAAATCCTTAACTGAAGAAAAGTCAGTTATCTTTGGCAGATCTGGATATATTTCTTTTTTCTCTCTTTAACCATGTAACAGCATAGTCTAATGTTGTGTTTCAATCCATTACAATTTCCAGTTCACAAAAAAGGATCATTTTTTCGCTCAACTTTCCACATTTTTTTATTTCATAGTGGATTTACAGAAACGAATATTATAGAATAAACCACTCAGATACGTTCGAGTTTTGCCCCGGACGCATTAATTTGAGGGCCATCAATTTTTTGTTCGAATTGAGATAAGCATACCCTCTAGTTGTTTTCCATTTGACTCTAACTCAAAAAATAAATATTATTGCGATCGGGGAACGATAACCCTTTCGGTCAAACTTTGAATTTGAAAGTTAATAGGAAAATCATGTATGGATTTCAAAACCTAATTCTTATTCGTCAAATAAAACACGTAATAAAAATTGTTTTTGGTCCTCATCAGCAATGACTAAACCATGGAAGTCTTGCACTAACTTGATTGCTCTCTCTGCCGTATCGTTAACTACTCTCAGTGTTTGCACCTTATTCTTAGCGTATTGAAAAGGCCATTCGTCGAGAAAACTGTCAACAATTTTGAGTCGACTGAACAAGGACTTGCTTTTGATTAAAACAAAGTCATCGCTATTTTTCTCTGAACTGAAAAGCGAAGAATAGCTACCATCTAAACATACTGGTTTTGTCCGTCCGACTACACACCATCATGTGTGGTCAGATGTTTTGTGCTGTTTGGCAACTCATCAGGATCGTCTAGACTTGGTCTCAAGTCAGGACAACGAACGAAAGCGAAGCAATTAACATCTATCTGAGGAAGACAGTATAAGGTGCCATCTATTGCCAGAATCGCTTATTTTAACAGTTAGCGTATGATATCGAAGCAGTAACAGAAGACAAAGGAAAATTTATTCGTTAAATTTACCATAAAGTGGGCCAGAAAGTTCTTCTTTCGATCGGATGTAGCCGTACATTATTTCTTTCTCCATCTACGTAGACATCGTGCCTCTCCAGACTAGCCCGCTTCGATATATTCCAAAACCAAAACAGTTGAATGCAGCGCAACTGCTCATTGCTCCTTTTATAAAATAATATGTGTACACCAATGGCAAGCGCTGGGATGTTTGGTCCTCTTCCCTTGATTTTCAAGGTGTTTCCAAGCAAAAAATGTGTAATTCCAATGGGTTATAGTCGTTCATCGATAGTAGGGATATCATCGGTCCGCTGCTAATGCTATTTATAGGCGTACCCGGCGATGTAAACATTGTGTTCCGCGTTGTCTTCCCTGAAACCTGCGCGAAGATATAGTCCGGGAGATAAAAGTTCTTCACACTGTATGATGGGCGTATTATGAAATCATTCTCTTGAAGTGACACTTATCGTTTAAGTATACAACTCACACTCAAGAGCATTTTTGATTATAATTTATTGTAAGCAAAGTTAAGAATTCTCCATTCAACTTAGGGGAGTATATATACTAAGTGACATATAAATCCGCACACCCAGTTTAAATGGTTTTATTTTAATAAAATTTTTTGTAAGTACTTAATGAAGCATAATAAGTAAGTGATAAAAATTTCAAAATGATTGCACTGCTTTAAAGCCCTTTGACCTTTAATAATGTGTGGATGCACCCTGATGTGCTACGCATTCTCCAACGCGCCTAGGCATGCTTCTGATCAGGTGGTCAATGTCCTCCTGTAGTATCTCATTCCAGGCAACCACCAACTCCTTTTGAAGTGCTTCTAGAGTCTGAGGAGGACGTTGCAAATTGAGCAATCTCCTACCCATTATATCCCACACGTGCTCAATTGGGGATAAGTCGGGAGATCTTGGTGGCCATGGTAACAATGTGACATCATTATGTTGAAAGAAGTCTATTGTGACTCTTGCAACATGTGGTCGGGCATTATCTTGTTGGAAAGTTGGATCTGCCAGGGTGTCAAGATAGGGTAAAAGATGGGGTTCTAGAACTTCGTGGATATAACGCTGCGCGTTCATGTTACCTCTGATGAAGATTAAAGATGACCTGGAACCATAAGCTATAGCACCCCAAACCATAACTCCAACAGTGTGATGAACATGTCTTTCAACAAAAAACTGTGGATTTCTCCTTTCACCACGTCGCCTTCTAACCCTGGCACGACCATCGTGCATACATAAACAAAATCGAGACTCGTCACTAAAGACAATACTGTTCCATTCCTGATCCCAGAGTGACCGTTGTCTGCACCACTCAAGGCGATTACGTCGGTGTTCTCGAGTTAAAGGGAGGACCTAGTGTGGCCGGTATGAAAACAAGCCAAAACTTCTCATTCGTCGGTAAACACTTCGCATGCCAATCGGTCTTCCGTGTTCTGCAAACCATTCATTTGCAATGGACCTGGTAGTGGAGAAACGGTTCCTTAAGGCCCATAATCTTAGGCGGCGATCTTCACGGTTTGTTGTTCTGCGGCGGCGTCCAGTGCCCCTTGCTCTTTGCGTACGGCCTTCTCGAAGCCATGCCTGACAACACCTAACCACAGTGTCTACACTTCTTTGCAATCTAACTGCAATTGCCCGAAAAGAAAGTCCAGCTTCCCGAAGTCCCACTATACGGCCCCTATCAAACTCACTAAGTTGACGAAATCGTACAGGTCTCCGTACTCTAGGCATCGTAACCGATCGTAAAGGATGTCAAGAACCAAAATCCACCAACGTTGATTCTTTACTGCGGCTAAAATATTCATTTTTAGAGCGTTAGTGAATTAAAAAAAAGCAGTATAAAAACCGGAATGTCCAACTGATAAGGCTGAATATTTTTTCACTTGTTATTTACAGTAAGATAAATACATTCACCAACTTTTATTAAAATAAAACCATTTAAACTGGGTGTTCGGATTTATATGTCACTTAGTATATTTCGATTTTCTTCTTTTTGACCACAGCGTACGGAGCAATAGATTTGGTTCGCCCGCTATGCACGTGACTCCCGGAAAATAGCCCCCGGGTATGCACGGGTAGGTAGTAATTAAGCCACCAGGCAGAGCCTAAATAAAAAACTGTTGTTCAATGACCGATGAAATTCTGTTTTTGATTCTACGTTTTCCTCCCATTCAGTAAAAGCTGATGAATGTAATCACGTAAATATTCTGTCAGACGGTTTCATGCTAATACGCGATTTTTTTCTCAGTTATGTTTGGATTCTTAGGAAAAAGATATTTTTGGATGGTGTGTAGAAATAGAATTTTTATAGTTTTACAATCATTGACCTTTGGAGCTACCCACGTATTGCGATATGTATCTTTTAGGAGTGATGAGATTTTTTTCTGGCACATTATCACAGCACCATCTGCGAATAAAGTATAGTAATGATTAGTCATTTGATTACGCGGATAAATGGAAGCCCATAGTAAGTAATCAAAAATGAAATTTATAGGTTTTCTTTTTCGTTATTATTTCCGTTTGTGCTTTTATTTTACCCACGTTTATTATTAATCTGTACCAAATGTACACTTGTAAAGAATACAGAATATATCTAAATACAAAGTTTATTGAAACAACCACATATTTAAAAATGCTCTAGAAAATTCTTAATATACAAGTATATTTTACGCACCAGGTTAGATACGAGTATATGCAACTCAGAAAAGAAATTGTTGGATTTCAAAATGTTCAGCATTGTCTTAAGGTGATCAGAAACTGAAAAATGTTCGTAAATATCATTAAAAATGTTGACATTTCCAACATTTTTTCACTACACTCCACAAATCATTATAATGTAATTTCTAGAAAATTTAGGTACGTTCTGAAACTCCTTGTTTTTTGATGATAACTCAGATCGTTCAATTACACCACATAAGACGTCATAAAACATCATTCACTTATAATAATAATATACTAAGTGACATATAAATCCGAACACCCAGTTTAAATGGTTCTATTTTAATAAAAGTTGGTGAATGTATTTATCTTACTGTAAATAACAAGTGAAAAAATTTTCAGCCTTATCAGTTGGACATTCCGGTTTTTATACTGCTTTTTTTTAATTCACTAACGCTCTAAAAATGAATATTTCAGCCGCAGTAAAGAATCAACGTTGGCGGATTTTGGTTCTTGACATCCTTTACGATCGGTTACGATGCCTAGAGTACGGAGACCTGTACGATTTCGTCAACTTAGTAAGTTTGATAGGGGCCGTATAGTGGGACTTCGGGAAGCTGGACTTTCTTTTCGGGCAATTGCAGAGTGCAAAGAAGTGTAGACACTGTGGTTAGGTGTTATTAGGCATGGCTTCGAGAAGGCCGTACGCAAAGAGCAAGGGGCACTGGACGCCGCCGTAGAACAACAGACCGTGAAGATCGCCGCCTAAGATTATTGGCCTTAAGGGACCGTTTCTCCACTACCAGGTCCATTGCAAATGAATGGTTTGCAGAACACGGATGACCTATTGGCATGCGAAGTGTTTACCGACGAATGAGAAGTTTTGGCTTGTTTTCATACCGGCCACACTGGGTCCTCCCTTTAACTCGAGAACACCGACGTAATCGCCTTGAGTGGTGCAGACAACGGTCACTCTGGGATCAGGAATGGAACAGTATTGTCTTTAGTGACGAGTCTCGATTTTGTTTAGGCATGCACGATGGTCGTGCCAGGCTTAGAAGGCGACGTGGTGAAAGGAGGAATCCACAGTTTTTTGTTGAAAGACATGTTCATCACACTGTTGGAGTTATGGTTTGGGGTGCTATAGCTTATGGTTCCAGGTCACCTTTAATCTTCATCAGAGGTAACATCATCGCGCAGCGTTATATCCACGAAGTTCTAGAACTCCATCTTTTACCCTATCTTGACACCCTGGCAGATCCAACTTTCCAACAAGATAATGCCCGACCACATGTTGCAAGAGTCACAATAGACTTCTTTCAACATAATGATGTCACATTGTTACCATGGCCACCAAGATCTCCCGACTTATCCCCAATTGAGCACGTGTGGGATATGATGGGTAGGAGATTGCTCAATTTGCAACGTCCTCCTCAGACTCTAGAAGCACTTCGAGAGGAGTTGGTGGTTGCCTGGAATGAGATACCACAGGAGGACTTTGACCACCTGATCAGAAGCATGCCTAGGCGCGTTGGAGAATGCGTAGCACATCAGGGTGCATTCACACATTATTAAAGGTCAAAGGGCTTTAAAGCAGTGCAATCATTTTGAAATTTTTATCATTTACTTATTATGCTTCATTAAGTACTTATACAAAATTTTATTAAAATAAAACCATTTAAACTGGTTGTTCGGATTTATATGTCACTTAGTATATGTTGATGATGAAGTTGAAAAGTTGCTTAAATTGAGTGTGATAGAGAGATCGAATTGCCCTTGGTCTAGTCCTACTTGTCTTACCCGAAAAAAAGGATGGATCCTTTAGATTTTGTATAGATTTCCGCCTGCTCAATCTTGTCACTGAGAAAGATGCGTGCCCTATTCCGTATATTTTAACAATTTTGGATAGATTACAAAATGCTCTATTCATCAGTTCCATAGATATTGCCTTTTGGCATGTATCTTTGAGGAAGGTTTCCCGCGAATATACGGCATTCACTGTCCCAGGAAAGGGGTCTTTTTCATTTTAGGAGGATGTCATTTGGCCTAACCAATGCACCCGCAACTTGGCAACGGATTGTAGATACAATTTTTGGTCCTGAACTGGATCCATTTCAATGTCATCCGTTCTGATTTTCTCTAAATTGACAGAAAATTCTTTAACCTCTCCAATTAGGAGATAAATGAAATAGGCATCGATTTTTTCAGAGACTTACCTAATTCAATTCTACGCGGTTGTAAATTCATTCCAACAGGATAACATTTGCAGCTTGTAATACTAATACAACCAAACGCTAAATTTTGTTTGGCCTACGTTGTCTCGGCTCCAATGCAAGGCCACCAAGCCAGGGAGTCGTACAAGAGAGATGGATGTACAATCGCTGTGTGCCACTTTGGGTTTAAGCCCCCACCTCACCCCGACAACACGTTTGCAAGCCCACAATGAATTGCGAGCCATGTTATCATTGGAAGATGACTTGTAAACAAATTTTGTAACGATTTTTGTTACCATAAGAATACCTTTCCCTATTTAGCACACCATGCAGCTCATAAAATGGTTGTATCGTTTTCTCGTAAAAGTAAAAGCCTCGATTTTTCACAATACGGTTTCGTAACTAGTTGAGCGATAGGAAAATGATGGCAATTTGAAAAACTGTTGTAATAATTTGCTCTGCTGTTTTGTGTATACAAACTTTCACTAATTTAACTCCATCAATCAACATACCTGTATATGCATACGTCTACCTTTTGTAACAACTGAACCGTGTATTCTTTCTCATAGTGAGAAATGGACTCTGTTGTATTGGCCCGGAATATACCTACCAGCAGTGTAAGCTTATTTTTAAATTACACATACAGTGTGAGTCTTCATAAAGTGCACATATCAAAATCAGGGAAACTACACTCTATTTCATCGACGGATAAATCATCAAAAAAACATGAATTTGATTTTTTATGAATATATGAATATTTTAAAATTTTTAGTAGCAGCTTCTAACCATATTGAAATAACTCGTTACAATGTTTAAACTAAATGTCCTATCATATTGGAATACATTTTGTAGTGATTGCTGGTAAAAGGACGTGCCTGAAAAGTGAAGAATTCCAAGGAAAGTAATGACATCCATTTAGAATAAAGAAAATTTTGATGAAAATCTGTTTTTTTTTTCATCATTTTTGCAAGAATTTCAAATTTTCTATAAATATCGTCCCTTGTACCCTACCTTTTTTATGTGTAAGTTATTCTACATGTCATCAGCTTTATAAAAGTAAAAATTGCACGTTTATTACTCAAATGTAACAGTTTCTATGAGTGTTTATAGAAAAGCCCATGCGCATCGTCTTGCTAGGCACCATTGTTTATCATGTAGATACCTTTTTTTGGTGATTCAATATAGAATCGCGGGGGCTGAAGTACGAGTGGGGAGGCGGGCCCAGTTGAAAAACAATTGAATGTTGGGCAGTTAGGCAGCTATTTGAGTTTCTCCTGCCAACTTTATCAGTTTCGTTTGCTCCATATCACGCTTTCGTTTTTTGGTCGCGATGCCACGTATAAGTGATTTCCCTCCGGCACACATTGCCGATATCCATTCTTATTATGGAATGTACCGAGGGAGTGCTAGAGCTGCTTGCACAGCTTATCTAGCTGCATTTCCAAATCGACGCCCTGTTCCATCAGCCCGTAACTTCCAAGAAGTACATAGAAGACTGGCTAACACTGGACTTGGTTTGCCTCGAGATCGCCGCGAACCAGGTGTTATTATTCATTTTGCTATCGAAGAAGCCATTTTGGATTATTTTTTTTGCTGACCCGACTACTAGTACGAGACGTTTGGCGTTACGTCATGGCGTATCCCAGAAATCGGTTTGGCACATCTTGAGGAAAGCAGAGTTGCATCCATACCATTATCAAAGGGTGCAGCACTTGAATGAAGATGTGGATTGGCGTCAAAGGTGCGTTATGTCTACATGGATTTTAATAAAAACAAGAGACAATCCTGAATTCCCGAAAACAATTCTGTGGACAGATGAATCTCAATTCATGAGAGACGGTATCGTGAACTCTCGTAATTTACATAAGTGGTGCTCAAAAGATGAAAACCCTAGGCTGAAAAGCGCTTCAACATTTCAAGTGAAATTTTCTGTAAATGTGTGGGCCGCACTGATTGACAACTTTTTGATTGGTCCAATAATACTCCCGAGGATATTAAACGGAGAGAGATTTCTGGAGCTTTTGCGGACTGAACTGCCCTTGCTGTTGGAAGAAGTGCCGCTGCAAACCCGTCGAAGAATGATGCTTCAAATGGATGGATGCCCTGCCCATTACTCGCTGATTGTCAGGTCTTTTCTTAATGAAAATTATCCAGGGCGCTGGATCGGTCGACAAGGACCTGTTGGGTGGCCGCCGCGTTCCCCAGATCTCACACCTCTCGACTTTATGGGGGACAATGAAGCAAAGAGTGTACATCAGTTCCATAAACAGCGAAGCGGAACTTGCGTGTTGCAAACGAAATCAAAAATGATCCCGAGATGATTCGTAGGGCAACTCATCAAATTTCACTTCGCGCTACAATGTGTTTGCAGCAACGGGGTGGCCATTTTGAACATTTGATGCATTAAGCCAAAATGATTATCCTATAGACAAGTCTATTTGATTTTATTTGTTAAAGATAATGAATGATTCATGTAGGTTAATACTGTTGTTTTATTCCTACTCTGGCGTTGAACTGAGTTCACTGCTTTTTGAAACGCTGATTTAAAAACTTGTATCTAAGTAATAAACAACAACAATTTTTCACTATTAGGAAGCTAATAACATGTAGAATAACTTAACATTTAAAAAAGGTAGGGTAAATAGAACAATTTTTATTGAAATTTAGCAATTGTTTTAAAAATCATTGAAAAAATAGTGAGTTCAAGCATATTCTTCTTTATTTTAAATTTATAGCATTTCGTGAAAATTTTCACTTTACTGGTACGGCCTATTATTTGCAATCACTACAAAATTTATTCAATATGATAGGACATTGAGTTTAAAATTTGTAACGATTTATTTAAATAGGGTTAGCAGCTGACTCTAAAAATTTTTAAATATTCATAAAAAATCAATTATTGTTTTTAATTTTTTTTTGATGATTTATCCGTCGATGAAATAGAGTGTAGTTTCCCTGAGTTTGATATGTGCACTTTATGAAGACTCACACTGTATAATGTTCTACCCATTTACTTTTTGAATGTCTATGAAAGCGGAGCTCCCATGTGCAAGCTTATGGCCCTATCTTACTGGGAAATACAGAGAATAATATAACAAGTCTTATTCCACCGATATTTTATACAGGGTGGTAATTAAGTACAGGGTGTGGCAGAGAGGACGGACGTTTTTAGGATGGGTAGTACTCTCCGCCACCGTCTACGAGAGAGGTGGGGAGGGTGCCGTTTGACTCGTGAGATCCTATACTACAACTATTTAAAATTGTAATGACTCATACGCGTGATCAACACGTGATCAGAGCTCGATCCCGGCTTCCTTCCAGTACAGCCGCAAAGCGTACGACATATGTCGTTTCTATGGCTTTGCGGCGGTCAACAGCACAGACAGAGATGGAAATAATGTCTGATTGTTCTCCGCCGGTAGAACCAATGAAATCAAAGACGCGCCTCGATCGGCAGACTCATAGGCGTCGGTAACGCATTGGAACGTGTTTCGTTGAGCGATCGCATATTGTGTGTTTTTATAAGAATTGTTGTGTGATTGTTATTGTTGTCGTTTCTGTGGTTACTGTTTTAGTTATACTTAACCATGGAGAGTACAAATGGCACGAGTGGAAGTACTGAAAGCCAGGGAACAAGTAGACAACTTCGTAAAGCACTGAAGAGGGACGCGAAAGAAATCGTGCTCAACGTGTTCAATTATCTGAACAGAACTATGTCGCAGGGAGATGCACTCGCGCGTTGTGAAAGTATGACAGGCATTCCAGAGTGGACCATTCGCAGGGTGGTGCATGAAAAGAAGAAAACTGGAGCTACTACTGATCCAAAGTTTAATTTGAAGGGACGAAAGGCCGTTAAATTGGATGACGATAGCGAAATGGCGTTAAGGTGAACCGTACATTCATTCTTCTTTAGGAATGAGATACCAACCCTCAAGGCTGTACATGCAGCGATCAAGGAAAATGAAATTATACCCCAAATGAGCATCGAGGTAATGAGGAAATCCCTGCACAAAATTAATTTTCGTTACGAAACGCGTAATCGGAAGTCAGTATTGATAGAGAGACCTGAAATAGTCGCCTGGCGTCGAAAATACCTACGCGAAATGATTGAATATAGGCGACAAAGCAGAAAAATCTATTATTTGGACGAGACATGGGTAAATGCAGGTCACACAGTTAAAAAAACCTGGATAGACAAAAACGTAGTGAGTAACCGACAAGTAAGCATTGAAGGTTTGTCAACAGGTCTTCGTGGACCGTCAGGGAAAGGTCAAAGATTGATCGTAACTCATATTGGTAGCGATAGTGGCTTTTTAGAAGAGTGTGAATTGATTTTCGTCTCTAAGAAAGGAGGTGATTACCATGACGAAATGAATGCCAGCTGCTTCGAAAACTGGTTTCAAAGGGTGCTTCAGCGAGTTGAGCCCAACTCTGTGATCGTCATGGATAATGCTTCCTACCATAGTCGTCGAGCCGAACGTGTACCGACTATGGGATCTCGAAAAAGTGACATGCAGCAATGGTTGCGCGAAAAAGTTATCCCGTTTGACGATTCATGTGTGAAAGCGGAATTATATGAAAAAATTAAACAGCACAAACCTGCGAACATTAGTTACGTGACTGATGAGATGGCCCGTCAATGTGGTGTCACTGTGCTGCGGTTACCGCCCTACCACTGTGAACTGAACCCAATAGAGCTCATCTAGGCTCAAGTGAAGGGTTATATTGCGCGCCATAACACATCCTTCAAATTACCAGACGTTAAGGTTTTACTTGAGACTTCCATATAGCTAGTAACGCCCGAAGCTTGGCAGAATGCTATCCGTCATGTTGTGAAGGAAGAAATAAAAACGTGGCAGCTTGACCACCACATCGACACCATCATAGAGCCAGTTATAGTCAATTTCAACGAGGAAAGCGATAGCGACAGTTTATTACTGTCAGATGTAAGTGAAAGCGACGATGAATAAAGGTAATTCCCAAATTTTTGACTCACAATATGTTTCAAACCACTCTTTATTAAGCATGCGACAAATCTAGTTCACCCATGTTAAACATTCATACCCCGCCTATGAACAGCCGACTACTGGTAGTTAAGTGATGTTCACGTCGATGAGTCATTACAGTTTTAGATAGTTATAGTATAGGTACGATAAAATTGAGACTATTTCTGCTTCTCTGGGGACTAGGCAAAGGCACAAATCTGTCTCTTAAATAGGGCGGTTGACCTGTTTTTATAACCCTATTGATAAAAGAATACATGCGATATTTTCTGCGATTCGTCATGTTTAATATGTTGTAGTTATTCAGATAAGGAGTGATATGGTTTGGATATGGAATTCCAAACGCAAATCTCATGCAACTATTTTGAACCTTTTGAATGCATTTTTTGGTTCGCGACGATAGCGAATCACCATAGACGACATCTCCATAGAGCACCGCGTTTTCGCCTATGATTGTTTCGTCCGAAATAATGAGTCAGTCATCGTCGTACAGCGTGAGTTTCGTCGCCACTTCAACATTCATCGGAATAGAGCTGTTCCTCTCGAAACACCATTCTTCGTTGGGTTGAATCACTTCGCAGGCGTGGTGAACTGATCGACAGAAGACCAAGGGGAGCGCCGCGAACAGTTCGAACTCCTGAAAATGTTGAACGCGTTCGACAGGTCTTTCTTCGCAGTCCGACTCGATCTGCCCGGAAACATGCTGCTGCACTTCGCCTTAGTGATCGTTCTGTAAGGCGAATTTTGCATATGGAGCGAGCATCCACATGGACGTTATTCGCCCTCTCATCCCTGGTCGCCTTATTTCCAGGTTTGGCGATATTCATTGGCCTCCTCGGTCCCCAGATTTATCCATATGCGATTTTTTATTATGGGGACACCTCAAGGCTAGAGTATACGCGAACAAGCCGCGAACTCTGGACGAATTGAAGGGCGAAAATCGCGTGGAAGTCGCCCAAGTTGAGAGAAGCGATGTTGGAGAGAGTCTACGCGAACTTCCAAGAACGCCTCCAGCACTGCATCAACGATTTCGGCCACCACATGCCTGATGTGATTTTCCACAATTGACTGTCTCAAATGCTATTTCCTTGTGAACCTGATTCCATCAATAAATTTGTTTTCGAGTTAAAATTAACTATTTTATTATTTTTTTAAACCGTCCATCCTCTCTGTCGCACCCTGTATAAACCATAAATTTAACAGACGATCCTTTGAGCAGTTTTAAGACAAAAAATCCATATAAGCATGTTTCGCAAATGCTTCGTTCTCAAGATACAGAGTGTTAAAATTTAAAACAAAAAAAAAGGTTTTTCGTAAATATCTTAAATACTCTTTACTTAATTTAGTTTTAAATTAGCGGTGGTATTTTTATAACATTTAGGAGCTAATTTAGCCTTAAGTTGATTAAATTTATTAAGTCCAGTGGCGTCGCGAGCTGGATCTGAACGAATGATTGTGACAAAAAATGTACGCCACTGACATATGTGTAATTTTTATTTGGATTTAGCAAGTATAAATACATTTTTATTTGTTTTTTTGATTTTTCGAATCTTGCTTAGTTTTCGAGAAACAAAAAGTCAACTTGATTGCATACCCCTGGACCGCACAAGGAATATGGGAGAAAGGCTTCTTTTGGAAATTGTTATTTTTTTATAATGTTTTATTACTAATTTTGTAACCACCACAAATACCAAATACCATTAACATCTAGACTAACAAATTTCACTCAATTAGGCGTTGGAAATGACCCCATTTGGCTTCAATACAAATGTCTCCTCATCTTTGAATTACGCATTTTCCTGAAGATACCTGGCGTATCTTTTATAATGTCACATAAATTAACGATTATTTCCCGTAAATCCTCTTCACTTTCAGTAGGGGTTTTGATACCAACGCTTCAAGGTGGCCCCAGAGAAAATAATCCAAGGGATTCATATCGAGTGAGCGAGAGGGCCATAGATGCTGGCCTGCTCTCCCAAATCAGCGATTAAGGTAATTTTCATCCAAAAACTGCACGCCACTACACTAAAAGTCCAGATAAAACAAATTCTGAAAGCCTTGGGTATTCTTCTCCATTGCGAGAAAAACAAGCTTCATATGTAAACAATATTCGACTTAGAAAACCTGGACTCCTTATCATTTTACTGCGTAACCAATCAGACAAAGCTAGCTTGCACACTTTGCATATATACTATATGATATAGATATACCTGCTAGTCTCTTAAAATCTGCCACATTGTGAGTAGTATTCAGTTCTTCTGCTATTGTTAGTACTGGTATGAGGATTTGCTTCAATTTCATTTAAAAAAGCTTCTTCAATTTGAACTGCTCGCACCCTTGCAGGCCTCCCGATGACAACCGTCGATCTTTTGAAGCTGCCTTTATATGAAAATTATAAATCAATAGCATATAAATACTAAGTTGACGACTGTCAGGTTGTTTACTAAATGCCAAGGGAACCCTTAATTATTATTTACTATCCCTTAATTTAGTAAAATTCAACAATTTAGATGTTAATGTAATATAATTTAATTGGTAATAAAAAAAATTTTAAAATTATAATTTCCAAAAGAAACTTTTTTTCGTTCTTTGGTCCAGGGATATGCAATTAAGTGGAGTTTTTTTTCTTGATAACTAAGATACGAAAAAAATTCAAGAGACAAAAAAGTTACATTTCTATCAAAGAACAATAAAAATTGCACAAAAGTCAGTGGCGTATATTTTTTGTCACAAATATTCGTTCAGATCCCGGTCGAAATGGCACTGAACTTGATAAATTTAATCAAGTTAGGGCTAAATTAGCTCCTTAAAATTATAAATACCACCGCCAAATTAGAGCAAAATTAGGAAAAGGATATATAAGAAACTTCCTGAAAAACCATTTGCTCTTAAATTTTAACACACTGTATCTTGAGAACGAAGACTTTGAGGACATATGGTTATATGAACTTTTTGTCTTAAAATTACTCAAATAAGCGTCTGTTAAAGTCATGCTACATACTTAATTATACTAAGTGACATATAAATCCGAACACCCAGTTTAAATGGTTGTATTTTAATAAAATTTTGTATAAGTACTTAATGAAGCATAATAAGTAAATGATAAAAATTTCAAAATGATTGCACTGCTTTAAAGCCCTTTGACCTTTAATAATGTGTGGATATAACGCTGCGCGTTCACGTTACCTCTGATGAAGATTAAAGGTGACCTGGAACCATAAGCTATAGCACCCCAAACCATAACTCCAACAGTGTGATGAACATGTCTTTCAACAAAAAACTGTGGATTCCTCCTTTCACTACGACGCCTTCTAACCCTGGCACGACCATCGTGCATGCCTAAACAAAATCGAGACTCGTCACTAAAGACAATACTGTTCCATTCCTGATCCCAGAGTGACCGTTGTCTGCACCACTCAAGGCGATTACGTCGGTGTTCTCGAGTTAAAGGGAGGACCCAGTGTGGCCGGTATGAAAACAAGCCAAAACTTCTCATTCGTCGGTAAACACTTCGCATGCCAATAGGTCTTCCGTGTTCTGCAAACCATTCATTTGCAATGGACCTGGTAGTGGAGAAACGGTCCCTTAAGGCCAATAATCTTAGGCGGCGATCTTCACGGTCTGTTGTTCTACGGCGGCGTCCAGTGCCCCTTGCTCTTTGCGTACGGCCTTCTCGAAGCCATGCCGGACAACACCTAACCACAGTGTCTACACTTCTTTGCACTCTAACTGCAATTGCCCGAAAAGAAAGTCCAGCTTCCCGAAGCCCCACTATACGGCCCCTATCAAACTCACTAAGTTGACGAAATCGTACAGGTCTCCGTACTCTAGGCATCGTAACCGATCGTAAAGGATGTCAAGAACCAAAATCCGCCAACGTTGATTCTTTACTGCGGCTGAAATATTAATTTTTAGAGCGTTAGTGAATTAAAAAAAAGCAGTATAAAAACCGTAACGTCCAACTGATAAGGCTGAAAATTTTTTCACTTGTTATTTACAGTAAGATAAATACATTCACCAACTTTTATTAAAATAAAACCATTTAAACTGGGTGTTCGGATTTATATGTCACTTAGTATATAATTATTATATTAATTTTACATTGCGGGAGGAGTACACCACTGCTTGATTTAATTTTGCAGATAAAGTTATTCAACAAAACTCCTAGCCTCAAGGTTTCAAACTACGAACTCTGCAAACTTTAGAACATGATTAACTTTGGCTTACTCTTTTTTATCTATCAACATTTAGAATTTATAACTCCAAGTTTTCTCAATGCGCGGCGCGCCTCTTCTCGCCACTTTTACATACTTCAGTAATCTTCGTAAAGGTTTTTTTGTTTGTTTATTGTTTATTGGCATTAGGATATAAAGCGTCCATAGCCAGTGCGTAAAGGGGTCGACTGGCTTGATCTTCAATTTTCTTTATACCAAAGCACCGAGGTTGCTACAAGAATGAGCAGCGGAAAGAAACTTTATTTGAGCTTAGTATCAGTGGGAAAAGCCTCCTTCAGGTAGACTGTTCCTCAATCTCGATACCCTAGCGACAAAAGAGCGGTCGTATCGGCCGGTTGTGATTGTACAAAGTTCGACACGGTCAGGATAGGACTCCGAAGTCAGGCGGGTATGTCTTGCAGGCACATCGTTCGACGGCATCATGAAGAAGAGCTCTGAGGTGGAAAGACCATTGAAAGATGGCTAGATCCCCGACGCTCGTCGATGCGAACGGGTACCGAGTCTCTCAGTGTGGAGAGAGTCATTGAAGACTCTGAAAAGCATCGAGCATGGATAATGGCCTAATTTTTGAGACAACCCTCGTACAAGTCAAATATTATTACGGTATCATCAAGAGATGTACCTGTACTAAATGGTTTGAAGTCTATTGAAGAATAGTCATTGAAATTGTAACTCGATATTTAGCAAAATAGCTGAGATGTCCCACCTTAATGTTGATAATGTGTTGAAGATCCACTGTTCGCTATACATTCGTTAAGTCGTCGCGACATTGACTTTACTAGGTGATTGATGTCTTCTTGGTGTGTTGTATGGCAGGCCATCTGAATTTGGTTTCGTAGAGCCTCCAATGTTATTGGAGCGTGCGGTGAATTTTGCAACCTTGTTCCAATCATGTCCCATACATGTTCGATGGGGGAAATGTCTGGAGATCGAGCAGGCCACTGAAGAAGATTTACTCCGGACGCTTCTAAAAAGTCTAAACTAACACATGCGAAATTTTGATCAAAAAGTGGATCATGCAATGTTTCCAGAAAGGGAAGCAAATGTGGCTATACAACTCCGTGAATATAGCGCTGGGCAGTCATCCTACCTGGAATGAACAGTAATCGTGACCTGCTGCCATAAGCAATGGTACCCCATACAATTACTTTGTAAAAAAAAGGATATAAAACGTATTCCAACTGGTTGATCATCGTTTGTTACATCAAAAACACTTTTTGCCAATTTATGATCTAGAAATCCACACCAAATGTAAACAAACAGCACACATTCTGCATTTCTGGGTCCTAAAACATCGATATTTGTAAAAGTATCCGCATCCACGTATTATTCATCGTCTATATATTATGTCAGAATCAAAAATACCTATTTATGAAAATATATCTCCAAACATTGTTATATTTTCTTATTATTTCTATTATTATAACACGACTTGGATATTAATTGCTTTTAAAGTGATCTGCACATCTGCAGTGAGGCCGAACTGGCAAAAAAAAGCGGAATCGGTAAATAGTGTCGTTGAATTCGGTATAAGGTAAATGCCGTCCCCAGGATCAGTGGTAGATCAAGGACCTTTGAGTCATGAAAAACGTCTGTTATTGTATTGGGCTCGCTCACAACATGTTTTTTGACGGCATAGTTCTATCTTACAACTTCTACAATGTGCATCCTGGTCGATCTTTCAACGTACTTTGCAACCATTCTGGAAACTTCTTTTTCGATTCTTGCTTATAGAATTGTGAATATTTTTCTGTTTTACCTCTGGACTCATGAACTCTCCTCTCATTTTGATTAAATATTTATTTTGAAAACAGACAGGTTTCGGTTTCTTTATTGCTTGTCCGGTGATGAGGTGATGACAGTGAGCGGAGTAAGGGATGAGGATGTGCGTTCGTAATCATAGGCAACCCAAATCTACGCCTCTCATGTGCCCGATTGCCTGAGTGTGTATGCATATGTATGATTGATATCGGGCATAAGACTATGAAGACTACTTAAAATTAACTTTTAGCTTTATTTTTGGTTTCAGCTCTTTGTCGGCGAGTATAGAAATATTTAAATTATTTTGAAAAATCGTGGAGACTGATGTTATCGGTAAATATTCTCTTTTCGGTAAAAATACCGAAGAATCCGGTTCAAGTCCATGCATAGACAATCTGAAATTTCCAATATGAATGTATGGTATATCTGAAGTCACTTGAAATAGCATAAAAACCTTTGATCGGCGCGTCCTTTGTAATTTCATGACGTATCATAGGCGTGCGGATTTACAGGAGGCAAAACACAATATTCATTTACTTTTTCAATAATATGCCTAGAACACTGCTTCCATAGGTCTGTGGCAGCAATATGAGATACTGCATCTCTTATTGTGGCCAATAGCGATTCACTTAATTGAGGGGTCTGATTATGTTTTCTTACTTTTTTTTTTAAAGCAGCCCAGACCAACTCAATCGGGTTAAAAATGCAGTAATAGGGAGGTAGACGTAATACTTCATGGCCATTTTGCTGAAGCAGATTGTCAACAACATACTCTTTTTCAAATTTTTGTCTTTTAATAAGATCCAATAATATGGCTTTGGTTGATTTTTGTGGTATTTCCATTCCCTTATCCTTCATAAAATCAATAATGTCTTGTTTTTTTGTGCCTGTATTCGGAATTTTGTTTTTCTGTCGGGAATGGTATGGCGCATTGTCCATAATAATCACTGAATTTGGGGAAATGTTTGGTATTAACTGCTGCTCTATCCACTTTTCAAATAAGTCGGAGGTCATGTCCTCATGATAGTCGGCACATGATTCTTTGATATTTTTGGCAGATAACAGCAAGGCATTAGGTATAAATCCATTTTCACTGCCAGCATGGAGAATAATGATTCGTTTTCCATGGTTGCATGGTGCATTTAAAATGCACTTGTTGCTGTCGTCAACCCAGCCGTACTGCACAACATCATGGGTATCATACCACGTTTCATCCAGGTAAATCAGATTTCTTTTCTGCTCTCTATAGATTTTAACTTTGTGCAAAAATTCTTGGCGCAATTCAACGATTCGAGACGACTCCATAATCACCATTCTATCTAATTGTTTGTATTGAAAACCACACAGTTTTACAATACAGTGCAGTGAGCATTTGTAATTATAAAAATCTTCAGGATAATCTTTTAATTTATCCCGTATCATTTCCAACGTGGGCACCAAATTTTCTTTATAAAATCCGTATATTATACGACGAATATCTTCCTGAAAACCCACGTCTATTCTTTTTAATTTTTGCCCTATGCGCTTTCTGTGGAAGGAATGGTTGACTACATCTCCCCTTTTTATAACCCGATAAATGGTAGACCGACTGATTTTTGTCAGGATACAAATTCTGTTTAAAATTTGATTTTGCGAGGAATCTGGATTTTCGTTTTTCAGACAATCATACATATTTAGGATTACTCTTTGGGTCTGTTCCTCTAAATCTTTATGAAAGAATTCTGCCTGCACAGGTTCATCAACCATCTCCTCGTGGCTTGGAGCATTTTCCCAAGGTCTCCAAAGAGCCATATTTAGGACACACAAGAACAATCAACACAACAATTAAATCAACAAGTAAACTGAGTATTCAAAAGTCAAAAACACACAAACTAATAAAATCTATGAAAAAACACGGACAGACTAAAGAAAACACGTTTATTCACCGCTACACGGCACTGGCTAAACTGTTTCAATTTTCAGTAGCCACCTGCACTTGTTCGGAGCTCTGAAATACACGCTTTCTCATTGGCTATGTCCACGCATAGGCGTGCTTTACTCCACGTGGACCGGTGAAACTGCCTTTAATCTTATACGGGGGATATTTGCTGCGAAATTTGACGATTTTTGCAGCAACAGAGCGTGTTAAATATAGATATATAAAACGCACCCGGTATTTCACAGTGTTTCAAGTGACTTCAGATAAAGTATATATTCTAAATTCTATGCATATCCGTTCATATTCGTCAATATTTTAGTTGCCATAAGATTTTAGCAAAAAGTAAGATAGTAAAGGCAACACCGCACCCTGCAGCCCAGATGACAAGAACGACAAGCTGTCAAGATTAGGGATGTTTAGATCCACGAAAAGCATCGTTATGTAGCGATTCTTATCGTTTTAGGAAGTATCGATACTCTAAAACATAGGAATAAACTTATCGATAACCAGCGGAAGGAAACAAAGAAAAGTAATTTGAAGTTAGTCACTGACACAGTCCGGATCGAAAGATGACGATACTCGTGAAATGTATCGATACACCCAAGTGTCGTATATACATGTAAATATATCGCTGGTGATGTTTCAATGATAAGCTGTCATCTCATACTTTGACAGTATTTTGTCTTCAACATTTCATAGCTATTGGGTGTTAAAATTTGTTGATTGTAACTTGAAGCTCATTCGCTGTATTTGACGGACTGTTACTCTATTGGTGGAGAATAACGGACTGTTGATTTGACAATCCTGGTGAAATCCACCCGTAGTATATTAGCTAAGTAGCTTCGAAATACTGGTCGGAATTGGGCGAAAGGTAATCCAATAATTTTTACAGTAGTAAGCCAGCAATTCTAATGTCCGGTACATGTAATGGGTGTGGTTCAGAGGGCAGAATTCTTAGAGGAATTTGGAGTAATGAAAGTTGGTTATCCATCAGAGGCTTCACGACCCCGCAGCCATCTACAATTACTATTCACTATTTCGATTCATAAGCACTACTTAATCGTTAGGTGTACCACAGAAAACGGCAAAAAGCAGCTCATTCTTCTCCGTCAGTGACGCAACATGCCATAACCATAATGCATCATTTCCTCTTGCCTATTAGGTCGCGAGACGGTCGGAAAAAAACTCCGCCGATCGCACGGTTAGCGAGTGAAAGTGTCTTGTGTCTAGCAGTCTAGCTTGTCGTCGTAGTGCACACTTTCTACAAGTTCGTCATCAGTTTCTTGTACCGTTCTATGCTTAGAGACACGTTACTTTATTAGGTCGGGAGGTAGCGCGTAATTTTTAAGTTGATGATGTAACGTATGTTCTAGAAGTTCTGCCACAAAATATTTATCGGATTTTCTTTAATGAAGAAATTTATTTAAACACTAAAGCCGGGCGCGCACATGTGATCGCGGAAAAGGCATTTAAAATTTTTTTGGCGCGCACTTGCGATGAATTATTCGTAACTACATTTAGTACCATTATGGATTTTACTCAAACTGCTTGTGTGGTTGCGTTGATATTACGACATAAAGCCAAAACATGACGTAAAAGGCCATACTGCGACGCTGACCATGAGTCTAAATGAGTTTCGACCATTGAAATTGATTCCGATGGTGCCTTGGACGATATACTTGGGTAGCTATGATTATTTTCAAATTTGAATATAGAAGATCGATATAATCAGATGACAAATTTATCAAAGAGAATCAGGTATATCTTCAAAGGGCGCCATCAGAATTAATTTCAACGGTCGAAACTCATTTAGAATCAGGCCCCATATTTGCGTATTACATTCATACAAACTTCGACCCACAGCTTTTCCTTCAAATGCCGGTCACTATACTCTTTCAGTTGCTTGTTGTAAAGAGCAGGTGTTTTTTTCAGCTCGGTAATTATTCTTTCTGTGTCCGAGATACTATCTGGATGGTCATCCCTGGTGGACAATTCGTCGCAGGTGCGTGCAAGTTCATTCGTGTCCATGTGACTTATTTTGATTTGCGATAATCGCGTCGCTTCCTGAATAGAACTGGTTGTATCTATTAATGCGCGCATTTGCATTAAATAACTGTGTTTCATTTTTGCGACTAAACGGTCGTGCTACCGAAAATCGCATGGACGCGCCTGGCCTAACTAAGATCTTGTTCACCTGCCCCAACATATTTTGCATTAACATTATAGCCATCAATTTCCATTGAACTCCATACTTCAGCTAATACATTTCCTGCACATTCGAAATTAGATCTTTCTAAATGATAATGAATTGTAACGCCACGTTCATCCAAATGAGACCCAAAATGGTCCTGAGGCAATATTAAACCAGCCAGTTCCCGACTACGAGGAGCCATTCTGCGCTCTACTCTGTTATACGCACTTCTTCCAGGAGCATTGGTAGCTAAAAACTATGCATCGAGATCATGTCGCTTAAAGTGTTGTATAGCAAAACCTATGACTTTTTGATAACGTGGATTTTCATCTGGCCCTCCATCAACCCTCATGATTACGACTGATTTTACTAGTCCATTGTCAGTTTTAGTTAATGGTCGAAACTATTCAAGTTCGAGAAGCGTCTCGAAATCCTGAGCATGAGTATTAGCAGTAGATGAACTATGCTTTCCACTTCGAATAGCGATGTATGTTGGTCCAGAATATCCAACGGCTTGCGGTTGTCCTAGCATATTGGAAGTGATTTTGATACCAGCACAAACAGATGGTATTAATTTATGACGCTCAGCGATTACCCAATCGTGATCAGAAAATTTGATTCTATATTGCATGTGCATTAGAAGAGGTGCTTGCTTATTTGCCGCAGTTGAGATATGAAAAATAAATGATCTGGTCCAAGTATGGATGCTATGTTCTCTAAATAATGGATTGATGTTTCAGCGAACTTGCTATCTAAGTGGCTCTTGTGGTGATCAGTTTGAGCCCGAATGAGCTTAACAGGGACTGTCGATACATGTCTTCGTCCCTCTGCAGAATTAGATTTTCTGGGAATCAAACGAAGATATGTCCCACTGCGACTAATGTCAAATCCTATTTTACTTAATTCTTGTGTGAGTTTTTACGCTGCGTATTGATTCCGTTCGTCTTCTATCATCTGCTGCACTCCCAAATAAAACTACATCCGCGATTGTTTTCAATGGTGAATGTTGATTGCTTACAAGATTAGGATGTCCCACTGAATCCCTCAGAGGTAGTATTTTTTTTTATTTCTGGATTTTCATGACAAACATCTTATAACTTTCTTTTCATACCATCCCTGTGTTTCTTCTGGGCAACTGCGTTTTGAACCTTCCTGTTTAAAGACTGTTTTGCTGTTTTTATTTCCTCGCACAACTTAATGATCTGTTTATGAACTTCAGCACGGCTTGGCATAGTATCTCTGACAGAATACAAAGCATTCAGATTTTTTTCGAGTAGAGCAATCTTATTTTTCATAGCTTCCTGAGAAGGTTTTGCTCTCTGTTTATCTGTATTTTCATTAATTTCGCATTGCTGTTGTGATTCATTACCGGGTTTTATTTTATCTTCTTCCTCTTTTTTAATATTTGAAGCTGACTGTATAATTTGTTTTTTCTACAGGTTTACAGGTTGCCGAAAAATAAAAACTTTCTATGGCTTCTGCTAAAGATTCTCTTATTAAGCTACATAAATACAAAGTATGGCAATATATATGGTAAATACAGAACCCTATGGCTTTAAATCTAATATGTTTAAACGAGCAATTCGTTCCGGTCACAAAATACAGGGTGTTAGTTTTCTGTAGATATGTATAAAACTAACATCCTGTACTTTGTGACCAATTGACGGAATCAATTATAAGAAATAGATCTATAATATAATGAATATTACCTCTATACTTTGAGATAGGCCATAATATTTTCTAATCAGTAGAGAGAAACTTTTTGGCGATTTCTAATATTTCTAGAACTCATAGGTACCTAAAATGATTTCGTCACTCACCTTAGAAAAAAATTTAGTAGATTGAATTTGTTCTTAGTCGCCGCTTGCAATTCTTCTTCGATTCTCATAGATACAATAATATCTAGTTCCTTGTCGGATTTTGCTTGTAATTTGTAATTTCGCCACACTTCGTTAACTAACTTTTGTACATTTTGTGCTTTCGTACTTGTATGAGCCATTTTAAAACTTTCAAACAATTTTTGGTATAACTTGTATTTGTCTATGTGAAACGACATCTTATTTAAACATTAAACTTTGGCTAATGGAATCAATGGTAACACAAATGTTAACTTGCTTTACTATGCTTACAATACGTCTACTCGCTATAGTATCCAAACGAAACAATACACTGATAGAGGAAATTTAGACAAGTGCACCGCGCGGTAATTCCCCTACTCGGTTCTAAAGCGAGTAGGGGAATTACCGCGCGCTGTTCACTAAACGTATGCATTATTTGCGGGAATCCCTGAAAATGCGTTTCGTTTTCAAGCAAAGACGATGTGAGGGTTGCCATTCGTGTAAAAAAGTAAATAACTACCGATGATGTAATCATCATCTAGACTCCCCTACCTCCATGCCATCCAAAATAAGCAAAGCATTCATCTATGATCATGGAGATGGAAACCTTGCCTTGGAATGTACAACGTGCGGCGTTGCCAAGCGATCCATTGATGCAATGTTGCAGAATTTGTCGCGATCCTGACCTTTCATTTCGAGCTAAAATGGAACGCCGATCCGCGCGACTTTTATGTAAAAAACTTATAAAATGTCATCTTGCAGGCTAGGTAGTTTTTAGGGTACAAACAGTCATTCCACGTTTGCTCATTAGGAGCGTTTTGAGCGTCCATCTATGGAGGAATTACTGAACTACACGCATTGTTGGTTGCATATGTTTTGTGAACTCGAGTAATCTGTAGGTTTCATCTCTGAGAAGAAAGTTTGTTGAATAGCAAGATCGCATCTGGATGATTATGTGTATTGGCCTGCATGTGCATAAAATCAGTGATATTTGCTGTGTGAGAAAATCATTACTGAATATGCTGCCAATAAAGTATATCTATTAGCGGTGCCCGACGGGTTATTTATATGTTGTCCTTTATGAAGACAGGTTATGTTCAAAGTTATAAATTACATTTTACGTTTTTTTGTGATTTCAAAAACTTTGAGGAGAATTACGGGAAATCATTACCGTGCCAGCGTTCTGTGTAATTACTGTTAGCATGTATATAACTTGGACAGTGTACAGTGAATATAATTATTTCTTATAACTCTCATTTTTGAAATTCAGCAGATTTGCATATGTAATTTCCAGAATGGATAAGAAAAAATGGATGCGCAAGCTTTGAACCTGTAGTAAATGTATTTAACATTATGTCACTTTTTAAGATATCTAATATCCGTGCCGGAACCGATCCTAAACAGATTCGACACAATTCACAATTCAAAAACCTGTACGTTCAAAAGAAAGCATTATTCGAGCGTAAAGAATAATCTAATGCATACTTTCAACATGCATCTTAATTCAAGGAACTGGTGTAACATATTACCGCGTCAGCGTTGCTAGGCAACGCGGTCATGAGCTTCCCTATTCAGCCGGCTTCTATCTCTTTCTAACATATATGTCTATATACACTTCTCGCTCGTACACATTGAACTCAAGTCTTCAGGCAAATTTGGTTCTCAGACTATTAACTACAGAGGTACAGGTTTAAATCATAACATGGAATTCTTGAATCATTTTTAGTAAATATGGATACGTTTGACATAATCAAATAATGCCGTTACATTGACTGAGATCTGCACGTAACTGTAGTTGCTAGATGGACTCACAAATTACTGCTTTTCATTTTACTCAGACATTCTCAGTATATCAAGGACCTATTTGCATCATAGACTGGCTAGAATCTGAAACAATTAAGCAAGAGGTACCTTGTGCAAATGTCAAAAACTTCTATATACCTACAGATTCTTCTCGAAGCCTATATGGCACATAGTTTCTTCTGATTTATCAGATATGAAAACACGTTGAGAACATTTCAGAATACGTTTGTTCACTCCCAAATTTTAGGATCAAAATCTGATCTGATTTGAAACGTTCAATGAAGTAGACGAAGAAAAAACGAAAAACCTTCTGAATTGAACTATCAATCACAGATAGAGGGTGTCCTAGATTTTAGAAATAAATACCTGTATATTTGAAATAACAAAGCTAATGATCAGTAAAACAGCATCAGAAACGCAAAACATTTTGAGAGTACTTACTCACTATTCATTTGATCAGGAGTACCTTCCTGACACTTCTTTTGCTCGTAAGTACTGTCGAGGTTGTTGCTATTCGATTTGTAAGTTTGGTGCTATCTAGGGCTTCTACCGTATTTACACAATGTAAACCTACCCAGGCTAGCTACGAGGGTTGCTTCAAAAATAAGCTTTCCTCCGTCCGATCACAGATACAGTATTATAATCAGCTGTAGAAACGTCGGAATGATCTGACTATCGTCGCGAAGTATCGGTAGAATGTTGAAGAGAATCGCCATAAACTAACATCAAATCGATAACTTCCTTGGGTTAGCCTACACACCAAGTAGCGCCTAATTTGTATACTAATGCAATGGTTCCGCAATACATCGTACCTAGTGACGTAAGATGTATAGTTTGACTTGGCCCACTCCAACTTTTGGGAAACTTAATGTCTCGGTCATTTTATGACTTTGGTATATGCGTTCTTACTTACTGTTGATTGTCGCCCGACCTATACGCTCTGAAAAGCACCGTACCAACTTTAATGATGCAGCTTAAATAAACTCGCGTAAAATTGAAAGTACCTACTCAGAACTAACAATAAATGTATGCATTAAATTTGTGTACTTCCTTCTTCCTCCTTTCTAATATGGACAATTATGTTACGAAATAAACAAGCTCTACATTTATATGCTTTCGAGTTACGCAGATGTGAGGTGGTTTGCTCATTTACTAATAATTTTAACCGTTCGCACTATAAATGAGAGTATTGAGATAAATTCGATTTTCAAGTTTATCTGATCGTTACATGATCACAAAAAACCAAGTCACTCAATTTCACCGGAGTTTTTGTATTCCTATTAATAGAAATGCTAAAATCTTGTGTTGATAATGCTGAGTCAGCAGCGCTGGTGAACTCGTATCTTCAAAATCGGAGTCAACAAGCAAGAAGTTTTGGCAAACTATCATCTAGCAAAAAAATCTGTGACTAATGGAATTTTGTCCAAAGCCACCCTCCCCCCTCTACATACAAACATATCATCTAGCAAAATGGTATCATCGGAGGTGCCTCAGGGACCTATAATTGGGTCATTATTGCTAACTATCTATACTTCATATTTACACAGTTATGTGCACCATTGTTAAATGCATATGTAGGCTGACGATACTCAATAACACTACAAATTTAAAATTGACGATGTACACTGTGCAAAGCAAAACATTGACTATGTCTTGTATAATATAATAATAAGGTGGGATATCTCAGCTATTTTGCGAAATTTCTAGTTAAAATTTTTATTCGCGTTATATTTAACAGTAGACCTAGGTCTTGTAAAAGTATGCTCAAAATCACAGCACTCCTAGTCGGTGTTGCATTTTCTATGTCATTTATCATCTGTATCACAAATAAAGGCCGCAGAACAATATCACAGTTGCAATAAACAATAAGTCACTGGAAAGAGTACCTCACATAAAATGCTTAGGTCTAATAGTGGATGAAAATTTGAGCTGGATAGACCACACGGAGTATGCAGCCAAAAAATAAATAAAAAACACTCGTTGAAGATCTACTACTCTATTGTATATTCCCACCTCAAATATTTAGTGCTATATTGGAGATCATCTGTTGAGGCCCAACGAATCTTTAGCCTTCAAAAAAGAATAGTCAGACTCTTATCCTCATTGCATCGTCTAGAGTTTTGTCGCAAAACCTTTAGAGATGAAAAAATACTCATTACTCATCCTAGAGTTCCAAATTAACTTACGTAGTACAGTCCCAGAGATACAATCTATGGAATAAAAACAATGTTAGATCAAACAACTATAGTCTCAGCAGATCCCGTAATAATAATAATAATAGCCGTCTTTATTTATCCACCATTACATTGTACCTGACTACCTTTGTGGATCTATCTTCAATAATTTGCCCTCCGAGTTAAAACCCATCAACGACTTAAAAGCCTTAAAAAACAAGTTTTAACATACTTGTGGTCTAAGTACTTCTACTCTTTGTAAGGGTTTTTAACAATTACGTATTTATTTATTTTATTGATTACTAGCTGACCCGACAGACGTTGTCCTGTCTTAATTATGAACTGGGATGAATAATGAATAATAAAAGGTTAAATATAGCTATGGAATATAGGTAATTGTATAGCGAAGTGTTTGCACCGCCATGTGGGTAGCAAAATACGTTGGCAGCACTGCCATTCCTCCATCAACTTACCTTAAAAGTAGGCATAAAATTATGTGGAATGAATTTTGTTTGCGCCAAATGGGGTCATTTGAAAGCAATTATTGTATTGCTGGAGTCAACAAATATATAGAATCTGGTTCATTCCTGGAAACCAATGAATGTAGTGGCTCTAGTGGTGGTACCAATGTATTCAATTTGATCTTTCCACTGACGCAACAGCGGCTTCATTTTTAAATTTGAAAGCCTTGCAATGTTGACTCACGACGTTCATTGGTCCAATAGGAACGATTTGTTGTGAACTGTAATCGATTGCCAAGTCATAATTGAATGCAACTTCATTTCTCCCTTCTTGTTGCTCGCCAGCTTGACTTCTTCGTATATATATTTGACTTGCAGTATTGCGAGTTCTGCGGCCCAGATTGGTGGCATTTTGAAGAATCATAGTTTTAATATAAGGCGTGAACTAACGTCCACCCTTGTTAATTACTTTTGAACAAATACTTCTCAAAAAAACTCACTGAACAAACTGAAAACTGGATAAAAGCTCTAATCGAACGGACTGTGCACTACTAATGAAATAAAAAAATATTTGCGGAGTGCGAGCTGTCAAGTTCAAAATGAGTAGTGAAAGTCAATTAAGCAAGAGAAACGTATTTTCATCCGTCATTTTTATTCATAGAATTAACTGACAAAGATAACAAATAGGCAACACTGTAGTTTATTTTGAAGGGGACATCACAAAGTACGGATGGTAAAGAAATGTAAGTCCAAAAACGGAAGCGCCGTGTTTTCATAAGCAATTTCCTCTCACATAGCTGTCAATGGCTGTTGGAATAAAGATGGCGGAGAGGAGTGCCTGTCTCTTTTGGTACTCGAGGTATTTCTTCTGCTGTGCGCGCGCCACGCACAAACAAACTGTCAAATGCGCGTAGCTTAAATAATTAGGTTTTCAATGATTTCCCAATTTTCTGCGCAGTTTTCTTGACTTTTCTTTCCGTAAGAACCTTCTATGCAGCACTAGGAAGCTTAAAAAAAAAGATGAATGAAATCGGTAAAGTCGTTGTCAAGTTATGGCGTGACCATACGAAATATTGATTCATATATATATATATATATACGAGCAGTAGTCATTGCCATTGCCAGCGACCAGCTGGGCAAAAAATACAATTAATTGTTAATTGGGAAATTGTCAAAATGTTTTTAGGCTTTCGTAAACTCTTTTAACGGTAACCTCGAGCTTTCGGCATTCTCTATGGAGCCATCTTCAGGAGCTGAAAACACACTTGTGATGGTAGCAACCAATACGGGAAGGGTTTAAATTATCAGACCTCTTACTCATCGCTGAGGCTGCAGCCAAATGGTGTTTCAAAACGAACGCGTGGATGAGAGCACTCGTTACAAATATAAAACCAAACGGACGGACACATTGGGCTTATTGACTACGACGGAAACCATTGTTAGGTGTTAACACTGTATATTAATACACCCGAACACATTAAAAATGATCGAAAAGCAATTTTGGGGGAAAACCGGCAAAGTCCCTTCTAACCTCCTATATCTGTTTCACGTGATGAGCGAACCAGAAGAATGATGCGTCGACAGATGACAGGTGATTGTCGCGAAGGAATGTGGAAATGTAAACGTCACTGCAAAACTTCGGGTATAGTGTATACGAGGGACGCTCGGTAAAACCTCATCCTAATTCCCGAAATGCTGGATTAAATTTGTTCTGGAAAAAGTGTTATGCATATGAGGGTACGAGATGGCTTGTATGAAAATATATTAAAATTTATTATTACCATGAGGACAATGTTTCGATTAACAGGATAAATAATTGGAATTGTGTTTTAAGTTTGGGAGGACGTTAGATCAACTGGGATATGTAGACGTTCTAACTTTTCGCATATCAACCAGTAAGAATAAATGACACTAAGCTGCTTAATATCATCCTTTTTATTTATGCAAACATCTGTCATGAAAATGTTGTACACTTCTAAATATATATATATATATATATATATATATATATATAACTTGAGACGTGGTCATTGTCGTCTAGACCAGTTAGGTGAAAAATTAAAGCTTCCGCCTCCAGACCTCCAGATCTCTTAAAGGAAGAATTACATCACACAAAAGTGATTCTAGGCTTCATCCTGAAAGATGCGCTCTAGTATCTCATGTTAACACAACAGGGCATTCTATGAATTACACAAGTATCGAAGTTTTTGATAAAGAAAAACACCTTTCCAAACGTTTATTCCTGGAAATGTCCCACATTTTCATGAATAACAACTGTATCAACAAAAAGACAGATGTTAAGCAACTGAGTGTTATTTACTCATATTTGCTAAACTGCGAAAAATTGGAGAACTTACATATCTCCCCAAATTTTGACTCTTCACAACCCTAAATGGAATCTGTTTCTTGGTCGATTCCACCAATAAACTTCATTCCACTCAAATTCTAATAATTTTCTTCTCACGATTTAATAATAATTGTTAATTTAATTTCCCATTAATTAAAATATAGTTAATTCAACTGCCTCTGGTCGGTTTAACAATTTCTTACATAACATTCTGAAAATCACATCATCTGAAGTGATTTGGCAACGTTGGTCACACGCCCACAATTCGTTCCATCTTTCTACACAGACATTGACAACCTTCGGCCTTCTGTCAAAGGGTTCATCTCACTCATTATTCCATGACCACCATTTTGTGCAATCATCAAGTGGCTTCACGATGTAATGCTTTCATGTTTTTAGAAAAATTTTTAATCTGTTTTTAACTTGTTCTTGTCATATTTTATATAATTTTGACCATTGTACCATCTATCCACCTTTCACCATGTTACTGGACGTTTCCCTCATCCTATACGTAAACAACAATTAGCAACATCCTCACATATTACTGTAAGTTAAGTCAATTTAAATTCATTTTACACTATTGTTGCTACTGTTATCATTGTAATTGCAGCTCCTGATGATGATGGCAAAGTCCATTGAAAGCTAGAGAGAATTAAAAAAGTATAAAGAGTCCTCTTTGCTTAAATTTTGTCGAAGTACCCAACAAAAGGCGGAAGCTTTAATTTTTTACCTATATGAGTATATATATAGATAGAGAGAAATAGTTTACTTATTATACATTTATGTTGCGTACTTTTTATAGTCTTCTATTTATGTTAACTATTTATTTTTCTAAAGATACTGTTTTTGCTACTCATTTTATAACTTCTTATCATCTATTTTGTTCTAATTTGGTCACGTATATTTTTCTTTTGCTTACGCAAATCTGACCTTTTCCTGTTGACGTTTCATGTCCGCAAAGCAATTTGAATTATTATTATTATTATTACAGTTACCCACCAAAAATCGTGAAAATTATCACGTGCCAAAATCACGTAACCTTTTTTTTACTATTTATCACTTATCAGTAAGTTGAATTTCTCTTCATTGATAATAGAGTGCCCAATCCTAGGCCAAACCCTTTTCAATGATTTTCTTTTGGCAAGTTTAATAGTTTATTAACTGTATAATTTCACTCGTTCACTCGTTATATCTTTCTTTCTCAGCGATTCAGTATGGTGTTAACGATCAGCAACAAAAATCTGTAGTTTTTCTCCGTTAGTTGGTTTCCTATAAAACATATCTTCTTCAAGGTCACTCAAGATACTTTCTTCTAGAACGTTACGTGTTCTGCGTGATTCGCTTTTCTGTTTCCATTGAGGTCGTGGTGCAGGGGTCGTTTCTTCGTTTTCCGGACTCTGGGATATTAGGCCCCGAGCGCCAATTCATGAACTAGCACCCTTTTTTTGTGTAACTTAAGTTTAGTCATTTTGGTTTGGGTGCTACGTCTTCCATTTTTTTTATGGGATTTTGGATTTCTCCTCCAGTTGGTTGCATCTTGTTACACTTTTGCAAATTGGTGGAAGCCATCCCCTTGGAAAAAAACATGATGTAAACAGGTTTTTTTTACTACTATAATTTTTGGCAACGGGGCAAGCAGCCCCTGCCCAGTGACGTGCCCACTACTGGCCACTTTTTGACCAGAGTTGAGGACATCTCGGCCACGCCTGACAAAGAAGACCTACAGATAAGTTTAATATTTAGGCGCAAAATATCTGTAAATACTTCGGGCATATACCATGGTAGATGTCTCGCGGGGTCATCTCGAAAAATTATTTTGTCAGGTTGTATTTAAGATTTATAACATCCTTTCTTTTTTTATTACTCGCATTCCAGTAGTGGAGCACATGTGCGTTTTTTTTATTAATCAATATATTGTGATTCATTTAATATCTTGTTTTATTTGGCTCTCTCGGGGAGTTGTGGCTTAATCCGTCCTAAGTCTCTGGCACTCTTAACCCCCCCCTCTACTCTCCGCTTTGGAAAGTACTCATAAGTATTGTGATCTTGGAAAGCTCACTCTGTATGTTCTAGCTCGGCTGAATACGATCACGAGCCTATCGCATGCAACGTTATTTTGTTGTAGATTAGTAATGTCGTTAATAACAAAGATGCAATTCGGCAATGAACTTTGTAGCAGTAGGTGCCGTTAGATCAGATATGGCGCCAGTTTGAGCTAGATAATTGCAGCAAAATGCTAAACTGCACTAGAAGGTTAATTCTGTCTATAATAGACGGTTGCATTCTCTTAATAAAGAACGCCTTGGAATAAATGTTTTAAGTCGAGGGTATGTTGAGAATCGCTAATAAAAAAAGGAATGGAAAGTTTGCGAGTGCATTGCTATTTATCCAGAAATATGCTTCATGTCATGCACATTACTAAAGGGTGAAATACACAATTTCTTTCCGAATTAAGCAAGTATTTATATTTCAACATGAAGAGGAATGGTTGTGATTAAACCTGAAATAGGACATCCGGTAAATGGCCACCACGAAACCTCTGGCACGGGGTCAGTCTTTTCTTAAAATTCTATACATAATAATTAAACGTTGCTCGATTGAATACTGCTCTATGACGCGTAATCGCGTGGTCTGGACATGACAGCTGACATCAAGTAAACACCATACCATTTGTACAAAAAAATTGGCGGCAAATTTAAATCCAGCGCTCTTGTTGAGTCACCATTTATAAGCTTTAGTACTAAGGTTTGAGTCTAAAGCGTTAGGGGGGTACTAAAGCTATAGCTGAAAAAATTATTCAGTGGTTGCTTCTCTGGTTCGCGAATAACTTAAATTGTATTTGTGGGACAAGTATTTTCATTACCATCTCTGCTGCCAGGACAGCTTTATTCTAAGCAAATAAATGAAAATACGAAATGTAACAAAACCGTCTGTTTAATTATGATGCAGAAAATTGTGCTACACAGTCTATCGTGAGCTGCAAAGTAGCGCAACTTTGAGCTCTTAATACACAAACAGCTTTTGGCTCCACGTTGCTCGAGGATTATTTTGAGAAAGAAGCCTTTACAAGAAAAAAGATACATGATATTGGCTATAATCAATATTATACAAGATGAACATGTTTCCCAAAACACATTAAAAAGAATTGGTTTTTGCATTACCTACATGTGCCTTTTCCAAAATTCGTACAGTGTTTACCAATTTTTGCTCCATGTCACTTTAAAACTTAAGAGTTATTTTTATATCTATACTTATTAATTAAAAAAAAACATGAGCAAACGTTGCAACAGGCTAAGTAATAAAAGGTCATGATATAGTAAAGTTGTACCTCAGTGAATAAAATATTTAATCTACCACTATGTGGTTCTCAAGGTGATTTGTGCAAAAGGTTATTTCCTTTGCAAAAATACATTGATATATATGTATAATCCCAAGGAGTCCTTTGCATTGTTAAAACATTTTCAGAGGGTGAATACAGCAAAGTTTTCATTGTGCACACTACAATTTGATTTCTAGTTTTTTAAAAAATACATTTTTGCAAAGGAAATAACTTTTACACTGTAGAATCATATGCCTATGATATATAATCCCAAGGAGTCCTTTGCATTGTTAAAACATTTTCAGAGGGTGAATACAGCAAAGTTTTCATTGCGCATACTACAATTTGATCTCTAGTTTTTAAAAAAATACATTTTTGCAAAGGAAATAACTTTTACACTGTAGAATCATATGCCTATGATATATAATCCCAGGGAGTCCTTTGCATTGTTAAAACATTTTCAGAGGGTGAATACAGCAAAGTTTTCATTATGCACACTACAATTTGATCTCTAGTTTTTAAAAAAATACATTTTTGCAAAGGAAATAACTTTTACACTGTATAATCATATGCCTATGATATATAACCCCAAGGAGTCCTTTGGATTTTTAAAACATTTTCAGAGGGTGAATACAGCAAAGTTTTCATTGTGCACACTACAATTTGATTTTTAGTTTTTTAAAAAATACATTTTTGCAAAGGAAATAACTTTTACACTGTAGAATCATATGTCTGTGATATATAATCCCAAGGAGTCCTTTGGATTTTTAAAACGTTTTCAGAGGGTGAATACAGCAAAGTTTTCATTGTGCACACTACAATTTGATCTCTAGTTTTTAAAAAAATACATTTTTGCAAAGGAAATAACTTTTACACTGTAGAATCATATGCCTATGATATACATATAATCCCAAGGAGTCCTTTGGATTTTTAAAACATTTTCAGAGGGTGAATACAGCAAAGTTTTCACTGTGCACACTACAATTTGATTTCTAGTTTTTTAAAAAATACATTTTTGCAAAGGAAATAACTTTTACCCTGTACAATCATATGCCTATAATATATAATCCCAAGGAGTCCTTTGCATTTTTAAAACATTTTCAAAAGATGAATACAGCAAATTTTTCATTGTGCACACTACAATTTGATCTCTAGTTTTTAAAAAAATACGTTTTTGCAAAGGAAATAACTTTTACACTGTAGAATCATATGCCTATGATATATAATCCCAAGGAGTCCTTTGCATTGTTAAAACATTTTCAAAAGATGAATACAGCAAAGTTTTCATTGTGCACACTACAATTTGATTTTTAGTTTTTAAAAAAATACATTTTTGCAAAGGAAATAACTTTTATACTGTAGAATCATATGCCTATGATATATAATCCCAAGGAGTCCTTTGCATTTTTAAAACATTTTCAGAGGGTGAATACAGCAAAGTTTTCATTGTGCACACTACAATTTGATTTCTAGTTTTTAAAAAAATACATTTTTGCAAAGGAAATAAATTTTACACTGTAGAATCATATGCCTATGATATATAATCCCAAGGAGTCCTTTGGATTTTTAAAACATTTTCAGAGGGTGAATACAGCAAAGTTTTCATTGTGCACACTACAATTTGATTTCTAGTTTTTTAAAAAATACATTTTTGCAAAGGAAATAACTTTTACACTGTAGAATCATATGCCTATTATATATAATCCCAAGGAGTCCTTTGGATTTTTAAAACATTTTCAGAGGGTGAATACAGCAAAGTTTTCATTGTGCACACTACAATTTGATCTCTAGTTTTTAAAAAAAATACATTTTTGCAAAGGAAATAACTTTTACACTGTAGAATCATATGCCTATTATATATAATCCCAAGGAGTCCTTTGCATTGTTAAAACATTTTCAGAGGGTGGATACAGCAAAGTTTTCATTGTGCACACAACAATTTGATCTCTAGTTTTTAAAAAAATACATTCTTGCAAAGGAAATAACTTTTACACTGTAGAATCATATGCCTATGATATATAATCCCAAGGAGTCCTTTGCATTGTTAAAACATTTTCAGAGGGTGAATACAGCAAAGTTTTTATTGTGCACACTACAATTTGATTTCTAGTTTTTTGTTTCGCAAATGTTCCAACCAAAGTATTAAGGCCGATTCTTTGTGCCAGCTCTTGTCTTCTGTATTATGTAAAAAAAACTAAAAAAAAAAATCGTAGAAAAGACAAAATGTCATCTTGCAGACCAGGTAGTCTTCCGTGTGCAAATAATTCATTCCGCGGTTGCTCACTAGGATCGTTGTGAGCGTCCATCTATGGGGGAATGACTCAACGAGACGACGCGCTCAAGCATGCATTGCGTATGGTCTGCATTTATATACCTATAGGAGCAAGTCCTCGGTGATCTGTACTCCGACCAGCTTTCTGGCAGAACTCGGCCATCCATCGAAACCGGATAAGAGCTAGGACGCTTTTTGTTCGTCAAGGTACAGCACTGTTTTGGAAGCATTACGTTGTACAATATTGTTGCTGAAATTCTTGTAGTATTTCAACGTTATCTCCTGTTTTTAAGTGCCCTATCTTTATCAGCAGATGAAGAGTACAGGCAAAGAATAGGGAATGTCACAATTTTTATTATTTTTTTTAGATTCCTGTTGGGATCAAATCCTTGTCTATCATATTTTAATACAATCGATAGCATTTAAAATAAGTAAAAATATGGCATCAAAAAGACATTTTTGTTAATGGCCGAAACTAAAAGAACCGGGAATCTTCATGTCATACCGACAAAGAAGAAAGGATTGTCCAAAATGAGGTTAGAAGTTTGCGGTATAATAATTTGAAGTTGAATATGGTTTCTGACTCAGATAATGATGAAAATAATCAGAGTATTATTAACAAATCGACAAAAAAAAGAAAACTGGTATAACCGAAGACGTAGTGAAAAAGATATGACTGTTTTCTCATGAGCAAGGGGCACCGTTCGAGGTTCAAGTGTTTTGGAAATATAAATGAAAATGTTCAAAGAAATATTATTAAATATTTCAATCCATTGGGTAGGGTCAGTGAGCAGAACTTATATTTCTCAGGGCTTATAAATGTGTATAATGTGAAACGAAGAAGAAGCAGGAAGTTTGAAGATGAGACTAATTTTCATAAAGCAGCATACAGCCTCATAAAGTGTGGGTAAAGTATGTACAAATAAAGGCTGAGGAATTTGGGAAATTGATTGGAGATTACTTCAAATGTAGTTCCGGTTGGCTAGACAGGTTTAAGAAAAGACATAACATTGTTTTTGGAAGAATGTGTGGTGAGTCAGCTACAGTTGACAAGAACGTTACCAACGACTGGATCTCCCATGTTTGGTCCGTAATATCCAGCGATTAATCAGATGTTAATATATTCAGTGCCGATGAAACCGGGATATTTTATAGAATGCTACCAGATAAAACTCATAAATTAGAAGGAGAAACTTGCAATGGAGGGAAACTGTCCAAAGAGCGAATTGTGCTAATGCTTCTGGTACTGAAAAACGGAAACTATTGATAATAGGTAAGTGAATGAATAGAAATTCATGTTCTAATTTTTTTGATATAAAATATCAGTGCTGCAAAGAAAGGTCATAAAACCTTTTTTTATTTTAGGGAAATTTAAGAATCCCAGTTGTTTCAAAAATGCTAAAACAATTACCGTCGATTATGTTGTAAATAATAAAGCTTGGATGACTTCATCAATTTTTGAAAACTATTCTGATAACTCAATTTTTCATTCCTAGTTTTTTAATTGTTTCAAAATGTTTTATTTGGTTTTTGTTCAATTCAACTATGTTTAATAACTAAAAGGTTATCAACCTCAAAATTATACGAGGAATGTCTCTTAAGTTTATGCGGCTGAAGTTCCGATCGATCACGCTCTGATCGAAACGGTAAAAAGGCAGCAGTGACGAAAATTTGCCATTACCACTTCTACTGACGTAATTTGGGTCCAAATAAACATAAATCGATGCGGTTTTCACGTAGTTCGATTGTATTACGGGCTTTCTATGTACTGTAAGAGTTTTATCTCCCTCCTCCAAAATCTTCCTCAAAGTGTATATCTCATTTGGTTGCTGTCGATATAAACACCTTTTTTTTACTATCTGATCTTTGTACAATGACTGGGTTATTAGTTTTGATCTAAATCCTAACGATTTCTTTACTTTCCCGAAAATTAAAAACAGACTGCGTGGTCAAAGGTTCCAGTCACCAGAAGAAGCAGTTGACGCATTCAAAAATGCCGTTTTGGATCTGCCAGCAAACGAGTGGAATAAGTGCTTCGAAAATTGGTTCGAGCGCATGCAGATGTGTATTAATCTTCGTGGAGAATACTTCGAAAAACAATAAAGTCATTTAAAACTACCTACCGTGTTGTTTTATTTCCATATGCAAAACTTAAAAGACATCCCTCGTATTAGATATAAAACGCTTGATTAGTTCCAAGTAAAAGTTACTGCGTAATTTGATCTCAATAAAAATAATATACTTCCAAACTTTCATTTGCGTTTTTCTCGAAATCAGTTCATTAGGACATTCCCTGTTATTTGCCTGTACGCTCCAAATAGACCCGCCCCGCGCCTCTCAGACGGACGCCTCGTTCGCTAAACTAGAAAACCCCGCGACGCATCCGCTCCGCGACCAGGAAGGGCAACAATTCTGCCCTCCTCTACCGTACTATAAAGCTTTTACGTAACAGACCGTCTCCGTCCACGCGGCATCGGAGCAACAGCGGCACGGCGGCAGGCAGCGAAGGCGTCGTCGACCGTGGTTGACGCATCGACGTCGCTGCCGCTGCCTGTTCGCGATGCAGAACCCGGGGTCAATGGACGTCCTCAAAAACGGAGTTGCCGCGCTGCCTTGCCGTCGCCGCGCCGCGTCGCTACGTTGCCAATTGTACATCGATGGCGTAGGGCGCGCGGACGTGTTTGCTGAAGGGCAACCGCGACGAAAATAGAGTGGATACGGTATTTGATTGTGTTTTTCTAGCATAGCATAGTTAGATATATGGTTAGATTTTAACATTGGAATTCTTTGGATAAGAAAGGTGTTATGTGTTATTATAGTTTCTAATAATATTAGACGAAAATATCCCTGGTTTGTGAAATAATTGTAAAGTTTGGTTTTATTGCTGCAAGTTGTTCAAACGTGGACGCATAAAATGGGTACAACAATTTTTGTAGGAAAACTTTTTATTCGACAACAAAGAATGAGCAAACGTGTTTTTTGGGATTCCATCGAAAGTGTTGGCAGGAACGAAAGAACTCTTCATAAAGGATTTTTAGGTGTTTATGCAGGTTGTGGAACTTGTTGGTGATGTTTCTCGCAGATACCTGAAATTCTTAAAATTCGTAGCATTCACACTTCTACATAATCACGACAAAATTGGAGTAGATTGATCAAGTAGTTTTTCAGAATTACTAATTGTTTATCTCAAATCACCTGTTTTCCGGCGATCACTACTAGTTTATTGAGCAATATACAGGGTTTGTCCAAAAAGCATTCATATAGCAAAATACAGTAGTTTACCTTGCCGTTGAGACTCGAAAACCATTCCGGAAGATAAGTGTTATTTTTATGCAAAAAACGATGGGTTACGTTTTTTCTTCTAAACAAATTCAAACATTTCGTATTTGTGAGTAATTCGCAACAAAACATGATCGACACATCTGCTTTGTTTCAAATTTTGTATAGTAACGTATGTTTTTCGAATATCGTAGCGCATTTGTTCAATTACTCACAAATATGAAATATTTGAATTTGTTTAGAAGAAAAAAACGTAACCTTTGTTTTTCGCATAAATATAACATTTATCTTTCAGAATGGTTTGCGATTCATAACGGCAAGGTAAACACGTGTATTTTGCTAATAAATGCTCATTGAACGAACCCTGTACTCAATAAAATAGTAGTGATGGCCGGAAAATAGGTGTTTTGGGATAAACAATTAGTAATTCTCAAAAACTACTTGAGCAATATACTCCAATTTTGTTGTAGTTATTTAGAAGTATGAATCCTACGGATTTGAAGAATATCAAGCAGTTGCGTCATTTGGACGGTAACCAACGGGACCGACTGAAAGTATCTTAAAGAAACTGGGACACTTAAAACTTAAATGTATGTAAACGTTTTTAAAATAAATAAAAAAACTTTAAACTTCAGAAAAAAGGTATCCCAGCTTTAGATATATACAAAGTATGTACATACATTTGTATAATACAACATGTATGTAAACGTAAATATGTGTGGACATACATATACTAAGTGACATATAAATCCGAACACCCAGTTTAAATGGTTTTATTTTAATAAAATCTTGTATAAGTACTTAATGAAGCATAATAAGTAAATGATAAAAATTTCAAAATGATTGCACTGCTTTAAAGCCCTTAGACCTTTAATAATGTGTGGATGCACCCTGATGTGCTACGCATTCTCCAACGCGCTTAGGCATGTTTCTGATCAGGTGGTCAATGTCCTCCTGTGGTATCTCATTCCAGGCAACCACCAACTCCTCTCGAAGTGCTTCTAGAGTCTGAGGAGGACGTTGCAAATTGAGCAATCTCCTACCCATCATATCCCACACGTGCTCAATTGGGGATAAGTCGGGAGATCTTGGTGGCCATGGCAACAATGTGACATCATTATGTTGAAAGAAGTCTATTGTGACTCTTGCAACATGTCGTCGGGCATTATCTTGTTGGAAAGTTGGATCTGCCAGAGGGTTCTAGAACTTCGTGGATATAACGCTGCGCGTTCATGTTACCTCTGATGAAGATTAAAGGTGACCTAGAACCATAAGCTATAGCACCCCAAACCATAACTCCAACAGTGTGATGAACATGTCTTCCAACAAAAAACTGTGGATTCCTCCTTTCACCACGTCGCCTTCTAACCCTGGCACGACCATCGTGCATGCCTAAACAAAATCGAGACTCGTCACTAAAGACAATACTGTTCCATTCCTGATCCCAGAGTGACCGTTGTCTGCACCACTCAAGGCGATTACGTCGGTGTTCTCGAGTTAAAGGGAGGACCCAGTGTGGCCGGTATGAAAACAAGCCAAAACTTCTCATTCGTCGGTAAACACTTCGCATGCCAATAGGTCTTCCGTGTTCTGCAAACCATTCATTTGCAATGGACCTGGTAGTGGAGAAACGGTCCCTTAAGGCCAATAATCTTAGGCGGCGATCTTCACGGTCTGTTGTTCTACGGCGGCGTCCAGTGCCCCTTGCTCTTTGCGTATGGCCTTCTCGAAGCCATGCCTGACAACACCTAACCACAGTGTCTACACTTCTTTGCACTTTAACTGCAATTGCCCGAAAAGAAAGTCCAGCTTCCCGAAGTCCCACTATACGGCCCCTATCAAACTCACTAAGTTGACGAAATCGTACAGGTCTCCGTACTCTAGGCATCGTAACCGATCGTAAAGGATGTCAAGAACCAAAATCCGCCAACGTTGATTCTTTACTGCGGCTGAAATATTCATTTTTAGAGCGTTAGTGAATTAAAAAAAAAGCAGTATAAAAACCGGAATGTGCAACTGATAAGGCTGAAAATTTTTTCACTTGTTATTTACAGTAAGATAAATACATTCACCAACTTTTATTAAAATAAAACCATTTAAACTGGGTGTTCGGATTTATATGTCACTTAGTATATATGTACTAACAATAGAATAAAAAGTCACGTTAAAGACGCAAAAATTCATATGTCGTCGTTTGTCTCCTCTTTTTCTTTAAAATGGCGTCTTAAAATCGTATTTCTAATTTAGAAAGAACCTCCAAAAACTGCATTCCCCTGATTTTCGACAAAACTTTTGAGCTTCTTGGTCAGGGTAATAGCTGTTGGTACTGGAACCTCATCGACAGGTCTTCACTTTGCATATTTTCATGCCTATATCAGGCTTTGCGGAATCAATTTTGCAATATTTCTTTGGTTGATGACGTAATTTTCTTTATTAACTCAAGCTGTACCAGCAATTTACCAACGTTTACAAGCAGGTGTTTGAGTATTAGACTTCGGTAATAAGTTTTAAAACTCTTTATGGTCAAGTCGTTGACAAGCTGATGCAGAATTAGGGGACAAAAATAAGATTTTGATATTATTTAAGCAAATGTCTTTTGGATGAGATCGCGCATTGTCCAAAAATAACAAAATGTTTCTTTTTTCTTTAGTCGATTTCCTTACTAATGACTAGGAGTTTTCCTTTTTCACCCTACATATTTTCACAGTGCCCCCAACACATTTTTTCTTATTTAATAGGAGCGTTTTGTCGGATAGAGCAATAAAATACAGGCTTGTCTGATCGGCATTATAGATGTCTCTTGGTAAATATCCCTTAATCAAAGCTGGAAATTTTTTCCATAAACGACTACACAATTTCACCATTAACTGAAGCTATCTTTCCCGAAATCGCTTTAAAACATATTGTGGCGAATTTTAAATTTATTGAGCCAACCAGAAGAAGCACTGAATGTAGAACGTCTCAGAAAATCGGCTATTTCTTTTGCTTTGCATCGTATAAGCTGACCTGAAAAAAAAAAGAGTTTTTCCTAACGACAAACCTGCTGATAATCTCAATCTTTTTTTTGATTCAAATTGCTGTTCGACATCCATTTCTTTAGAAGGAGTTCATTATGTTTAATTATATCTGCAGCTTATTTTTTTCCAATATTAAAACGCTTGGATACGTTCCTTACACTTAACTTCTCCTTATTGTGAGCTTTAACAATCTCAATGTTTTGTTTAAGCGTCATAGTTTTTCTATTTTGAGACATTTCTACAATGAATGTGTCGCCCACTGTGTCTTTTCCGCATAGACGTCAGATTAATATCGAAAGCGTGTACCCAAAGAATAAGAACGGTAAATCCCCGACCAACTCGGGGAAGTCCCTAATTCACGCGCCGATCAGAAATGCACCACACAGGCGTTTGTACCGACAGATCGGGAAGCCCCGGTTTACTTGGGAAAGACCCAGCGAAGATGGCGCGCGGCACGAGTTGGAAATGCAATAGCGAAACTCTTAACTGAAAAAAAATAGGACAAGGTGTTTCTTTTTATTATGTTTTTTGTCCGGTTAGGAGAACATTTTCTCGTGTCCGCGTCTGTTCAAGAGAATGTCCGTCCAAGAGAAAGTTAATATAATGCAAATTATATGAGAGTCGGTCGGCATCATGAGAAACTGTCCATCTAAAGGTGCCCGTGTAAAAGGGGTGTCCGCGAAGGGGAATTTCACTATAAATAATTTGTTCTTAACCAAAGGAAGCGGTGGAATAATGAGCTTTGCAGACGTCACCGTCATTGTATACTTAATGATATGCGAATATTTAAGGGTGTGAATCTATATGAAAAATTAATATTAGTTTGCGTTATAAACTATGGTCCAAAAATGTTTCCTTACAAATACTCGGGGTGTTGAAGATTTAGGAAAAAAATGGAAACTAATAATTTCAGAACCTCTTCAGATATCTCACTGATATTTAATACGTAGTGAAAATTTATTAAAGTTGCATTTTTTTAAATGCAAAAAGAATTTTTAGCCTTAACAGTGGCGTGCGTACGGATATTTGTTAAGAAAAAACTGGTACGCCAATGGTTTTTGCCAAATAAAAATTATTTTTGAATTTCCCGTTCAATTTAAAACAAACGATCTCTCTTGAATTGTTTTCCTTCGATGCGCCATTTTTGAGTAAAAAAATAAAAACCGTTCTATTGTCTAACTTGCAAAATTATTATTAATCTAATTGCAAAAATTACACACATTAGGGGTAATGAACAACAACAACTGACAACATAAACATAACATTAAAACCAACAAAATGATTACAAAAATTGTTGAAAATGGCCCCCTTCACTCAGTATGCATGCTTCCGCCCTCCTTCTCATGGAATTGCGCACTCGTTGAAATATCCGTGGAGTGTTTTTTTATTATATCACAAGCTGCAACTATTCATTCTCTTAATTCCTCTACAATGTTAATGGGACTTAAACTGTTGAGGTATAGGGACCTTGGTGGCCATTCTTGGGGCCCACCGCGGCCAATCCAACGATTTGGATAAAAAGTTTGTAAATAATTTCGAACCGCTACGCTGAAATGCGCTGGTGCACCATCATGCATGTACCACATATTGTTTCTTGTTACTAACGGAACATCATCAAGCAGCAAATGCAACTGTTGTTGAAGAAAATTGAGATAAGTCTGTCCGTCAAGTCGGCCCGGCAAGAAGAATGGGCCAATAAAGTGGTTGCCAATAATTCCTGTCCATACGTTGACCGAAAATTGGAGTTGGAAATGGGTTTCGGTTACGACATAGGGATTTTCTTCTGCCCACAAATGATTATTGTGGAAATTCTGAATGGCATTTCGAGAAAAATTAGCTTCGTCCGTGAACAGAATCGTTGATTCAAATTGCGGATTTTGTGTAATTTTTGAAGATACTGCTGACAAAAGGTCACACGCCTTGGAAAATCAATGGGAAGTAATGACTGTACTCTTAAAATATGGTAAGGATATAACAAAAAATCCACTAAAATTCTCCAAACAATTTAATGGCAAATATTTAAGCGATCTTCCTCAACAAGACGACGTTGAAGATTAGAAAAGGTTCGATTATCTGGCAAGGCACGATCTGGATATTTCTGGTTGCTCACCATTACCGTCGGCAAGGCCCTATACGTAATGCATTTCCGCCATTTCTGCATTCGAATAATTCACCATTATTAACAAGATTGTAAAAACTAAATAATGAAAAAGGTGTCACAACGAACAGATTTGAATAACAAAGACTTCTTAGATGTCAAATGCCAGTGACGTATTCCAGAGCAACTAGATATTTATTGCTAAATTGCATTCTTCAATTATTACATTAATTTTCTCGGACAATAGAACGGTTTTTATTTTTTTTCTCAAAAATGGCGCATCGAAGGAAAACAACAGAGACCATTTGCTTTAAATTGAAGCGGTTCTGAAAATATTAATTAATTTATTTTTTTTTTCTTAAAACTTCAACACCCCGAGTTTTTGTAAGGAAACATTTTTGGACCATAATTTATAAAGCAAACTAACATTAATTTTTCTTGTAGATTCACACCCTTAAATATTCGCATATCGTTAAGGAACACCCGGTATACAGCTTGAAGCTGGGATGCGTTAAAAACTTTAATGCAAGATGATTTTAAAAAGATTGCAGCATCTTTCAATGACAAGGTATTGAAGGGGATGAACTATGCAGATACCAGTTTTGTTCCATTTGCGTCTTATAAGTGTCATTTACCTGAGTACAATTCGCTGACCATCAACACTAATAACCCAGTCATTGTACAAAGATCAGATAGTAAAAAAAAGGTGTTTATATCGTCAGTAACCAAATGGGATATACGATGGATGTCTTTTAAGTTTTGCATATGGAAATAAAACAACACGGTAGGTAGTTTTAAATGACTTTATTGTTTTTCGAAGTATTCTCTACGAAGATTAATACACATCTGCATGCGCTGGAACCAATTTTCGAAGCACTTATTCCACTCGTTTGCTGGCAGATCCAAAACGGCATTTTTGAATGCGTCAACTGCTTCTTCTGGTGACTGGAACCATTGACCACGCAGTCTGTTTTTAATTTTCGGGAAAGTAAAGAAATCATTAGGACTTAGATCGGGAGGATGGTCCAATAATTCCACGTTTTCTTTCGTTAAATACTGCCTTGTTTTTTGGGCTGTGTGCGAGCCTGCATTGTCTTGGTGGAGGATGATTCTCCTTTCGGGGGGGCAATATGACCCGCTTTTGACAAAAATGTCGCGACCATCTTTTTCGAAACACTTCGAGAACGGATTACTTTTGTTGGCTTTTCTTCACCTTGGAACACCCAAACAGCCGACTGTCGTTTATTTTCTGGTTCATAACAGTAAATCCACGATTCATCACCACCAACAATCCTGTACACATTTTTTGAGGCTCTTCAGTCAACAGGTAGGGTATCCAACGAGAAACTAATTTTCTTACTCCTAATTCTTCATGTAAAATTTTTTGAATTGAGGTCTTTGAGATCTTCAAGGACGCCTCAATCTCGCGATATGTCACATATCTATCTTCAATGACGAGTTTGCGCATAGCATCGACGTTTTCATGGGTTACTGCCGTTTGTGGTGCACCCACCTTGGGATCGTCGCTAAGACTCACCCGTCCACGTTTGAATTTTCCATACCAACGGGAAATTGTCGACTGATGTGGCGCTTCGTTGCCGAAAAGAGACAGTAACTCAGCAAGGCATTCTTATTGCGATAATTGTCTCTGAAAGTTGTAATAAATTATGTCGCGAAAATGTTCTCGTGAGAACACTGCAAGTATTTTTGTGAAAGTTTGAATTTAAGTTTACTAAAGAGTGAAGTTAAGATTCAGTACTGACGTTCGATCCGCGCGACCTACTATGTTTCTATATGCAAAACTTAAGAGACATTCCTCGTATCACTACATCTGGTGTTCGACACTTTTTTCTGAATGTTAACAAAATACTTACGGAAGGACTTTGAAACCAGTTTTTTTGTTTACTGTTTATCGTGGAAAAGAAAGGAAATGCAACAATTGCTTTTTTTAGACTAAAATTCAATTTATTTTTATGTATGGAATTGAAGCAGAAACAGGGGCAGACATTTTGTGAATCTAGGCGGAAGACATTCAACAGGATTATCTCAGGCATCTCACCACAGTGGTTAAACAACTAACAATTTTATGTTGCAGAAAGTACATCAAACACAGCAAAAAATATTTTCATAAAAATATATTCACAATCTTTTTGGGATTAGCTACATGAACGTATAGTTAGCATTGAATAAGCAATACCTCATAATTTTTTCCGACTGAAGCTGTATCAGTGGCGTAGCAATTGGGATGCTATCGAGGAACGTTTTCTACACCGCATAGTTTTTAGAAAAATCTGACCAAATCACTAATTATGTTTAATGTTTCTCTTGAAAAATATGAGATAAAATCTGGTCTAATTTGGTAATGCAATAAAATTTTCATACAAAACATTCGATATTGCAGATTATATTATTTGTATTAACAGAAGTTTGCAGCTATGTTTGAAACTGTTTAACAATAATCATAATTACCAATCAATATCAGAATAGTAATTCTTAAGGGTCGTATCGTCAATTGTAGGACGTCTTCTATGGGTTCCTTGATTTTCATAGCCTCTTCTTTCCTTCAGAAAGGTTGGGGTATCTCTAGATTTCTACTGTTCCGTGTCAGTGCTCTATTTTGAAGTTATGTTACAAATATATATTTGCATCAAATTGTTCATGCTAACCTCACAGTATGAGAGCGCTGACATGAAACAGTAGAAATTCAGAAATCTGAAGACGAGGAAACACTGTGAAAATCAAGAAGGCCATAAGGGCGTCCTACAATTGTAGGAACGACTGACGATACGGCTCCAAGTCTTACTGACCGCTCCGACAATCGCCAATGAGTGCAAAAATTTGCAATGCTTTGTATCCCCTGGATGTATTTTGATATAACATGTGTTTTTTTTCACGACATACTGATATTTTTCAGCTATTTTTATCGACTAAATCCACCCCCTACAATGTCATACCTCACCCCCCTTGAAATGGATCCATACCGCTGCGAACGGAATTAGGGCTGACATGGATATGGTCTGCCGCTCAACACGGTACATTGTTTTAAGAACCACAATGTGCATAACCAATAATGGAGGATATTTTGAACAGCTTCTGTAACATTAAACATGTCCAAATTCTCTATAAGAAACATTGATTTGTCATTTTTATGTATGGAAAATTTGAAAACAATTTGCATTTTATTACACCCATTTTGACCCATGTTAAATAGCATTTACTGCTTAACGTACAATACTTAAGATAACAAAAAGCTGTAGAATTAGCACAAAAAAGTACAACTTCACAGACTAGTTTTTGAATGGTGTGCGAAAATGCAGAAAATAATCAATTGTCTTCCATATTTTTTTGTTTGTGTCTGTTTTTAAGTATGTTTGACGGTTAAAAAAGTTTTTCAATAATCGCTAGGACAACATGTCATCGTTCAAATGACACCAAATTTATCATTCTGCGATAATTGCGTACTCAGTTATTACAATTTTCATACATGCACTACCGTAATCGTAACGTAAAAATAAAAATGGCAGCCATTTCAAGGGGGATGAGGTAGGACATTGTAGGGAGGTGGATTTGTCGATAAAACTAGCCGAAAAATACCCTTCCTAAATATCGGTATGTCGTGTCCAAACACATTGTATATCTACATTTTACCCTACAGGTGAACAATACTCAAGCTCGTAAAGCTTTCAATGAGTACAATTTTTGTTTCTTGTATGCTTCTGTTTTCTCACATACTTAAGTTTCCTGCTCGTATAGTTCAAATCTATGGAAAAAACAGCATCTAAATGTATAGCTTAGACGATAAATCATCTACCTTGCATCGCTACGCACCCTTGTATTTCCCTCTACTTCACCCTTTCACTTTTGTTCTACTCACCCTTATTTTGAATATCTCGGCTGTCCCCTACCTTGAAGGTGCTAGACCTGATCATCTATTATGTAACCCTTCTACGCTGCTAACCTAGGGTCTTAAAAAATTACCGTTGAACATTTCTTTTTGAATCAGGGTAATTGACCTGAAATTTTGATACAATTTCTGTTTTATATTTTAAGTGCTAATAGCTGTTCCTACCTGTAATATACCAATTTCCAGTTTTCAGAAGTACCTACGTTAGGCGTCTACTAGTTTTCCATTATCTGTTACCGATATCGTAGCGAACTGATAATTGGTAACTAGCATGAAACTGAGTTGTTGATCATAAGAAAGCAAAACACATTCAATTCAGCCTAATATACAGGGTGTAAACGTTGTGATAGTCATTATTTAAATAGACATGTGACATATCGCGAGATTGAGGCGTCCTTGAAGATCTCAAAGACCTCAGTTCAAAAAATTTCACATGAATAATTAGGAGTAAGAAAATTAGTTTCTCGTTGGATACCCCACCTGTTGACTGAAGAGCAGAAAGCAGCCAGGGTTAATTGGTGTCAAAAAACGCTTGACCGTTTTAATTCCGGTAACTCAAAAAATGTGTACAGCATTGTTAGTGGTGATGAATCGTGGATTTACTGTTATGAACCAGAAAATAAACGATAGTCGGCTGTTTGGGTATTCCAAGGTGAAGAAAAGCCAACAAAAGTCATCCGTTCTCGAAGTGTTTCGAAAAAGATGGTCGCGACATTTGTGTCAAAAGCGGGTCATATTACAACATCTCCTCTTAGTGAGGAAAGAACTGTTACTGCAGATTGATATACCATCATCTGTTAGCCAAAAGTCACCACCGAGTTTCGAAAAATCAACCCCGAAAGAAGAATCATTATCCACCAAGACAATGAAGCTCGCACACAGCCCAAAAAACAAGGCAGTATTTAACGAAAGAAAACGTGGAATTATTGGACCATCCTCCCGATCTAAGTCCTAACGATTTCTTTACTTTCCCTAACATTAAAACCAGATTGCGTGGTCAAAGGTTCCAGTCACCAGAAGAAGCAGTTGACGTATTCAAAAATGCCGTTTTGGATCTGCCAGCAAACGAATGGAATAAGTGCTTTGAAAATTGGTTCGAGCGCATGGAAATGTGTATTAATCTTCGTGGAGAATACTTCGAAAAACAATAATGTCATTTAAAACTACCTACCGTGTTGTTTTATTTCCATATGCAAGACTTAAAAGACATTCCTCGTAGCACAGTTTGGTTGCTGATGCGTAGGAAAGAACAGAAATATGATTGATTTGAAAGACTCATAATTAAAAAGAGTGGCGAGTTTTGATAATAAAGCTGATAGGGGTAAGAAAAAAAACAGGAACCTCATATTTTACCTTTCGTCTGTAACATGGTAAAGAAACATTTCTTAGCTACCTGTACAAATGATGAATTATTTGCTGTTTTCAATCGATATGAAACAGAAAACTGACACCTACTGGTCCATATTGGCCTAGACATTCTTTGAATCATGAGCAAGAAGAAAAAATAAAATTCTAGTGACCCTATAAATGAACCTCTCGAAAAACGCATTAGCAGTTCTATCAAAAGAATGTAATTATTTCAGGAAAATCAATGAGCGATTGAAAAATGAGGGTGAAAAAATCTGTGCCGAAGTTCAATATCTGAACAAATCACATCAATTGACCAACGAAGACAAGATTCCAGCGACACCATGATTTAATCGCTACCCACATTATTGAAAACGATTCTTTCTCGAAAAATAAGTTCCAAGATCGATGAAATCAGACACTAAAGAAAGACGACTCAATAGTATCGTCACTACTCCTAACCAAGGGCAATCCAGTTTTCAAACGAGAACTGATCTCAATGAAAAAAATAACCTATCCGAATTAAACATAAACGTTGATAAAATCAAGAATCCAAGTTATGGTTGAAGAGATATGAATTTGGAATAAAGTTCTCATTCCAAACTAAAAGAGGCAATTAATTGTATATTCGAGGCTTATAATTATAATCACTTAACTGACGTTTTGCATTGTTAGTGGTTGTGATTTTAAGTATTGTGAGTGCCTGCGGTCATTCAGTTTCATTTCTTATTTTAAAATGAAAGATAGGATGTAACTTGTACGAAAATACCATTTTTTCTTTATAGAACTTCAAAGTTATACTTAGGGTGCTAATACTGTGCTATAGAATACTGCTTTATAAGCTGTTTTCTTCTTGTTTAACCAAAAGATTGTTCAAAATTATATGAATATAACATACACTGTAAGTTACTGTGACACCGTTCATCGCAATAATGCAATTTTGCATCATTTTAATGATGAAAATAGCTCGTTGTTAAGTAGTAATTTCTTTTATTTCAGATAATTATTCCCATCACTACACCACCGTCACTGTCATATTCTCTCCATCTAGTTGCGATGTTGCCAAATCATGGATAGTAATATACTTTAATTTGGTTTGTCAAATTCTTACTTGTATACTAGCGCAAGAATGTGCAATCGGCACAGGGTTGTCATGAAAATGCGATTTGGAGGTGTGGCCGGCAGGTTTCACTGTACTAAATCCACCTTGTGCCCTACGATAGCGTTAGCTAAAGAGACTTTTTTAAAGAATGCCTTATGCCCTTCACAAAAGTACTTCCGTTAATGTTTTTCCTATATTATAGTTATTATCTATTTACTTTCTGTATGTATGTACTTGAAGAACTATTTAAAGTGAAGCTGATGTTACAAAATATACCCAATTAAATACGATATATATATATATATATATATATATATATATGGGAAATGACTGAAAAAGTAGCTATTGCAAATCACTAAATAATGTAAACATAACAAAGAACATTGCAAGTTTTTTGATGATTTGATGAAATGATCGTTGATCTTTATTTAACTATAACGTTAGACGATGATATGTTGGGTGGACCTGGCAAGGTGGTCCAAATCGACGAATCAAAGTTGGGTATTTTTATATGCAATGACGGCTGGTGCCTTTTGTATTTTTTATGTCACGCATGTATTTTCCACTGTTTAGACACATACTGTTCAAAATTTCATCTAGGTTTCGGCAAAAATTGGGACACCTTCTCATAAAACAAGCCATTTACAATAAATTAAGACTTTTATTTTGCAAATAACCTCATTTCCAATTACGTATTTCTCCCAAAAAAGGTACAACTTGGCCACATTGGATATCATTTATTTTATCTGTTAAGAAATGAGCGTTATAAAATGGCCATTGAGAATTGTTTGTACTTTCAAATATTTCTTAGAAATGCAAAAACTTTGATCTCATTGAAAATACGCGAAAAAAATGGTTAAGGAATTTCAAGAAGAAATTGAAAAATTACAAAACAACACCTCTACACAATTTACCAAGTAAATACCATCATTTACGTATGTATTTTGATCTGTTGTTTAAGCTAATAAGTTAATATGTAATAACACGTCTGGTTTTGAACCTTTTTATGCAAAAACAACGATTTTTTACACTTTCACATCTATTTTCCTGAGTACTATACAGTTTATGTTATACGCTTATATACTAAGTGACATATAAATCCGAACACCCAGTTTAAATGGTTTTATTTTAATAAAATTTTGTATAAGTACTTAATGAAGCATAATAAGTAAATGATAAAAATTTCAAAATGATTGCACTGCTTTAAAGCCCTTTGACCTTTAATAATGTGTGGGTGCACCCTGATGTGCTACGCATTCTCCAACGCGCCTAGGCATGCTTCTGATCAGGTGGTCAATGTCCTCCTGTGGTATCTCATTCCAGGCAACCACCAACTTCTCTCGAAGTGCTTCTAGAGTCTGAGGAGGACGTTGCAAATTGAGCAATCTCCCACACGTGCTCAATTGGGGATAAGTCGGGAGATCTTGGTGGCTATGGTAACAATGTGATATCATTATGTTGAAAGAAGTCTATTGTGACTCTTGCAACATGTGGTCGGGCATTATCTTGTTGGAAAGTTGGATCTGCCAGGGTGTCAAGATAGGGTAAAAGATGGGGTTCTAGAACTTCGTGGATATAACGCTGCGCGTTCATGTTACCTCTGATGAAGATTAAAGGTGACCTGTAACATAAGCTATAGCACCCCAAACTATAACTCCAACAGTGTGATGAACATGTCTTTCAACAAAAAACTGTGGATTCCTCCTTTCACCACGTCGCCTTCTAACCCTGGCACGACCGTCGTGCATGCCTAAATAAAATCGAGACTCGTCACTAAAGACAATACTGTTCCATTCCTGATCCCAGAGTGACCGTTGCCTGCACCACTCAAGGCGATTACGTCGGTGTTCTCGAGTTAAAGGGAGGACCCAGTGTGGCCGGTATGAAAACAAGCCAAAACTTCTCATTCGTCGGTAAACACTTCGCATGCCAATAGGTCTTCCGTGTTCTGCAAACCTTTCATTTGCAATGGACCTGGTAGTGGAGAAACGGTCCCTTAAGGCCAATAATCTTAGGCGGCGATCTTCACGGTCTGTTGTTCTACGGCCGCGTCCAGTGCCCCTTGCTCTTTGCGTACGGCCTTCTCGAAGCCATGCCTGACATCACCTAACCACAGTGTCTACACTTCTTTGCACTCTAACTGCAATTGCCCGAAAAGAAAGTCCAGCTTCCCGAAGTCCCACTATACGGCCCCTATCAAACTCACTAAGTTGACGAAATCGTACAGGTCTCCGTACTCTAGGCATCGTAACCGATCGTAAAGGATGTCAAGAACCAAAATCCGCCAACGTTGATTCTTTACTAAATATTCATTTTTAGAGCGTTAGTGAATTAAAAAAAAGCAGTATAAAAACCGGAATGTCCAACTGATAAGGCTGAAAATTTTTTCACTTGTTATTTACAGTAAGATAAATACATTCACCAACTTTTATTAAAATAAAAACATTTAGACTGGGTGTTCGGATTTATATGTCACTTAGTATAATTTAGAGCATCCTTTTGTACAAAAAGCAAAAAAGACAGCAAATAAAACAGTATTTTATTCTAGAGTATTCGCACCAAAAATGCAACTTCGAAGTTCTATAAAATAGCAAGCAGAGGACACTCCTTAGAGAAAAAATGATATTTTCGTAAAAAATACATCTTAATCTTTCATTTTAAAGTAAGAAATGAAGTATTTGCGATATGCGCTAAAGTATAGTCTTACAGATGAATGATAATAAGCCGCGACCAGGTGCATTGAGAACTGAATCAACAGACAGGAATGTGGCATGTGTGGAAGGCATGCTTAGAGAAAATCGTCGAATTTCAATCAGAGCAATTTCAAAAAATGTTGGTGTGAGTATAGTCCATAGTATCGTACACAAATTGTGTGACAGTAAAGTTTGTACGCAATGGGCTCCTTGCCTTTTGTCACGGGACCAAAAGAGTTTGCTAATGGGCTTATCTTTGCAAAATCTCACAGAATACAAGCAAAACGGTAATGACTTTCGTTCTTCAATAATTGCTGGCGAAGAATCTTGGTGTCATTATTTCGAACCATCCAGTCAACTGTCATCGATGCAATGGAAACACGCAAATTCTCCGACACGGAGAAATTAGAGCATCGGAGGATATTAGAGCATCCACCCTATAGTCCTGATCTATCGCCTTGCGATTTTCACATCTTTGGGCCACTGAAAAAAAAGTTAAAAGGTAAGCATTTTCAGTCGGACGAAGAAGTACGAAATGCCGTAAGAGAATTATTCAAGCAGCATCCACAAGGATTCCTTAAGCAGGGAATACTTCGATTGGTAGAACAAAGGGGTATGTGCATTAATTGCAGTCGTAATTATTTGTACATATAATTGCCGATACATTTTTTCTAGACCAAATATGTGTTTCAGTGTAACAAGCCGCGTATTTATATGTGCCTTCATCTGTTTTGGATTCAACAAACTCGATCTGTATTTCCGTCCAACCTTTCGATTTTCTATTGATTACGTATACCTTCACTTTTATTAACGGAGTATGCATATCGCTTGTATGCATCCTTGGTGCGGCCCGCTTCAGAAGCAAATGGAGCTGCATGTATACTGTATTTGCTAGCAACAGTAGCGGTAATCCAAATCCTGACCCAATTCCAACGTCTTGTACAATGTATGCTAAGTACGTTAAAGTTGAATAAGGCACATGGCAGTTTATGCAAACCAGGGATGTTAGCCATTTAGCTTCAACATCACGTGCGGCATTGCCAAACTTAAAATACTGCATTTCTACTACAGATAGTTTAGCTTCGATATACCGCAAAATAGGCATACAAAGAGGTTAATATTATGAAGGTATTCTTGTGATAATGTAAAGGATACCAGTTATCAAGGTTTAAGTTACTAGTGTCTCTCAATAACCAAACCTTTTAGGAAAAAAAAAACGTTATATACACAGTTGTAGGGTCCAATGTAGAGATTTTCATGCAATACAGGGTTATCCAAATTAAGTGTCCACCATTAGTAACTTTGTTATTAGTGAAAATACAAAGTTGTTTGAATTAGCAAACTAGTAGCATTTTTAACGCTGGTAAAAATGAGAAATAAAAAAAAACAATTGAGAGTCGTTATTTTGATTTTTTTCAGTAAAATAACATTTTTTTAAATGGAAACCCCTGTATATTATATTTTTTTCTGTTAAAGCATCAAATTTTAAACAAAAAAGTTCATAATGACTTTTCCGCTAAAGTCAAAAATAAAGTCAAAATAACGATAAATATTTTTAATTATTTGCAGTATTATAATATTAAGACGGCTATGAAAACAACATGGCGTTCGCGATTTGACAGCATTAAGATAAGCGACAAATTGTTAAACTGGACATACTCGCAACTAGAAGGCTTTGGAAAACAATGATAAAATCAAATAATGTCAAACATTAGTGTAAATACTTGTTTATAAGCTTTATTGTGTCATTAATTTAAAGAAAAATGTTCTCCCATGAAGAAAAGTGTGATATGTTAGAATGCTATTTAGTGTGCAGAAAATCCTCCTTGAGAGCAAGAGACTACAGTGAATTATATCCCGCTCGCATTCAACCGTATGAACGATATTTTCTGAGACTTTATCGAAAATTTAGGGGCAACGAAAATGTTTTTGCTAAAACAAGGGCAAAAAAAGAATTCATAATAAGCGAGGCCACGGAAATTGCAGTTATTGGATATTTTGAAGCTTATCGTGAGAATTCAATAGCAGATATTCTCAAGGACTCTAATTTCAGTTATGGTACTGTTCAAAGGATTTTAAAAAAATACAAATTTATTCCGTATAAGTACCGACCAGTTCAAACGCTTTTGGCAGGGGATCCAGAGAGAAGACTTGTTTTTTGCCATTGGTATCTTAGCTTCTGTCGCCAAAATGTAAATAACTTTCGTTACCTTTTATGGACAGATGAATCAAATTTTTCAAATTCTGGAATGTTTAATAGAAAAAACCACCATTATTGGTCAAGAGAAAATCTTTTGTTAGTACATCCAGAAGGCCCACAAGTCCGTTTCAGTTTCAACGTTTGGTGCGGTATAATTGGTTCAAAAATTGTTGGCCCGTTCTTTTATGAGGGAACCCTAACTGGTGAAAGATATGTGGAATTTATGTCAGAAATTCTGACTAATTTCTTAGACGAATTGGATCTTATAAGTAGACATCATCTGCATTTTCAGCAAGATGGCGCACCTGCCCACAACTCCAGAGGTACTTATCATTTTCTAAGTACTACTTTTAATGATCAGTGGATAGGAACAAATGGCCCAATACAGTGGCCTCCCAGATCACCAGATCTAAACCCACTTGATTACTTCTTGTGGGGTTACTTAAAGAACCAAATTTACAAGCGAAGGTACGATAACCTTGACGCGTTAAAGACTGCAGTTAGGGAAAAGATAACCCAGATAGATGGTAGGACCATACTTAAGACAGTTCGAGCAGTTGAAAAACGTGCCCAAAAATGTATTGAAGAACAAGGTGGTGTTTTCGAGCATCTTCTTTAAAAAAAATTGTTATTGTATTTTGTAAGATTATAAGTTGATGTTGAAAATAAAGTTTGTCGATACAATTTAATTGTTTCAGATTGGAGGCCATAACTTCAACAATTTGTAACCTAGGAGAAAAGTTATTGTAAGCTTTTTTGTTTAAAATTTGATGCTTTAACAGAAAAAAATATAATATACAGGGGTTTCCATTTAAAAAAATGTTATTTTACTGAAAAAAATCAAAATAACGACTCTCAATTGTTTTTTTTTATTTCTCATTTTTACCAGCGTTAAAAATGCTACTAGTTTGCTAATTCAAACAACTTTGTATTTTCACTAATAACAAAGTTACTAATGGTGGACACTTAATTTGGATAACCCTGTATACCTGTATATCTTGTAGCTCTGAAAAGGTTGTCGAGTAACGTTTTCGATAAAGCACCCTGTTTATATATGGTGACATGTCAAATGCAACACCCAGAATTACTTACTGAATTTTAAAAATAACTTTTTGTCATATCAAGACCCAAACAATATGCACATGTTTACTTAATACTCAGGAACTTTTTTGTGTTTTGTTCCATTTGTTTCATTGTTGTTTCATTGCGTTATCATGCCTAGAGTTCGCAGACGCGCTGATTTCACTCAACTTTCCGAGTTTCGAATACTCGGGTTACGGGAAGCTGAATTTTCTTCTTAGAGAAATCGCTAACCGCTGAATCGAAAGAAAGCATATTCATCGCACTGTGCGTGTTATGGTACGGGGTGCCATTGCTTACGGCTGCAGGTCACGAGTAGTGGGCATTCGAGGTAGCATTACTGCCCAGCGTTATATCCACGATGTTTTACAATATCTGCTTCCCTTTTTGGAAACATTGCAAGATCCACTTTTTCAGTGGGACAATGCACGACCTCATGTCGCACGTTTTTAGAAACGTCCAGAGTAAATCTACTTTAGTGGCCTCCTCTATCCCCAGACCTTTACCCCATCGACCATGTATAGGACATGATGGGAAAAAGGTTGCAAAATTCACCGCACCCTCCACAAACATTGGAGGCTCTATCTGAGCTACTTTACGAAATTTCGAGTTAAAATTTTAAATTATGTTCCGTCCTGGTCGAAGTAAATATTTAGAGTACATATCGTAGTACCCGCGTAGTAGTACCCAACCCCCACGATTTCAAAGCGCGCACGCGGCGAAGGAAAGCGGCTCCGCGCCCCTTCCTCATACCTTCCACGATCGGCGCGCATATTTCTACGGTTTCAGCAATGTCGAGGAACCGCTGTTCATTTAGAATTAGAAAACAGGACAGAAGGTTGGCCGATAGATGTGCATTGTCGAACGAGATACCGACCGACGTTAGCCTGAAGGTTTCTTTCGTCGCGGAGCAAAACAAAAAAGTGGCGTGCAGGCCTCTTTTTCTGAAGGGGCGTCACCATCACGTAACTGTCGACTAACCGATCTATAAAAATATAAAAATCAATAGAGTTAATGATACAAAATATTTAGGATATTATCTAGATCCCCACTTGAGATGGGATGTACATATTTCTCACATACTAAAGAAAATTAGATTCATAGCATATAAAATAAAATTTCTAACCGGTATATTAACTGAATATTATCTACGAACAATATATCAAGCTTTAGTCGAGCCACATACAACCATAATATGTCTGTCGGTCTGTTTGTTGTCGATTTTGTAGCCAAATAATATAAGTTTGAGGAGTGACTTGCTATATAGTCATAGATGCTTCATTTCTGAAAATTGATGCGGTTTAAAAACCTGTTAGGGTGCGTCGAAAATGCTAAAACTTTTCGAATCTCGTCTTATCTTATTATGGTATTCCTCAGTTACATGTAAACTTTTTTGGATATACAGGGTGTTTCACAAGTTGTGATCAAAAATGAAACATAATACACAGGATCGCATTTTAAGGGGGGTTTTCTATGTAACATTTTTTCCTCAAGAGCTTCATTAAAAAGAGACGGGGTGTTGAAGTTTAAAAATAAAAAACAATTTTTTTAATATCTTCAAAACCGACAACTGGAAAAATAATGCCACTAATCCCCTGTATTTCCGCCACAGGTCTACGATAATTTTAAGTAAAGACTTTTAAATGTGGATAATATACTAAGTGACATATAAATCCGAACACCCAGTTTAATTGGTTTTATTTTAATAAAAGTTGGTGAATGTATTTATCTTACTGTGAATAACAAGTGAAAAAATTTTCAGCCTTATCAGTTGGACATTCCGGTTTTTATATTGCTTTTTTTTAATTCACTAACACTCTAAAAATGAATATTTCAGCCGCAGTAAAGAATCAACGTTGGCGGATTTTGGTTCTTGACATCCTTTACGATCGGTTACGATGCCTAGTGTACGGAGACCTGTACGATTTCGTCAACTTAGTGAGTTTGATAGGGGCCGTATAGTGGGACTTCGGGAAGCTGGACTTTCTTTTCGGGCAATTGCAGATATAGTGCAAAGAAGTGTAGACACTGTGGTTAGGTGTTGTCAGGCATGGCTTCGAGAAGGCCGTACGCAAAGAGCAAGGGGCACTGGACGCCGCCGTAGAACAACAGACCGTGAAGATCGCCGCCTAAGATTATTGGCCTTAAGGGACAGTTTCTCCACTACCAGGTCCATTGCAAATGAATGGTTTGCAGAACACGGAAGACCTATTGGCATGCGAAGTGTTTACCGACGAATGAGAAGTTTTGGCTTGTTTTCATACCGGCCACACTGGGTCCTCCTTTTAACTCGAGAACACCGACGTAATCGCCTTGAGTGGTGCAGAAAACGGTCAGTCTGGGATCAGGAATGGAACAGTATTATCTTTAGTGACGAGTCTCGATTTTGTTTAGGCATGCACGATGGTCGTGCCAGGGTTAGAAGGCGACGTGGTGAAAGGAGGAATCCACAGTTTCTTGTTGAAAGACATGTTCATCACACTGTTGGAGTTATGGTTTGGGGTGCTATAGCTTATGGTTCCAGGTCACCTTTAGTCTTCGTCAGAGGTAACATGAACGCGCAGCGTTATATCCACGAAGTTCTAGAACCCCATCTTTTACCCTATCTTGACACCCTGGCAGATCCAACTTTCCAACAAGATAATGCCCGACCACATGTTGCAAGAGTCACAATAGACTTCTTTCAACATAATGATATCACATTGTTACCATGGCCACCAAGATCTCCCGACTTATCCCCAATTGAGCACGTGTGGGATATGATGGGTAGGAGATTGCTCAATTTGCAACCTCCTCCTCAGACTCTAGAAGCACTTCGAGATGAGTTGGTGGTTGCCTGGAATGAGATACCACAGGAGGACATTGACCACCTGATCAGAAGCATGTCTAGGCGCGTTGGAGAATGCGTAGCACATCAGGGTGCATCCACTCATTATTAAAGGTCAAAGGGCTTTAAACCAGTGCAATCATTTTGAAATTTTTATCATTTACTTATTATGCTTCATTAAGTACTTATACAAAATTTTATTAAAATAAAACCATTTAAACTGGGTGTTCGGATTTATATGTCACTTAGTATACTTAGATAAATCCACATACTAAATTTTAGTTCATTCCAGTTGACGCTTTTGAAGATTTCAAAAAAATGCTTTTTATTTTGAAACTTCAACACCCCGTATCGTTTTAATGAAGACCTCGAGTAAAAAATGTTACATAGAAGACCCCCCTTCATGTGAATGATGTTTCATTTTTGGTCACGACTTATGAATCTCCCTGTATAGTTGTCCATTACAAAGTCGGAGGAAAACCACTTTGGGTATCTTCAAAAGCAGTTTTTCGTAACTTGGATGGAAGTAAGTCAATGCGTAGAGAGTACTGTGTCGATCTACATAACTCAATTCATTTTTGGCAAACGCCAGAAACCTTTTAAGGTGTTCAAAATTCTGTGTAATTTCAAAATAGATATCAAATTTCATGTAAAATGAATTTTATACAAATTTATGGAAAGAACCACTGAAACCTCCTGTTCCAGAACTTTCTTTACCAGAGTCATACGGTGACCTAATACCGTTGTTATTAACATTACTAGTAAGTAGCGATATTTTGTGATATTTTCAAAAAGTGTGATTTGATTCTGACGAATAAAAAGAATTCGAGAAAGATTAGTTTAACAAATAAAAATCTAAGTAATTTCTGTATAAAATTTTCTTTGGCCTAAATTTTAGGTTGCAGTATCTGGCATTCTTAGTTAGTACAACTCGATTCCGGAAAACCTAAAACCATTGTCTTAAAATAGGTTTATATATAAATAAGTGTATGTGCTCGAAGATTTAATTTCAAATTTAAATGTATTCACATAATTTTACTATTATACTTTTTTGACATTTCGGTCAACTGGAAGAATAGCTACATGAGCTAAGCTTCGCCGTTGTTTAATGTAGTCATTATAAATAAAGACGTTTATTATTATTAAATTTATATTATTATGTGATAAGTACGCAGTTAATATTCTAGTCTAAATTTGTAAATCCATATTCGTATTTTTCTACTTGGTATATGGACATCATTCAATCAATCAATCAGTAGCCTTTATTCGTAATAAGTTAGTTACAAAACAGAAAAAGAACATAAATGCATCATCACGTTTTACAGTCATAGAAAATAGAGAGACAATTAATACCTACACCATACGTGCAGTTTTATTCAATATTGTTTGAGACGTCAGAATGGTCAATAAAGTTTATCTCAAAAATATTGAGTTGCTGACGGCCTTATAAATCACTCAAAGGTATGACGTTTGTATTATTGGATACTAACGTATAGTCGACATCACGAAATATGACGATTACGTCATCATTTTAGTCTGTAGCGATTTATGAATATATTTAATGAAGTTTTTGATATGCTAGACAGAGACATACAGAATTTTATTGTCTAAACAAACTGTAGTGCTAATTTGCACGTATCCGACAAAGATAGACGATGTTTTCATGTTGCATGATCGATCATATTTGAAAGATGAATAGTTAGGTTATATTAAAGCAGGTTATGTTGTTTTGGAATAGTACTTTGGTCTTTGGTGTTCCTGTCTTAAGGTATTCTACTCATAACTGTTTTTTTTCAAAACAAAAACTCGCCACTAAAACTATTATTAAGGTATCACTCAGAACCATGAAATAAAATGAAAATAAAAATAATCAGTGAAATAACCTAACTTCGCAAAATCATAATATAAATTTGTTGTCATTATGTTCCATCGACGTACGTCCATTGACTTCAGAACAATTTAGGGTATGACGCAATAGTCATCTTTCGTGATTTTGACTACATGTACATCTCAATACTATTGTGCTAGTAGTTATGCTTAAGTTTTTTTTTTTGTTTCAGGTAAGGTGAACTTCATGGTATCGACTGATAGGGTATGTAATTTTGGAAGTCATGAATTCTGTTTAAAAAGCTCAAAAGTGGCAACAGCGCTACTAGCGTTAAATTAGTACAAGGATGTAACCTCGATTCCCGGTCATTCTTCCTATTAAACTTTAGAAATAGTTTGGAGAAAACACATTTTCCTTGCTCGATATCTTCTATTTATAATGGTAGCTTTATATATATGATGCTGCACTACATGTTCACTTTGAAGTTGGAAAACTGACGAGTAAATACAGGGTGTAAAGTTAGTAGTGGATCAGCGGAAGTCAGGTGATAGGTGGCCTCAAAACCTATCGAATGAACTCCTAAATGTGTGGTCCGAAATTTTATAGCTCAGGAGATATTTGCAATTTTGTGAAATTTCAAAAAAACCGGATAATGAACTTTCAATCGCAATTACAACTAAACCAGTAGGTTTAGGGCTCTGATTTTTTTTTCTGAGATGAGTTAAATGGTCACTTTCAGCAACGGTTATGTCTCTTTGTAACAGAGCTTATTAGAAAGCAACAATCTTAAATTCATTTTTTTTGTGGAAAATCTCTTCCATCCCTCAACTTTGGGGGGCGGTAAAAAAATTGAGGTTGTATTTCATTATTCATTTTATTGTAAAAACTATTTCAATCCATTTAGGATAAACCCTGAAAATTTCAGCTTGCTACGATGAGTGTATCATGTCACATTCGTTGTTGCGATGCGATAAACGTAAGAAACGCAATAGAATCCTTACCTCCTACAAGTACAGAAACTATTGTGTTTAGACGCTCTTTATGGCGATTTACCAAGAAATGTGCAAGATAATTTAATTTAACTAACTTTTAAAGAACATGCTCGAAATGGCCTCCATTATTTTCTATACTCAAGCGACACCTTCTAATAAAATTGTCCTTTAGTCTTTGAAATGAATTTGCGTTTTCCATAATTTCTACTTTTGCTTCATCAATTTTCTGGCGCATTTGTCTGACATTTGTATATTCAGATCTATAGATTATCCCCTTATAAAAGCTCCATACAAAAAAATCTAGAGGATTTAAATCGGGTGACCTTGGAGGCCATCGTATGGGGCCGTTCAAGTATTACGTGAGCACTATGGGGGGGCGGGGGGATCTTTGCTTTGCTTATTTTGGATGACATGGGGGGTAGGGGAGTCTAGATGATGATTACGTCATCGGTAGTTATTTACTTTTTTACACGAATGGCAACCCTCACATTGTCTTTGCTTGAAAACGAAACGCATTTTAGGGGATTCCCGCAAATAATGCATACGTTTAGTGAACAGCGCGCGGTAATTCCCCTACTCGCTTTAGAATCGAGTAGGGGAATTACCGCGCGGTGTTCACTTGTCTAAATTTCCTCTATCAGTGTATTGTTTCGTTTGGATACCAGAGCTAGTAGACGTATTGCAAGCATAGTAAAGCAAATTAACATTTGTGTTACCATTGATTACATTAGCCAAAGTTTAATGTTTAAATAAGGTGTCGTTTCACATAGACAAATCCAAGTTATACGAAAAATTATTTGAAAGTTTTAAAAAATCTCATACAAGTACGAAAGTACAAAATCTACAAAAGTTAGTTAACGAAGTGTGGCGAAATTACAAATTACATGCAAAATCCGACAAGGAACTAGATATTATTGTATCTAAGAGAATCGAACAAGAATTGCAAGCGGCGACTAAGAATAAATCCAATCTACTAAATTTTTTTTCTAAGGTGAGTGACGAAATCATTTTAGGTACCTATGAGTACTAGAAATATTAGAAATCGGCAAAAAGTTTCTCTTTACTGATAAGAAAATATTATGGCCTATCTCAAAGTATAGAGGTAATATTCATTATATTATAGATTTATTTCTTATAATTGATTCCGTCAATTGGTCACAAAGTACAGGATGTTAGTTTTATACATATACAGGGTTATCCAAATTAAGTTCAATGCCCATAATGAGCTTTGGTTGGGCTCAAATAAGACCGATGCAGCAGGTCGTGCAGTCGAAGCGTTCGCTCTTACTCAAGGGCTGACCCAGCTGGTGACGAGCCCTACTTTTTTCCCCCGCGTCTCGTCACACGCCAGTAGCCTGCTGGATCTCTTTCTGACCACGCATCCTGCCCCTTACAGCACTGCCGTCCTGTCCCCCCTGGGTAACTCAGATCACGGTGTTGTGGAGGTTAGGTTTCGGTCAGAAGCCGCTGTGGCCGCAGAAACTCGCACAGGCCGCAAAACTTGGCATTACGGACATGCCGACTGGGAGGGGCTCAGAGACTTCTTCTCTAGCTTTCCTTGGAGAGATGTCTGTTTCACTGACGCGGATACGTCGACTGTCTGTTCTTCAATAACCGAAATTATCCACGTCGGAATGGAGGAATACATCCCTCACACAGTGAAAGTTCCTAAACCAGGGTCCAACGGCTGGTTCAACAAATCGTGTGACACTGCTCGCCAGCAGAAGATCAAGGCCCACAGAACCTACTTACAAAACCCCACTGTAGAGAACAGACAAGCCGACGTCGAGTCCAGAAACAAATATAACGAAGCGGTTCGCAATGCCAAAACCCAGCATGATATAAAAGTTAGGCACAGGGTAATGTCGCAGCGCAATGGCAGTCGGTCTTTCTGGACGCTGGCCAAGCAGATTGAAAAGAACTTCTCACACAGTAGCCTTCCACCACTTACGTGTCAGGATGGAACTATTGTATTCGACCCAAAGGCCAAGGCGGAAGTGCTAGCCAAGATCTTTGCTGCCAACTCCACCATGGACGTCCCCACCAACGCCCAAGTGCCGTCAATTCAAAGGGTTCCCCACACTATGCGGGAGGTAACATTCAGGCATAAGACCGTAAGACGAGTGCTCTTGTCGCTCGACATCAACAAAGCTTCTGGTCCGGACTTGATTCCTGCCATTGTACTGAAGAGATGTGCAGCTGAGCTTGCTCCAGTTCTTTCGCGTCTCTTCCAGATATCTTATGAATCCGGCACCTTCCCAGAAAACTGGAAATTTGCTCATGTACAGCCCATCCCAAAAAAAGGATCTAAAACCGACCCTTACAACTACAGGCCTATAGCTCTGCTTTCTGTTATCAGTAAAGTGATGGAGAGGTGCATAAATCGCGAGCTTCTGGACTACCTCGAACGTCACAGCTTGATTAGCGACAGGCAGTACGGTTTCCGGCACCAACGATCCACAGGGGACCTCCTAGCTTACGTCACGCAACTGTGGACTGAACTCATCCAGTCTCATGGTGAGGCTCATGTCGTTGCTCTTGACATCACGAAAGCGTTCGATCAGCTGTGGCACGCTGCCCTCTTGAGCAAACTTCCATCCTACGGCCTCCCAGAAAAGCTTTGCAGATGGGTGGCTGACTTTATCTCTGGCCGCAAGATATCCGTCGTAATTGACGGATTCTCCTCTTCATCCCACAACGTCAACGCGGGTGTTCCCCAGGGATCGGTCTTGGCTCCAACACTGTTTCTCTTACATATCAACGACCTCCTTTCCTGCACGATCAACCCAATCCACAGCTTCGCTGATGACAGCACTCTACATGCAGGAATTCAGAGTGACAAGCCGATCTCTGCCGCTGAGCTGGAAAAAAGAAGACTAGCGACGACTTCTTCTCTGACAAGAGACCTGGAGGCTATCACTGCTTGGGGACGCAACAATCTTGTACAGTTCAATGCTTCCAAAACACAGTACTGTACTTTGACGAACAAAAAGCGTCCTAGCGCTCATACAGTTTCGATGGACGGTCGAGTTCTACCAAAGAGCCATTCATTTCGGCTGGTCGGAGTCCAGATCACCGAGGACCTGATCTGGCACGAACACATCTCTTCAATAGCTGCAGCTGCTGGGAAAAAGCTAGGCTATTTGTTTAGGGCTAAGAAGTACTTTTCTCCGCATGACCTTCTCACTCTATACAAGGCCCAGATAAGGCCTAGCCTCGAGTATTGCTCACACATTTGGGGTGCTGCCGCCCCGACTACATTGTCCATGCTCGATGCTGTCCAGAGGAGGGCGGTCCGACTGATCGATGACTCTTCTCTAACAGACAGCCTCGGGACTCTTTCGCACCGGCGGGCCGTCGGCGATCTAGCTCTTTTCTATCGCTACACCAACGGGCTTTGCTCCTCAGAGCTCTCTTCCATGATGCCGCCGCGCGATGTGCCTGCCAGACAGACCCGCCTGACTTCGGCGTCCCATCCTAACCGTGTCAAACTTCGTACATCCAGAACTGGCCGATACGACCGCTCCTTTGTCCCGAGGGTGTCTAGATTGTGGAACAAACTACGGGAGGAAGCTTTTCCCAGTTCTGCTAACCTTAGGCAGTTCAAAAATCGTATTAACAAAATTTCTTTGGGATCATCATAGCAGCCGCGGTGTTCCGGCATTTAGGCTTCTGCCTGCGCGGCTGTTTCGATATAAAAAAAAAAAAAAAAAAAAAAAAAAAAGTGTCCACCATTAGTAACTTTGTTATTAGTGAAAATACAAAGTTGTTTGAATTAGCAAACTAGTAGCATTTTTAACGCTGGTAAAAATGAGAAATAAAAAAAACAATTGAGAGTCGTTATTTTGACTTTTTTCAGTAAAATAACATTTTTTTAAATGGAAACCCCTGTATATTATATTTTTTTCTGTTAAAGCATCAAATTTTAAACAAAAAAGCTTACAATAACTTTTCTCCTAGGTTACAAATTGTTGAAGTTATGGCCTCCAATCTGAAACAATTAAATTGTATCGACAAACTTTATTTTCAACATCAACTTATAATCTTACAAAATACAATAACAATTTTTTTTAAAGAAGATGCTCGAAAACACCACCTTGTTCTTCAATACATTTTTGAGCACGTTTTTCAACTGCTCGAACTGTCTTAAGTATGGTCCTACCATCTATCTGGGTTATCTTTTCCCTAACTGGAGTCTTTAACGCGTCAAGGTTATCGTACCTTCGCTTGTAAATTTGGTTCTTTAAGTAACCCCACAAGAAGTAATCAAGTGGGTTTAGATCTGGTGATCTGGGAGGCCACTGTATTAGGCCATTTGTTCCTATCCACTGATCATTAAAAGTAGTACTTAGAAAATGATAAGTACCTCTGGAGTTGTGGGCAGGTGCGCCATCTTGCTGAAAATGCAGATGATGTCTACTTATAAGATCCAATTCGTCTAAGAAATTAGTCAGAATTTCTGACATAAATTCCACATATCTTTCACCAGTTAGGGCTCCCTCATAAAAGAACGGGCCAACAATTTTTGAACCAATTATACCGCACCAAACGTTGAAACTGAAACGGACTTGTGGGCCTCTTGGATGTACTAACAAAAGATTTTCTCTTGACCAATAATGGTGGTTTTTTCTATTAAACATTCCAGAATTTGAAAAATTTGATTCATCTGTCCATAAAAGGTAACGAAAGTTATTTACATTTTGGCGACAGAAGCTAAGATACCAATGGCAAAAAACAAGTCTTCTCTCTGGATCCCCTGCCAAAAGCGTTTGAACTGGTCGGTACTTATACGGAATAAATTTGTATTTTTTTAAAATCCTTTGAACAGTACCATAACTGAAATTAGAGTCCTTGAGAATATCTGCTATTGAATTCTCACGATAAGCTTCAAAATATCCAATAACTGCAATTTCCGTGGCCTCGCTTATTATGAATTCTTTTTTTGCCCTTGTTTTAGCAAAAACATTTTCGTTGCCCCTAAATTTTCGATAAAGTCTCAGAAAATATCGTTCATACGGTTGAATGCGAGCGGGATATAATTCACTGTAGTATTCTCAGGCTCTGAAGGAGGATTTTCTTCACACTAAATAGCATTCTAACATATCACACTTTTCTTCATGGGAGAACATTTTTCTTTAAATTAATGACACAATAAAGCTTATAAACAAGTATTTACATTAATGTTTGACATTATTTGATTTTATCATTGTTTTCCAAAGCCTTCTAGTTGCGAGTATGTCCAGTTTAACAATTTGTCGCTTATCTTAATGCTGTCAAATCGCGAACGCCATGCTGTTTTCATAGCCGTCTTAATATTATAATACTGCAAACAATTAAAAATATTTATCGTTATTTTGACTTTATTTTTGACTTTAGCGGAAAAGTCATTATGAACTTTTTTGTTTAAAATTTGATGCTTTAACAGAAAAAAATATAATATACAGGGGTTTCCATTTAAAAAAATGTTATTTTACTGAAAAAAATCAAAATAACGACTCTCAATTGTTTTTTTTTATTTCTCATTTTTACCAGCGTTAAAAATGCTACTAGTTTGCTAATTTAAACAACTTTGTATTTTTACTAATAACAAAGTTACCAATGGTGGACACTTAATTTGGATAACCCTGTATACAGAAAACTAACACTAACATTTTGTGACCGGAACGAATTGCTCGTTTAAACATATTAAATTTAAGGCCATAGGGTTTTGTATTTACCATATATACTGCCATACTTTGTATTTATGTAGCTTAATAAGAGAATCTTTAGCAGAAGCCATAGAAAGTTGATTGATTGAAAACAATCGCGGATATAGGTAGCTTTATTTGGGAGTGCAGCAGATGATAGAAGATGAACGGAATCAATTCGCAGCGTTAAAACTCTTGACGAACTCACATAAGAATTACGTAAAATAGGATTTGACAATAGTCGGAGTGGGACATATCTTCGTTTGATTCCCAGAAAATCTAGTTCTGCAGAGCGGCGAAGACATGTATCGACAGTCCCTGTTAAGCTCATTCGGGCTCAAACTGATCACCACAAGAACCACTTAGATAGCAAGTTCGCTTAAACATCATTCCATTATTTAGAGAACATAGCATCCATACTTGGACCACATCAAGTATTTTTCATATCTCAAGATGATAAAGCTCGAGTCCCTATTGGCGTAACTACGGCAAATAAGCAAGCACCTCTTCTAATGCACATGGAATATAGAATCAAATTGCCTGATCACGATGGGGTAGTCGCTGAGCGTCATAAATTAATACCATCTGTTTATGCTGGTATCAAAATCACTTCCAATATGCTAGGACAACCGCAAGCCGTTGGATATTCTGGACCAACATACATCGCTATTCGAAGTGGAAAGCATAGTTCATCTACTGCTAATACTCATGCTCAGGATTTCGAGACGCTTCTCGAACTTGAAAAGTTTCGACCATTAGCTAAAACTGACCATGAACTAGTAAAACCAGTGGTAATCATGACGGTTGATGGCGGGCCAGATGAAAATCCACGTTATCAAAAACTCGTAGGGTTTGCTATACAACACTTTAAGCGACATGATCTCGATGCATTATTTTTAGCTACCAATGCTCCTGGAAGAAGTGCGTATAACAGAGTAGAGCGCAGAATGGCTCCTCTTAGTCGGGAACTGGCTGGTTTAATATTGCCTCATGACCATTTTGGGTCTCATTTTGGTGAAAGTGGCGTTACAATTGATGAACATTTATAAAGATCTAATTTCGAATTCGCAGGAAATGTATTATCTGAAGTATGGAGTTCAATGGAAATTGATGGCTATAATGTTAATGCAAAATATGTTGGGGCAGGTGAACAAGATCTTCCTGATTTTCCAGACATTAAATGGTATTCAGAACATGTGCGTGAGAGCCAATACTTGCTTCAAATTGTAAAATGTAGAAATACAGAATGCTGTCGTCCAAGAAGTGGCCTATTTAGATTACTAGACAATAGGTTTCTTCCACCACCTGTAAAAGTAAAACAAACAGTTGATGACTTGGTTGTGGATGAAGGAGGGCAATTTCTCAATCTTCCAGTCAATTTAGCTCTACGCTTATGTGCTTCACTCATAGATTTCCTGCAAATGCCCTACGATTATTTTTGTCCACGCAATAATTGAACGAATCGCCAGCCTCGCCCGTATCTTTAAGAAAGTTTATCCTGGAAACAAGTACCCAGAGAAGGAATGGAATGTATAATATAAACAGGCGTAAGGGCCGCAGCGCTGAGTGACACTAAGCAGCCTTGTGAACCGTCTGGAAAGGTTTTGTGTGCTACAGGGTTGGACGCGCATGCAAAAATGTGTTTGAGATATTTCGTAAGCTTACACACGTCAATTTTGATTTCAAGAGGGACTTGCCACAATAGATATGCTAGGCGGACGATGCTTGAAAAATAAATGCGATTCAAAAAGAACATCGTTAAACACGAATCTTCTATCCGATTTCTTTAACGTAAAATATTCCTATTGGTTAAAAAAGTGTGATGAAAATTTTTATATCACTACTGGATATATCATTTCTTTGTTGTTGCTTTACATTTTGAAAGAATCGTAAATATTATGGACTGAGTGGAAAGAAAATCGAAAGCTTTATAGTAATGTAAAACCTTGTCAGTCGAGTAAAAGGGCCATCCGACAAATTTTGATATGGAAGCCACGATATTTTGGCAACAAAGTTGTTAAACGATGTTTAAGTGAACTTTCTTCTTAACCCCAATATCGAGCTTGTGATATCAATCACGTTCGCAATTAGTGGAATGATCGTTGTTTATTGAAATTAGTGATTTGTCAGCGATCCTCCAAGTAACCCAAACAAACGCGTTCATGACATTGCAAAGCTCAGCAGTAGTAGGTATGCCATATGGTAACATGGCATTGTATTATGCAATCCACATCCACAAGAAGAATATGTATTACTCCAATTTGTTGATATTAGTTTAACAGTTGAATAACGCTATACGCATAATAAATTAATGGATTTTCAGTTCATTGAGTTCCCATAACGATTAAAAAAACACAACAGGTACAGAAACATGTGAAGTGTATAGCGAGAACCCCCTAACATATCACTGATATAAGCTATACTAAGTGACATATAAATCCGAACACCCAGTTTAAATAGTTTTATTTTAATAAAAGTTGGTGAATGTATTTATCTTACTGTAAATAACAAGTGAAAAAATTTTCAGCCTTATCAGTTGGACCTTCCGGTTTTTATACTGCTTTTTTTTTAATTCACTAACGCTCTAAAAATGAATATTTCAGCCGCAGTAAAGAATCAACGTTGGCGGATTTTGGTTCTTGACATTCTTTATGATCGGTTACGATGCCTAGAGTACGGAGACCTGTACGATTTCGTCAACTTAGTAAGTTTGATAGGGGACGTATAGTGGGACTTTGGGAAGCTGGACTTTCTTTTCGGGCAATTGCAGTTAGAGTGCAAAGAAGTGTAGACACTGTGGTTAGGTGTTGTCGGGCATGGCTTCGAGAAGGCCGTACGCAAAGAACAAGGACGCCGCCGTAGAACAACAGACCTAAGATTATTGGCCTTAAGGGACCGTTTCTCCACTACCAGGTCCATTGCAAATGAATGGTTTGCAGAACACGGAAGACCTATTGGCATGCGAAGTGTTTACCGACGAATGAGAAGTTTTGGCTGGTTTTCATACCGGCCACACTGGGTCCTCCCTTTAACTGGAGAACACCGACGTAATCGCCTTGAGTGGTGCAGACAACGGTCACTCTTGGATCAGGAATGGAACAGTATTGTCTTTAGTGACGAGTCTCGATTTTGTTTAGGCATGCACGATGGTCGTGCCAGGGTTAGAAGGCGACGTGGTGAAAGGAGGAATCCACAGTTTTTTGTTGAAACACATGCTCATCACACTGTTGGAGTTATGGTTTGGGGTGCTATAGCTTATGGTTCCAGATCACCTTTAATCCTCATCAGAGGTAACATGAACGCGCAGCGTCATATACATGAAGTTCTAGAACCCCATCTTTTACCCTATCTTGACACCCTGGCAGATCCAACTTTCCAACAAGATAATGCCCGACCACATGTTGCAAGAGTCACAATAGACTTCATTCAACAAAATGGTGTCACATTGTTACCATGGCCACCAAGATCTCCCGACTTATCCCCCCATTGAGCACATGTGGGCTATGATGTTTAGGAGATTGCTCAATTTGCAACGTCCTCCTCAGACTCTAGAAGCACTTCGAGAGGAGTTGGTGGTTGCCTGGAATGAGATACCACAGAAGGACATTGACCACCTGATCAGAAGCATGCCTAGGCGCGTTGGGGAATGCGTAGCACATCAGGGTGCATCCACACATTATTAAAGGTCAAAGGGCTTTAAAGCAGTGCAATCATTTTGAAATTTTTATCATTTACTTATTATGCTTCATTAAGTACTTATACAAAATTTTATTAAAATAAAACCATTTAAACTGGGTGTTCGGATTTATATGTTACTTAGTATATTATCTTCTTAGGCACATACTTATCGTTAATATTTTTGTCTGGATGTGACGCATTGAGCTGCCGGTCAGTAGCTCTTGCAATGCTCCCATTGGTAACCCAACCGCGACAATTTCGTTGGGCCGCCCTGTGTGATAAACTATAAACAGTTAACGCTTTTGCTTGGAACCAACATTTCGACCCTACATGGATGCCCTCTCCCCTATTCCTCATTTTGTTTTTAGTCGATCGACGGCATCGTCGCCATCGTATATTTTCCCATCCAAGTGCTTCTAATAATTGTGCATGACCCAGTTGCATAACTTACAATGCATAATGCAAGCCAGAGCTTACGGTAAAAAACAAGTATTTTTTCAGAGTGCACGACTAAATTATTTTACAGCGTCAAAATGCTCGTTCAACTATTTATCTAGCATACTGATAAGCTGTTATCTAAAGCCTTTGTAAACAGTTCTTGACTCATAAACATATGCAATTGTTTTAGTTTTGGAGGTTTTTGTCGCTTCGTTTGTATCAGTGACCCTCATTGCTGTCTTTAGTGTACAGCGTGGCCAACTAAGAATGCGACGAACTGTATCTGGTAACCTTTTGATCGTAGAGGCAGAGAAAGTTCTTACTAGAACGACCAAGAGAAAAACGTGTAAAATATTTTCAAGATTCTGAAATGGCCTCTGGGGGCGTAACTGAAAACTTGAATCTAAAAAAGTGAATTTCGCTATACTGCCGTGCAAAAGTATAAGGATGCCATCGAAAAAATCAATTTTTTGAGTTTGGCATTGGTTTTTCTTGTCTTAAATGTCATTTTGTGATCGAATCTTGTATATAAACTAGAAAAAAGACTATTTTGTCATTATTTATGTTTATTACATCCAAAGATACTAAATCCAAACACCCAGTTTAAATGGTTTTATTTTAATAAAATTTTATATAAGTACTTAATGAAGCATAATAAGTAAATGATAAAAATTTCAAAATGATTGCACTGCTTTAAAGCCCTTTGACCTTTAATAATGTGTGGATGCACCCTGATGTGCTACGCATTCTCCAACGCGCCTAGGCATGCTTCTGATCAGGTGGTCAATGTCCTCCTGTGGTATCTCATTCCAGGCAACCACCAACTCCTCTCGAAGTGCTTCTAGAGTCTGAGGAGGACGTTGCAAATTGAGCAATCTCCTACCCATCATTTCCCACACGTGCTCAATTGGGGATAAGTCGGGAGATCTTGGTGGCCGTGGTAACAATGTGACATCATTATGTTGAAAAAAGTCTATTGTGACTCTTGCAACATGTGGTCGGGCATTATCTTGTTGGAAAGTTGGATCTGCCAAGGTGTCAAGATAGGGTAAAAGATGGGGTTCTAGAACTTCGTGGATATAACGCTGCGCGTTCATGTTACCTCTGATGAAGATTAAAGGTGACCTGGAACCATAAGCTATAGCACCCCAAACCATAACTCCAACAGTGTGATGAACATGACTTTCAACAAAAAACTGTGGATTCCTCCTTTCACCACGTCGCCTTCTAACCCTGGCACGGCCATCGTGCATGCCTAAACAAAATCGAGACTCGTCACTAAAGACAATACTGTTCCATTCCTGATCCCAGAGTGACCGTTGTCTGCACCACTCAAGGCGATTACGTCGGTGTTCTCGAGTTAAAGGGAGGACCCAGTGTGGCCGGTATGAAAACAAGCCAAACTTCTCATTCGTCGGTAAACACTTCGCATGCCAATAGGTCTTCCGTGTTCTGCAAACCATTCATTTGCAATGCGATCTTCACGGTCTGTTGTTCTACGGCGGCGTCCAGTGTCCCTTGCTCTTTGCGTACGGCCTTCTCGAAGCCATGCCTGACAATGCCTAACCACAGTGTCTACACTTCTTTGCACTCTAAGTGCAATTGCCCGAAAAGAAAGTCCAGCTTCCCGAAGTCCCACTACAGGGCCCCTATCAAACTCACTATGTTGACGAAATCGTACAGGTCTCTGTACTCTAGGCATCGTAACCGATCGTAAAGGATGTCAAGAACCAAAATCCGCCAACGTTGATTCTTTACTGCGGCTGAAATATTCATTTTTAGACCGTTAGTGAATTAAAAAAAAGCAGTATAAAAACCGGAATGTCCAACTGATAAGGCTGAAAATTTTTTCACTTGTTATTTACAGTAAGATAAATACATTCACCAACTTTTATTAAAATAAAACCATTTAAACTGGGTGTGCGGATTTATATGTCACTTAGTATACAACTTGAGTACAACAGCTAGTGCTAGAAAAACTCAAGTTGGCGCGCAAAACACTTATAAAATGTCACTTTTCAAGATGCTTAATATTTGTGCCGGTATCGCCTATAGATGCGGAGCGCTGCAAAAGCAACAAATCAATTTTTTACCATTGTTCTAATCCAAGGAGCCGGTCCTCAGATCTGTATGCATCTCACGCATTCATCATTTTTCAAAATTGTCCGGTAAGGAATTACAATAAATTATAAATATGGTGAATTCGTACAGCAAAAATGGATAAATAAGCGTAAGTACTAAACATTCACACACCTACAGTAACTTTGAACCCAAGTATAGAATAGGTATGGAAATTCCTGTGTGTTATCACAATTTGAGGACATCTATAGATTCATTTGCGAGTTTTTTTATATCAAGCATCATCGCCATATGTCCTGCTCAGTTTCTTAAAGTTGTACATTTAAATCATATAGTGTTTAAAACAATTATATGACTGTGCAAAGGTATTTGTAGAAGATACCAGTTATGTAGGAGGTTTGTTCAATTGAAACCCACATTTGGTCTGATTGGCCTTGGAAGCAATTCTAATCACTTAACTGACGTTTTGCAATGTTAGTTGTGTTTGTAAACGTCAGAATGATCTGTTCCTGTCATATGTATACTAAGTGACATATAAATCCGAACACCCAGTTTAAATGGTTTTATTTTAATAAAAGTTGGTGAATGTATTTATCTTACTGTAAATAACAAGTGAAAAAATTTTCAGCCTTATCAGTTGGACATTCCGGTATTTATACTGCTTTTTTTTAATTCACTAACGCTCAAAAAATGAATATTTCAGCCGCAGTAAAGAATCAACGTTGGCGGATTTTGGTTCTTGACATCCTTTACGATCGGTTACGATGCCTAGAGTACGGAGACCTGTACGATTTCGTCAACTTAGTCAGTTTGATAGGGGCCGTATAGTGGGACTTCGGGAAGCTGGACTTTCTTTTCGGGCAATTGCAGTTATAGTGCAAAGAAGTGTAGACACTGTGGTTAGGTGTTGTCAGGCATGGCTTCGAGAAGGCCGTACGCAAAGAGCAAGGGGCACTGGACGCCGCCGTAGAACAACAGACCGTGAAGATCGCCGCCTAAGATTATTGGCCTTAAGGGACCATTTCTCCACTACCAGGTCCATTGCAAATGAATGGTTTGCAGAACACGGAAGACCTATTGGCATGCGAAGTGTTTACCGACGAATGAGAAGTTTTGGCTTGTTTTCATACCGGCTACACTGGGTCCTCCCTTTAACTCGAGAACACCGACGTAATCGCCTTGAGTGGTGCAGACAACGGTCACTCTGGGATCAGGAATGGAACAGTATTGTCTTTAGTGACGAGTCTCGATTTTGTTTAGGCATGCACGATGGTCGTGTCAGGGTTAGAAGGCGACGTGGTGAAAGGAGGAATCCACAGCTTTTTGTTGAAAGACATGTTCATCACACTGTTGGAGTTATGGTTTGGGGTGCTATAGCTTATGGTTCCAGGTCACCTTTAATCTTCATCAGAGGTAACATGAACGCGCAGCGTTATATCCACGAAGTTCTAGAACCCCATCTCTTACCCTATCTTGACACCTTGGCAGATCCAACTTTCCAACAAGATAATGCCCGACCACATGTTGCAAGAGTCACAATAGACTTCTTTCAACATAATGATGTCACATTGTTACCATAGCCACCAAGATCTCCCGACTTATCCCCAATTGAGCACGTGTGGGATATGATGGGTAGGAGATTGCTCAATTTGCAACGTCCTCCTCAGACTCTAGAAGCATTTCGAGAGGAGTTGGTGGTTGCCTGGAATGAGATACCACAGGAGGACATTGACCACCTGATCAGAAGCATGCCTAGGCGCATTGGAGAATGCGTAGCACATCAGGGTGCATCCACACATGATTAAAGGTCAAAGGGCTTTAAAGCAGTGCAATCATTTTGAAATTTTTATCATTTACTTATTATGCTTCATTAAGTACTTATACAAAATTTTATTAAAATAAAACTATTTAAACTGGGTGTTCGGATTTATATGTCACTTGATTGCGATTCTGACCTAAAAATGGCGTTTGTTCACAATCCGTCCAAATATAATCAGACGGCGGTCATTCAATTTTTGTTGCTGAAGGTTTGCAGGCATTGCGAATTCATACGCGAATGCAAACAGTGTATGGAAACGCATGTTTTGCGTATCCAACTGTCAAGGAATTGTGTCGAAAATTTATGAGTCGAAGAATAGGAGACAACAGACAGGAATGTGGCATGTGTGGAAGGCATGTTCGTCGAATTTCAATCAGAGCAATTTCAGAAAACGGTGGTGTGAGGATAGCACCTGTCCATAGTATCCTACACAAATTGGATTACAGCAAAGTTTGTGCATAATGGGTCTTTTGTCAGAGGACCAAAAAAGCTTGCGAATGGGCTTATCTTGCAGCATCTTGAGGAAGACAAGCAAAACGGTAATGACTTTCTTTCGTCAATAATTGCTAGCGACAAATCTTGGTGTCATTACTTTGAACCATCCAGTAAGCTGTAACACGCAAATCCTCCGCCACCAAAAAAAAGTTCAGCCTTCTGCAGGCAAGGTCATGTTAACTTATTTTTTCGACCATGAAGGATCCTTGCTCATAAAGTTTAAAGAACCTAGAGTCCATATCAACGCAAACGTGTATAATGAAACTGAATAATCTCCATCAAGCATAAGACGTCCATGGAAGCTCTCACGTGGTGTGCACGACAATGCTCGGCCTCATGTTGCCAGAGTGATGAAAGTAAATCTACAACGAAAGAAATGGAGGATCCACCCTATAGACCCGATTTATCGCCTTGCAATTTTCACATATTTAGACCACTGAAAGAGGAGTTAAAAGGTAGGCATTTCCAGTCTGACAAAGAATTACAAAATGTCGTGAAAGAATTCTTCAAGCAGCAGGCACAAGAATTCTTTAAGCATCGTTTGTTGAAACAATGGGATATGTGCCTTAGTTCTAGTGGTAATTACTTGTACAAAATATTTGCCAATAATTTTTTCTGGACCTGGTATCAATTGAAGAAGCCTTGTATTCAAATTTGTAGCTGTGACATATTATCTCTGATTCTCAGTTATATCTATACTAAGTGACATATAAATCCGAACACCCAGTTTAAATGGTTTTATTTTAATAAAAGTTGGTGAATGTATTTATCTTACTGTAAATAACAAGTGAAAAAATTTTCAGCCTTATCAGTTGGACATTCCGGTTTTTATACTGCTTTTTTTTAATTCACTAACGCTCTAAAAATGAATATTTCAGCCGCAGTAAAGATTCAACGTTGGCGGATTTTGGTTCTTGACATCCTTTACGATCGGTTACGATGCCTAGAGTACGGAGACCTGTACGATTTCGTCAACTTAGTGAGTTTGATAGGGGCCGTATAGTGGGACTTCGGGAAGCTGGACTTTCTTTTCAGGCAATTGCAGTTAGAGTGCAAGGAAGTGTAGACACTGTGGTTAGGTGTTGTCAGGCATGGCTTCGAGAAGGCCGTACGCAAAGAGCAAGCGGCACTGGACGCCGCCGTAGAACAACAGACCGTGAAGATCGCCGCCTAAGATTATTGGTCTTAAGGGACCGTTTCTCCACTACCAGGTCCATTGCAAATGAATGGTTTGCAGAACACGGAAGACCTATTGGCATGCGAAGTGTTTACCGACGAATGAGAAGTTTTGGCTTGTTTTCATATCGGCCACACTGGGTCCTCCCTTTAACTCGAGAACACCGACGTAATCGCCTTGAGTGGTGAAGACAACGGTCACTCTGGGATCAGGAATGGAACAGTATTGTCTTTAGTGACGAGTCTCGATTTTGTTTAGGCATGCACGATGGTCGTGCCAGGGTTAGAAGGCGACGTGGTGAAAGGAGGAATCCACAGTTTTTTGTTGAAAGACATGTTCATCACACTGTTGGAGTTATGGTTTGGGGTGCTATAGCTTATGGTTCCAGGTCACCTTTAATCTTCATCAGAGGTAACATGAACGCGCAGCGTTATATCCACGAAGTTCTAGAACCCCATCTTTTACCCTATCTTGACACCCTGGCAGATCCAACTTTCCAACAAGATAATGCCCGACCACATGTTGCAAGAGTCACAATAGACTTCTTTGATGTCACATTGTTACCATGGACACCAAGATCTCCCGACTTATCCCCAATTGAGCACGTGTGGGATATGATGGGTAGGAAATTGCTCAATTTGCAACGTCCTCCTCAGACTCTAGAAGCACTTCGAGAGGAGTTGGTGGTTGCCTGGAATGAGATACCACAGGAGGACATTGACCACCTGATCAGAAGCATGCCTAGGCGCGTTGGAGAATGCGTAGCACATCAGGGTGCATCCACACATTATTAAAGGTCAAAGGGCTTTAAAGCAGTGCAATCATTTTGAAATTTTTATCATTTACTTATTATGCTTCATTAAGTACTTATACAAAATTTATTTTATTAAAATAAAACCGTTTATACTGGGTGTTCGGATTTATATGTCACTTAGTATATTACCCACTTTCATATTCTAGTGATATTTTCAATGAAGTACTTTAGTTATAAAATTGATCAAGGATGTTTGCTTTGCGCTTTAAATTTCTATTTTCAAGGTAAAGATAAACCAAGGTTAATCGATGTCTCAAAGATTAAGTGTATTACGATAAAATATAATTCTGAATGAACAGTAAGCTCGTTTTTCAGTGCATGTGCTCGTCTTTGAATAAAATAAAGTCTATCAAAGTTGCAACATGAAAATGAAGCAATATAGGAGTCGACTACTAATTTTTTTAACGAGAAACCAAAAGTAAAATATATAGAAAACCCGGTTGAAATTAATGCTCGATTGCATCGCCTTGCTTAAGGCGGCTCCGACGCAGTGAGTTTCAAGCCATGTACAAGGGTTCAGCTGCTTCGAAACTGACACTCCATTTTTCAATATTTTTCAATGAAATTCATTCAGTATGTTCAGAAGGGAATTGCCCAGGGTGCTATAGGAGCACTTTTTGAAATATTAAAAATTGTATGAGGGTCATAAAAATATCTTATGCCGTCAAAATAAGAGGAAACAGGTAGTTTTTGCAAAGCAATAAACAGGTAGGCTTATACCTGGATTAAGTACATTTCTTCTCTACTGTAATAGGTAGAAGGAGGCGATGCTGCCAGAAATGGATTTGTGCGAACAATAAATAAACCACAAGATTGAACTGCCGTGTCCAATGATTTTTGTATTGCCTTTTTTATTGCCTTACTAAAAAACTCTGTTGGGTATATGATGGAGTTTACTAGAACTTTACAGCTTGCTGTCTGCCTTCTTCTACAAACTTCACCAAATTGAGACGCTGACAACCTTATCCTCCGATGAAGGCGCCACAAAGTACAGTCCTGTGATTTGGTGACTTGTTCGATCTGCAAAATCTCGTCGTCACTTTTTTCAAGTTTCCCTAAAAATTCTTGCTTAGCAACCTCCAAATCAACGTCGTTCATGTCAGGTTTTTGCCAAAATTCGCCATAAAACTGTTAATTTTCTTTAAACTCACTGCATTCGTAATTAAAATGGTCGCATATGACCTGTTATTGTCCATTATCAACCTTGATAAAAAGAGGCACTCAAGAACAATCACACAAACAAGAGTATAGCACAACAATTCAACAACACAATATCGACGAACAGTAAATTGTAGGAAAGTTCAGGTTGATACCTACAATTGTAGTGCGCCTTTATGGCCTCCTTGATTGTCATAGTTTTCTACTTCTCCGTGTCAGCGCTCTATTTTGAGGTTATGTCACAAACATCTATTTGCATCAAATTGTGCTTGCTTTTGAATTATATCATGTTTTATCAGCCTGAAATTTCCTACAATTTAAAAAGATCTTCCCAATAGGAGAGCGCTGACGCTGACACGGGATAAGTGTAATCTAGGAATTTTTGAAGGACAGAAAGGAGTATGACAATCAAGGAGGCCATAAACACGCCCTACAATTGTAGGGATGACTGACGATACGGGCCCTAGTCAGATAATTATTGAGCCAAGTCGAAGAATTTCTATGCGAGAAATGTCAACTTTCCAGTTTGACATTTTTATGATTTGACCTTCTCACCACCGTCTGTCAGGTTCTTTGTAAACTAAGAGCGGCAGGCATAGAAAAATCTTTCAACTTCTTCATTAGGTTCTAAAAAGTTTGCTTGATGACATTTTGTAACTATTACATCAGAACTAATAACCAAGTTTTCTCATATAGTCGCTGAAATGCCTTTCAACAGGTGTATTACGTAACCTGAAAAGTGACATTTTGTCAGTTATTTTTGAAATTATGTCGGTTTTTTTGATATTATGTGGGTTTTCTGACAAGACGTTAACTTGGAACTAGCTGTCGTTCACTTATTGCCCACTTGAAGCTAGCGCGGAATGTACCATTCGCACATTAGCCTTCTTAGTCAAAAACTTTTTATCGTTTTTTTTTTGCATTATGTTTTTGCGGGGATGCGAATTCTTTCGGCCCAAGTGTGATTGTTGTGGAAGTTGATAATTGAATTACGAGAAAAACCAGCTTCATCTGTAAACAATACTCGACGTAGAAAATCTGGATTCCTTGTCATTTTACTGCATAGCCAGTCAGAAAAAGCCAGTCTTTAAGGCAAATCTCAGAGCAATGGAGCTTGCACTCATTGCATATGATATGGATATAGTCGCAAAACGTGCAATGGTCCGTTTTCGTCACGCTGCGCGTTCCAGTTTCTATGACGACCCGTATATATTTCCGTATTCCTGACCTACTTTTCAGTCGGTCACAAAAAGAGATTCCAACATGGAAAAATGGGGAAAACCTTGACGTTCGTTTCCACTGATAACGGCAGTGGGGCCAATCGCGATATTGCTTCAAGTTTTTAGTGTACACAACGCACTTGTGAACATGCTGTCGTTCAGTGCAATCAGATTTAGCATAGTCGAATTAGGCAAATCAGTAGGCGGATTCAGGCAGTGCTCATGTCTATCTATGTCAATTTGATGTACACTAAGTGACATATAAAATGCAACACTCATTGCTTATTGAATTTTGATAAAAACTTGTAAACGTATTTGCTATCATGGAGGTATACGCTGATAAAATGCTGAATGCATTCCGAGCTGTACTTTTTCTGTAGAGACTTTTTTTGTCATATCAGGGTCCGAAAAATATGAACATGTTTACTCAATATTCAGAAATTTCAAAACAAAGATGTAATGAGGTGGTCTTCGGCTCTACTTTAAAAGAGGAAAGGATGACTGCGGGTGCATACCAAGGTGAATTTTTATAATAACAGAGTCGGATTTCGATTAGCGATCTAGAAGTAAATCGTTTCTTATTTTGGTTCTGAGCAAGTGATCATTTAGTATTTTTCTCCCCTTGTTACTGTTCGACGATATTGTGTTGTTGAATAGTGGTTGGTGTGATTGTTCTTGAGTGCCTTGTTTATCAAGGCTGATAATGGACAATAAAGGGTCATATGCGACCATTTTAATTACGAATGCAGTGAGTTTAATTCATGATGAGGTCAACAATAGTGTGGAGCAAAATACATTGGAGTAAGCGAATAAGTTATTGCAAGAAGAGGTCATACCATGGAAGATGTGCTGCAGCTGTAGTGAGCCACAATACCCAGCGGCCAGTATATGTGGTCTAAATACATTTGCGTTCTAAGCTTAGTCCAAAATCGCTTATCGCTAACATGGAACAAAAACTCAAACGCAAGAATCTTGAATAGAAACTCAGACCAAAAAAGGCTGATATAAAAATAACTAACAATTCGGATAGCAATTCCAAAGAAAATGAATAGTTTTATGGCGAATTCAATAAAAAACCTGACATCAACTACATTGATTTGGAGATTGCTAAGCGAACATTTTTAGGGTAACTTGAAAAAAGTGACGACGAGATTTTGCAGATCGAACAAGTCACCAAATCACAGGACTGTACTTTGTCGCGCCATCATCGGAGAATAAGGTTGACAGCGTCTCTATTTATAGAAGAAGGCAGACAACAAGCTGTAAAGTTCTAGTAGACTCCATCATATACCCAACAGAGTTTTCTAGTAACGCAATAAAAAAGGCAATACAAAAATCATTGGACACCACACTTCAGTCTTGCGGTTTGTTTATTGATCGCACACGTCCATTTCTGTCAGCATCGCCTCCATCTACCTATTACAGTAGACAAGAAATGTACTTAATCCAGGTATAAGCCTACCTGTTAATTGCTTTGCAAAAACTACCTAAATGTTTCCTGTCATTTTGACAGCATAAGATATTTTTATGACCCTCATTCAATTGTTACCATGTACCACATGACCCTTGTAAACATAATTGTGTTTACTGACATGAATAAACGAATTGTAATTTGAGTTCTTGAATTTATTTTAGGAAAGATATCAAATTCTTTGAATACATTTTTTCTTAGTCGGAACGCACCGTCGCGTCTCTTGGACTGGTAGGACGAAACAGTTGACGAATTTCACCCAAAAACCGATTTGCACTTCACAGCTTACGTTTCATTTTTTATTATTTCCAAACGAAACTCTTGCAGCGTGTTAAAAACAAAATCCATAGGGTGCTAACGATCCACTTTTTCGATTTTATCCACTAGGATATTTTTAAAATATCAAGAAGTTGAGCACAAATTCGATAGTTTCAACCCACCATAATTCTTGCGCAAAGACAAAATTTTGTAAAACGCTCTCATAGCACCTTAGGCAATTATGTTCTGCTTATATCCAAAAAAACATCACAAACTGCAGAACACAAATTGAACGTAACGGCGAAATTCAAATGAAAATGCAGATATAAAATCTACCAAATTATCGTTCTCAAAAATATATTGTTTCCTTGACATAAAGTTCTACGCTACATTCCTCTATACTTGACTGGAGTGATATCCGAATTCATTCTTCCCTACTGTCGGCAGTTGCAGATAGATTTGTTGGCTCTTGGTGTCAAATCTATAGAGCAGGTACCGATTTTTTCAAATCGTGAGCGCATTATTCGTCGGATTTTCGTTACTTAAAGTTCCTGTACTGACTTGGATCAGAAGCTTCTTAATAATAGAACGTGTTTGATATCAAAGATGCAATATTCAGAATCACCTTCCCCCAACCTCCACCTTTTAAGCAGTACAATTTTTTTCTGTCAATGATAAGGAACCCCTGTAATGTCAAAGACGGAGTTTCAGCAATTGTTACTTTTTCTTTTTTGCCTATAGCACCCTGGACCACTGGACTAAAACTACAAAGCTTTGGCATACTACTAACCCCGTGTGGAAATTTCATAAAAATCCGAGCGGTTATTTCCAAGTTGATGAGTGATACAGATTTTCGTGATTTAGATGTCATATGACTTAAAAAATATCTCATTTTAGAAATTTTTCCGATTACAATACTTCCTCGCAATGACGTGGGAAGTAAAACGGCCTTAAAATTGAGGAGTATCAGCTATCGCGATTATGAGTACCTATTTGCAGAACGACTTATCTACGCGATATTATATGAAATAGGGCCACCAAATTATCTGAATAAGTCCTTTCTTAGTCCGTACGGATTCAAATCTGGTGACCGGGCTGGCCACGGTATTGTACCAGACCGCCCTATCCATCTGCCTGGAAAGTTTTGATCGAGATACCCTCTCACTGAGAGTGCATAGTGCGCTGGGCAGCCATCATGCTGAAACCACATGTCTCTGTAAATACTCAGTGGCACGTCCTCCAATAAATGTTCTAAATGATTTTGCAAAAAACCTAAATAAACCTCAGCAGTCAAAGTCTCTGGGAACTCAAACGGACCGATTATTTTATCATTTAAAATTCCTGTCCAATGGCTTATCTTGAAGCGATAATGAGATTTATATTCTCTCATCAAATGTGGGTTTGCTACGTGCCACTCGTGTAAGTTATGAAGGTTCATGTACCCATCTTTCTTAAATGTGGTCTCATCCGACCATAAAATTTTTTCAAAGATCTTCCCTGTGTCTTTCTAACATTGTGCGACAAAAAGCAACTCGGGGCTCATAATCCCGGGACAGAAGAGCTTGAACACGCTGTACGTGGTATGGGTGGATCACGTTTGTTTGCAAGATTCTATGGGCTGTACTTTTGGGCACACCTGTTTTTAGTTCTATTGCACGCACTGAAGTACTCGGGTCTTCTTCGACAGCTCCTAGCACCACGTCTTCGTAAGGAAGGAAAGATCTTCCCTCACCGTGTGATTGGTTTGGTAGTTGGCCCTCTGAGAACAGTAAGCGGTGCACATTTGTGAACACTCGATGATCTGGATGACGAGCTGCATTCGGGTACCTCTCACAGTAAAGTCTCGCTGCAGCACTAGCGTTGCATCTACATTCCCCATAAATGAGGTGCATGTTAGCATATTCTTGTACGGTGTACGCGGACATATTTGGATTTTTTGAAAAATCATGTACAAAATTTATTGGTGGACGTGCCACTGAGTATTTACAGCGACATGTGGTTTCAGCATGATGGCTGCCCAGCGCACTATGCACTCTCAGTGAGCGAGTATCTCGATCAAAACTTTCCAGGCAGATGGATAGGGCGGTCTGGTACAATACCGTGGCCAGCCCGGTCACCTGATTTGAATCCTTTAGATTTTTTTACTGGGCAACTGTAAAAGAAAAAGTGTATTTCAAGCCGATTCAAAATGTATCTGAGCTACGGTAAAGACTATTGGAAGCAGCTGAGTTTGTTAATAACCGTGGATTCGCTCGTTTAATAACCAGATCTTTTTTAAAAAGATGTCGAGCGTGTATTGCGGCTGAAGGAAAACAGTTTGAGCATTTGCTGTAAAGGTAAATCATCATCAGCAGCATTTTGACGCCCACTGTTGTGCAAACAGTTATCCTTAAGGGCCCTTGTGCGTTTTCATAATCGCTGTTTAATTAGGAAATTTTGAAAAATTTTCATCAGTTTTTCTTCAAATAAAAATTGTGCAAAAGTTAATGAGTAATCTTCTAAGTGTTATACCATTTTGGAATCCTTATTAAATGCGCCAAATTTTAAGCTTACTTGCCAGACTCTCGTAGTACATTTTTTTCCAGTACAGCCAGTTAAAGTTGAGCAAAGTTTTACTTTGGAATACTTGGCTGGGAAATAAGTGGCAATTTTTCCTGAACGAGAAAAGTTGCCAGTAAGGTTGAGACACCAGTTTGAAGATGCATTATTCATCATTACATTGTAAAAGTAAAATCCAAAAAAAGTTAATATTTGTAGTAACAGGAGTTGACAGGGGTGTGAAATTTCTATATTTTTTTCAAAGACCTATAATTTTCAAAACACATACATAAATTTTTTTTAAATATTTTTCTGATAGCTGTTATGACTTTGCCTATCACCCGGTTTCGGCTTGACGTCGACTTCTGGGACACCCTGTACATCGATGTTTCGATTTATATCGAAAAATGAATCGATTTTAAAATAAGCGATTTTTTCATCCAATGTCACATTTCAGGAAATCTTATACTGTAGGGCAAATAAGCTAAACAAAGTATTCAACTAAACTTTTTGCCGGAAAGATATTACAAAAGCTGTTTTCCTTCTAAAAAAAAAAGTTACTTATTGTATCCATTCTCACCGCACCAAAGTTTAAATATAGATATTGGCATAGGCCAGAAAAATTCCGATGATACGCGCTCGCACCACATTGGAGGGCGCTGATAAGATGCGAGCAACAAAATGGCGGGTTCAAGCATTGCGTAACGCATCGAGGCTGCGATGCGACATGCAGCGATGATGGGAGGAAAATTGGGTCAGTGAAGTCTAGCTTAGAGTCGGTCGGAGCGGATGCATGCGGTATCATAGAACGGCAATCATTTTAAAATTAGACCGTATATGTATATGTATACATGCGATGCCGACGCGGCGACGTGGAGGACGTCATGTGCATTCCTGTAGGTTTATCCATTGGTCTGGATCAGAGTTCCCCAAACTTTTTTGTCTGACCACTTGCCATGTTTTTCCGTGTTGGGTAGACCCCCTACTTACCTGATATTGATTTCCTGTACATTCCTAACTGTAGTGAAGTTTAGTGTTAAAAACTTAAAGTAAAAACACATGTTAATTTATACATTTATTAATTGAATTTAAATTAAAACTACTCAAAATAAAATTTTGTATCTGTTATGTAAAATATACGTAACATTAAATAAACAGGTGTCTGACCAATAAGTGCCCGCATTGGGAATAAGTGCCCGCATTCAAAAAAAAATAAGAGCGATAAAATAAAAAAAGTGAAAAATAGTAAAAAAAAAGTTTTTTACTTAAAATAGTACAATAAGCGAGTTCGTTTATTAATTATAACATAAACGTATGTTCGACAATAATTTCACTGTTAGTTTGATTAAATTCCGCTTCTTATACGTTTAAGTTATCTAAAAATAGGCAAAAAATTAACGAATTTTAGTGTGTACCTATCCTTGAATTTTCAGAATAATTTAAAAAAAAATATTTTCTATAAAGGGGGGTTCTTTGAAAAAATCAATGCGGGCACTTATTCCCAATGCGGGCATTTATTTGTCAGACACCAATAAACATAAAATAAACTATAAATAAAATAACATAAGCAATAAGACAATATTTTTAGTGAGAAGGATGAACCTGATGCTTTAATAATAAATTATCAACATTTGGCGTCAATTTTGTAAGGGTTAATCTTAAATCTCCTTGGCTAATGATGTCCAGTCTGTTTCTTTTTTCGTTAGGAGATTGGTAACAGCGCTGTACCCCCCTTCCACTAGGTATGACGATGGAAAGGAAATTCAAAATGTCCTCGCTATATTCCATAATACGGGATAAGTAACGTGTATGTTGTTTTGCAGCCAGAATTGCTGATATCCGTTTTTAAACTGAAGTCCTTCGTTTGTACTTAGTTCAGTCAGTTCCTCTTGTATTATGACATTCGTTTCTTCTATGTCGCCATATGGATTAATTATCCACGGTGGTATTACCATAGTCAAAATATCGTCAAACCTAGATTCAAAATCTGAATAGAGGGCATTTAAATGTTGAAAGTAAGTTGAAACGTCGTCTTCCTGACAGCTTGTCTGTGACAAATTGGGGAACTGAGAAAATTCGCCCCGTCCAATATTTTGCTTCATTAGTTTAACTCTGGCAAGAAACGCTGATAAGATGGACTTTGTCTTAATCAAATTTAAACTGTCGCCTTGTAATTGCAAATTAACCATATTAAATTTTGTAAACAAATCTGTTAAATAGGCGATGTCTGTTTTCCTCTTCATTAAATTTTCTTTTAAAATTTTATCTTTAGTATCCAGAAATTCTAAAATAGTCTCAAAAAGTGCAAAAATTCTTGTCAAACATAAGCCTTTCGACAGCCAGCGTACTTCAGTGTGAAGGAGTAATTGATGAAAGCGTTTTTCTTCACACAACTACGCAAATAACCGCGTATTCAACGCGTTGCTTCTGATTCGGTTTACTGCATCAATGACTAAATAAAGTGATTCATGCAATCTAACACTCAAATTTTTAGCAACTTAATGTTGTCGATGGATGACGCAATGTATTGCTAACACCCCTGACACATTTTGTTTTAAATAGCTTATAAATCCACGATAACGTCCAACCATGGCAGTTGCTCCATCTGTAGCTACTGATATTATATTTGATAAAGGAATTGCTTTTCCAATGAAGTAATCCTTCAAAACATGAAATATTGATTCACCTTTAGTGTCGGTTATCAAAGTTCTTGCGAAGAACAGTTCTTCGTAGATTTCTTGATTCATAATAAAACGAACATATGCCAATAATAATGCTGCATTATCAGGTAAAGTTGACTCGTCCAGTTGTATAGAGAAATGGGTCGTTTGCAAATAATTACATAAGAAGCTTTCAATGTCAGAACTCATTTCATCAATACTTCTTTCAACAGTATTGTTGCTTAAGGGAATTCTTTTAATGATATCAGATGCAGGTTTGTGTAAAACAGTTTTTAAAACCTCTTCAACGGCTGGCAAAATTAACTTCTCTCCGATAGTATGCGGTTTTCCGGATTTTGCTATAAGTAACGAGATATTGTAAGACGCCCGCAAACCATCATCATTTCTTGGTGACGTCGAAGCGAACATTCTGTCCAGTGTAGGTCTCTTCTGAAATTTATCTTTGAGTGTTTGAAAGTATTTCAAATCTTTCTCTGTTTTATCAGGGAGGCATCTTCTCAGATGATCTTGCAGTTTAGATGGTTTCATAGCGACATTGCCCAAAACATTGTTGCATAAAAAGCACATAGGCGATTGTTTGTCCGGCAATGATGGAATGAAGCCAAATTTCAGATAATCAACACTGTACTGTCTACATTTCTTTTTAGATTCGGACATGGCGTCAGTCATCTGTGGGCAAAATTAAATTATTAAATAAGACAGAAAATCCAGCAGCTGTATATTAAAAATATTTTTTGATTTTTCCGAAAACATTCCATAATTCGAACATTTAAACAATTAGCTCGAATTCCGGTGATTGCACTGTAATTATATTACCGATTGCTAAAACTTTCAAAAAGAAACTATCGAGGAGTACTCGTGTAATTTTGCATGATTGAATATTTAACTACTAATGACTAAAGTCATGATTGGCGTAATTTATCTATCTTTGCTAACTACGAGTACAACACTAAAATTTAATAAAAAATAATGTACTTACTTTTCTCCAGCACTCTCAAACAAAATAACACTGACTCACTATAATTTGTGTGATATACTATCTGTTTATATTTTTTAAAATATTTTCTTAGCACTTTCCTCAATATTCAGGAAACGAATAAACGTATTTGTCCCACATTCGTATTTATAGAGTGACGAATTGAACAAGTCAGTGCAAGGTAGCGAAGCTCTGAGACTGCGACTCTCAGGTTTTTACAAGTTCAAAATGTATTGCGACCGCAAAGCGAATCCAACATCTTACAACTTACACAATTTTATAAACATATATAATAAATTTTTTACTTCATAGGTACTTTTATAAATAATGTATATGTTTTGATATTATAAGATAGTATGATGTAAGTAAATAGGTACTATCAGTGTATGTGTTGAGATCCACTATCGTGGACCCCCATATTCATTTCATGGACCCCCAAATTTTTTTCGCTGACGTAGACCCCTTGCTGGTTGTCATAGACCCCTAGGGGTCGATATAGACCACTTTGGGAATTAATGGTCTGGATGAACTCTATTTAGGTGCTCTCTAACTAATATACTAAAATGAGGTGGAGCGCCGTCGTGCATAAATCACATAACCATGCGTGTTTGTAATGGAAGATTTTTCAGCATAGTGTGTAATTGTTCTTCAAGAAATTATAAATATCTTTCGCCATTTAGTCTAGGCGGTAACTCAACGGGTCCTATTAAATATTGTTTAATTATTCCTGCCCATAAATTAATTTGCAGTTGTACTTGGTGGCGGGTTTGTATTATTGCATGAGGATTTTCGTCTGCATAAATGTGAAGATTATGCGAGTTAATGGGCCCGTCCCTTCCAAATCCTGCTTCGTCCGAAAATAACATTAACGAAGTAAAACCATTGTCGTCGTTAAACTTCCTTAAGAGCCATGTACAAAATTCTACCCTTGCGCTTAGACCATGTACTTGTTGCAGGTGGTATGGATGGAGCAGCTGCTCTTGAAAAATGGTATTTACTGTACATTTTCAAACTTGAAATTCTCGAGCTACATTCCTAACCCCAACTGTAGGATTTTCAAAGACAGCGTTTAAAACATTTTTTTCAACTTCAGCTGTACATACAGTTCTGGGAGCTCCACTATGTCGGCCCATATTTTGAGCAAAACTACCTAAAATCCAAATGGTTTTTACTACTCAAAATAAGGCTATAATCATTTCTTACCAGTTTCTCGTGCTGTAAGTGGCGCCCTCTAGAAGTTTGGCCATAAAAAATAACGGATTCTTGTTTGACATACTATAAAACCACTCTATACCGAGTTTTTTTACCAAAATCTGAAATACTTCTCAAGCAATAAGGAAAAATAGAAAATACAATCGTAACTTTGACACCCCTTTTTTGTTGTGGAAATACTAGGAAATAGGATTTTTCGGTCAGTTGTTGTATACAGGGTAGCACAAAAAAGTTATGATAAGTTATTTACCCAAATAGTGCTGTAAGTGGCGCCCTCTAGAAGTTTGGCCATAAAAAATAACGGATTCTTCTTTGACATACTATAAAACCGCCCTATACCGAGTTTTATGCCAAAATCTGAAATACTTCTCAAGTAATAAGGAAAAATAGAAAATAAAATTGTAACTTTGGCACCCTGTATCTCGCAAACTATCAACTTTTGGACTAAGGTATGTTTAGGTCAATTCACATACCTATTTTGGTCTGTAGTATCTCCAGTTTCGAGATTTCGCAGATCAATAGAACGCTTAGAAAAAAGTACAACAGACATGAATAAAAACAGTTATAAATAGGTGAAGATCGTTTAGAAAAATATATAACACACTTAACTATGCACATACAGACAAACAAAACAAAAACAAATGTACACAAGTTGGACAGAGAAATAACTAAATAAACATTTAAGCTATATCAGTGAAGTCATTTGCCAAATATTCGTAAGTGCTAAAAAATGAGTTTTTGATAAATATGAGACAACTCAAAATATACCTACGCGCGTGGAGGGGCTGGTATCTCCAATTTAGTGAATTCAGCCTGGACCTGTATTTCAAACCAGAGATGTATCGGATACAACGCCTTTGCATGCCAAACACTTTTTGCATATGTGGAGAGAATCCACAGACCAAAATTGCATTATGTCATTTTAAAGTGTACATATCCGTGATAAGCGTAATGAGACTTTATCAGATACTCTATCCTTCAGACTACGTATGAGATATACGAGTATAACTCTGGACAAACTATCCACCACACAGCGAGTATGCACCTTCCATGTCAGAGTACATTCAATATGTACTCCTAGCAATTTCACTGATTGAGCAGATTCCAACTCATGACTGCGTAAGCTTAGTATTGTAGACTGACTTTTATCAATATTGAGCAATAACATATTGGCAGCAAACCAATGCCCAACGTCCGACTTACACAATGAGCTGGTTTCGACAAGGGTATTTATATACTAAGTGACATATAAATCCGAACACCCAGTTTAAATGGTTTTATTAATAAAAGTTGGTGAATGTATTTATCTTACTGTAAATAACAAGTGAAAAAATTTTCAGCCTTATCAGTTGGACATTCCGGTTTTTATACTGCTTTTTTTTAATTCACTAACGCTCTAAAAATGAATTTTTTCAGCGGATTTTGGTTCGTGACATCCTTTACGATCGGTTACGATGCCTAGCGTACGGAGACCTGTACGATTTCGTCAACTTAGTGAGTTTGATAGGGGCCGTATAGTGGGACTTCGGGAAGCTGGACTTTCTTTTCGGACAATTGCAGTTCGAGTGCAAAGAAGTGTAGGCACTGTGGTTAGGTGTTGTTAGGCATGGCTTCGAGAAGGCCGTACGCAAAGAGCAAGCGCCACTGGACGCCGCCGTAGAACAACAGACCGTGAAGATCGCCGCCTAAGGTTATTGGCCTTAAGGGACCGTTTCTCCACTACCAGGTCTCGATTTTGTTTAGGCATGCCCGATGGTCGTGCCAGGGTTAGAAGGCGACGTGGTGAAAGGAGGGATCCACAGTTTTTTGTTGAAAGACATGTTCATCACACTGTTGGAGTTATGGTTTGGGGTGCTATAGCTTATGGTTCCAGGTCACCTTTAATCTTCATCAGAGGTAACATGAATGCGCAGCGTTATATCCACGAAGTTCTAGAACCCCATCTTTTACCCTATCTTGACACCCTGGCAGATCCAACTTTCCAACAAGATAATGCCCGACCACATGTTGCAAGAGTCACAATAGACTTCTTTCAACATAATGATGTCACATTGTTACCATGGCCACCAAGATCTCCCGACTTATCCCCAATTGAGCACGTGTGGGATATGATGGGTAGGAGATTGCTCAATTTGCAACGTCCTCCTCAGACTCTAGAAGCACTTCGAGAGGAGTTGGTGGTTGCCTGGAATGAGATACCACAGGAGGACATTGACCACCTGATCAGAAGCATGCCCTAGGCGCGTTGGAGAATGCGTAGCACATCATGGTGCATCCACACATTATTAAAGGTCAAAGGGCTTTAAAGCAGTGCAATCATTTTGACATTTTTATCATTTACTTATTATGCTTCATTAAGTACTTATACAAAATTTTATTAAAATTAAACCATTTAAACTGGGTGTTCAGATTTATACGTCACTTACTATATATTTATTAGAATTTAACACAGCTTATAAAAACAAAGCAGCATTGTGCGAATCAGACAGGCTATTAGGGATATCGTTATTGTACTCGTATAATAAAAACAGCAGTGGTCCAAGTACGGAACCCTGAGGACTCCATGGATCACTGATCTGGATCAGAGTTACAGTCATTGACATTAAAATACTATGCTGCAAACAATGAAAAGCCTTAGATAAATAGAAAACGTCCGCCTTGATATGTAGATGGTTCTTAAAGCTAAAAATAAGGAAGCGGGGGGTATTCAAAGGAATCGGTAAAAAACACCCTGTATCTTCGAAACGGTTGAGCCGATTGGGGGTTGCATGGAAGAGCAACGGTGCTGAATGCCGCCTCCCTCATCAAATGGGTTTTTTCTTTGTTGTTCTTTTGACCCAAAATTAAAGTCACATTGTTATTTTAATACTATAAACTTGGGCTAGTTTAAAAGAGCTATTCTTGGGATACAAATTTTATGAAATTTGAAGTTTTGTTGTTTTCACATGTGGCTGCTAGATGGCTTTTTTCGACAGTCCGACATAAATGGTTAATTTTCTCAAAAAATTAAATGCATTGGTATGATTTTTTTCATGAAAAGTAGCTAAATCATGTCTAGATAAGATCGCAAAATCGGCATCTCGATGTCTTGTGTCTAACCTAAAATTTAATGCAAAGAAATTTTTTTACGGTCCCTCAAGTCCCTCAAATATTCATTTTTTTAAACTAACTCTTCTGGAATTCTTTTTTATTCATCTAATTAAAATCACCTTTTTTGAAGATATTACAAATTTTCGCTAAAAGGTAAGTAGGTAATGCTAATAACAAAAGGCATATTATTTGTTTAAACGCATATTCACTATGGGCATATACGAAAAAGGCAGTTAATAGTAGCAGGCCATGGAATACAACAAAGCAAATACCTAATCAAAACATAAATAATCCTCAAATTGTCGATAGTTGACAATAGTTTCACGTTACCGTGAGCAATTTTTGTGCTTACTAAGTTTTACGAACGATGAAGCTGTTAATATGCTTGCAGTTTCGGGCCTTGAACGAGGAATTCTTTGGTCCGATGAAACCACGTTTAATAGTGACGGGAGAGTCAATCTGCACAATATCCATTATTGGTCTGCAGAAAATCCGCATTGGACGCGTGAAGTTCAGCACCAAGGGCGTTGGAGTTTAAATGTGTGGTGTGGCATGCTTGAAGGCAGTATTGGGCCATATTTTTTAGAGCAATCTTTAAATGGCAGTGTCTTTCCTGACTTTTTGGATAATCAATTACCGTTGTTGTTGGAAGATGTGCAATTTGTTTTTGCAGATGGCTGGTTGCCCAGCACATTTTGCTATGATTATTATTATTATTATTATTATGATAATTGAGATGAGCAGAGTACACAGTACTATAAGCTCATGCAGTAAATATAGTGTACGGGCACGTAACACAAATACATCAAATAGAAAAAAATAATAAAAAAGACAGTTCATAGTTATAAAGTTTGTACACTCCTCCAGCTATCATACTGCACTTTGAAGCTATTAACTGAAGTAGCACCAACCACTCTTTCAGGTAAACTATTCCAGGTGTTGAATATGCGGTTGGGAAGAAACCACTGTCGGACTGTTGTTTTAAATGGCTCCTTATGCAGTTTGAAGCTGTGTCCGCGTAGATTGCTGCGCGACAGACGGTATAGATGCATGAGGTTGGTGCCCATCAAACCATGAAGTATCCTGAACGTAACTATAAGATCGCCACGAAGTCTTCGCTCAGAGAATGAGGTCAGGTTGAATAATTCAAGGCGATCTCCAAAAGGATACGAGTAGCCCGACGCTGTACTGATTCGACGAGATTTCTATCACGCAGAAGCACAGTGTCCCATACCGGGCCAGCGAATTCAAGAATTGGCCCCACGAATGCCTTGTAAATGTAGGCGCAAGTGTTGACATCGGATCCTTTGAAAGACCTCTCCAGCATGTATAGAAGTTTCTTGGCTTTTGATGTAACGTGGTGAGTATGCTCTGACCAGGAAAGACAATCGTTGACTACAATGCCCAGATCAGTGTGGCTGGAAACTGCTTCGATGTTGTGGTCAGAGATCTTGTATGTAAATCGCGGATTTGACTTCCCGAGGTGAAGGACACAACACTTAGTTAGATTTAAGGGTAAAAGTCAACTGACTGACCATTGACAAACAATATCAAGATCTCGTTGAAGCATAGCAGAATTTACGACAGTATTGTAAATCTTGGTGTCGTCGGCATAAGCTGAACATGTGGAGGAAATCAATGCGGGCAGGTCACTTGTATACAGAAGGAACAGCACTGGCCCCAAGACAGAGCCTTGAGGAACTCCACTTGCTACATGATGAAGGTGAGACTGGCTATCACTGACGCGCACAGAGAAAGTCCCCCCGGTGAGAAAAGCCTTAATCCACAGTAACAACTCGCCTCTTATTCCCATACATTCCAACTTAAACAGAAGCCTTCTATATGGTACGCGATCGAAAGCACTAGAAAAATCTAAGTAGATTATATCAACAGGAGTCTTTGTGTCCAGATACTGAGTCCAATCGTTGAGAGAGTGGAGAAGGTTGGTAATTATTGATCGACCAGGGAGAAATCCATGCTGATTCTTAGAGATAAGGTCATTTTCGAAAGAAAATGACAGGAGCTTATCTAATATGATTCTTTCAGCTATTTTGGCGGCGATAGGAACGAGACTTATTGGTCGATAATTTTTAGCGGAGGATTTGTCGCCCTTTTTGAATACAGGGGTAACAGAAGCACTAAGCCAGCATGAGGGTAGGGTATGAGATATAAAAGACGATGTGAATCAAGCTTAATGGGCCAGTGCTGAAGCGCAGTTTTTAAGTACAGCACCGTCATCCCATCTTTACTAGGGGAGGAAGAGGTCTTCAGATTTCGCAGGTGCATTAATACATCTTCAGGCAGGAACTCAACTTCGCAAAGGCTGTTGGGACACCTATGGCAGATACTGGTCGGTAGAAGGTCTCCATTAGGCTCATCGACGAAGGCATCACTAAAGGACTCTGCCAGTAAGTTGGCAGATTCGGTGGCATCCATGTGGAGATGACCGTCAGCGTCGCGGATCTGAGGTGATGAAACTTTAGAATTCAGGTTTGTTCTTAGATACCGAAACAGCTTCTTCTTATTTTTGGAGGTAACTAGTTTTCGTGCATAAGCATGTTTGGCATTATGTAACGTTCTAGATAGGAGGTTAGAAAAGGATCGATGAGACACGTAATCTTGTGAATGGCCACTCCTCCTAAACCGTTGCCACAAAGATCTTTTGTGACGAAGCATCCTCGATATGTTAGAGTTGATCCAGGGCTTTGAGGGGTCACAGTATACCTTCTTTTCAACAGTATTGTCAGCCGTTTCGGGTGTTTTTATTTAAGAGATCTGAAATGAGACTGCACAGAGGTGTGTGTCTCCCAAACAGGGCCGCGGCCGATATATGCAGCCTATTGTGAAGCTGAAATTTGGGCACCTCAATTCCAAAAATAGATTGTTAATGCCATTGTGCTAGAGCATATTAACACAGTATTTCAACAGCAGTGGATTGGAAGAGGAAGTCTGTTTCAATGGCATTCGCGATCACTAGACTTGTCTTGGTTCTTATTAACATACCGAGAGCCGAAATTGAAGTTGCAGTTTTGTCTACCCGCGAGAGGCTTCAGGAATGGATAGAGCGTGATGGTCAGCATTTTAAATATTTACGGGGGAATTAAAAACCTTTCTTTTTTAAATCGCCCCGTTGTAGGACCACAACTTGATAATAAAAAGAAATTCGAGAAAAATTAGTTTAAAAATAAACTTTTAAGGAATTTCAGTATGAACAAGTTCACAACGGCTAGTGCTAATTTGACATCCTGTAGAAGAACCTACGTTATGTCACAGATAACAGACGTGCGATTAATGTTTTTGAAAAATTGACCAACTTTTTTTTAGTTTTAGTTTTTGCCTTCGTATAGTTTGTAAAAAATATATGTCAAAAACTTACAGAGAAACTGTTTCCAGTGGCGTGATTCTTAATTCTTCGCTTGGCAGCCTAACAAATATTCGTTATTTATTTTTTACTAACTAGTATACAAAAAAATTCAGATCCTAAACACATGCTGTGATCATTCAAAGACTTTTCCAGGTTTCAACACTAAATATCGAAATGTATAACGCTAAATTTTCCCTCATCACGCAGAATATTCACTTTATTTCAAAGGAGAGTCGATAAATAAAATTACACGTTAATTTGAACAGATACAGATTTGAAGGCTGACCATTATTTTTGTTTACGGCAGCATTAATAACTTAATTATAACCAGGACGAGTTAATTTACAACCTTAGTGGACGAGCAGCGCATCCTTTTGCAATGAGAGACTAGAAAGGATGTATAAACGCAAAAACACTTGTATAACTGTGATCTTAACGGACTTGGGATCTTTGATTGCTTATAAGGGTGATTTTTTTGCTAGTATCTTTTTGGTAACACTGTTTTTGACAGATGACGCGTAAATCGGGTCTTATGTCATTGTCAAACTTGTTCAGTTTGATCTATAATTTAACCATGAATCGACTTACGAACGAACAACGCTTGCAAATTATTGAATTTTACTATCAAAATTCATGCTCGGTTAAGAGAGTGCATCGAGCACTGCTTCCAATTTATGGGCAATTTGGTCGGCCTACTGAGGGAGCTATTCGGAAGCTTGTGACTAAATTTCGAACCCAGTTTACATTATTTGACATTAAACCACCAACAAGCAGACGTAGAGTGAGGACTGAAGAAAATATTGCGGCTGTATCCGCCAGTGTTAGTGATGACCGTGAAATGTCGATTCGCCGCCGTTCGCAGCAATTGGGCCTCTGTTACTCCACTACGTGGAAAATTTTACGACAGGATTTGGGTGTAAAACCTTATAAGATACAGCTGGTGCAAGAATTGAAGCCACACGACCTCCCACAACGTTTCCAATTTGGTGAATGGGCGCTGGCAAAGTTGGAAGAAGATCCACATTTTTATCGAAAAATTGTGTTCAGCGACGAAGCTCATTTCTGGTTGACTGGGTACGTTAACAAGCAAAATTGCCGCATCTGGAGTGAAGACCAGCCAGAAGCATTGCAAGAGCTACCAATGCATCCCGAAGAAATCATTGTTTGGTGTGGATTATGGGCCGGTGGCATCATCGGGCCGTACTTCTTCAAAGACGACAATGGCCGGAACGTAACTGTGAATGGCGAGCGCTACCGTGCGATGATAACAAACTTTTTTTGCCCAAAATGGAAGAGCTGAACTTGGCTGACATGTGGTTTCAACAAGACGGTGCCACATGCCACACCGCACACGAAACAATGGCCCTATTGAGAGGCGAGTTCGGTGAACAGCTTATCTCACGTTTGGGGCCCGTCAATTGGCCGCCTAGATCGTGTGATTTAACGCCGTTGGACTACTTCTTGTGGGGCCTTGTTAAGACTAATGTCTACAGGGATAAACCAGTAACGACTGACGCACTGGAAGCCAATATTGAAGCATTTATTCGTGAGATACCGTCCGATATGTTAGAGAGAGTGTGCCAAAATTGGACCTTGCGCATGGGTCATCTAAAGCGGAGCCGCGGCCAACATTTACATGAAATAATCTTTAAACATTAAATTATATCGACCATTCTATCGACTCAAATAAAGATTTAATCGTTTTTTCAATTTTTTTGTGTTTTTTTTTTGAAAATCAAATCCTATACCTCTTAAAAAATTACCCGTTAGAAGCTAACCACTGACTAAGTTTCTCAAATAAACACGTTCAGAATGTCAGTTGTCCCCGCTACCTTAAGAATTCCGGGAAACAAAGCAACTACGAACGAAATTTTAATGCTTGTGTGATAATATGTGTAAACCTGAAGATACATCGTCCGCCACAAAGCCATGTGGTGTCCGTTTTTTGACGATGTATTTCTGGAGGCGTTCTTGAAAGTTCGCGTGGACTCTCTCCAACATCGTTCTCTTAACTTGGGCGACTTCCACTCGTCCAGAGTTATATAAACGGTGTTTTTGTTAGAGGTATAGAACTTTAAATTGCAATAAAACAACGATGGATTATTCGATTGACATGAATTTTTTTTATTTTAAAGATAATCTTGTGGCATTACATTTTAAATATGATTTCTGGCATATGACTGCCACGGCTGGCTCGGATGTAGTCCAATCTAGACGTCCACTTTTCGATGACTTTTTCGAAAATTGGTGGCCGTATATCGGCAATAACATGGCGAATGTTGTCTTCCAAATGGTCAAGCGTTTGTGGCTCAACCGCATAGACCAATGACTTTACATAGCCCCACAGAAAATAGTCTAGCGGTGTTAAATCACAAGATCTTGGAGGCCAATTCACAGGTGCAAAACGTGAAATTAGGCGGTCACCAAACGTGTCTTTCAATAAATCTATTGTAGCACGAGCTGTGTGACGTTGCGCCGTCTTGTTGGAACCACAGCTCCTGGACATCATGATTGTTCAATTCAGGAATGAAAAAGTTAGTAATCATGGCTCTATACCGATCACCATTGACAGTAACGTTCTGGCCATCATCGTTTTTGAAGAAGTACGGACCAATGATTCCACCAGCCCATAAAGCGCACCAAACAGTCAGTTTTTCTGGATGTAACGGTGTTTCGACATAGACTTGAGGATTAGATTCACTGTATCTAATCTGAATTAAAAAGGTCTTAAAATTCTCAGTGACAGATGTATTTAAATGCAAATGAGTCTCGATACCATATTATAATGAGAACTTGTCTATCCTATCATGCTGATGGTTTTAAGTCTTCCAACAATCCAATACCTATGACATTGTCAAATCAGAAATTTCAACCAGATAAGGGTGATAAAAAATATTAGGATTTTGCTAAATTTTCAGCCACTTTTGTTTATTTATGATGGGTATGCCTATGATGTCATTTTCGTAGAACATTATAAAAATCCATTAGTCGTATATGCCTGCATAAAAAGGGTACAATTTTTTTGCTTCCACAAGAATCGTTATTGTGTTAACTTTTCTTTTATCAGTTTTCATCTCTATCCAGAACGGTGCACATCGGAATTTATGTCTCACATAAGTCCTGGAAATGCCATTAGTAAATCTCAGAGCTACTGCAAGAAACATGCACCTACTGGATAATGGTACCAACGTGAAATTTTGGAAAGAGCTCAATTGAGTACCAGTGTTCAAAACTTTTTCAAAAATTTACCATTGTACTCTCATGGAATGTAGTGTATGTAAAGACGTTTTCTTTCTCCGCTTTCTAGCATAAGCCACTTCTGTTTAAATCTCCGAAATATACTAAGTGAAATATAAATCCGAACACCCAGTTTAAATGGTTTTATTTTAATAAAATTTTGTATAAGTACTTAATGAAGCATAATAAGTAAATGATAAAAATTTCAAAATGATTGCACTGCTTTAAAGCACTTTGACCTTTAATAATGTGTGAATGCACCCTGATGTGCTACGCATTCTCCAACGCGCCTAGGCATGCTTCTGATCAGGTGGTCAATGTCCTTCTGTGGTATCTCATTCCAGACAACCACCAACTCCTCTTGAAAAGCTTCTAGAGTCTGAGCAATCTCCTACCCATCATATCCCACACGTGCTCAATTGGGGATAAGTCGGGAGATCTTGGTGGCCATTGTAACAATGTGACATCATTATGTTGAAAGAAGTCTATTGTGACTCTTGCAACATGTGGTCGGGCATTATCTTGTTGGAAAGTTGGATCTGCCAGGGTGTCAAGATAGGGTAAAAGATGGGGTTCTAGAACTTCGTGGATATAACGCTGCGCGTTCATGTTGCCTCTGATGAAGATTAAAGGTGACCTGGAACCATAAGCTATAGCACCCCAAACCATAACTCCAACAGTGTGATGAACATGACTTTCAACAAAAAACTGTGGATTCCTCCTTTCACCACGTCGCCTTAACCCTGGCACGACAATCGCGCATGCCTAAACAAAATCGAGACTCGTCACTAAAGACAACACTGTTCCATTCCTGATCCCATAGTGACCGTTGTCTGCACCACTCAAGGCGATCACGTCGGTGTTCTCGAGTTAAAGGGAGGACCCAGTGTGGCCGGTATGAAAACAAGCCAAAACTTCTCATTCGTCGGTAAACACATAGCGTGCCAACAGGCCTTCCGTGTTCTGCAAACCATTCATTTGCAATGGACCTGGTAGTGGAGAAACGGTCTCTTAAGGCCAATAATCTTAGGCGGCGATCTTCACGGTCTGTTGTTCTACGGCGGCGTCCAGTGCTGCTTGCTCTTTGCGTACGGCCTTCTCGAAGCTATGCCTAACAACACCTAACCACAGTGTCTACACTTCTTTGCACTCTAACTGCAATTGTCCGAAAAAGAAAGTCCAGCTTCCCGAAGTCCCACTATACGGCCCCTATCAAACTCACTAAGTTGACGAAATCGTACAGGTCTCCGTGCGCTAGGCATCGTAACCGATCGTAAAGGATGTCAAGAACCAAAATCCGCCAACGTTGATTCTTTACTGCGGCTGAAATATTCATTTTTAGAGCGTTAGTGAATTAAAAAAAAGCAGTATAAAAACCGGAATGTCCAACTGATAAGGCTGAAAATTTTTTCACTTGTTATTTACAGTAAGATAAATACATTCACCAACTTTTATTAAAATAAAACCATTTAAACTGGGTGTTCGGATTTATATGTCACTAAGTATAGTCAATGTGTATGCAATCACAATTAATCTGTATTCACATACCACAAAAACCGAAATTATACTCATAAACGATACGCTGCGATGATACACCAAGTAATATTGCATGAACCTAGGTCTTAAAAATAAAACACGGACTACCTTGTTAAAATTTACAACGTTAGCAATAGTAGACAAATCGTTACGAAACTTAGCTGTAAAGCGAGCAAATGTGCGTTGCTATTTCGAAATTTATGATGGTTTTGTTAAAGATATGTATACATACGTATTACCATATGTGTAGACTGTAGAAAAGCGGTGATAAAAATACAAGCTGTCGTCCAATATTCGGATGCTTTTACTTGTCGATACCCCTTAACCTTCTATATTGAAATTATCAGTTTCTTTCTGTGTCATCCCTTATGGAAGAAGCGATTAGGTCTACATCAGCTAGAATGGACCTTATTGGAATGCCATTGTTAACAATTGGTTCTATACCAAACTTAGGAGCTGGCGAAAGGATTTTTTGAATATCATTAGGAATGTCAACATGTCTAAGGGTCAATTTCACCAACAACAGTCCGTTATTTTCCACCTATAGGGTAACAGCCCGTTAAATACAGCGAATGAGCTTCAAGTTCCAATCAACAAATTTTAGCAACCAATAGCTATGAAATGTTGAAAACAAAATACTGTCAAAGTATGAGATGACATCTTTTCATTGAAACATCATCAGCTCATTGAATATTAAGAAATTACATATAACTCAGTCAAAATTTAAACCAATATTTGATTTTTGAATAAAATTCATGATTTAATTACTATTGTTGATTTTTTATTCATGTTTATATTATTTTCTTCAATTGATATGCGATTATACTGATTCAAGATCATCTACTGGGTATTTTTTCCTATAAACCTCTTGCAGATAGCCATTAAGCACCTACTTGATGACTGGCTCTACCAAACAGTTCATAGAAATTGCTCGTTTCCAAACATTCATTCATTTACTTGCCGTTCATCAGAACCATTATGGCAGCTTAGATTGATATTCCCACAAAACCATTCTGGTTTTTTAATATCCATAAAGTTGAATATTTTTCGTTGTTCAGGAACATAACAAACATCCACACTATATTCACAGCGATTAAGAAATACCCAAATATATGTCGTAGAGCTACCAGCAAACCGAAAACCTGCAGAAAAAACAGAAATTTGCAATATTTTGCTTTTTTCACCGAGTACATATTCTGGGTTATATTTATATTAGACGTTATTTGAATCACAAAACATATCACTGATTTGAATAACAGGTGATTATCTCCTGATATTTTAAAACTAACCACATCGACAAGTGACACATAATTCTGTGGGATCCGTCAACACTTCGTCCCAGTGGTAGTGGTGTTAGTTATCGTTACTTTAGAGTACTCGTTACTAATCGTTACTCTTCTACAAAGTAATCGTTTATTGTATTCGTTACTTTGATTACTATGAGTAGTATGAGTATAACGATTTGTCAATGTGCGTCGTGTGATTAATGTCGAATTTAAACAAGTTGAATGGAACCGAATCATGTAAGAAAATAGACGACCTTAAAATTTGTAAAATGTTATAAGCATAGTTTATTCAAGACTATCGTGTTTAATACAAACATTGCATTTTCAAACTGTGTGCTTATCGAGATGAGTTATCATAGGATGGAGTGTCATATGACTCATATGAGCCGGCAAACTGAAAATACTTTGTATTTACTAGAAATACTTAAAAACATGTCTTTTAGTCAGAAAGATGATCTGTATATGGGCTTATTTAACAATCTGTCAAACTTGCGAATACTACAACTCTTAAAGTTGTGAAAAAGTGTGATGTAATGTCTGAGTTGCCTAGATTTAAAATTCTTGAAAATTAAGGGGAGGTGGAAGAAATCATGTCAATTTTGAGTGAATTGAGTATGGAATGGAGTTTCTCAACTAAGAAAATATCTCAAGAGTGAGGATTTTATCACCTAACCGGTGTAAAGGATTTTTCAATTTTCTACTATATATTATCAAAATATTCATTGTTAATATTTTAAACCTATAACACCCTGCTACATCTTTATTATTTGTGTTTGATAAGAAAAAACTAAGATTTCAATAGTTGGGCCAACTGAAGTGGGAAGCGGCTCGTACAATACCATACCGAGTTCGGTACGTATTCCGGGTACGTATAGAATGCCAACATATGCCGTATTGTTTGCTTTCTGTCTATGTAACCATCATCAACATCGTATAATGTTTGTTCATGCCTTTCAGCAATCATCAGTATGGTATAGATCGCATATTACTGTAAAGCCCTTCTATATCTGGACCTTGAGCGACGAGAAGTTGTCTTGGCAGAATCGACGCTTAGGTAACATGAGCTACGCATCCATGTATGGAGCGTGCTTACATTCTGGAACGTTCGCTTTCGGGATTCGATACCCGTCTGGAAGCACCTGCTGGCATCTAGACCATTTCCATGGAAGTCTCCGAACACGCTGGAATATTTCTCTACGCGTTGATAGATAGATAAATACCCGATTAGATGGCGGAAGCAGTTGGTCACAGTCGAGTCCAAGTCGAGACAGTCAAACAACGAGGAATGTGGTAGTCAAGTCAACGTGGTTATAAATTGTCATGAATTAGTATGTTATCGATTAGTGTAAAAGTAACAAGTTAGACTTTGGACAGTAAAAAACGGCGTTTTCGTTACATTATTACATTACATTAGAGTTTCATCGATGCGGACTGAGATGTCGGAAGACGCATGTAGTTTCCTGCTACCGTCGTGGGGGCCGGTGGCATCGCGTTTCGCGAATTACTCATAGGTGGCAGTGTCACTTCTTCGTGTATGTTACATGTTAAAGTGCAAAAAGGCTATGTGCCTAATATCTGTGTGAAAACCCTAACCGTTTTAGTAAAAGCAGAGTTACATTCTAAGGACAGAGCGTGGAAAATCATGGTAGTGATTGTTACTTGGCATTGAAAGGCATTTTTGTCTTTTAACACACACAGGCGATTATGTGTGGAATTCACGTCTGATAGCCTATTTTTATTTTTCTATTTTGAAGAATAATAATAATAATAATAATATTTATTCACTCAATGTACAAAGATAACAAACAATATGAGTAAATAAATATAAAATCAAAACAAGCCCAATAGAAGGCATCGCCTGTACATGGACCAATAATTTAAGTTGAAACTGTAGAATGCAAATGACAAAAAAGGACAAAAATTAGCTACAGTAGATTATGTATTTAGTTGATGTTCGTATTTATGAGTTTATGAATTTCAGTCCTAGATATAGAATGTAGCCACTTTTTTAAATTTCTTTTGAAACAATTTCCGAAACGTAAATCTTTTAAGTCTTTAGGTATAATTTCATAAAATTTAGGCGCTAAATAGAGATATGATCGCTGCATTATAGATTTATGCGGTTGAGGAACTACTGTGCCACGAATTTTGTATCTGGTATAATGATTATGTTTAATTTTTTGGTCGGTGTTTACAAATTTATGGTAGTGAGTGATACTGTGTAAGAAATAAAGCTGTCTTATATCGTACATTCGAACATCTGCGTATAATTTTTCAGTGGGATAAAGTTTCGGTTTTTTAAATATCATTTTTAGAATACTTTTTTGAAAAACATCTAGATTATAGATATGTGAGGAACATGCAGCTCCCCATGCTAATATACCATATGTGAGATGAGGCTCAATCAGTGCATGGTATAATGTTCGAAGATATTTTTCTGTCAATATATTCCCAAGGTATTTAATTTTGTAGGATACAAATCTAACTTTCTTTAAAATATAATTGACATGGATGTCCCATCGTAAGTGAGGATCCAAGACCACTCCAAGGTATTTTATGTTGGGCACTCTATTAATTTGCATTTTTTGATCATTAATATTGAAGGAGAAATTTGTGTAATTTGGCAGATGTCTAGCATAAGATCCAAATGGTAAAAAATGTGTTTTAGAGTAGTTAATGCTTAATTTTCTACTGTTAAACCACTGAATAATTTTGATAAAATCTTTTTCAATTACATTTTTCAGATCAGACCAGTCAGTGCCTTCATATAATATTGCAGTATCATCTGCAAAACTAGTTATTTTGCCAACACAATTAATTTGGAAAATATCATTTAAATATATATTGAATAACAGCGGACCTAAGACAGTTCCTTGTGGGACACCACACTTAATATACATTTCTTTACTAAATGATCCTGATATCTGCACAGATTGTGGGCGATTTGACAAATAACTTTCGATCAGTGAGTACGCGTTTCCTCTGAAACCAATTCTCTCCAATGCTTCTAATAATAATTTGTGATTAACTGTGTCGAAAGCTTTCTTTAAATCAACAAAAATGCAGATTGAAGGGATTCTGTTATCAATATTTTGATGTATTTGACTTACAATTTTAGTTATTGCGTCCGATGCAGCCTTCCCTTCTGTAAATCCATATTGATTTTCACTTAAAATTTTGAATTTTGTGAGGTATCGAATCATTCTAGTAGATAAAACTTTTTCAAAAACCTTTGCTACATTGGATATTATTGATATTGGTCTATAGTTGTTAACATCTGTTTTTGTTCCTGATTTATGTATCGGTATTATATTACCTTTTTTTAAAATTGAGGGATATATGCCAGATTAAAATAATTAAAATAGCTTTATATCTTTCAACAAAACGCACAATTTTCCTTCAATTTTCACAATGGAATGAGATGAAAGTAAAAGCCGCTGTTCTATTTTAAAAAGCAAAGAATAGGGAAGTCGGAACTTATATATCCCATACATTTTTATTATGCAATTAATCAGATCGATGCAGATATCAAACAGACCATATATAATTCTTCCTTGTGCGTAGCCTTAACTTGTGTATTATTTCCTAATGGAATATTGACTTTGTAATCGTGCGCAAATAATGACCCGTTACCAGAGTTGTACTTAGCCCAATATTTCAAGTTGTTGTCAATAAAGTCACGCATTTCTACTTCCTAAGGTAACATAAATTTTCAATGTCTAGTCGTCTGGTTCCACACGTACCATGAAATGCCCATTATACGTTAACAAATGAGACATACCTTATACAGGGTGTTTCGAATTCATTAAGATCTCGGAACTGTAAGAGATACGAAGTTGCTTGAATTGGGGCAAAGTTGCGTATTTAGGTAATCAACAACACGCCGTTTAGAAGGTTTCGAAATACAAAATACTGTCGGTGAAAAAAGGAAATAACCGATTTTTTACAAATTTGTTTTAATTTTTTCCTGACTTTGTCTATAGTGGGATTTCAAAAGAAGGAGTGCTCCAAGCACTGTTCCTCATTTCCGAGGATATCAAAGTTTCTGATGAGTTGATATGTAGTTATTGATCACACCCATTGAAGAGTCAGGAAAATCGTAATATCTAAATTTAGCTAATGAAATTGAAGGATTTATCGTGTCAAATGCTTTGGTAAAATCTAAGAGGACCAAAGATGTTCATAAACTTTGACTCCAAGCATTTACGATGTTATCTGTTGAGTCTAATAACGCACCTGCAGTATTGTATTCTTTCCTGAATTCGCATTGATCAGCTGAAAGTATTTCAGAATGTACAACGTAATCATCTATCTGTATACAGGGTGTTGCTTAATGATATGCGAATATTTAAGTGTGTGAATCTACATGAAAAATTAATGTTAGCTTGCTTTATAAACTATGGTCCAAAAATGTTTTTTTACAAAAACTCGGGGTGTTGAAGTTTTAGAAAAAAAAAATGGATATTAATTAATATTTTCAGATATTTCACTGATATTTAGTATGCAGTGAAAGTTAATAAATTTGCAAATATAATAAACCTTTTCTAATATTCATCGTCGTCTTGTTGAAACTGGTTCTGTCCAAAAAGGAACATTTGAAGGTAGACCTCTAAGTGTAAGAACACCTGAAATTGAGGAAACAGTGCTGCACGAAGTCGAAGAACATCCTGAAACGAGTACGACCAAGATCGCTAGACACTTAAATATTTGCCATCAAATTGTGGATTTTTTGTTATATCCTTACCATATTTTAAGAGTACAGATATTACTTCCCATTGATTTTCAAAGGCGTGTGACCTTTTGTCAGTGGTATCTTCAAAAAATTACACAAAATCCGCAATTTGAATCAAGGATTCTGTTTACGGACGAAGCTAATTTTTCTTGAAATGCCATTCAGAATTTCCAAACTAATCATTTGTGGGCAGAAAAAAATCCCTATGCCGTAACCGAAACCCATTTCCAACACCAATTTTCGGTTAACGTATGGGCAGGAATTATTGGCAACCACTTTATTGGTCCATTCTTCTTGCCGGGACGACTTGACGGACAGACTTACCTCAATTTTCTTCAAAACAGTTGCATTTGCTGCTTGATGATGTTCCGTTAGTAATAAGAAACAATATGATGTGCACGCATGATGGTACACCAGCGCGTTTCAGGGTAGCGGTTCGTAATTATTTACAGACTGTTTATCCAAATCGTTGGATTGGCCGCGGTGGGTCCCAAGAATGGCCACCGAGGTCCCCAGAACTCAACAGTTTAGATTTCTTTTTGTGGGGCTGTCTTAAGACACTAGTGTACACAAGTCCCATTAACACTGAATTTAGAGAAATAATAGTTGCAGCTTGTGATAGAATAAAAAACACTCCAGGGATATTTCAACGAGTGCCCAATTCCATGAGAAGGAGGGCGGAAGCATGCATACTAAGTGAAGGGCGCCATTTTCAACAATTTTTGTAATCATTTCGTTGGTTTTATTGTTAATTTCATGTTGTCAGTTGTTGATTACCCATAATGTATTTAATTTTTCCAATTAAATTAATAATAGTTTTGCAAGCTAGACAATAGAACGGTTTTTGTTTCTTTACTCAAAAATGGTGCATCTGAGGAAAACAATTCAAAAGAGGTCATTTGTTTTAAATTGAACGGGTAATTTAAAAATAAGTTTTACTTGGCAAAAAACCATTGGCGTACCATTTTTTTCTTAAAAAATAGCGAAGTCAATACCCCGTACGCACGCCACTGTTAAATTTTTGCATTGAAAAATATGCAACTTCATTAACTTTCACAACGTACCAAATATCAGTGAAATATCTGAAGCGGTTCTGAAAATATTAATTAATTTCCTAAAACTTCCACACCCCGAATTTTTGTAAGGAAACATTTTTGGAGCATAGTTTATGAAGCAAACTAACATTAATTTTTCATGTAGATTCACACCTTATACATAATGAATAAAAATAATTATATTTTAGCATTTTTCAATAATTGAATCAGATATGCTGCTCCTAGTTCCAGACCTGTCGGTAGTGAGACCGAACTATGGCGAGCACTGCGACGTCCGTGTTGCAACATACAGCGCTCATTTGTCCTAGATGCGGGTCATTGCTATGAACCGAGTGAGGCCAGGCCAGGATAGATGAGTGCTTTTAGCCACCTCCACTTCTCCTTTTTCTCGAAATTCTGAACGAAGTTCGACGGTCACACGGCAGAGGCGTTGGTGTTTGCACTGTTCTATTCATACTCAACATCGATTCGAAACACTCGCATTGCTTGTAAAGGAAAGTAATGATTTTAACGTCATTTGCTCAGCATGTTTGCGAGATACACACGAATAATTTAGTACATGATGCAGTCAAATTTTTGTCAGATGCTGAGCGATCCGAAGGTCCTTAGGTTTTATGCAACATTTAGTAGTAGCGGGTGGTGCAGGAGTCGCAGTAGACATTTATTTACTTCATTATATAAGAACAATAACAACATAGAATGACTAAATAAATGTTTCAATCCACAGGACAATGCCTGTACATGGATCAGTTGTATGTTGGAATGCGTTCCAAAATCAAAACAGAGAAGTTAAAAGAAACTTATGTCAAGGAGGCGTATATGTAGAGGATGACAATTTTTAAGGAACATTTGATAGAAATTCAATAATATGTTGTCTTCCTATTGCGCGTATCCATTTTGATAATTTCTTTTTAAAATTATCTGTATTCCGAAATTGTTTTAAGTCTTTGTGAGTGTGTGTTCATATAATTTTGGAGCCACATAAAGAAAATATCGCTTGGTTATGGTCTTATGAGGTTTCGGGATTTATATCGAGTATCATGGCAATGAGTGATTTTATCGCACTCACTGACAACTTTATGATAATAACGGGTGATTTTTTAAGAGGTGTAGGATTTGGTTTTCAAAAAAAACACAAAAATTTCGAAAAAACGATTAAATCTTTATTTGAGTCGATAGAACGGTCGATATAATTTAATGTTTAAAGATTATTTCATGTAAATGTTGGCCGCCGCTCCGCTTTAGATGGCCCATGCGCAAGGTTCCATTTTTGCACACTCTCTCCAACATATCGGCCGGTATCTCACTAATAAATGCTTCAATATTGGCTTCCAGTGCGTCAATCGTTGCTGGTTTATCCCTGTAGACATTAGCCTTAACATGGCCCCACAAGAAATAGTCCAACGGCGTTAAATCACACGATCTAGGCGGCCAATTGACGGGCCCCAAACGTGAGATTAACTGTTTACCGAACTCGCCTCTCAATAGAGCCATTGTTTCGGGTGCGGCGTGGCATGTGGCACCGTCTTGTTGACACCACATGTCAGCCAAGTCCAGCTCTTCCATTTTGGGCAAAAAAAGTTTGTTTTCATCGCACGGTAGCGCTCGCCATTCACAGTTACGTTCCGGCCATTGTCGTCTTTGAAGAAGTACGGCCCGATGATGCCACGGGCCCATAATCCACACCAAACAGTGATTCCTTCGCGATGCATTGGTAGCTCTTGCAATGCTTCTGGCTGGTCTTCACTCCAGGTGCGGCAATTTTGCTTGTTAACGTGCCCATTCAACCAGAAATGAGCTTCGTCGCTGAACACAATTTTTCGATAAAAATCTGGATCTTCCTCCAACTTTGCCAGCGCCCATTCACCAAATTGGAAACGTTGTGGGAGGTCGTGTGGCTTCAATTCTTGCACCAGCTGTATCTTATAAGGTTTTACACCCAAATCCTGTCGCAAAATTTTCCACGTAGTGGAGTAACAGAGGCCCAATTGCTGCGAACGGCGGCGAATCGACATTTCACGGTCATCACTAACACTGGCGGATACAGCCGCAATATTTTCTTCAGTCCTCACTCTACGTCTGCGTGTTGGTGGTTTAATGTCCAATAATGTAAACTGGGTTCGAAAGTTAGTCACAAGCTTCCGAATAGCTCCCTCAGTAGGCCGACCAAATTGCCCATAAATTGGAAGCAGTGCTCGATGCACTCTCTTAACCGAGCATGAATTTTGATAGTAAAATTCAATAATTTGCAAGCGTTGTTCGTTCGTAAATCGATTCATGGTTAAATTATAGATCAAACTGAACACGTTTGACAATGACATAAGACCCGATTCTGTCAAAAACAGTGTTGTCAAAAAGACGGTTCACGCGTCATCTGTCAAAAGCAGTGTTGTCACAAAGGTACTAGCAAAAAAATCACCCATTAGCAAATAGTATGTAAAAAATAAAGATGCTTTATTTCAAATAATTTTGTTTCGTTATATAAATTATTTGTTGAATATAATTTTAGTTTTCCGAACACAGTTTTTAAAACAGTTCCCTGTAAAACTTCTATGTCGTTTAAATACACTGGACATGCTGAACCCCATGCTAATATACCATACATTAGGTGCAGCTCAATTAACGCATGTTATACGAGCCCCTTCCCACTTCAGTTGGCCCACTTCAAGATCTGTACCAAAATATGCCTTTATAAACTAAACATGACGAAACTATTTACTTCTGAAACAATTTATTTTCTCAAAAACATTTTAGATACACTCTAGTCGTAAAAAATACATATTTGAAATCACTTAGACCTATAACTAATAGAACATCTGAACAAATAAACAATGTGCGAATAAATGCGCGAAGTTAAAAAAGCAACAATTGAAAGATTACCATTGGGTAACATCACCTTTATTTTTTATTACGGCTGAAATTCTTTGGGGCATAGTGTTAACCAAGGTTTGGCAAAAATTTGGTGTAAAACAATCCCATATTTCTTGAAGCTTTTGTCTCAGTTCGGTGATTGTACGAGCAGGATGTTGACGTAGAACCTTTTTCATCTCGTGCCACAAAGTTTCAATAGGTGACAGATCTGGACTGCTAGAAACCCATTTCAAAAGTGGTACATTATTTTCTTCCATCCATTTTATAGCCTTTTTCGATGACATACTGCCCCAGACCATAATAGATGCCGGAAATTTCAGACAGTCAACATGGAGTGCTTCATTTTTTTGCGAATAACTCTACTGCGACTGTCACCAACACAAACTTCGAATCAGGCCTCATCACTCCATTGTATTGAACGCCATTGTTGAGGTGTCCATTGTCTATCATCGTTAGCCCATTTAAGCCGATTTTCCTTTTGCAGTGGAGTTAACAGTGGCTTTTCTTTGGACTGTAAACAAGTTGTGCAACTTTAGGGTTTTTGTTTCACTTTTTTTATAAGAAAACCTATCTTGCAAGTGCTAGATCAAAGTTTGTGGGCCTCTCTATGAGTTGTGGACCTCGAAATTCTCCTTCCAACAGCGACACTCCACACAGCACTTAATTGTAAATAATTGGCACGCCTGTTTTTCACGATTATTCTTCTTGATGCTCTTCGGTCGGCATTTGTGATATTACTTTTTTTCACATATCGTGGCTTAATATTAACTGAACCAGTTACGTTATATCTTCTAACAATATTTCTCACGCTGTACCGCGATAAGTCTAACCAAGTTGCAATTTCTGAGTTTGATTTCCCAGAATTAAAAAATTTAATTATCAGTAATAACCTTTCCTCTACCCATTTTGAAAACCTTAACTACCCAAAACTATTTTAAACGTATTCTGACAGGTGTCATTAATAAAAACAATTGTCATGGCTTTTATTTTTCACAGCCACCTATGCGTTATAGACTTATTTTGCATTGAAATGAAAATAGGTTGATTTTCTGTAATTGCAACATGTGTTATTTTTATCTTCTTCCGGAATACGTATAGCGCCAATTCGTGTATCGCCAGAGCAAGTACTGTTAAGGTTTTATATTTTTTTAAAAGTTCTTCAAAACTGTGGGTGTTACCCGCACCATTGATCTAAAAATTCGCTTTTTGACACATACCATATTTGAGTCTGGACTCCACAAGACCGTAGTATATTGCGACCAGCTGACTCTCAGTGAGAACAACGAAGCTTAAGGTTTTAAACAAACAAGAGAGAGAGAGAGTTAAGTGGCAAAACCAGGTACTCTCTGATATTTAACTTATGGCCTAGAAACATTCCCAGAAACTTAACATCAGTTGTAAAGTTCATTGACGCATCCTTACGTTTAACGTTAGTGATATTTATCCTCTTTTGTGGGTCATGAAACCTAATTCAATTGGCCTTGTCATTGTCCAAAAATAACTGATGTTTGGGAAAACCAATCACTGATCTTTGCAATTACCTCATTGCATCTATTATTTAAGATATTTTAAAATTTGGACGTGAGTAATATTGATGCATCATCTGCATATAGTGTGAACAGCGGATCCTCACACTCTGACGCAATCTCATTGATATAGAGAATGAACAAACCTTGAGAAACCCCAATATCAACAGTAGTTTCACTGAATTGGACTCGATGTAACATTTGCTCATCTTTTTGTAGTAGAGAAACATATAATTTCCTATCAACAATGTATGAGTTGAGCCACCTATAAGGAGTGCCATTCACACCGGATGCTGAGAGCTTTGAAGCAATGTTACGGTTGACACAGTCAAAGGCCTTACTTATGTCGCAAAATACCACAACCGGACACTCTCTTGCCTCAATGAATAAAATCAATCGTTCATATCAAGTTATTGGCCTGAAATTCCCATGTCCAATGGATCTCCTTTTTTGTAAGCCGTTCCATTCTTCAGAACTTCTGGAAATTTCTCTAGGCAAAAAGATAAATTAATCAAATGTATTAAAGGTTCACTATAGCCTGTTTCGAGACAAATCAAGGAATTTTATCTGAACCAGCTGAATTCTTGAGAGATACTTGAGATTGCATGTTCTGTACCAGTTGGTTGATTCTAGGTTCTGTTTTTGCCAGAACTATTATCAGGTCGCTATCGACATCAAGACGATTTCGCTGTTTAGTTTTAATTAAAACTAGAGCAGAAAAGCCTGTCTCACATAAGTAAATTGAAGAAAAAGGAACTAGTATTCGTAAAGCAAGAGAGGCACGTGTCGAATTAACAGGCAATCTTTTGTGCCAAAAGTTCTCCAATGTTAAAAGATGGAAGTCATCTTTCATGAACGAATCAGCCTTTATTTCTAGAAATTCTTCCAGAACTTTTTATGGTAATTGTGACACATTGAGAACAAATGGATTTTTTGTCATGTACCATATTGGTGACTCTGATTGATAGTATCGACGAAATTCGTATTCTAGCGCTTGCAAATGAGTTTTTATGTCAGCTTTTATATTTGCGTCCAGTATGTTATTTTTAATTGCTTTGAGCAACCGAGAATAAGATGTAACATTTTCAGAAGACACTTTTTGATTTTAAAGTTGAAGCTTTGATATGAACCTCTGTGTATAATCATAACTGCTTATTATAGTGTCGTTTCTGCCTCGAAGTTTCAAGTTTAGCTCATTCAAGGAGTCAAATATGTCAGTTAAATAAGCCAACCTCCATTGAAATGTCATCTTTGAACATTGTCAAGAAATCGTGTTTATCTTTGAATTCAAGAAAAAGAATTTCAATTCATAAAGGCGAGCCAACATGATGTCTTTGGACAGCCAGCGTACTTCTGTATGGAACAGAAGAACTTTGTGATCAGAATCGAGATCTTCGCAAAGTAAAGTAAATAACCGACTGTTCAAAGCGCTGCTCTTGATGTAGTTTACAATCCTTATAGCCGAGTCCAAAGTCTGGCGTATTTTCTGTGGCAATGTTTTGGAAGCCAAAGCTTGCCGATGAATAACACAAGGTGTACTAACCGTTGCGGGATTTTATTCGTTGAGCTTTTTAGCTAAGCCCGATCGTACACCTATCATTGCAGGTGCGCCATCTGTGCAAAGTCCAATGAGTTCCTTCCAATTCAAATAATTTTTTTCAACAAAGTTTGATATTGAATTAAATATATCTTCAGATGTAGTACCTGCTGTCAAAGATTGGAAGTACAAAATGATATCTCCGCCGATGTAACGAACATAAACTGTGAACAATTATTAACAAAGCCGGTGGATTCATCGCAACTAATGGCAAAAAATGGCGATAATTTTACTTTGTTAATTATTTGTGACTTTATGTCTGCTGCAATGTTATCGATTCTACGCTTGACTGGGTTATTCGAAAGCGAAATAGACTTCATCTCTTGCCCTGCATCTTCTCCTAAAATTATCTGCGTGGCTTTTAGGAAACATGGTTTTATTAATTCTTTACCGATAGTATGAGGTTTCTTTTGCTTTGCTATCATAAAAGCCATTTCAAATGAAGCTTTGAGATGCTGCGATACACCTGTGTGATAACTTCCTGATTTATCCAGTCTCATCCGCTTGAGTGATTCTGCTTTAGAAGAAAAAAACTCTTTCGTCTTCAAAACCAGAGTAGAATGTTGTTGCTTCAAATGCCTTTCAAGGCAATTGGGTCTTATGCTATCATTACTTAAAACTTTCATACATATCACAAACTGAGGCAATTGTAACTCGTCTTTTTCTATAAAGGTAAATCCAAGCTTAATGTAATCTTCGGAAAACTTTATTTTTTCGCTGCCATTTTGCACCTATAACGATAAAAACAAATAAGTAATAAATAAATAAGCAAAATACCTATATGTAATTACTAATTATATGTCCACTATTTTATCTTAATAACGTAACAGTATATTGGCCACCGGGAGATTTATATTTTTGTAGGCAGGTTGACGTTATAATAGTAATTTTAAATACATTTGGAATCAATATTAGGTTCTTAAAGTTCGTCATTTCAAAATTATTTCGCCACGTTGGTTTGATTGTGATGTCGTAAAAAAGTCCCAATGGCCGACCTATGAACGCGTCTCCACTCAATCAACAATTTAGTAAATCAAATACAAATGTAACTGAAGTTTGTAAATACACAAACCTACCTTTTAACAGTGAGACACAATAATTTGACACACGCAGACAGATTTTTCAACAAAACATGTACATCGAAATTTCAAATTTTTCACAAGTTTCTGGGAATGAATGTGACAGATGCTCATCCGCGTCTGGTAGGTACACATTGCAAGTGATGAATGTAATAAACTTGTATAAACTGCGATTGGTGACGCCGGGTTTTGAAACAGCGGTTGGTAGAATAAGTGAATATATTTAATTTTTAATTTTATGTGTGTAATTTAAACATTACATTGTAATGATACTTGTTTATTTTTTTGGTTTTTTTCTTTCTAAAATGCAAACGCTTTCCGCCCGCTTGACATCTCTCTGTGCCCCCCTTGGGAGGCGCGCTCCCCAGGTTGGGAACTCCTGCTTTAGCAGGTTTAGAAACTCGTCTTCGATGAATGGATATAAAAATATTTCGTTCGCTGTATCGTGTGATTTTTCAAAGTTGCACTGAGGTACAGTTGTTTTAATAAGCTGCGATGTTATATTTTTGACGAGTGAACTGGAATGATTTTCTATATCCAGTGAATCAGTTATAACAGCTTTATTTCTGTCTACTGAGTGCAAAAAGCAGCAAAAAAGCGCGGAAACCTTTCGTCTGGAAATACTACTTGATCCTTACTGCTCAAAAAATTCGGATTCCTAGAAACAAAAGTTACCCTGTACCTTGTGAGATACTTTTTTTTTTGAAGATCGTTGGAAAATCAGACGTTTCTCTAGTCACGTATAAGTTAATAAAAGGACCTTCACTCGCTCGAAGATCACACACACGAAATCTATTTCTGCCGCGTGTATCATGGTCGAAATTCGTCTATCGTTTGTTTATCGATAAATAAAGTTCGTCCTAGCCTAGACGATGTTTGCAGATAAACCTGCTTCCAAGAATTATTCTCCTCTTAAAAATAGTAATTATTTAAATAGAAGCCACTTGACCTACATAGTGACGTCAATGTGTTTTGGATATACTCTAGTGACGCATAGCGTTGTACGAAGGAAGGCCATTACAGCATGCATGCATGCAACATTTTGGCTATGAAAAATGTGTACATGGAGCTGGCAAACACATAAACTGTTACGGCAGACCAAGAATCGCATGCACATTATCTGTCTGTCCAAATATTAAAACGATGCTCGCTATTCATGCACCTGTCCATCACCTTACCTATAACAGAAAGCAAAGCTATATAATAATAATAATAATAATAAATGCCTTTACTTCCAAACAGTTCTCAAAAAAAGAAAAAATCAGAAAGAGTGTTAACCAAAAAAAAAGGAAAATAAAAAAAATAAAATAAAACAAATGTAGACTGTCTGAAAACCACAAGGGGCAGTTCACTATCTAGTGCCCTTCCACTCATCCCTTGAAATTATAAGAAACATTATGCCAGTAAATACATCCATCAAGCATATACAAACATCAATATGAACAGCATGTAAGTTTTTTTAAACATAAGATAGAAAAGTGAGAAATGTGGTAATAAATTTAAAAAAAAAGAAAGTCTAGAATATTATATATATACCAATACATACCGCATAAATAAACGCCAATATGAGCGACAATTAAGTTTGAAAAAAAGAGCAAAGAGAAAACGTGGTGGTAAATTGGTCTAGAATGATACATAAATACATATACGTACATTATGCATCATATGAAAAAAAATATAAATAAAATAATGGAATGCAAACAAAATAAAATTGAAATTCCGCAGTAAGAATAATTCTACTTTATACATTTGAGGTACTGGGGGATAGGTTTGTATAGCTTATACAGGGTGTCCGCAAAGTTGGGGTTTTCCTTTACACGACGTGTAGATCTTGAAAACATAAGCAATTTTTCTTAGTACCATATACACCAATGTCTTAAGGGAACCGAGATAAAGGGTTCTGCAACATCAAAAATATCTGAATACCGTCCTGTAGCCGCGACATCACCGACTGGTACAAGGTCACTGGCTCAACCCGACGACAGAACTGGGTCGGGGTCAGTGTGTCAGGTCAGTATGCAACCTTCAACCGACGGTTACGGTCACGCGTGTAGAGATAATCGCGTAGACGTGAATCCCTCAACAAGCACTAGAGACGTGGCTAGAGAAGTGCAAGTATCAAAACCTAAAGTGTGGCAAACGCTGCGTGAAGAGGGGCTGTATCCGTTTCACGTCCAACGTGTACAAGCCCTTCAACCTGACGATTTTCCAGCAAGAGTGCGGTTTTGTGAGTGGTTGTTGCATCAACATGACAATAATCCGGACTTTTTGAAGTGCATATTGGTGACAGACGAATCTACGTCCACGCGTATTGGGGTGAATAACTTTCGCAACACTCATGTTTGGTCAGTATAAAATCCGCACGCTGTCCGTCGGGCACATTTTCAACAAACATTTTCGGTGAATGTTTGGGCTGGCATGGTGAACGGTATGCTCATTGGACCATTTATTCTCCCAAATCGGTTGGACGGGATGCAATACCTAGACTTTTTACGCAACATTTTGCCTTCCTTGTTAGAAGATGTGCCATTAAGTGTAAAACAATCAATGTGGTTTCTGCGTCTGCTCGGTAGCGCATCAGCTGATTTCATTTTCTGTTGGAGCGGTATGATTTCGGGCAGAGACGTACTTAGCCCTTCTCGTCAACTGGAGAGTGAGTACTTTTTCCTTTATTTTTTTTTTACTTGGTCGCCCTCGTTTCACTACACATTACCTTTGTTATTTCAAGGGTAGTTGTTTCTGAAAAGGAAAACCCCAACTTTGCGGACACCGTGTATATATTATACGTAAATGATCTTTCAAAAAATTTAGTTCTGTGGAATGGAGCGGTAACGTTTTGTTTCGAACGAATATTTACGGATGTTATTTTCTCGTAGAGGTAATGAGGCTGCCTGAGAGTTAAATTTTATGATAAAAGCATATTGTGAATATCTCAAAACGAGCCTTCATATTTAGCCACCGGAGTTCTTTCAGCTTATGACTAACTCTTTCAAATTTTCTTATGCCATATATAAAACGTATGCATGAGTTCTGTGTTCTCTGTATTCGCATGAAAGTATCACAATCTAAACATGCAGAATAAATTGGAACACAGTCCGAAAACTGTGATAAAACCAAGGTTTCGCAAAGAATTCTTTTGATGTCTAAATTGAGAAAATTTCGGTGAGGATACAATAATTTTAGAGCCAGATAAGATTTTTTGATACAGTTTGATATGTGCTCACGAAACCTCAGATTATAATCCATTGTTAAGCTAAGTTTTTAACTTTATCACAGTATTTTAATCTAATATTATTTATGGTTATATTTAAATTCTCAATCACATAAGAAAGGTCTTTACCAAAGATCACAACAGCTGATTTATTTGGATTTAATATTGATGAATGCTCTTGCAATCTTTTAGAGAGGTTAGTCAAGTCACTGTTTATTTTCAACTCAGCAGCTGGCCAATCTGAACTAGGAAAATAATAGTACATCTGGGTATCATCCGCATACACGTGTGACTTACAGAATTCCAACCATTTAAGGATCTGACTAGTATATATAGTGAAGAGCAATGGTCCAAGTATAGATCCTTGCGGTACACCTGTGATAGTGGGCTTTGAACTAGATATTTCATTCTTCAGTTGTACACACTGTGATCTGCCACTTACGTATGAATTAAAAAGTTTTACGCTGTCAGTAGACAATCCACATGACTTTAAGATAGACAGCAAGACATGATGGTTAATTGTGTCAAATGACTTGCTGAAATCTAATAGTATTAAAGCCCCAGATCATTCGAATGAATGATATCATCAGTTATTTTAGCAAGTGCAATGATATCATCAGTTATTTTAGCAAGTTCAGTGGTGCAACTGTATCCTGGATGAAAACCTGACTGTGTTTTAGGAAGGATACTTTGACTGTCAATATGTGTTCTTAATTGTATTTCACTAATTTTTTCAACCAATTCCGAGAGACCAGCTAGAATACTTATTGGACGAAGATCTGATAGCTGTTCAGCTTCCTTACATTTTGGAATTGGCACTATTAAGGCCACTTTCCAGCACTTTGGATATTTTCCCTCAAGAAAAATTGTATTAAGAAGAGATAACGAGATGTATGCTAATTCCATCATTTCCTGGTCTGGTGTTTTTTATTCTACTTAATGCGTCAAATACGTCTTGCTCAGATACCAATTTGAAATTGAACTCTACTGTTCCATGTCACCGTCACTGTTATCGTATTGGGAAGTTATGTTTGAATCGTTGGAAATTTCAGGCTGATAAAACAGATGGTATATTGGTCAGCGATCTGACGCGAAATTCTTCCAAAAAACCATAGGCGCGACCAAATTAAGTGCCAAGAAAAACAGCGGCGGAACAAACAATAGAAATTAAAGTGAAATTGGCATTGCGGTTGCAACATTCAGTGTCTATGGTATGGCTCCAAGCCAGACTACCACGGGTACTCCAAATTGGGTTGGTTGATTTTGCTGAAAGCGCAGCAACCAATAAATGAATGAATGATTGAGTGACTAACCAGTCCGACATCTGGAGTATTTCTAAAGGAATAGTCACAAGAAATGTCGTACGACTTGTCCATGGAATCGCGTGCTACAAATCGAGCGCACAAATGGTTGCTGCCATCTAGTGGAATCGTTTTTAGAAATTGCTGTACAGGTTGTTTCCAAAGTTGGGTCATTTATTTTAAATGGTTGTAGGATTCGTCAAGATAAATTGGTATACCAAAAATCACCTATATGAAAGTTGCATAATAAAATGGATAGTCAAAGATTAACAATTTAAAAACATAAGAATGTTATTACACATATTTTTTTATATTCTTGACTGCTGCCGTTTTTGATTTACTACTCTTATCGTTTATCTAAATTTTTAAAACTTTGTGCGTTTATTGTACAGTTTTCAGTACTAGCCTTTGGTTCGATCACTTGTATCAGTCTTTTAATAGTGCGTACACTTTCCTTTGTCTAATTATTTTGTGCGAAAAAATGGCCCATGTTTACGAAAACAATGTACTAGTGGACATAATATTGACATCCGGGAGGCCAACGAAATGCAGCCGCAGCATGCAGGTTTGTATGCGGAAAGGTCTCTTTTAATAAATCATCCGACCTCACGCACGTTTGTAAATTTACGTAGTCATGCCATAAGTTCTGTCCCTCGTTTTCAAACAAGTGTAGACCTGTTAATACTTGTCCGATTGTTTACATTGTGGTGTCAGTTGATTAAGCGCTTTTCGGGTAATTACATATACCTCAGTTTGTATTGATCTCTCGAAGCATAACGATGGAGTGGGGCAAGGCAGAGAACCGTATTGCAGTGATAGCTTTACATAAGTGTAATCACAGTGCTAGTCAGATTTTTGAACTCTTACGCGGCCTTCAAATATCGCGTAAATTTGTGTCTAGGACCATTCAGCGGTACAATGAGACGTCCTCTGTTGATGACAGGCCAAGAAGCGGAAGACCTCGTCAAGTAAGGACTCCAGCAGCCATCAAAGCCGTAAAAGCCAGGATTCAAAGGAATCCACCCCGGAAGCAGAAGATCCTATCCAGGGAAATGAAGATTCCTGTCCGGACGATGTCGCGCATCATTAAACAAGACCTAGGGCTAGGGGCTTACCGGAGACGTACGGGCCAGCGACTTACGGCCACCTTGCGACACATCAGGGCGACAAGATCCAAGAAGCTCTTGGGGAGGTACGCAGCTGGGGGATTCCGAAAGATTTTGTTCACGGATGAGAAAATCTTCACCATAGAAGAAAAATTCAACCGACAAAATGACAAAGTGTATGCAAGGAGTTCACAGGAAGCTTCGGAGATCATTCCGAGAGTTGAGAGAGGCCACCACCCTGCGTCAGTCATGGTTTGGTGGGGGGTGTCCTACGAAGGGGTCACTCAGCTCCATTTCTGTAAACAGGGCGTGAAAACAAAAGCGGCAAACTATCAGAGCGACATACTGGATCCTATCGTCAAGCCTTTAAGTGGTACATTGTTTGCCAACCAACACTGGGTCTACCAGCAGGATTCCGCCCCCGCTCACAAGGCTAAGAGTACGCAGCGCTGGCTGGAAAGCAATGTGCCAGAGTTCATTGCTGCGGAAGATTGGCCCTCAGGGAGTCCGGACCTCAATCCTTTAGACTACAAGTTGTGGGACCTGCTAGAGCAGTTGGCCTGCTCCAAAGCCCACCGTAATATCGAGTCCCTGAAAGCGGATTTGATCCGATCAGCGGCAGCTATTCCTTTGGAAGCTGTGCGTGCAGTGATAGATGAGTGGCCCGCGAGATTGAAGCAGTGTGTGAAGGCCAAGGGGGGACATTTTGAATAAAACTGTTTGATTATGAATTCTAAAAATGTTGTCGAATAAATAATATCTTTCATATAAATATATCTTATCTTGTTTCATTTTTATCATGAGATTATCATGGGACAGAACTTATGGCACGACTACGTAGTTATTAGACTTCCTGACACAGGATATTTGCAAAAACAACAAGAAGGTTACGCTGGAAGACCTGAAGCAGATGTTCCTCTAAATATGAGACAGAATATGTGGTTCCTACATGATGGGGATCCACCACATTTTAGACGAGAAGTTTATGAACATCTGAATAATTTTTCCCGACAGATGCGTTAATCGTTATCTATTTAGCTCGATAATTTTTTTAATAACTTTTAATAATGTAAAATAACTCTCTTATTATGCAACCTTTATAGGTGTTTTTTTGTATACCAACTTCTTTTGAAGAGTTCAACAAACGACTCAAATTTGAAAACACCGTGTATAGTGCTAAACTATGTTTGAGCTTTAATAATAATATATTGAAATAGGAAATGAATTATTATAGCTAAATGCGTTACACCCACAAACTCAACTTCACAATAAAATTTCTCATAATTTCTCATTCAGGACGTGAAATGTAAAATGGAATTTTTTCATGAAACGAATTAGCTGGCTGGTTGATTGATTATGGTTTTATGATTGAACGAATACTGAAAAAGATCGATAAAGCCAGCCAGCCCGCGCTCCAACAAAGTTAATGACCTTTCACGAGCAACTCACTTTCTATGAAAACATCAGATGTCAATGATCTAACCAAAACGAATATCATTTCCTCTTGTCATACTGTTTTTAACCTCATCCGACAGATTTACTCGGTCGAGATTTTTATGGACGATGTGTCAATAGTTGTAATAAAAGCTGTAACAGCAATGAGGCAATAAATCATTTTAATACTGTAACGCATCTCCTAAAAGTTTTGGCACAAAACATTTGTCGGATTTTTTTTAACGAAGAAATTTATTTAAACACTAACTAATTGTCATAAATTACAACTCAATACCTAACTAAGCGATAATATCGAATTATGTGGAGTGGCCCAATCTGCTCTACTAGACTGGACCGAATCCAGGTCAATTTCTCTGTTTCTCGTAAATTCGCCGTCTTAATTGTGCTTCATCTTGGGCTTTCCAGCCTCCATGATAAACCTTCTTAGACGGTAAAGCCCAAAAATCCTCTATGTTCGTAGACATACTGAAGCAATTTGGTAAGGCAGTTATTAATATAGATCTGGCTATTCAGAAATTGCGCACCAGATAAGGATTTTATCTGCAAATTTCGCTTTATGTTTGTATCTTACGTTGTCAGGGCATTATTATAATATTAATGTTATGTTTATGTTGTCAGTTGTTGTTGTTCATTACCCCTAATGTGTTTAATTTTTCCAGTTAAATTAATAATAATTTTGCAAGTTGGACAATAGTTTTTATTTTTTTACTCAAAAATGGCGCATCGAAGGAAAACAATTCAAGAAAGAGCATTTGTTTTAAGTTGAACAGGGAATTCAAAAATAATTTTTATTTGGAAAAAAACCATTGGCGTACTATTTTTTTCTTAACAAATGTCGAAGTGAATACCCGTACGCACGCCACTGTTAAAGATAAAAATTATTTTTGCATTCGAAAATATGCAACTTTATTAACTTACACTACTTACTATCAGTGAAATATCTGAAGCGGTTCTAAAAATATTAATTAATTTCCATTTTTTTCCTAAATCTTCAACACCCCGAGTTTTGTAAGGAAACATATTTGCGCCATAGTCTCTAAAGCAAACTAACATTAATTTTTATGTAGATTCACACCCTTAAATATTCGCATATCATTAAGCAACACCCTGTATATGCATATCATTGAAACTTATTACTATTAGAATCATATAATTCTTACCTCTTGGACTATCACTAATTTATTTTATGACTTACTCTCAGATAATATGATTCTTACTTTAAACAAGAAAAGCCGCTGGAGCAGCAGGGGTATTATGTAAAAAACTTAAAAGACGTCAAAAAGAAAAACGACACAATGTCATCTTGCAGACTAGGTAGTTTTTAGTAGGCAATTAGTTCATTCCACGTTTGCTCGCGATGATCGCTGTGAGCGCCATCAAAAGCTCCCATCTATGGATGAATCACTCAATGATACAACACGCTCAAGCATGCATTGTTGGTTGCAGAAGGCCTAGTAGTGTTTATCTCCGAAAGAAAGTTGGTTGAGTAGCAAGATCGCATCTGAATGATTATGTGTATTGGTCTGAATGTGTACGAGTATAACATCAGTGATATTTGCTATATGCAAATTGCCAATTAGTTATATTTTATTATTATTATTATGATAATTGAGAAGAGCAGAGTACACAGTACTATAAGCTCATGCAGTAAATATAGTGTACGGACACGTAACACAAATACATCAAATAGAAAAAAATAAAAATAGACAGTTCATAGCTATAAAGTTTGTACACTCCTCCAGCTATCATACTGCACTTTGAAGCTATTAACTGAAGTAGCACCAACCACACTTTCAGGTAAACTATTCCAGGTGTTGAATATGCGGTTGGGAAGAAACCACTGTCGGACTGTTGTTTTAAATGGCTCCTTATGCAGTTTGAAGCTGTGTTCGCGTAGATTGCTGCGCGACGGACGGTATAGATGCATGAGGTTGGTGCCCATCAAACCAGGAAGTATCCTGAACGTAACTATAAGATCGCCACGAAGTCTTCGCTCAGAGAATGAGGTCAGGTTGAATAATTCAAGGCGATCTTCATAGCTTGGTCTTCGTGCTCCAAAAGGGATACGAGTAGCCCGACGCTGTACTGATTCGACGAGATTTCTATCGCGCAGAAGCACAGTGTCCCATACCGGGCCAGCGAATTCAAGAATTGGCCTCACGAATGCCTTGTAAATGTAGGCGCAAGTGTTGACATCGGATCCTTTGAAAGACCTCTCCAGCATGTATAGAAGTTTCTTGGCTTTTGATGTAACGTGGTGAATATGCTCTGACCAGGAAAGACGATCGTTGACTACAACGCCCAGATCAGTGTGGCAGGAAACTGCTTCGATGTTGTGGTCAGAGATCTTGTATGTAAATCGCGGATTTGTCTTCCCGAGGTGAAGGACACAACACTTAGTTAGATTTAAGGGTAAAAGCCAACTGACTGACCATTGACAAACAATATCAAGATCTCGTTGAAGCATATGCAGAATTTACGACAGTATTGTAGATCTTGGTGTCGTCAGCATAAGCTGAACATGTGGAGGAAATCAATGCGGGCAGGTCACTTGTATACAGAAGGAACAACACTGGCCCCAAGACAGAGCCTTGAGGAACTTTCTACATGATGAAGGTGAGACTGGCTATCACTGACGCGCACAGAGAAAGTCCTCCCGGTGAGAAAAGCCTTAATCCACAGTAACAACTCGCCTGTTATTCCCATACATTCCAACTTAAACAGCAGCCTTCTATGTGGTACGCGATCGAAAGCCCTAGAAAAATCTAAGCAGATTATATCAACAGGAGTCTTTGTTTCCAGATACTGAGTCCAATCGTTGAGAGAGTGGAGAAAGTTGGTCATTATTGATCGACCAGGGAGAAATCCATGCTGATTCTTAGGGATAAGGTGATTTTCGAAAGCAAATGACAGGAGCTTATCTAATATGATTCTTTCAGCTATTTTGGCGGCGATAGGAACGAGACTTATTGGTCGATAATTATTAGCGGAGGATTTGTCGCCCTTTTTGAATACAGGGGTAACAGAAGCACTAAGCCAGCATGAGGGTAGGGTATGAGATCTAAAAGACGATGTGAATATCAAGCTTAATGGTAGGGTCAGTGCTGAAGCGCAGTTTTTAAGTACAGCAGCCGTCATCCCATCTTTACCAGGGGAGGAAGAGGTCTTCAGATTTCGCAGGTGCATTAATACATCTTCAGGCAGGAACTCAACTTCGCAAAGGCTGTTGGGACACCTATGGCAGATAGTGGTCGGTAGAAGGTCTCCATTAGGCTCATCGACGAAGTCATCACTAAAGGACTCTGCCAGTAAGTTGGCAGATTCGGTGGCATCCATGTGGAGATGACGGATGACTTATATGTTGTCGTTTCTGAAGAAAGGTTATGTTCAAAGTAATAAATTACGATTTTTCTCATTTTTTTGTGTTTTCAAAAACTTTTAGCAGAATTACGGGAAATCAACATAGTGCCCGCGTTGTGTGTAATTACTGTTACGATGTACGAGTATAGGATCTGTAACTCGACGTTGTCAGTGAATATAACTTCAATATGTGACAGTATGTGAGTATAAAATATAAGATTTAACATAAAGTTAATTACCTCACCAACTTTCTTTTCTTATCTCTCTCATTTTTGAAATTCTGCATATGTAATTTCCAGAATGAATAAGAAAAAGTGGATGCTCAACTAATTTGTAGCTTTGAATATATCTCAAGTAAGCGTATTTGAGACAAGAAACCAATGGAATTATCATCAACACAAATCCTCACTATGCACCTATACACTGCCGTTTCCTTCCACCACATAGTATGCAACTTACAGATTAGACCTCCAATAATGCCATCTCTGAAACAGATCTTACATCACATCAGAGCCAAACCTTGATAGCTGAAGCATAGGCAATACGTACAGCTACAAAATGAGTTCAAAACAAGTGTACAATAGCTAGTGCTAAGTTGACATCTTGAAGAAGAACCTACGTTATGTCACAAAAAACAGACAAAATGCTACTTTCAAGATACGTAATGTTTTTTGCTTTATACGAGCTACTCAAGCTGCCTGTCAGCTTTCATATCTCTTAACAAATAAAGAGCGGATAGAGCGTTCCTTAAAGGCTGAAGACTGTAATACAGACAAAGGGTTAGACAATCTATTCTTCCAAGAGATAACTTGAAGTATGGAATAAATCTTCATGTTTTACGTACTGTGACGAAGATAAATGCTCCATCATCGGGCAGAATCGAAAGTACTTAAAAATTCTCTATTCAACTCAAGTTTTATAGCATGAGAAACAAAATAAGAATCAAGCTTTTATATATTTCTAATATGACTCTGTAATTGAAAACACGGTAGATTTCGCAACACTCACGTCGGAAATAGAAACGAAGTCGTGTGAATCCATCAGTAATGGTTCACATTTAGTAATACAAGGGTATGCTGAAAAGTACGGAAGACCTCAGTCTAGAATCCTGTGTCCACGCTTACCAAAGTGCTTTGCACTCAGGTATGCCAAAATTAGTATTGACAGCACAGATTTAGGATGCATACAAAAAATAACTTCCCTTGGAAGTATGCATGACGAAGCTTAGGATCACTGATTAGGTATCACGCCTGGAAGTACCACGAGCTATGTTTCTAAAAAAATAGATTATACTTTGCAACTACCTCCTTAATATTTAATTGAGTGCACCTCTCTCAAATGCTACGTGCTCACCACTTAGTTATAACGTATGTCCTTAAAGTTTTGGCACGAAATTCATAGGCTTTAATTTGAACAAACACAAAATAATATCAAGTTGCCTTTGGAAACAAAAGTTTGCTTACTTACTTTACTGTCGTTTGACATTTATTTATTATGAAGTTTTCGCTTTGAGATGTCGTATAAATTCGGAATAAGAAAAAGTATCTGCAAGTTGGTTGGGCGAGTAGCCAAAGCTGAAATGTGTCGAATATTCCAGAATTAATACATTCCTCGCTAAACCATCAACAAAATTTTAACTTTGTCGTGCCACACGGACTTTTTTGATATTTTTTACTTTAATTGGTGATTGTAAGAAAAAATAAACAGTTAAAAAAAATTGCTAGACAAGGATTTTATTCTATTGAGTAATTTAAAATATTAAGAAAAAACACAGATCTCGTAAATCAAAAGTTATTTTTTTTATAAATGACTTAATAATCTAAGATTTTCTTGAATATTTAGCTTCTGGTTGGTCCCTTTTAATTGTCCAGCAGTAATCTGCTAACATATTTGGGCTCCATTTGCCCTGGTACCGCTTTTCCATATTAGAAATGTCCTGATGGAAGCTCTCACCGTGCTCGTCGCTGACAGCCCCTAAATTGTCAGGAAAAAAATCCAGGTGCGAGTCTAAAAAATGGATCTTAAGTGACATGTTGCAACCCAATGTTTGATATGACAATAATAGCTCGCTAACCAACTCTCTGTAGCTGTCACTCTTGTGGTTACCCAAAAAATTTTAAACAACATTTTCAAAAGCCTTCCATGCAGATGTTTCTAAATCGCGTAATTTTTCTTCAAATCTTGAATCTTTTATTAACTCCCTAATTTGAGGGCCAACAAAAATACCCTCTTTTATCTTTGCATCACTTATTTTAGGGAATTTTTCTTTTAGATACAAAAATCCACTCCCATTGCGATCCATTGCCTTCACAAAATTTTTTATTAATCCTAATTTGATATGCAATGGTGGTAGAAGCACATTATTTGGCTGTACAAGGTGTAAATATTTTTTTGCCCAGGAACTAACGATGCACGCGTAGGCCATGTTTTTTTATATAGTGATTAGTTCTGTCTCGGCTATCCCATTCACATAAAAAGCAGCAAAACTTTGTATAACCCAGCTGAAGTCCAAGTAATAGTGCAACAACTTTAAGATCACCGCAGATTTTGAAGGAATATGTACTGTAATTTATTTTTTCAAGTAAAAGTTTCATATTTTCATATTTGCAGCATGGGCCAGAGGTATAGACGGAAGCTTATTTCCATTATGCAATAACACTGCTTTTAGACTTGCTTTCGAAGAATCAATGAATAAACGCCACTGAGAGAGATCAAAATCTATGTCCAACATTTTCATAATCTCATTTATGTTATTGCAAAACACCAAATCTCCATCCTGAGAAAAATACGTTCTGAAGTGTTGATCACGGTTTCGAAAATAGCTAACTTTTGTATTATGATGTAGCAAATTCCATTCTTTTAGACGTGATCCTAATAGTTCTGACTGCTTTTTTGACAAATTTAAATCCCGAACCAAATCATTTAGGTGTCCTTGAGTTATCAAATGTGGCTCGTTTACAATTCCTTTTAACTCAAAGTCATCGTCCTCGTCAACACATTCACCTGAAGTGGACGGTTGTGAATTGTTCTCAACAGACGTAGTTGCAACTGGTATTAGTTCTGGCAATTTTTTACAATGAGAGACTGGTCTTATAGCCGAAGATAAGTTAGGGTAAATAACTGTGGTTTTTTTCTTGTAATTTATACCTTTTATGTCTGTGAGACAAAAATAGCAATCTGAAACGTGATCTCGCTGTTCAGTCCATATCATGGGTACAGCAAACGGCATAGGTCGTGCACCTTTCTTCCAGTCAGTTAAATTTTTCACACACGTTATGCAACAGACATGAGGGGCCCAGCATTTGTCTTGATGGGCGACAGAAAAACCAAAACATTGGTGATAACACTCCAACACAAGATTCGTAAAGTTTCGTCGTTGTTTTTTGAATGTTAGTTCTCCGCAGACATAACAAAAAGAGTTAGGATCATTATTACACTTCCTCGACATATTCACAGGGTTAATAAATCACAAAAAAGTGTTCAAATTCAACAACAAATATTTTTATAAGGATTTACTTGTAAGCGTTTCTGTTAATTTACTGCCGTAGTACTAGTTATGAGTATTACCGTATCACAACAAATATGAGGCTAATAGACATATGACAGCTGTCATGTAATAATGAGGGTAGACTGATAAAACAAAATTAGCTGTCAAAGTTCGTGTGGCAAAACCAGTGTTGACCAGTCCATGGCCATTTATCGAACAATAGCGGAGTGCGAGCAGGGAATACCATGTCAGAAACATCCAAAAAGTGGAAGACCACGTGCATTTACTGCACAGAGGCTAGAGAGCTTGATGAGAAGAGCAAAAATCAGGTTGAAATGTTAACAAGAAGACTGGTGAAAAGAAGAGATCAGAAAGAGTATGCGGTGGACTAATTCGGCCTCCACAGAACTGCTATAAATAAAATGAGTCAATTCAGTTGACAATGCCCTTAAAGGATAAGGCACCATAAAAAGGAAAATTACAGAGCTCAGAGAACGTGGGAGATCAGATCGTAGCATTTCCACATTATCTTACAGTTGATATTTCAATCACAATCTGCACATCTGCATCTGAAGACGAGGACACATATCATGTCTTATACTATTATTTTGCCCTTCTTTTGCTTGCTATTTTATTGTGCTTTTGGTACCATCAATTCGGGTTCGGAACCTGTGTATGGAACAAATGATCTTGTCCGTGGAAGCTATTTGCATTTGAACCTTGTTCGGTTCTTGTTTCTTGAGAAGCTGTACAGACAAATCTGATCATTTGGAGCATCAAACATGTGTTTCGCAATTTAATTGCATTCAAGTTGACAAACATTTGGATAGTCCAAAAAGGGACCCCCATTTTTTTGTTGATTCAAGAAATTTGAAAAATAGCTAAATTACGTACAAAATATTTACTTCATCATGTTGGGCATCATCTAGTTTACACGTTTATAAAATTTGGAGCTGAATTACACAGAAATAAAAAAATCTTCTGTGCTAGTAAGTAGCCCACTATATTTTTTGCCGCTGAACACGAATCTGAATTTAGAATTGGGGGTTGATGGACAAATTTTTCAGAAAACGCATAAAAACGATAAAAATCATAACACAGGGCCAGAAAACAAAAATAAAAAGTGGTGTTCTGGGATCCCCAGTATATTTATCCAGTGCATTTTTACCGCTGAACATGAATATGAAGTCACAATTTGGGGTCGACAGACTAATATGAAAGTAATTAAGACATCAGAACTACAAATTTTGGTATTTTTGGTGAATGTACATCTTTCAGAGAGCTCTGAAGAGGTGCACGTCCACGAAAAGTATCAATGTCTAAACTACTTTTATATTTCAAAACCCATGTGAAAATATCGTGAGATTGTCAGTACACACCACTTGTTCATTTTGTGGGCCTGTGCTATTAATAAAAATAGTAATTTTCGTAAAACATACTCCTGATTCGAAAACAAGGTATCCCAACTCCGTAACCATGTAGCTTTTTTAACAATATTTCATGAGCTAACATTTGCCGTTTAATTATAGATCTAGCTATGAAAGCTTACTTGGAAATATTCAGAAATAATGAAAACTGAAGCACTGCGAAAATCTTTTTCCACAACCAAAACACATGAATGTTTGACGAACAAGCAACATGTGACCCGAGGTGAACGTGCGCTCTACTACGGCGTGACAAAATGCCTAAACTACTATTAACATTTGGTTATAAGGGTTTTTCAGGGAATGCAGAGTCCTAACAGAGAGATACAGTTTAGGGCATTTACCCTTTTTGCCCAATAGTAATAGTATATTGAGCTCGTCAAAATGAATATAAAATTTTAAATATAAAAAAAGCAAGGAAACGCAAAAAAGATAATCTACTAACGATTGAACCTTATAAATCACAAAATTCCGAGATGGAGTAATAACGTTTTTTATAAGAAAAACTCGCTCATATCTTTGGCATCTCTTATGTCTGCTGGCAAACTGTTACACATTTTTCGCCCTAAATACCTTGGAGACTTCCTGGATACACTGTATTTCACAAAAGGTACATATAACTGGTTACATTGTCTTGTATGTAGTCCATGAATATCTTTGTCTTTTTAAATAGTTTTCTAAATTCACATACGTTAACACAGCCAATTCATATGTATAAAAACCAGGCAAAGTAAGTATTCCATATCTTTTAAATAGTTGCCTACAACTATGTATATTATTTACTTTAACAGTACTTCAGCCTAGATTCAACCTGTGCGTTGTATACAGGGTGACTTCGAAGTTGAGTCATTTATTTTAACAGTGAGTAGATCTGATCAAAAGAAATGTTTTTTCCTTTACCATTTTTCTGGTAAAATTAAAGTAACAAAGTTATAGCCCTTTGGAAGTTTGAGTACCGCCCTGTCTCAATAATAATATGTTCGTGTTTGGCGACAACGGATATAATCCGCCTGACCGGTTCATCGCATCGGAAACAAAAAAGCGAAAGAATTTGAAACGTTTATCACGATGTTTTTCGTCAGTCGATAACGCGTTAGTGAATAGTAGTGTTTGTTGCGTGGCTCAAACGAAATCAAAAATGGCACATGTTTACGAAAATGCTGAACTTGTGGACATGATTCTTATTTACGGGGGGGGCAGTCTTTACAAAATGCTCCCGGATGCATCACGGATTTATGCGAATCGGTTTTCCAATCGAGTGCAACCAACCCCTCGTGCCTTTGTTAATGTAGTACAAAGGGCTCGTGAATCAGGTGACTTAAGACCTCACAGGTCAGGGCATGCTGCTCCAAGACCGCACGATCAAATACAGGTCCGCACTGAAATACTTGTCGGGACGATACTTTATTAAACAAGGTAACATTTTTTTTTATTTATTTTTTATTTTTACACACATATTTTGGTTTATCTTCCTTCTACAATCATTATCTGAAAATTAATGACTCAACTTCAAAGTCACCCTGTATATTGATTAGGTGATCTTCATTTTAGAACTGTTCGTAAATTTTTATAAATGTATGAATGTGAATTTGAAACGGACAATGTGCTTTGAAATTTAAATATTCATCTAAATATACTCCCAAAAATTTAATGTCGTCATGGAACTTGATCTGTTTGTTATATATCTTCTAACTTCTTCTGTACTTTGTGAAGTCTTACCACAGCGGTCTTCTCTCAGCTTAAAAATAATTGATTGCATACAAACCAGTTTTCAAGATGCTTCAAAATGACAATTAACTTTAGTGACCAATACGTTATCGTGAGGATCTGAAATTATAATTGAGGCATTGAGTCGTATTCATGAAAGAGAAGCATATCCTCGGAAGCATAAGGTAAAAGTATAAGGTCTAGCTTCGGAGAAAAAGATAGAAGTAACGGGTGATTTTTTAAGAGGTATAGGATTTGATTTTCAAAAAAAAAACACAAAAAATTTGAAAAAACGATTAAATCTTTATTTGAGTCGATAGAACGGTCGATATAATTTAATGTTTAAAGATTATTTCATGTAAATGTTGGCCGCGGCTCCGCTTTAGATGGCCCATGCGCAAGGTCCAATTTTGGCACACTCTCTCCAACATATCGGCCGGTATAACTCACGAATAAATGCTTCAATATTGGCTTCCAGTGCGTCAATCGTTGCTGGCTTATCCCTGTAGACATTAGCCTTAACATGGGCCCACAAGAAATAGTCCAACGGCGTTAAGTCACACGATCTAGGCGGCCAATTGACGGGCCCCAAACGTGAGATAAACTGTTCGCCTCTCAATAGGGCCACTGTTTCATGTGCGGTGTGGCATGTGGCACCGTCTTGTTGAAACCACTTGTCAGCCAAGTCCAGCTCTTCCATATTGGGCAAAAAAAAGTTTGTTATCATCGCACGGTAGCGCTCGCCATTCACAGTTACGTTCGGCCATTGTCGTCTTTGAAGAAGTACGGCCCGATGATGCCACCGGCTCATAATCCACACCAAACAGTGATTTTTTCGGGATGCATTGGTAGCTCTTGCAATGCTTCTGGCTGGTCTTCACTCCAGATGCGGCAATTTTGCTGGTTAACGTACCCATTCAACCAGAAATGAGCTTCGTCGCTGAACACAATTTTTCGATAAAAATGTGGATCTTCCGCCAACTTTGCCAGCGCCCATTCACCAAATTGGAAACGTTGTGGGAGGTCGTGTGGCTTCAATTCTTGCACCAGCTGTATCTTACAAGGTTTTACACCCAAATCCTGTCGCAAAATCGACATTTCACGGTCATCACTAACACTGGCGGATACAGCCGCAATATTTTCTTCAGTCCTCACTCTACTTCTGGGTGTTGGTGATTTAATGTCCAATAATGTAAACTGGGTTCGAAATTTAGTCACAAGCTTCCGAATAGCTCCCTCAGTAGGCTGAAAAAATTGCACATAAATTGGAAGCAGTGCTCGATGCACTCTCTTAACCGAGCATGAACTTTGATAGTAAAATTCAATAATTTGCAAGCGTTGTTCGTTCGTAAGTCGATTCATGGTTAAATTATAGACCAAACTGAACAAGTTTGACAATGACACAAGACACGATTCACGCGTCATCTGTCAAAAACAGTGTTGCCAAAAAGATACTAGCAAAAAAATCACCATAAGCATATCCTTGTTTTCATATTCATAATGATTACCTTATACTCGCAAGGATATCCTACAAGAAGAAGTAAAAGGTTGAGTGGTATATCTAACTTAAGCGACATGTCCTGACTTGTTCCAGCTTGTAGTTGACGTGGGAGTTCGTTCACTCAGCATCACTGACAGTTGTACTCCAGAGCTTACACAGACCGTTCCGTATTTTTACTGGATGCAGTTTATGATTAAATTAATAAGCATGTCATCCTCAAGTGATGAGGACACTATAGAAAATAATGGCAACGAACTATTCTGTTCACAGCGCTATCCACAGTCCGAGATACCTTGCTTGACTAACACCAAGTTCCTGCCCAATACCTTGTTGATATCCAGGGTCACCGAGATAGCGTAGACATGTATTCATAAAAGTGCTCCTCGTCGAGTTTCCTCATTCTCAACTAAAAGTCTGTCCGCAAGCCATTGTACATTTGCTTCGTCGAACCGATATAATTTTTTGAAGTCAGGACCAGGTGAAGGTAAACGAAGTTTATACGCTTTAACATCCCTAACATCCACAATTTCCGCCATCACCGTTTACGAAGTTGAGTCTTCTACTGACCAAACACAGAATTTTTGAAGGATATGCTTGGGTGAAGATTATGAATATCCTTTTACTTATGGCACTGCTTTGAAGGCTATGCTTATACTCAAAAAGCAAAAGCGTTTACTTCAAATTATTATAAATACCATCTGGAGGATTTCCTTCAAAATTTGTAAGTACAAGGACATCCTTTGTTTTATGAATATGCCTACAATGTAAAAAGAGGCCCTAATATAGATTCTTGGGGAACTCCCATATCAATATCAACGCATGAAGACCGAGCCTGCTTCGTTTCTGTACCATAATTGTGTAATAAATAAGCATATCGTGACCTGATCCATGTGAGAGAACTGCCAGTAATTCCTCAACCATGTGGCTTTTTTAGCAATGTTTCATGATTCCCCGGTAGAACGACCATTAGACAGAACGTAGAGCAAAGATCATCATCATCGTCGAAGGGTATTCACCGGAACGCTGTGAACTTACGGTACCCACGCCGAGTTCTGTGGCGGTGGCAGATTATGTAAAGAGAAAGTAGGAAACTGTTAATTTTTGAAAGTGAAATTCTACGCGCGGCGTCAACGCCGGCTACAGCGCCGCCGTTCATTGGCCGGCGGAGGCGCGGCGAAGCGACGAATCGTCGCATCTCGCCTCGCACGGCCTACTACAACTTTCACTAACTCTATAAACGGTGATCGGCTGACATGCCCCGTTACTGCCGGTGCACAATACTTTACTTCCTTTTAATGAAATTATAGTCCGACAGGCGAAGCTTAGATTTTATGCAAGCGGTGAACTTTGGGATAAGAGGTTGCCGGCCGGAAGCCCAGTGCAAATCTGAAGAATCTTTTTCGAACGAATTACAAGAAATGTTCTTAAGATCTACACGATCGATACGTGTCGCTCGACGTCAATGAAGCTTCTGGTCCGGACTTGATTCCTGCCGTTGTATTGAAGAGGTGTGCAGCGGAGCTTGCTTTAGTTCTTTGGCGACTCTTACGAATCCGTCACCTTCCCAGAAATGGACCCATCCCAAAAACTGGATCTGAGACCGATCCCTACTACTACAGGCCTACAGCTCTGCTTTCTGTTATAAGTAAGGTGATGGAGATGTGCATATACCTCTAGCTTCTGGACTACCTTGAACGTCACGTCACGGCTTGAGTTGCAACAAGGTCTTTCAATTCCCTTTATTATGATGTAAAATACATGAGCTTCAGTTCAGTAGTTTTGAAGATTTATTGATTTGAAGCTTCAGAATTAAACTAAACAATACTTGAACTGGCCTTGTTAGTACTGCTATGTAGCCTTTAAGAAAGAAATATGGAATTTGATCTGGCCCAGAAGTGAACTTGTTTTTTAATTTTCATCCAACTTTTAGAATTTTACGCTCAGTTATCGCTACGCAGGTAATATCCAATAGATCGCAACCTTGAAAGTCAAAACTAAGTTATTCATCAGTAATATCAGGCACAGAGTAAACACTCTCAAAAAACTTAGCGAAAGTACTGATATTTTTAGGATCATTGAACATTCAAACTATCGACCTATTTCACTTATATCAAGTTTAGCTAAAGTTTTTGAGAAATTACTCCTTAATAAAATGATTAATTATCTTAATAAATTCAAAATTCTAAATTCAAATCAATATGGTTTTATAGCGGGCAAATCTACAACAGATGGGGTATTAAGTATAGTAGATGAAATAACCCAAAATATAGATGGAAAAGTACCATCGATATGCGTATTTGTGGACTTACAAAAAGCGTTTGACACAGTTAACCACAATATACTTTTAGAAATCTTAGAAAGAATAGGTTTTCGTGGAAAGATGTATACTTTAATGGAAAATTATTTATCAAATAGACCGCAATCAGTAAAATTATTAAGCTCGTATAGTAAAGAAACGTTTGTTAAATGTGGTGTTCCACAAGGTACAATTTTGGGTCCTGTGTTATTCAATATTTATTTAAACGATATATTCAAAATTAACAGTACTGGTAAAATAGTCAGTTTTGCAGACGATACTGCTATACTCTATAAAGGTAAAGATTGGAACGACTTAAAAGATATTATCCAAAATGACTTTTGCAAAATTATTCAGTAGTTTAATAACCGAAAATTAACAATTAACTTTACTAAAACTCATTTTTTACCATTTTCATCACTATCTAATCATCTACCAAAATATAACCACCTTCGGTTTAAGGTAAATGATAAAAATATAAAAATCAATAGAGTTAATGATACAAAATATTTAGGAATTTATCTAGATCCCCACTTGAGATGGGATGTACATATTTCTCACATACTAAAGAAAATTAGATTCATAGCATATAAAATAAAATTTCTAACCGGTATATTAACTGAATATTATCTACGAATAATATATCAAGCTCTAGTCGAGCCACACATAACATATGGTATAGTAGTGTGGGGTGCTGCATGCACGACATACTTTAACGATTTAGATGTACTTCAAAGAAGAATTTTAAAATCAATGTTACGCAAATCAAAATTATACCCAACTAATGACTTATATAATGATGCACAGGAATATGATACTAAACAACTTTACTTCTTACATACCATCACTCATTATCACAAAACTATTAGTGAACACGACATAATTAAACATAATCATAAAACCAGATATAAATTACGCGCAAAAAATGTTCCTAAACCAAACAAATCCCTAATGAAACGATGTCACCTGTATATAGCTCCAAAATTGTACGAACATTTACCAAATAATTTAAAACAATTACGCAATACATTAGGCTTCAAAAAAAAATTAAAAAAATTTATTAACACGATTGGGAGAAATCAAATTAATAAAATAATCTCAAATATTACACAATAAATGCTCTACCATTCTTATCAATAATTTTTTTTCTCTCTATTTTATTATATTTTACAATTCAACATACATATGATCCATGCACAGGCGTTGTCCTCCTATGGATATATTATATTTATTTACTCGTTTCATGTTCCCTGTATTTTAGAGTAAATAAATATTATTATTATTATTATTATTATTATTATTATTATTATTTCTTTTCCATCAGACACTTGTCCAGGAATCATAGAAGTATTATTTTTCTGATGCATGAACGCCCAAAATGATTTCGGTTCATGTTTTAACTGATTAGGTACTGATCATAAGCTTCTTTTATTTTCTGCATAACAGTTACTCTTAGGCCCAATTTCACCAACAACAGTCCGTTATTCTCCACCTATAGGGTAACAGACCGTCTGATACAGCGAATGAGCTTCAAGTTCCAATCAACAAATTTTAGCATCCAATATCTATGAAATGTTGAAAACAAAATACTGTCAAAGTATGAGATGACAACTTGTCATTGAAACATCACCAGCTTACTGAATATGAAGAAATTACATATAATTCAGTCAAATTCATGTTTTAATTTCTATTGTTGATTCTTTATTCATGTTTATATTATTTTTTTCAATTGATATGTGATACTGGGTGTTTTTCCTACAAACGTCTTGCAGATAGCCATTAAGCACCTACTTGATGACAGGCTCTACCAAAAGATATTGCTCGTTTACAAACATTCATTCATACGTCATACGTCATCAGAACCATTATGGCACCTTAGATTGATATTCCAACAAAACCATTCGGGTTTTTTGATATCCATATCCAGCGATTAATAAATTCCCAAATATACGCCTTAAAGCTACCATCAAACCTAAAACCTGCAAAAAAACTACAAATTTGCCATATTTTTCTTTTTTCACGAGTACACATCCTAGGTTATATTTATATTAGACATTATTTGAATACAGCTGATTATTGCATTTCAAGGAGTGACACATGTGTGGGATCTGTCAACTCTTGGTACCAGTCACGAAACATATACTCTGAAGGTTTAATTCCATGCTATAAAATGACAACACGATGACTTGTGTGGTTATCAGCGGCCACTTTGTGAGGGTGCGACAGGGTTGCCAGATTGTGCATTAATATCCCGTATCACCCTCCTGGTCCCAGTGGAGTAAGTTCCGCCAACTGTTGAAATATACTCTACTATGCTTTATAAGACTATTCGTGACATTTTTCCCAAAATCATTGCACAACACTTGAAAAAATGCAAATGAAAATTTAAAATTATTTCCTTGACGCCGCAATATAGCTCCTTCGGTACCTTGGGTTATACATCTTGACAGTAGGGATGTTCGATACGATCCTATATTTAGAAGTATAAATACATTTCACGAGTATCGTCATCTTTCGATCCGGACTGTGTCAGAAAGAGTGACTGCCATGGGCTGCGACATTACCCTGCCAAATCAGACATATCTTTCATCAGCTTCAAAGAAATTGTTCAAAATCTTCAAATTTGTGAAGTTAGCGAGTTTCACTTCATACGTTGTTACCAGACATGCCCAAATCATCAGTTGCTGCCGTGATATTCATCCCGACCACAGCTAGGCGACCTGTATGTTAAATTTGTATTGATAGGGCAGCGGGTTATGCTATAAATCATATGTCACAGTGTTTGTGCACTGATTGCAATGGTTAGATGATACCAAAAATATTTTCATAAATAGGAGATCTTTCCCATTCCGGATCGAACAATCTACCAAAGATGCTTATAATCATGATACCTAGTAAATTTTCACGAAAAAAATTCAAAACCAGCAAATGTAAAAGATTCATTTCGCACCCTCCACCACGGGACGTGATCGTCGTTAGACTTGGCAACCCTGCGAGTGTCAGATAGATATCCCCGCCAGTCAAAAAGGAAAAATAGACAAACAATGAACATTACTAGTTTTTTTGATTTTTGGACTCAAAAGCCATTATCTGTGAAACATTTTTCATAATTTTTTGTCTATGTCCATAGTAATTGCATTATGCATCACATATTATCTGTGTTTTAGGATGGAGAGGACATAATGTTTTTATTGCTTTGAAGAAATTCATTATCCCATAAATTAATAAACGATTACTATACTAAGTGACATATAAATCCGAACACCCAGTTTAAATGGTTTTATTTTAATAAAATTTTGTATAAGTACTTAATGAAGAAGCATAATAAGTAAATGATAAAAATTTCAAAATGATTGCACTGCTTTAAAGCCCTTTGCCTTTAATAATGTGTGGATGCACCCTGATGTGCTACGCATTCTCCAACGCGCCTAGGCATGCTTCTGATCAGGTGGTCAATGTCCTCCTGTGGTATCTCATTCCAGGCAACCACCAACTCCTCTCGAAGTGCTTCTAGCGTCTGAGGAGGACGTTGCGCAAATTGAGCAATCTCCTACCCATCGTGCTCAATTGGGGATAAGTCGGGAGATCTTGGTGGCCATGGTAACAATGTGACATCATTATGTTGAAAGAAGTCTATTGTGACTCTTGCAACATCTGGTCGGGCATTATCTTGTTGGAAAGTTGGATCTGCCAGGGTGTCAAGATAGGGTAAAAGATGGGGTTCTAGAACTTCGTGGATATAACGCTGCGCGTTCATGTTACCTCTGATGAAGATTAAAGGTGACCTGGAACCATAACCTATAGCACCCCAAACCATAACTTCAACAGTGTGATGAACATGTCTTTCAACAAAAAACTGTGGATTCCTCCTTTCACCACGTCGCCTTCTAACCCTGGCACGACCATCGTGCATACCTAAACAAAATCGAGACTCGTCACTAAAGACAATACTGTTCCATTCCTGATCCCAGAGTGACCGCTGTCTGCACCACTCAAGGCGATTACGTCGGTGTTCTCGAGTTAAAGGGAGGACCCAGTGTGGCCGGTATGAAAACAAGCCAAAACTTCTCATTCGTCGGTAAACACTTCGCATGCCAATAGGTCTTCTGTGTTCTGCAAACCATTCATTTGCAATGGACCTGGTAGTGGAGAAACGGTCCCTTAAGGCCAACAATCTTAGGCGGCGATCTTCACGGTCTGTTGTTCTACGGCGGCGTCCAGTGCCCCTTGCTCTTTGCGTACGGCCTTCTCGAAGCCATGCCTGACAACACCTAACCACAGTGTCTACACTTCTTTGCACTCTAACTGCAATTGCCCGAAAAGAAAGTCCAGCTTCCCGAAGTGCCACTATACGGCCCCTATCAAACTCACTAAGTTGACGAAATCGTACAGGTCTCCGTACTCTAGGCATCGTAACCGATCGTAAAGGATGTCAAGAACCAAAATCCGCCAACGTTGATTCTTTACGGCGGCTGAAATATTCATTTTTAGAGCGTTAGTGAATTAAAAAAAAAGCAGTATAAAAACCGGAATGTCCAACTGATAAGGCTGAACATTTTTTCACTTGTTATTTACAGTAAGATAAATACATTCACCAACTTTTATTAAAACAAAACCATTTAATCTGGGTGTTCGGATTTATATGTCACTTAGTATATTATGACGTAAAGGAAGATGAGGAATTGGATGGAATGTATTTTATGTTCTATTTTCTTGCAAAATCAAATCCACACTATTCAACAGGTATGTAATGATAACTTTCAGTATATTGAAGTTGGTAAATTCAAATGTGCCATGCATTAACAAACGTCCAAATCTGCTGCCAAATTTAACAGCTAGAAGATCGACCTATTATTTGCCGCATTCCCATTCGCTGAGGGGGATAACGGTTTGTGAAATGTGAACCTATAACATATATCAAAATACATGAAAGTTTTCCTGTTTTTTTCTGTACAAAAGCATCATGTTGGAATCAAAAAGTGGTCTTGCTTATAATACAGTCGAATTTTCACGATTTTATTCAATATTTCAATAGAAATCACTAATATTCAGAGACCTTTGACAGCTTCCATCAAATTGCATTTCGATAAGGTATTTTCCAATTGGTCCATAATATTAATGTTGGTGAAATTGGCCCTTGCCTACTAAAATCTTCATAAACATCAGCATTGCGTGTAAATTTAAATTTCTTTTGCAATTCAGCCAAAACAGGATATCTATGCCTAAATTTTTTATAGACTGATACATGTGTATCAAGGAACTCGTAGATCTTACCATAGCATCTGTCAACGCTTGGTTACTATCTCCAATATTTTCCAAAAATGACCAATCAATAAACAGCAAATCCTGATACAATGCAACGAAGTCAGCTTTTTTGAAGTGGAGTTGTTTATGTTCCATAACTGAATTGACAGATTCATATTTGGGAAAGATCCTATTAAGCGTTACAGATAGGGCTGGATGATGATGGTCTTTATCAATGCAGTGTTTCTCAACAGTACAGTCAATATTAGTTATAACTAAATCTAGCATTTTGTTATGACTATTAAGTACATTACTGTAGAACATTTAAAAATGATCAAAAATTAATCATGGAAGTCTTACGATCATCCAAACTGTTTTCAACAAATCGACTAGGTACAGTTAATGTCCCCTACAATAAAGAATATCCCAACTTTCCAGCATGTCTAAAAAATTATCAAAGTCTTCAAGCGCAATACTAGGTGTTATATAAATTACTGCTACATGAACACAACTCGTCGATAGCGGCAGCTGTTGGGATAAAGTTAGAATATTTGTTTAGGGATAAGAAGCACTTTTCTCCGCGTGACCTCTTCACTCTACACAAGTTCCAGATAAGACCTAGCCTCATCTATTCTCGATGCTGTCAAGAGGAGGGCTCTCCGACTGATTGATGACTCTGCTCTAACAGACAGTCTCCCTAACAGGCCCACCTGACTTCGGCCTCCTGTCCTAACCGTGTTCGAACTTCGTACATTCAGAACTGGCCGATACGATACGACCGCTTCTTTGTTCCGAGGGTGTCGAGATTGTATAACAATCTGCCACAGGTAGCATTTCCCAGTTCTACTAACCTTAGACAGTTGACAAATTGGATTAATAAAGTTTCTTTGGTATCCTCGTAGCAGCCTGGCATTTAGGCTTCAGTTAGGTCTTTCAGATTTTTCGTATCGTTCTAGACAAAAAAGGCACAAAGTGACTTTTCTCTAATGTTGGCGGTTTTCGAGCTATAAGCTATTTAATGTCTGAGACCCCCATTATCATTGCAACGAAACTTATGGAAATACTATTTTTGAGGCTGCCAAATGTGCCTTTCTTTAGAAGACTCCAAAGAGCATTTTGAGTTTCATTCATTTTATTTACATTTGCTTTAATTGTTATTGAGTAATTATCGCCTCATACCGCTTGGCGAGCATACACTGGCAGACTAGAATATACAGGGTGACTTTGAAGTTGAGTCATTAATTTTCAGATAGTGATTGTAGAAGGAAGATAAATCAAAATATGTGTGTAAAAATAAAAAAAAAAATTTTTTTTACCTTGTTTTATAAAGTATCCTCCCGACAAGTATTTCAGTGCGGATCTGTATTTGATCGTGAGGTCTTGGAGCACCGGCATGCAGTCCTCTGTGAGGTCTTAAGTCACCTGATTCACGAGCCCGTTGTACTACATTAACAAAGGCACTAGGGGTTGGTTGCACTCGATTGGGAAACCGATCCGCATAAATATGTGCCATTTTTTATTTTGTTTGAGCCACGCAGCAATCACCACTATTCACTCACGCGTTACCGACTGACACAGACTGAATAAAAACATCGTGATCAGCATTTCAAATTCTTTCGCTTTTTTGTTTCCGATGCGATGAACCGATAAGGCGGAGTGTATCCGTTGTCGCCAAACACGAGCACATAATATTATTATTGAGACAGGGCGGTACTCAAACTTCTAAAGGGCTATAACTTTGTTACTTTAATTTTACCACAAAAATGTTAAAGGAAAAAACATTTCTTTTGATCAGATCTACTCACTGTTAAAATAAATGACTCAACTTCGAAGTCATCCTGTAGATGATCCATGGAGAAAATATTTCAGGAATGGAGTTCAAACGCATATTTACAATGTATTCCTTTTTGAGACATTCACGCTCTTGTGCTTATTGAGTTGGTTCGAGAAACGAAAATATTTACATGCAATAATGATGCGAATAAGGACTTTAAGGCTTGAAGCGTCAAAGCTTCTTAGAGCTACCCTTCTTACTACGGAAGTGCAGCAATTCTATGTATTCATTCCAGTTGCAGGTTACGATGGCAACGCTTCGTTAGTGCACTAAACTAGTTTTAAGTGAGAAAAGGAGGTAGCGTCTCCAATTTGGATAACAACCTGGCAACAGTTCTTGTCCCTCTCGATTTTAGTAAGGTATTCGATACCATAAGTCATGATCTTCTAGCCAAGTGTACTTATCTTGGATTTGATAAACCGATACTACGTTCCCTAGCATCATATCTTAAAGGCAGACAGCAACAGTTTGTTCTAGGAACAAGTATTTCAAATTTACACAATCTTGTTTAAGGGGTACCACAAGGATCAGTCCTAGGGCCCCTCTTGTTCTTAATATATACATTTTATTTGGTCATCAACATCAAAAACTCGAGCGTAACTTGTTATGTCGATGATACTCAATTATTGTTAAGCTTTCCACCTGATGATTTCAAAACGGCTGAGGCTGAAATTAATATTGATCTTGAAAGTATCAATAATTATTCTGCTATTAATAACATGAAACTCAATCCTCAAAAATCAAATGTTGTGCTATTTTGCAAGAAAGAAAAACGGAGCAAACCTGAACCTGAAAATAAGTAGCACACTCATAGAGGAAGACTTATGTTTTCACACTCATGTTAACAGCGTCATTAAAACATGCTATTTTAGGCTGAAGCTATTATATAAAAACATGCACTTCAGGTTTTATAACAAAAAAGCGATTATGTGAATCATTAGTTATTTCCAAAATTTTATACGGAATCATTACACGTATTATACTTGCTTATGTTTGCCTACAGACTGCAAAGATTTAAAATTCTTGTTGCCGCTTGACTAATTATCTAAGGAAATATGATCATGTAACTGGCCCAATCAAAGATGTAGGATGGCTCAAAATTAATAGCCTGTTCAAATATTTATCTTTATCATTTATCATAATCACTCATTCACCACTACGTTTATGGAACAAGCTAACATTTAAGCCCGTATCGTCAGTCGTCCCTACAATTGTAGGGCGCGTTTATGGCCTCCTTGTTTGTCATACTCCTTTCTCTCCATCAAAAATTTCTAGATTACACTTGTCGCGTGTCAGCGTCAGCGCTCTCCTATTGTGAAGATATACATATTTTCTTTTTAAATTGTAGGAAATTTCAGGCTGATAAAACATGATATAACTCAAAAGCAAGCACAATTTGATGCAAATAGATGTTTGTGACATAACCTCAAAATAGAGCGCTGACACGGAGAAGTAGAAAACGATGACAATCAAGGAGGCCATAAAGGCGCCCTACAATTGTAGGGACGACTGACGATACGGGCCTTAGAATAAGCATTCATGATTCGATATCGCACAGCCATGTTTTAGTGTTCTTACTCATATAAGGACGAAAACACAGTGGGAGCGTCGATCGGTACCGAATTTCGGAGCTGGTCATGGACACAGTGCTGACGAGAAAAAAGCAAATAAAACTGCCCTCTTGTCAGTTCCAGCGTAGTCTTTGGGTCAGCATGGGGTCTAGCTCATCTGAAGATGAATTTGTTGCATTGGACAGCTCTGTAACTAAAATAATCACTTGAAAGAAAGTTTATATTCACCCCATAAATCGTGAGAGGGTACATTATGGTGAATATCATCTTTTGTTTAAGGCGTTGAAAGATGACCCCGACCGCTTTCTTCAGTACAGAAAGAATCACATTGGGCATTGTTTGTATACTGATGCGATTAACTTGTCTATATCTATTATCCACATCAACCTGCTCTGGCAACCGGCGAAAAAAAAAATAATCATTCCGGCTAAACCGGTAACGCCGACTGCCTGCGCCGACAAACCTGAGCCTGCCTGTATTGTGTTTTTGCCAGCTAGCTTATAGGCGCTGGTTGCCGGTAAGCAGGAAGCTGGCTTCCACTGTGTTTTCGCCCTAGCGCAGTAAAATATTATAATGCATCTGCCATCAATAGTAGGATTACAGCAAATCATAATAAATTGAAGTCACTATTAAAACGGAATATTTTAAACACGCAGTAATAAAGAAATTTTGGTAGCACTTAATCTTTGTTGAATATATTTTATGTACACTAACACAACATTTTAGAATCATTCAATACACTATCAAGTATCAAATAAAAGACATTATTATAGTTTACAGTATAAATATATCCAAGTTAGACTTTTTTTAAATATTTCCAAATATTGGTTAAGTAGATTGCCAATGGCAAGACTCCGCCATTTGTGTCATACTTTTTCATGTTATGCTGTGATGTTAACGATGCAAAGACATTTATATATATTATTATTATTTTCTTACTTTGACACACACTTCAACTACCGCTTCCTTCGGCGGTAGAAAAAACACGAAGTATCTCTAGGATTGTTTGCGAATAGGTTACTCTCCTTGCCTATGGCATGAGAAGTAAGATCCTACTTACTTGATGCCATAGGTTTTAATTACTGTTCATTGTACGACGTTTCGGTCACCACAGTGGCCTTTTCCAAATACAATGACAATGTCAGTATGTTTTATTGTCTGTCTTCCAGGTGACAGTTTATTTATTTTTTCTTTTCTACATTACTACACAGTGTGCTGCAAGAACAGCTTAAACGGCTCATATTCATATACAAAATTTCAATCTTGGTGCTTATAAAAAGTGTCCGATGTATTTATGTAGTGCCATGTATAATAAATTGCACTTAGATATTAAGCAGATTACTAGCATATATTTGTTTAAAAGTAAACTTCGGAACCTTTTACTAAATAAGCCATTTTGTAGTACAAATAAATTTTTGTGCAGGAAACTCGTTATTCTTATATGTATTTCTGTATATCAATTTTTTCATGTCATGTATTAGTTATCCACATCTTTTTTTTATTTTGACAGTCGGCTGTTTGGGTGTTCCAAGGTGAAGAAAAGCCAACAAAAGTTATCCGTTCTCGAAGTGTTTTGGAAAAGATGGTCGCGACATTTGTGTCAAAAGCGGGTCATATTGCAACAATTCCTCTTAATGAGCAAAGTACTGTTACTGCGGATTGGTATACCAACATTTATTTGCCAAAAGTCATCACCGAGCTTCGAAAAATCAACCCCGAATAAAGAATCATCCTCCACCAAGACAATGCAAGCTCGCACACAGTCCAAAAAACAAGGCAGTATTTAACGGAAGAAAAGTGGAATTATTGGACCATCCTCCATATAGTCCCGATCTAAGTCCTAACGATTTCTTTACCTTCCCGAAAATTAAAAACAGACTGCGTGGTCAAAGGTTCCAGTCACCAGAAGAAGCAGTTGACCCATTGAAAAATGCCGTTTTGGATCTGCAACAACAAATCTGCAAACGAGTGGAATAAGTTCTTCGAAAATTGGTTCAAGCGCATGCAGATGTGTATTAATCTTCGTGGAGAATACTTCGGAAAACAAAAAGTCATTTAAAACTACCTACCGTGTTGTTTTATTTCCATATGCAAAACTTAAAAGACATCCCTCGTATGCCGCGTAAAACCAGAAGAGCCTGGGGTAGGCGTTCTCGTCCCCAGAAAAATGAACTGTCACCTGAAAGACATGTACAGAATATACTGTCACTAATTGTCATGGTGCTTGGAAAAGGCCACCGTGGCCGAAAACCGTACAATAAACAGTAATTATAACATATACATGAGGGACATTAGAAAAGATATCTACCTAGCCATGGAAAACACAATTGAAACGCATTAGCATATGTCTAATAATGGCATGTGTTCTAATCTTATTTGCAAAATTCGAGTTAATTTTGATTAGTTTCCAAAAAATGCAAAGTATTGCAGTGTCATAAAATGTCTGATAAAAGAAGGCCATCAGATGAAAACAATTATTGAGAGAACGGTTGCCTTCTCTCTGGATGATGCACCATCATATTGCAGAATAAAATTTTGGTCGAAACAGTTTCGATGGGGATGTGAATCCATAGAAGACGATCCCAGAAGTGGGAGACCCAAAACAGCAACAAATGTTAAAGCACTCAAAAAGTTAATACCATGGTACCTGCTCGAAGATCATCGTGTGATGGTCTCTTTTATCCGTATTGAATTGAATATATCGGAACCTAGCGTAATAATCATCTTGCACGATAATTTGGATATGACTAAGATGTCAACCAGGTGGGATCTACGACTGTTGACACCCGAACAAAAATTTCGCAGGCTGGAAACTTGGAAGGCTTACCAACGTTTCTGGCTTTTTGGCACAAATTCAGAAAACTGGCTCATACAGGTGTGATGTCTCCAGTCTCTGGGGGTTGTTAAGGGATTTCGGAGCCCGACTGCTGGGTTTAGGTAGTCATGCTAATTACTGCTCGATTTCATCTATCAGGGAAATATCGGAGCGCTTGGATGTTGATGGCTTTTGGTCGATGTGGCATCCTAGGTCTGAATCACCGCTTAACTATCTCCTATTAGTAATCGCTGGAGTCTGAATGTGTAGAGGGATTGTTACTTTAGAGTTGTCATGTTGCTCGGTAATCTCTGGATCACAGGTGACGTCGGAGGCTTTGGATATTGACACGCCTACGTGATATCCTGGATCCTAGATAGCTTTTCGTAACGATAGTTAAACTCAACATAGGCCACTGTGTTGTTGAATGCTATGTTGAACACTTAGGCTGCATCATCACCGTATCATATAGCTGTGAGTTTTAATTACATTTTCGGCCGATTGCGATTATAAAAAAAACACTTCTTCTATTGCAATAGTGCCCCACCATACTTCTTGTAGGCACCTGTTTGCAAAGGTGTGATTTCAATTTCAAGCCGGTATTTTTTAATAAACAATTTATCTGTTATGTATTCCATCATCTTGCACGCTCCCCACTCTTTTTCAGCACACCTTAGCGCGTCTTCAGTAGATGGCAGCAACCATCATTTTAAGAATGATCAATCGTTGAGAGGATATTCTTTCCCTAATAATGAGAATATTAACGGGTGACTGGAAACGGTGAGAAATGATTCGGGAATTACGAAAGTGGTACTGGGCGTTCCATATACCGTTCGAGAACGCAAGTCGCCCCAACATATCGGTCGTTCAAATATTCGATTAGGTGGTAAGTAAATACCTCCGCTCATAGATCTGACACTGTTGTTAGATTTATTTTTATTTTATTTATATGTATGCAGGATGTTCCTTAATGATATGCGAATATTTAAGGGTGTGAATCTAAATGAAAAATTAATGTTAGTTTGCTCTATAAACTATGGTTCAAAAAAGTTTCCTTACAAAAACTTGGGGTGTTGAAGTTTTAGGAAAAAATGGAAATTAATTAATATTTTCAGAACCGCGTCAGATATTTCACTGATGTTTAGTATGTAGTGAAAGTTAATGAAGTTGCATATTTTTCAATGCAAAAATTGATGTAATAATTGAAGAATACAATTTAGCAATAAATATCTAGTTGCTCTGGAATATGTCACTGGCTTTTGACATCTGACAAGTCCCTGTCAATCAAACCTGTTCGCTTTGTCATCTTTTTCATTATTTAGTTTTTGCAAAAAATGGCGCATCGAAGGAAAGTAACTCAAGAGAGATGATTTGTTTTAAATTGAACGGTTAATTCAAAAATAATATTTGTTTGGAAAAAAACCTTTGGCGTACCATTTTTAATTATTTTTGCATTGAAAAGTATGCAACTTTATTAACTTTCACGACGTACTAAATATCAATGAAATATCTGAAGCGGTTCTGAAAATATTAATTAATTCCCATTTTTTTTTCCTAAAACATTTTTGGACTATAGTTTATAAGGCAAACTAACATTAATTTTTCATGTAGATTCACACCCTTAAATATTCGCATATCATTAAAGAACACCCTGTGTACACACTCGCGAGAGGTAAGGCTATTAGGTGGCGTACAGATGCTAGCTTGCTTGACCGCCACGGGATCCACTCCAGCGTTGAAGGTCCTTCTCGACCTACTACCATTACACTTATTTATTCAGGAAAATGCTCTTTCCATGGATCACAGGCTAACTCAAGGTCAATCACCGATCAGTCGGCAGCACGGAAAAGACCATCAAATGGTGCAAACAGAGTAGAAGGCAGACCACACACAACTGTCCCAGTGTACAATTTCGATAAAAAGTACCAAACAATAGTACCAGAAAGGCAGGTGTGGGAGCAATACAAGGTGTCCGCAAAGTTGGGGTTTTCCTTTACACGACGTGTAGATCTTGAAAACATAAGTAATTTTTCTTAGTACCATATACACCAATGTCTTAAGGAAACCGGGATAAAGGGCTCTGCAACATCAAAAATATCTTAATACCGTCCTGTATGGTCAGTATGCAACCTTCAACCGACGGTTACGGTCACGCGTGTAGAGGTAAACGAACCCAACAAGCACTAGAGACGTGGCTAGACAGGTGCAAGTATCAAAAACTAAAGTGTGGCAAACGCTGCTTGAAGAGGGGCTGTATCCGTTTCACGTCCAACGTGTACAAGCCCTTCAACCTGACGATTTTCCAGCAAGAGTGCGGTTTTGTGAGTGGTTGTTGCATCAAGATGACAATAAATCCGGACTTTTTGAAGTGCATATTGGTGACAGACGAATCTACGTTCACGCGTAATGGGGTGAATAACTTTCGCAACACTCATGTTTGGTCAGTAGAAAATCCGCACGCTGTCCGTCGGGCACATTTTCAACAAACATTTTCGGTGAATGTTTGGGCTGGCATGGTGAACGGTATGCTCATTGGACCATTTATTATCCCAAATCGATTGGACGGGATGCAATACCTAGACTTTTTACGCAACATTTTGCCTTCCTTGTTAGAAGATGTGCCATTAACAATGTGTGACAATCAATGTGGTTTCTGCACGATGGTTATATTTGTTACCTCTGTTCGTGGTCTGCACCACCGCCGGCGTCTGCTCGGTAGCGCATCAGCTGATTTCATTTTCTGTTGGAGTGGTATGATTTCGGGCAGAGACGTACTTGGCCCTTCTCGTCAACTGGAGAGTGAGTACTTTTTCCTTTATTTTTTTTTTTACTTGGTCGCCCTCGTTTCACTACACATTACCTTTGTTATTTCAAGGGTAGTTGTTTCTGAAGAGGAAAACCCCAACTTTGCGGACACCCTGTATATGCCAAAAGCTACTGGTACATAGACGGTTCGGAAACTGAAGACGGAGCTGGAGCTGTACTCCTTTTGCCCATGGCGTGGGAAATGGAAAATGATAAGCTCAAGTTACTTCATGTTGATCTGAATGTTGTTGATACCTCCCGTTCCCTGGTATTTTCAATTCCCACAGCGTATACAATGCATTCGCTCGCATATAATAGCATAACAACAATAAAAGCAAAAGCAACAACGCAGTTGTACACCACACATTGTGCCTGCCGCGTTTCTAGCATTAATATCGAGCTCTACTGCTAGCGGTACAGCGGACTAGCGCGTTGTGAACGGTCCCGAATGTGGGTCAACTTTCTCTTATATTGGAGAAGTGAAACCGTTTTCTGTGCGACCGACGGATACTGCTAGAGATGAGCAAATCCAAATGCTAGCCTGATTCCAGTGCCAAATTTTTTATTTCTTCATCATTCGAACTCGATCGTACCTTGTAAGCATAGAATTAGACAATGTAACCGTTTGTTCGATCGTATTGTGTACCAAGTGGAAGCTTTCCCTATTATAATAATCTTGGCCGTTTAAAATCCGATTTCCGCAAGCAGATGTATTTAGAATTTGCATCAACCCTGCTTGGTTAAGAAAAATGTACCTTACTCAGTTCATATTTTGTTTACAGTATATTTGAAGTTAGAAGACAATGTGAATGGTTGAAGTGTTATTCGTCAGACTTCCATTGTAAATGAAGCTATGAAAAGGCCATGCTAAATCTAAAGAGAGAAGATGTTTACGTCGATTTTCAATGCAAGAACAGGGACAACATCATTCGTAAGTGGTAGACGGTCTATGACTATCGAACGTGGAGGTACCACCCGACTGATCTTTAAGGCGGCGCCAGAATGTGTGCATGGTGCAATCTGGAGTCGGTGTAACGTTCACCTTTCCTCTGGATCGCAGTACAGCCCCATGGTACCCACGGGTGTTTGGGCATTAGGCCTTCGTGGTGGTCCAAGTATATAAAAAAAATCTCAATGGATTGTGTTAAAATTTTCTCTACCTAGACGGAATACTATGAAGATCCTGAAGAAAGGAAGCTTACTAATAGGAGACCATCGCTTGATGAAAGGAAATTTAACACAGGAGCTCATCGAAAGGTCCGATGAAATAAAAAGGGAGAGCTTAAAGAGGACTATACTCAAGAAAATTGACAAATCTTGCCAAGAAATCATTCAGAAGCGCCAACTACAACACGAAAAGAAAAACAAACGGGCTATAGTCACCTTTTCATCGAGATCACACGATACAGAATCAATACCTCTGGCAATAGGTCACAATTTTGCCATGTCGACAGTGGAATCACCCAAATTGGACATAGTCAATGCAGTAGAAACAACCTGCACGGACAGAAACTATACTAAGTGACATATAAATCCGAACACCCAGTTTAAATGGTTTTATTTTAATAAAATTTTGTATAAGTACTTAATGAAGCATAATAAGTAAATGATAAAAATTTCAAAACGATTGCACTGCTTTAAAGCCCTTTGACCTTTAATAATGTGTGGATGCACCCTGATGTGCTACGCATTCTCCAACGCGCCTAGGCATGCTTCTGATCAGGTGGTCAATGTCCTCCTGTGGTATCTCATTCCAGGCAACCACCAACTCCTCTCGAAGTGCTTCTAGAGTCTGAGGAGGACGTTGCAAATTGAGCAATCTCCTACCCATCATATCCCACACGTGCTCAATTGGGGATAAGTCGGGAGATCTTGGTGACCATGGGAACAATGTGACATCATTATGTTGAAAGAGGTCTATTATGACTCTTGCAACATGTGGTCGGGCATTATCTTGTTGGAAAGTTGGATGTGCCAGGGTGTCAAGATAGGGTAAAAAATGGGGTTCTAGAACTTCGTGGATATAACGCTGCGCGTTCATGTTACCTCTGTTGAAGATTAAAGGTGACCTGGAACCATAAGCTATAGCACGCCAAACCATAACTCCAACAGTGTGATGAACATGTCTTTCAACAAAAAACTGTGGATTCCTCCTTTCACCACGTCGCCTTCTAACCCTGGCACGACCATCGTGCATGCCTAAACAAAATCGAGACTCGTCACTAAAGACAATACTGTTCCATTCCTGATCCCAGAGTGACCGTTGTCTGCACAACTCAAGGCGATTACGTCGGTGTTCTCGAGTTAAAGGGAGGACCCAGTGTGGCCGGTATGAAAACAAGCCCAAACTTCTCATTCGTCGGTAAACACTTCGCATGCCAATAGGTCTTCCGTGTTTTGCAAACCATTCATTTGCAATGGACCTGGTAATGGAGAAACGGTCCCTTAAGGCCAATAATCTTAGGTGGCGATCTTCACGGTCTGTTGTTCTACGGCGGCGTCCAGTGCCCCTTGCTCTTTGCGTACGGCCTTCTCGAAGCCATGCCTGACAACACCTAACCACAGTGTCTACACTTCTTTGCACTCTAACTGCAATTGCCCGAAAAGAAAGTCCAGCTTCCCGAAGTCCCACTATACGGCCCCTATCAAACTCACTAAGTTGACGAAATCATACAGGTCTCCGTACTCTAGGCATCGTAACCCATCGTAAAGGATGTCAAGAACCAAAATCCGCCAACGTTGATTCTTTACTGCGGCTGAAATATTCATTTTTAGAGCGTTAGTGAATTAAAAAAAAAGCAGTATAAAAACCGGAATGTCCAACTGATAAGGCTGAAAATTTTTTCACTTGTTATTTACAGTAAGATAAATACAATCACCAACTTTTATTAAAATAAAACCATTTAAACTGGGTGTTCGGATTTATATGTCACTTAGTATAGATGCAAGCAGAATAATTCAGATGGAAACTGAGATCAGTCTTGGAGATACTGAAACAAGACAGCTATGTCAAAATACTGCCACTGAATAAGGGGAATACCGGGAACTGCCGGAGATATCATTAGTTTCGCGGATGATACGGCGATATTATATAAACATAATTCGTGGCACAGTCTCAAAGTTTTAGCAAAAATAGATGTTACGAAAATTGTTAAATTTTTTAGTAGAAAGAAGCTCTGAGTAAATTGTAACAGAACATATTTTTATCATTTACTTCTTATGAGCCCCACCTGCCACAATATCAGAGGCTTTACATCTATAATTTTACGATAGCATCTCAAAGTAGCGTGAAGTATTTAGGTGTTGTACTAGACAGCCATCTGAGATGGTCAGAACATGTCAGCCAGGTGGTTAAAAGGATACGGAGCTTAGTCGCAAAATTCAAATTATACTTTTCTGTATTCAACAATGTTTGGCAAACCACTTAGGTATCCATCTGATGAGCTTTACAAGGAAGTGGGAGTATTTGATATGACAATTATTTTTCCAACAGCTAGCCACATTTTAGCACTTCATAGAGGTAACAGTGATTACATTAACCCTGTATCTGCCTTTGCGCGACACCTTATTGAAAAAATCTAATATCGACATCAGTTATGACTTATAGATGACATAATATATTATAAAAGTTGAAAAATAACCTGATATTATTTTCGCAGGTGTTTTATTAGTCGAGGAAATGGATGGTCTGCCACGAGAACTTTGTTTTCCTGCGTTGGCCAACGATTTGGCTAATTCCATACGGAAATCCTTTAGCGATTTTGATGTTACACGTGCTGTGTTGCAGTCCTTTCTATACAGAAGCCAGGCGTTGATCACTGACATATCAAGAACCCATGTGAAAATTGGGAAGTACCATCTTTTCGATCTGCTTGGACTGCGATACAGACGATGTAATGAATTGGCCTTATCGACACCTCCCATGTGCTTATTGTATTGCGTTATAACGGATGGACAAGGGATGGCAATTTTTTTCTTTTCCACTTTCGAGTATCTAAGAACAAACCTGAATTCCAAAGTTTCATCACCTCAGATCCGCTACGCTGACGGTCATCTCCACATGGATGCCACCGAATCTGCCAACTTACTGGCAGAGTCCTTTAGTGATGACTTCGTCGATGAGCCTAATGGAGACCTTCTACCGACCACTATCTGCCATAGGTGTCCCAACAGCCTTTGCGAAGTTGAGTTCCTGCCTGAAGATGTATTAATGCACCTGCGAAATCTGAAGACCTCTTCCTCCCCTGGTAAAGATGGGATGACGGCTGCTGTACTTAAAAACTGCGTTTCAGCACTGGCCCTACCATTAAGCTTGATATTCACATCGTCTTTTAGATCTCATACCCTACCCTCATGCTGGCTTAGTGCTTCTGTTACCCCTGTATTCAAAAAGGGCGACAAATCCTCCGCTAAAAATTATCGACCAATAAGTCTCGTTCCTATCGCCGCCAAAATAGCTGAAAGAATCATATTAGATAAGCTCCTGTCATTTGCTTTCGAAAAATAACCTTATCCCTAAGAATCAGCATGGATTTCTTCCTGGTCGATCAATAATGATCAACCTTCTCCACTCTCTCAACGATTGGACTCAGTATCTGGACACAAAGACTCCTGTTGATATAATCTACTTAGATTTTTCTAGGGCTTTCGATCGCGTACCACATAGAAGGCTTCTGTTGGAATGTATGGGAATAAGAGGCGAGTTGTTACTGTGGATTAAGGCTTTTCTCACCGGGAGGACTTTCTCTGTGCGCGCCAGTGATAGCCAGTCTCACCTTCATCATGTAGCAAGTGGAGTTCCTCAAGGCTCTGTCTTGGGGCCAGTGCTGTTCCGTCTGTATACAAGTGACCTGCCCGCATTGATTTCCTCCACATGTTCAGCTTATGCCGACGATAGCAAGATTTACAATACTGTCGTAAATTCTGCTATGCTTCAACGAGATCTTGATATTGTTTGTCAATGGTCAGTCAGTTGGCTTTTACCCTTATATCTAACTAAGTGTTGTGTCCTTCACCTCGGGAAGACAAATCCGCGATTTACATACAAGATCTCTGACCACAACATCGAAGCAGTTTCCAGCCACACTGATCTGGGCGTTGTAGTCAACGATCGTCTTTCCTGGTCAGAGCATATTCACCACGTTACATCAAAAGCCAAGAAACTTCTACCTCATACATCTATACCGTCTGTCGCGCAGCAATCTACGCGGACACAGCTTCAAACTGCATAAGGAGGGTTAGCCAAAAATGTCTGTTCAAGAGAGAACTTACGTTGTGGATCTCAAATACTCTTAGGTAAAAGATGCAGAATATAGTATCTGTTATATAGGTACTAACTTTGTCTTTTTATTCATTTTTCTCTCTTCCTCTATTTTAATCGGTACCGAATTTTAATAACATTATAATTATGTATTAGATGTGCCAGTTTTTTCAAAAATGTAAAATTAAGCGACTGTACACGATTTTAACGAATTTATATGCTTGTTTTAATCATACATTTTAAAATTACCGATTATGGATTACCGTACCAATTTTTTATGACCAATATTGTGAACCGATTTTGGTCGAACTGTTTTAAAGTGTGTGAACTATTTTATGGTAGAATACATATTTTACTAATATTAGCAATGGACTGGACATTTAAAAAAAATGCGCTATATCCACATCCATAATATCCATACCAGATTAATGTGTGTACGCTTTCATATTCATTTTACGATATTATCATTATTTTTGGTTGCATAGCAACCAAATAAATGTTGAATCTATACACATTGATCGGCATTGGGCCAGCTTGTCAAAGTTTAAGATTTTTCATGGTATTTCCTCGATTTAATCACTTATTTTAACGATGCAAAGGTTCATGTTATGATGGATAACATAGTTTGACGGTAATCTAGACGATCGCTATTTGGACATTCAAAGCTAAATGTTGAGCATACAACAATGATTATTTGACAGTCCAGAATAGTCATTTATACAAAAGACCAGATCAGATGAGTACATCAAGGCGACATCACATTAATTTGTTTAGATAATCGCTTCCAGTCGACATGCGTGAGGTTACGATACTAAATAGATTTAAGAGAAAGGCGAAGAACATTTTATTGGTCTTCTTTTACAATATTGATGAGTTTCTCGTTTATTTTAGAAACTATTTATACTTGTCTCCTTGTTGACATTCCACTTCCACTTTTTGGGAGATTCAGACATGATATTCGCTGCTCGCACTCCTCTATTGTTTTCCGCTAATGTTTTCATTCTAGAATATTAGACAGATTTCAGTTATAGATACTTTTTCTTATTTCTAATTTATATGACATCTTAAAGCGAAAACTAAATAAATAAATGTTAACAGACAATAAAGTAAGTAAAGAAAATTTTAGTTCCAAAGGCAACTTGATATTATCTTGAGTTTGTTCATTTGTACCAAAACTTTTAGGATATACGTTATTATTGATATTATTGTATTTTATAATTACTGCTAGCCAGATTGTTGGATGCATACCACCGGTATGAACCTCAAAAGCGGAGCCATGCTACCCAACGCAAGAAAAGAAACTCCAGCACTAAACTTTGGTATCACCAATATTGTCGTCGAAATGATCTAGAACGCACCTTTTGGTACCAGTCGTACGAACTAATCGACATTAGAATCAACATCGCCCATCGCTATTACTTGCTACTGCTGCTGTTGTGGAACAGGATGGATTTTTTCGCACATGGCACAAAGGTGAATAACCGATTGGTTCACTTACGTAACTGCAATACACTGTGCTGTGTATGTATTTACTCTGGCCTTCCTCGTTGCTATCTATCGCACCTTCTATTCCATGCTGATTGAATAACTTTTAACGCTTGGACTGCGAATGCCATTCGTAAAAGAATGACAAAGCTTAGATAAATTGCCCGCCGATGAGTGCCAAGTTAAGATAGGAGGAAAACACTCAAAAAGCAAGCAAGCAAAATGCTACCGAGGTTTTGACATATAATCAAAGTCACGAAAGGTGACTATTTCGTCATACCATAAATTGTCTTTCTCTTTTCTCCTTAAACATGTTTGGTATCTGGGTAGCCAGACCTGACAGACTAACAGACCGACGAGACTTTTAACTAAGAGCAAAGGTCCACCGGACCGCTCTCACGAATAATGACGAAAAGTAAAAAAAAGTAACATAAATTGTACTGAAGTAATCAATGGACGTAAGTCGATGATAAAATCACAATGTCAGGAATATAATGACAAGAAATTTATATTATGATTTTGCGAAGTTAAGTTATTTCACTGATTTTTTTTTATTTTCATTTTATTTCATGGTTTTGAGTGATATTACAATAATAATTTTAGTGAGGAGTTTTTGTTTTGAAAAAAACAGTTATGAGTAGAATACCTTGAGACAGGAACACCAAAGACTAAAGTATTATTCGAAAACAACCTAACCTGCTTTAACGTAACGTAACTATTCATCTTTCAAATATGATCGATCATACAACATGAAAACATCGTCTATCTTTGTCGGATACATGTAAATTAGCAATACAGTTTGTTTAGACAATAAAATTATGTTTGTCTCTGTCTAACATATCTGGAACTTCATTAAAAATATTTACAAATCGCTGTAGTTTGTCTTTACTGCAGACTAATATGATGACGTAATCGTCATCTTTCGTGACTGATGCCCACTTGTTGTGCTCTGTGACGAGCTGACATTCTTGCGTTTTCACGCACATTCTGGGTAACTCATTAAACAAATTGCAAGCAAAAGTTACGAACGTGCAACATTCAAATCCTTTAATAAGAGATGCGGTGACATACGATCCTGCATCCATTCACAAACACAAAAGACCTGGATTAGCACTTCTTTAACAATCTGAACATCTAAAACCATGATTTATTCTTTATTTCTTTACATTGACTACTTTTCTCATATAATTTTCATAACTGTATAATCTATCTTTGGCATTTTTTGTTAAAGAGATTTGCTCTTCTGCCAGTTAGAACCTCGGTAATTTTTGGGCAAAAGGCCTGATGAGCAGAAGAAGTCACTCTGGGCAACAGCAGCAATGTTTTGGGCTGTACGCACGGGTCGAACACGCTCATACCTTCTGTTATCCACAAGCAAGGCCACTTTTACGAACCTTCTTCACGAATTTCCGTCTGTCTACCAGTCGCGGAAGGAGCTTCTCTCCGACCAAATTTCTCAATTTTCGCAAAGTTTATGCAGCATAGCACTCACTTTGAACATAGTTTCTCAATATTTCCCACCTTTATTCAGGATTAAAGGTTCCCCCACATCGACGCGATACAGCGATAGCGGTAGCGTCAACGTTAAGAATCGTATTTAGCGCCATAGCTGCACGTTCACACCACCGCAGTATTCTCAAACGTTTTTTGATCTCTTGGTCAATATGTCTTCTGATGAAGAAGAATTATTGTCACTATTGGCCTTAGCAGAAGATAAAAGGCGAAAAAGAAGTATTTTGATGATAATCATAACTAAGAAAGATATATTTTACGTATACTTTCGAATGACTTCCGATTGTTTTGATAAAATCTTAAGTTTAATGAGATCCCACACTCGATGCTTTTTCCTGCAAATTTTATAGTCTTCGAGACTTAAATCGTACAGTATTAGGTACTTCTTAACTTGTTCAATTAATTTCTCCTCTTCTTGTGGACATCGTGGAAAACGTGGCGATATGCGATACGAAATGAAACGCTGTCAAAGCGATAAACCGCGGGCCACCCCACAGCGCTGGTGTGATCGGTATTATTTACCGCTCTGAAAACTGATCACCGCTTGGACAGCGTTGCGATTATGGCTATCGCCTTACCGCGTCGGTGTGGGGATCCTTAAAACGACCCATTGTTCACAGCGGAAGTTTGACACAATATATCTGGCAATAAAAACCAACTGATGGCCCGCCCTAGAAGAGTACTGGTAGTACTTGTCCATTAGAGGAAAGTTTTGAACCGATAGTTTGATGCTTTACATCCCCTATTGAATATTCCTTCGACATGTTGACTGAACGAAAACAATGCATTTACTAAGAGAACAAACCAGCGCGCGCCTAATTTGTTAATTTTGACATGTTCCAACGCAACTCGGCACGACTTGCCCTGGATCTAGGTACATAAAACATTATTTACAGTTGTTTTGGCATTGTTCAAGCAAAATTAGAGGGTAATGCGCTTAAAGTAAAAGGGATTTCTTCTTTTTAGGACACACTAGTAATCATACACACCACGACCTGTATCCGTAGACACAAGCATGAAAATATTTTTTCCTTATTAGTCAGAAACTTGGGAACGAGAGAAAAAGGAATTTCGAATTCTTTACATGTTGACTCCTTCAACTCTTGATATTGATATGTTTTAGTTACCTAATGAGTTTTAAAATATTGTGGTATTTCTCCTATCTACAGTATATTCAGATAAGAGATAGACCGGATGTAAACAAAAGGTTCGGGTGATTTTCACGCTAACGCCGCCGTCTCGACGTAAAACAGGAGCCCTCATTGGTCAATTCGCAATTAAATGCCTATGCCGAGCGGCAGAGCAGTCGTATCAAGGCAGAGTCACATTCAGGTTCAGACGTGTTATGTATGTCGTGTGCATCACTGCAATTTGATATTTCTTTGGACGTTTTCGTTTGTTATCTTATTAAGTTGTTGAGTTTGTCGTTGTTATTGTTATACCTTGTTATTGATTGTTATTGTTATCAACTGCTTGCGCAAAATGCCCAGTAGTACAGATACTGCCGATGAAGTTGTAAACTCCTGTAGTCCACCTAGGAAACGCTCTAAAAAAAGACACCTGAGTGCAGAAATGAAAGAGGTCATTTTGAATATATATAAGATCGAGCGCGAGGAGAACGAGGCATCAACCATCAAAGAAATTGTTGTGAAGGTTTCTCACAAAGTTGGGGTGTGTCGCGCATCAGTGTTTAATGTGTTAAGACAATACAAAAAAAATCATACCTATGACCAGTAAACATCGCAAAAGTATTGTTAAATCATTGGATGAAGCTGATAAGCATGCGATTAGGAGGAAAGTGCATGAATTCTTCTTTAGGAATTAAATACCTACTATAGATAAAGTACTGCAGGAGGTAAATGGAGATACAACGTTGCCAAATTTCAAACGATCAACTTTCCATGCGTTACTGAAGCATTTACATTTCAAATGGAAAAAACGGGGTCGTAATAGTTTACTACTGGATAGAGAAGAAATTGTGCTATGGAGGAGGGATTATTTAACAAAAATTGGGAAATATAGAAATCAAAACAGGAAGATTTATTACCTTGATGAAACGTGTGTAAACGCAGGACACACTACAAGTAAAGTATGGGTTGATGATTCTGTAACTTCATCCAGGAGGGCCTTTCTAGATGGACTGTCCACCGGATTAAAAAATCCAGCAGGTAAATACGAGTAATAGACAACAATCGGATGTTTTTCAAACCTTGGGAACAAGGTTCTAAACATTAATTCCAGGGGGCAGATAAAACATATTACAAGTGACATTATAACTTTCGATAAAATGCGTGGATGTTTTATTGTCATTTTCATGTGTTAGAACTTTTTTAAGCCATGTTTTTATGTGTTTTCGATATTTCAATAATTTTTAATATAATCTTAAAATATGTCGAATATTATAAACTTAAAAAAAGTTACTAAGTTTTTATATTGTGTACCGTTCCTAATATTTCTAATCATTTTAATTCATACTTTAAGCTTTATAAAGTTATAATTTGTTAATATTAATATTTGCGCGTATTTCAGGTTCCTGATCATTCATTTTTTAAAGGTTTATAACTTTAAATTAAATTGTGAAGCGCTGAGTAGTCATACGTTCAATATTCTTTCTTTCAATATGACTAAATAATCCCAATTATAGCAATCTGATACTCATTTTTTCGCTGAATGTGATGAAAACATTTGAAAAAGGTTCGCTTATTGAAATAAATCTACACCAGTTAGTACTTCGATTTCCAGGTAAAGGGAAAAGGCTCATTATCTGCCATATTGGCAGTGAGGATGGATTTGTTGTTGACGGTCTGTGGTGCTTTGAGTCTAAGTAAACTGGAGATTACCACGAGGAAATGAATGGCGAATCGTTTGAACAGTGGTTTTCAAAAATGTTACCGAACTTAGAGGAAAACGCAGTAATTGTGTTGGATAATGCGCCTTATCAGTCTCAAAGAATGGAGAAGGTCCCAACAACGGCTTCAAGGAAAGTTGATGTTCAAAATTGGCTCCGCTCGAAAAATATCAACTTTGAAGAAGCAATGCTGAAAGTACAATTATTAAGAATTGTCAACGATCACGAGGCGGAATATCAAAAATACGCCATTGACGAAATGGCAGCAAGTCAAAATAAAACTGTGCTCCGTTTACCTCCATACCATTGCGAGCTCAATCCCATTGAGCTCATATGGGCAGAGGTTAAAAATTATATAGCTAAGCACAATACAACTTTTAAATTTTGTGACCTCAAAGGACTTTTCAAAGAAGCACTAGAATTAATAACAGCGCAAAAATGGGAAAACTGTATTAAGCACGTGAAAGACAAAGTTGAAAAGAGATTGTGGGAACTGGACAATATTTTAGAGGAACAAGTCGAGCCATTCATTATTGACGTTGGTGCTTCAGGCAGTAGCGATGATGAAAGCTCATCAAGCTCATCTTTCCAATAAAAGATGTCGTTCATCAAATTTGGTAAGTTATAAGTAATTATAAAGCTACTGTATTTTTTAATTAATTATTGACATTTTTGAACCCATTTTGGCAAAACCTATTCAAGAATCTACTTTCTGACAATGTTCAACCATGCACAGTTTTTTACGTTTTGAACGTTTTAATTTGGTTACATATTAACCTAGAAATCAAAAAATATACTAATCAATATTCTAAAAGCAATTTTAAGAGATATACGATTATTTTTAATTTAGGCTAATTTAAACGCCATTTTGAGATTATATTCGACTGTATTTCACCAAACATCAGGCGGCATCCGAAGCTGGAAATCGAAGCGAAAATTTTGAAACCCTTATGTATATTTACATCATTATATATTTCTTATCCTACCCCCACATGATCCTATATCCATCACCAATCGTATACACATCGAATTGTGCTAATTTACTACAAAGTTACGCAAAGCAGCATCTACTATCTAAAATATGTACTACGTGACTCTTAATACGTCCCTGCCGAATGTTACAGCGTTCGATGATCACGTGGTCTTGTTTATGTCCGGTCTATCTCTTATCTGAATATACTGTAATATGTGTTTATACCACATCGTCACCAAGTGTCAACAAAATCGATGTAGCCGGTTATTGAGGCAGATCGATGTAGCGGTTATTGAGGCAGATCGATGAACAAACCGACAATTACGAACGAACAATGTATAGAAGTAATCATGTTATGTAAAAGTCGACGCTGAAGCTAAAGAAACACGTTTGATCTTCACTTATCCAAGTGTGGAGTAAATGATAACAGCTTAAGATAAACATGCAAATAAAATAAGAAAAATATTGGGATTCCAAAAAATCGTTTTGCAGAAAACGAGTGAATCCTCAAAGATCGTCAACTCAAGTATTTATGGCTCGCAGTGTTCTGGTACACCGCTTGTTTGAAATATTCAGCAAATTCACTGGAAATTTATCCTCAATATCAATCATTAGTAGAGCAAACTCATAATTTCTGGTTATGTTTGTCAGCTAGCTACCGCATTTCAAGCGTGACCTGTGCAGTGATGAATTATGTTAAAATGTGCTTGGGAAGACCGGCACGGGTATTACGTACCTTGAAAAGTGACATTATATCGATTTTTGTTTACATTATATTGTTTTTTTGTGACTTTTTGTAGGTTTTTCTACAAGATTTTAACATAGCACTAGCTGATGTGTTGCTTAGACGTCATGAGGCTTCAGTTATCAATGTTTGTCTCTGATGTGATATAACATCTGCTTCAGAGATGGCATTACTGGAGGTCGAAGCTGTATGTTGTACACTATATGAAAATTTAATCATTTTACTAGTAACGGATACTGAACATATACGCCAAAAATTATTAAAATCTGATTACGTAGGTGTTTACCTTGTCACTTAGTATATAAATAAGTGGTGTACTAGAGCACAAGACCTACTGAACAGAGGATTGACTGTATCGCAACGATGTAAATCCAACCTCTGCAATATACAGGATGTTCATTAAGTACGAGGGTGGTCTGAATAGTTTCCGACCGCAACGTGAAGATGGCAGCAAAGCTAGTGACTTTCGTTGTTCATCAGTTGGCAGTTACTCACCAAAGTTTCGGCCAGTTTATACGCGCAGGTCTTATGAAACAGTCGTTTGAGTGAGGTGATGTGCGTGTTTTTGTGAAAATGGACCAAATCGAGTATCGAGCTGTCATTAAATATTTGTCTTTCAAAGATGAGTTTGATTCTGGGTATGGAGACCACCATCATTTACCACAGTGAAATTTTGGACAGCTGAATTGAAACTTGGCCGTAAGAGCTTGGGAGACGATGGACGTTCGGGACGTCCTAAAATTGCAAGTACTGACGAAAACATCGCCAAAGTTCACCAAATGGTGCTGGACGACCGCCGAATTAAAGTGAGAGAAATAGCAGATGTTATGAGCATGTTAAAAGAACGTGATTGTGACATATTAAATCAACATTTGCTCGTTAGACCAAAATCGTTCGAATGAACATTTTCGACGCTCTGTCGATGCAGTTTAGGCGCAACTTGGATACACCATTATAAGCCCGAAACAAAAATATAGTCGAAACAGTGGACTGGAAAGGGCGAACCGACTCCAAAAAAAGCAAAAACTGTTTTTTTTTTCGGCTGGGAACGTGATGGCTACTGTTTTTTGGGATAGTCATGGAGTTATTTTAATTGATTTATCGTCAAAAAGGAAAAACTATTACATCATCATTACTTGACAAGCTGAAGGCAGCGCTTGCGAAAAAACATTTTCAGAAAAAGAAAATTCTGTTTCTCCAAGACAACACCTCAGCGGTTGCCATGGAGAAAATCCACGAATTACGGTTTGAGCTGCTTCGCGATCCGCCTTACTCACCAGATCCAGCCCCAAGCGACTTCTTTATGTTCCCTCATCTAAAAATTGTGCTTGCAGGAGAGAGATGCTCGTCAAATGAAGAGGCAATTACCTTCGTGAGCAATTATTTTGCAGAGAAAAACGCAGAAAAACAGGCAGCAGCGGTGGCCGCAGTAGTAGACTCTTCGGTCTCCTGATCAGTCGCCGTGCGCTGTGCGGGTTCGAGCCCCGTCCCAGGAGAAATTGTGATTGTCCGTAGGTGGTAGACGGTCTCTGACTGTCGAACGCGGAGGTACCACCCGGCGGATCTCGTAGGCGGAGCCAGAATGTGTGCATGTTCCATGCACACGTGTTCCCTTGCCAGAGTCCGTGTAGCGTCCCCCCTTTCCCCTGTATCCCCCTATAGCCCCACGGTACCCAATGGGTGTTTAGGCCTTAGGCCTTCGTGGTAGTTGGAGTATAAAAAAAAAAGAGAAAAACGCCGAGTATTATTTGGACGGGTTACAGAGATGGGAGCATCGCTGGGAGAAGTATGTAGAGTTACAAGGAGACTATGTTGAAAAATAAAAAAAATCTGAAAAATGGCCTTGTATCAATGTTAAATCGGAAACTTTACAAACCACCCTCGTATGCACCATAAATTTAACAGACGATTCTTTGAGTAATTTCGAGACAAAAAGCTCACATAAACATAGGTCCGTAAATTCTTCGTTCTCAAGATGCAGCGTGTTAAAATTGAAAAAAAATGGTTTTTCGTAAATATCTTAAATATCCTTTACCTAATTTTGTTGTGAATTGCCGGTGGTATTTATCACATTAAGGTGCTAATGTAGCTTTAACTTGATTACATTTGTTAAGTCCGGTGGCATCTCGAGCGGCTTCTGAACGAATACCTGCGACAAAAAAATGTACACCACTGACTTTTGTGCAATTTTATTATGTTATGTATAGTAGAATACCAAAATTGAAGACAGTAGCGAAACTCATCGTACGCCACTGCTATTATGCGGAGGCCTTCGAAAATGCGGGGCTTCTTTGTAAAATGTCGGCAACCGCTGTAATCAAAAGATACCGCGTCAAAGCAGTGGCGCACGATGACTTCTGCTACTGTCATCAATTCTGGCATTTGACTATAGTAAATATAAATACAACTTTTTTGTCTCTTGCGTTTTTCCCGTATCCTGATTAGTTTTCGAAAAAAGGTCCGCTTAGGCCCAATTTCACCAACGACAGTCCGTTATTCTCCACCTATAGGGTAACAGACCGTCAGATACAGCGAACGAGCTTCAAGTTCCATTCAACAAATTTTAGCAACCAATAGCTATGAAATGTTGAAAACAAAATACTGTCAAAGTATGAGATGACAACATTTCATTGGAACATCACCAGCTTATTGAATATTAAGAAATTATATATATATATATATATATATATATAGGTGAAAAATTAAAGCTTCCGCCTTTTGTTGGGTACTTCGACAAAATTTAAGCAAAGAGGACTCTTTATACTTTTTTTAATTCTCTCTAGCTTTCAATGGACTTTGCCATCATCATCAGGAGCTGCAATTACAATGATAACAGTAGGAACAAAAGTGTAAAATGAATTTAAATTGACTCAACTTACAGTAGTATGTGAGGATGTTGCTAATTGTTGTTTACGTATAGGATGAGGGAAACGTCCAGTAACATGGTGTCCTCATCCTATACGTAAACAACAATTAGCAACATCCTCACATACTACTGTAAGTTGAGTCAATTTAAATTCATTTTAATTCATTTTACACTTTTGTTGCTACCGTTATCATTGTAATTGCAGCTCCTGATGATGATGGCAAAGTCCATTGAAAGCTAGAGAGAATTAAAAAAAGTATAAAGAGTTTTTGCATAAATTTTGTCGAAGTACCCAACAAAAGGCGGAAGCTTTAATTTTTCACCTAACTGGTCTAGACGACAATGACCACGTCTCAAAATATATATATATATATAATTCAGTCAAAATTTTAAGAAATATTTGATTTTTTAATTAAATTCATGTTTTAATTACTATTGTTGATTCTTTTATTCATGTTTATATTATTTTCTTCAATTGATATGTGATACTGAGTGTTTTTTCCTATAAACCTCTTGCAGATAGCCATTAAGCACCTACTTGATGACAGGCTCTACCAAAAGATATTGAGAAGCATTATGGCACCTTAAATTGATATTCCCACAAAACCATTCAGGTCTTTTGATATCCATACATCCATAAAGTTGAACATTTTTCGTTGTTCAGGAACTGAACAAACATCCACACTATATTCACAGCGATTAATAAATTCCCAAATATACGCCTTAAAGTACCATCAAACCTAAAACCTGCAAAAAAACTACAAATTTGACATATTTTTCTTTTTTCACGAGTACACATTCTAGTTTATATTTATATTAGACATTATTTGAATACAGCTGATTACTGCATTTCAAGGAGTGACACATGTGTGGGATCTGTCAACTCTTGGTACCAATCACAAAACATATCATACTCTGAAGGTTTAATTCCATGCTATTCAATGACAACACGGTGACTTGTGCGGTTATCAGCTGCCATTTTGTGAGCGTGCGACAGGGTTGCCAGATTGTGCATTAATATCCCGTTTCACCCTCCTGGTCCCAGTGGAGTAAGTTCCGCCAACTGTTGAAATATACTCTACTATGCTTTATAAGACTATTCGTGACATTTTTCTCAAAATCATTGCACAACACTTGAAAAAATGCAAACGAAAATTTAAAATTATTTCCTTGACGCCGCAATATAGCTCCGTCGGTACCTTGGGTTATACATCTTGACAGTAGGGATGTTCGATATGATCCTATATTTAGAAGTATCAATACATTTCACGAGTATCGTCATCTTTCGATCCGGACTGTGTCAGAAAGAGTGACGGCCGTTTGGCTGCGACATTACCCTGCCAAATCAGACATTTCTTTCATCATTTTCAAAGAAATTGTACAAAATCTTCAAATTTGTGAAGTTAGCAAGTTTCACTTCATACGTTGTTACCAGACATGCAAAATCATCAGTTGCTCTCGTGATAATCATCCCGACCACTGCATCCCCACGGCTAGGCGACCTGTATGTTAAATTTGTATTGATCGGGCAGCGGGTTGTGCTATAAATCTTATGTCACAGTGTTTGTGCACTGATTGCAACGGTTAGATGATACCAAAAATATTTTCATAAATAGGAGATCTTTCCCATTTCGGATCGAACAATCTACCAAAGATGCTTAGAATCATGATACCTAGTAAATTTTCACGAAAAAATTCAAAACCAGCAAATGTAAAAGATTCATTTCGCAACCTCCACCACGGGACGTGATCGTCGTTAGACTTGGCAACCCTGCGAGTGTCAGATAGATATCCAGGCGCATCAAAAAAGAAAAATAGACAAACAATAAACATTACTAGTTTTTTTGATTTTTGGATGTCACAAAAAAAAAGGTTCGACTTTGTGCTTTGGTATGTGTGGTTTGTGTCGAGCGTCCAAACCCTGTCATTCTTCAACATCTTGTATGAACAATGTGCCTGCAATGTTGGAGCATCGCTAAGCATACCGCTTTTTATAAGCATCTCGTCGGCTCCAAAATTTTCACAACATCCAAATCTAGCACATAAAAACCTAAAGCGGCATACCGATTGCAATCACGTCTATGGCTCCGGTTGCCCAATGAACGTCGATTTGGTAACGCAAAGTCAATGTTCACAGCCAACCTTGATATTGTCAAAGTTTACTGTTTCGACCGCCTTTTTAGGTGAACGGGCACCGAACGAAGAATGAGGTTATCCGTTTCGGCGTTGATAAAACATTTGTTAATAGAAGTAGGTTCAGTCAATATAGATACGGAGTTTGTATTTATGTGTTTTGTCGAGCGTAGTTGAATGGCCTAACCTAGAATGGCTCATTTTCCACATTTTTGCGTAATAGAATTTTATAGTTCAGTCGCATGTTAATGAAACACATCACTTGTGCCGAGATATATAGAAGCAGGCGACAAAACCTAAACGCAAAAGAGTTCAAAGACTCTGTTGATCTAATAATAATAATAATAATAATAATAATAATAATAATAATAATAATAATAATAATATTCTTTATTGCATCATTAACATTACAACATAAGATTTAAAAGTATGATGCAAATGGCGGAGCCTAGCCATTGGTCAATCTACTCGACCAATATTTGGTAGTATATAGAGTCTAAATTAAGTATACAGGGTGTTTCAGTTTATTGTTGCATAACTTTAAGATTCGATAGAACTTTTAAAATTAATGCATAAAGTCTATATAAACATGGGTCGAAAAATGCGTGGCTTCCGAAATACAGGGTGTTTAAATTTACTTTCTAAAATAGTTTTTTTTAATATTTCGAACAATATTTGATGTATAACAGTGAAAATTGTTATAAAAAGGTTTTTTAGTACGAAAAAACGAACCATGGGCATAGTTTTACAGTAGCCGCTAGAGGGCGCTCTCTACTGTACCTGTAGTGTATTAAAATGGCCGAAAATTTTTTCTTGGTGCAATTTTTTGCTTTTTGATTAAAAAAACTGATTCTTCGCACTTTTCAACATAAAAAAGCTCTCCTGTGAGTTTTCGTTATAGTTGACCGTTTTTGAGATATTTCGATTTTTAAGGTTCGATGCATTTTTAATTATTTATGGGAAAATAATATTTTTTTTTTACATTTTCGATTTGGGCATTACAAGTAATTAAGATGATCGTTTAGATTGTGTTTTTAAACACAGCAATAATTCATAACTCCAAATAAACACAAAAAAACAGAATACTAATTTGTTTAATTTTCCAATATTATTTTTAACAAATTAAATTAATTATTTACAACTAAAATGCTATTGGCTAGTTAGGACAAACATACAAAATCTAAAGTAGTTGCTCGAAATATAAACCCAATTGTTCAATACACAATTCACATCTACGAATGATCGAACGTGGTATATAGCATTATTTAAATAAGGCCTTATTTCATCACATGTATTCCTGATTCTGTCTATTAGCATATCTCTTGTGGTTACGGGAGTCTGGTACACTTTTTCTTTGAGAAATCCCCACACAAAGAAATCTAATGGATTTAGGTCAGGGGATCGTGGAGGCCAGGCGACTGGTCCTCCACGGCCGATCCATCTTTCTGGATAATTTTCGTCCAGCCAGTTTCTAACTATTCTCGAATAATGAGCTGGACAACCATCAAGCTGGAACCAGGCCAATCTTCTTAAATCTAACATAACATCATCCCACATATTTGCATGTTCAGCCTTTAAAAATTCCAAGAAGGTTGCAGCATTTAACCTTGAAGGCAAAAGGTAGGGTCCAAATAGTCGATTACGGTAGATACCAATCCACACGTTCACACTAAATTCATGCTGGAAATTTCTTTCCCGAACTGCATGCGGATTTTCATGCGACCAAATATGTTGATTATGAAAATGTACCACTCCACGTCTAGTGAAGCATGACTCATCGGTCCATAAAACGTTACTTAAAAACTCCCTATTATTATCAGTTCTATCAAGAATCCACTGACAAAATGTGATTCTTCTGTAGTCCTTGCACAGGTTGCAAATGGTAACGACTTCTACGGTCATTTCTAAGAACACGCTGAACATGGCTTGCTGAAATTCCCAAGGCACCAGAAATTCTCCTAACACTTGTGGTTGGATCTCTGTCAAACTCACGCAGAATCATACGGGTAAATCTGCGCTGACGAACATTTATGTTTTGATCCCTTTGGAGATTTCCAAAACCATTTTCAATTATTTGGCGATGCACTCTTACAAATACTGAGCGAGTTGGATGTCGTCTGTTTGGAAATCTTCGTGCGTATTCTCTGGCTGCTTCTGCTGCGTTTCCATTTACAAAGCCATACACAAAATGAATATCCGCTAACTCTTGCTTGGAGAATAAAAATGGCATTTTTATAAAACTTACAAAAAAAAAACAGGTAAAAGAAACTAAATTTAGTGCATTCAAAATTGCAAAAAAGCATTTCAGGTTTCAACAGACAACAAAACTAACTGTCAACTAATTGACGTTTAACCTTATTCGGCTTTCAATTCCAAAAATATTTGCAGGCACAGCCTACTCCTAAAAATTATCGAGATACTGACTTTTTAACGTTATTTTATCATACATAATTAAAAATGCATCGAACCTTAAAAATCGAAATATCTCAAAAACGGCTAACTATAACGAAAATTCACAAGAGAGCTTTTTTATGTTGAACAGTGCGATGAATCAGTTTTTTATTCAAAAAGCAAAAAATTGCACTAAGAAAATTTTTTCGGTCATTTTAATACACTACAGGTACAGTAGAGAGCGCCCTCTAGCGGCTACAGTAAAACTATGCCCATGGTTCGTTTTGTCGTACCAAAAAACCCTTGTATACCTGTTTTCACTGTTATACATCAAATATTGTTCGAAATATTTAAAAAAAACTATTTTAGAAAGTAAATTTAAACACCCTGTATTTCGGAAGCCACGATTTTTTCGACCCATGTTTATATAAACTTTATGCATTAATTTTAAAAGTTTTATCGAATCTTAAAGTTATGCAACAATAAACTGAAACACCCTGTATACTAGAATAATATCTTTTACTTGATACTTGATAAAATATTAAACGCTTCTAAAATGTTTGTGCCGGTGTTCAAAAATATACTCAACAAAGATTAAGTGCTACCCAAATTTCTGTGTGACCGTGTGTTTAAAACATTTTATTTTAATAGTGACTTAAATTTATAATGATTTGCTGTATTCCTAATATTGATGTCTAATGCATTATAATATTTGGTGGCGTTATATGAGTAAGAATGCTGAAACATGGGCTGTGCGATGCCTTGGTATGGACAATGTGCTCATATTATACCTTATATTTAAATCAATTTTATAAATGATAAAAATAAATACTTAAACAGGTTATTAACCTTGAGCCATCCTAAACCTTTCATTGGGCCAATTACATGATAACATTTCCTTAGATTATTAGTCAAGCGGCAACAAGAATTTTGAATTTTTTGTAGTCTGTAGGCAAACATTTGAGCTAAGCAAGGATAATACGTTATGATTCCATATAAAATTTTGGAAACAATTAATGATTCACATAATCGCTTCTTTGTTTTAAAACTGAGGAAGTGTCTGTTGGTGTATAGTAGTTTCAGCCTAAAATAACATATTTTGATGAAGCTGTTAACATGCGTGTGAAAACGTAGGTCTTCGTCTATGATTAGGCTCAGACCTTTGCATGCATGATTAAATTTTAAATCTGTGCTGTTTATTTTCAGGTTCAGGCTCGCTTTTAGATGTCTCCGTTTTTCTTCCTCGCAAAATAGTACAACATTTGATCTTTGAGGATTGAGTGTCAAATTATTATTAGCAGAATTGTTATCAATACTTTCGAGTACAATATTAATTTTATCCTCAGTCATTTTGAAGTTATCAGGTGGAAAGCTTAACAATAATTGAGTATCATTGGCATAACAAGTTACACTCGAGTTTTTAACTTTGACGTCCAAATAAAACGTATATATTAAGAACAAGAGGGGCCCTAGGACTGAACCTTGTTGCATCCCTGAAGAAACATTCCGTAAATTTTAAATACTTGTTTCGACAACCACCTGCTGCTGACTGCCTTTAAGATATGACGCTAGGAAATGTAGTGCCGGTTTGTCGAATCCAAGATAAGTACACTTGGCTAGAAGTAGATCATGGCTTATGGTATCGAACGCCTTACTAAAATCGAGAGAGTCTAGAGCTGTTGCCAAGTTGTTATCCAATTTGGAGATTATATCATCAACTATAACATATAGTGTAGAAAAAGTGCTACGTCCTTTTCGAAAGCCGAACTGCTCCTCATGCAGTATATTGTTAGTACAAGTAAACTTTGTGGATTATTTTCTTTAGTACTTTGCAAAAAACTGGTAAAAGGCTGATAGGTCTTAAGTCGCCAACTTGTTTTGGATTGCTGGTTTTCGTGACACTTTCCATATTTGGGGAAAATATCCTGTTTCTTTGCAGCAATTTAGAACGTGAACCAAGGAATTAGAAATGGCTGGGAGGCATACTTCTATCATTTGAACAGATAAGCCATCCACGCCTCGACCATCAGATTTTATTTATAGTATGGTTTTCCATTGTAAATTAACTACGTAGCAAATACATTTTTAAAACTGACAATACTTTTAATAACCTAAATTAGTTATTTGTTGAAGTAGCCCTAGCAACACCTTCAATTGTTTGTCACGGGTAACTATAATAATAGAACTTAGTTCACCAAATGCAGATACGTATTATTTGTTGTTAGGTATGATCGTTTCTTACAACAATTAAAAAAATTAGTCAAAATAAAATAAGAGTTTGTAGTGTCAAATTATTCGTAAGAAAATGTTCCCTTAGAAAAAGCCGACAAGTCACCCCCTTTCTATTTGAAAAAATCAAGTAAACTGAAAAAAGTTAGTGTTTGTAACTTTTAGAAAACATTTAAAATGACTGTTAGGTCGTTCGCCTAAAAATCCTATTTTTACCCATGTCACTTGATCAAAAATAAATAAATCTACAGTACCTTTGTCAAATATTGACAAGAGAGGAATTGTTGAGTTCAAAATGTCATGCTGGTTCGAAACAAGTTAAAAATATATAGGGTCTCCTATTTAAAAATCGAAAGTTGGAGTCGTTTCCGGTCAAATCGGAAGTACTTCAAAGCAAGTGAATATGTCAAAAATGCAAGTTCATCTATAATACGCAATCCCCAAATTTCGTTTTTTTATCTTCAATAATAAAAAGGGGTGAGCCACCTGTATATTCAAGTGGAGACAATGATTATGTGGTATATGGTCATTCTTGTCAAATAACACCTTCTCTGGATCATCTGCGTTTAGCGAGAAGTTAGCCGGCACAAAATAATGTTCTATTTACCTCTGAGATAAGATTGTCATAGTTCCTTGGTAAACACAAATACTGGATTCAGTGAAAATGACCGAATGGCCGATGTCGCATATGACAAAGTCTCATTTCTAACCTCGATATCTCAAAAAAAAGTTGAATACAGGCATGGACGCTAACTCATGAAAATTATTATAAAAAAGGAGAATCTCAAAATACAAAAATTAAAAGGATTTTCCATTAAAAAATGTTTGACTTCCTTTCACTTTCGGGCTACCCTGTATATCAAAAAATATTTTTTTACTTATGATTTAACTTTGTTTCAATTACTCATAATAATCTATGGTATTCCTTCAGTTCTTTGACCCACCCTGTCCAACGAGTCTAGGAGTCTTCAAACTTTTAAATTCACTTTTCTCAAAACTTACTTTTTGTGACGTTAATTTTTTTCCTTGTACCCTTCAATTGTGTATATTTGAGGAATCACGTCATTTGAAAATTAGTGACCAGGTTGACTGGGTTGTCACCTCCGTATAAATTGAAAACGTTGTTATTGCACGGGAAAATCCCTGCGGGCGCAACTCCACTCTACCTGTTCACTAGACGAAGGAGTTGTTTACCGGTACAGCCGATTCTATATTCCCGTGAGATTTCGACACATAAATCGCGTAATATTCGTTTTAATTACATTTCTCTTGTTTTTTGCGGGTACGGTAAACAGGTCTACTAGTGTCAACATAAAATTCGGACATTCTTACTGAGCATGACCAGAGGTGTTTTAAAAAGCAGCTGGCTCATTTTCTTCTTAAGACTCAGTAACATGTTAAACTTGCTCGGTACTCGTTATCCACTCCGGAGTTCAGTAAATGGTTGCACAATGCTTGAACGAGAACTTCAAATCCAATCGCTAAATCTAAGGTATGGAATACCTTCTATCTCAGTACATTATTGTTCACCATTTTACCGATATGCACAAAGTTTTCGGCTGATAATTTTTGGATTGCTTATCTAGATCTCTAGTGAATGATGTGGAGTTTCCCCGATCGGTACGAATTGTAGGCCGATAACAATATCTGGAGAGCCGATATATCGGTGTTATCGGCCAATCATCCTTCGTCTTTTTTCTACGTAATATTGGTGTTGATTCCCGTTACTTTCGAGTATTCGTTACTAATCGTTACTCTTCTACAAAGTAATAGTTTATTGTATTCGTTACCTTGATTACTATGAGTAGTATGAGTATAACGATTTGGCAACGGGCGTTGTGTAATTAATGTCGAACTTTAATGGAACCGAATCTTCTAATAAAATAGACAACCTTAAAATTTGCAATTTTCCAAGCATTCAGATCTGCCGTGCTTAATGTAAACATCGTAGTAGTAGTATACGTTTATTTTTTCCCCAAAATACATGTGTTAATAAATACAAATGTTAACTTCAGTACAATAATAAACGTAAAATAAAACATAATACCTGACTTTCACAATAATCTTAAGTTAACATGTTTTATAAGTCACAGAAAATTTTTAAATTGTCTTGTAAAGCCCATTGCAAGCGCATTGTAAGTATGGAAGGTAAGGAGGAGTAGCACTTATATAATAAAGCTTATTCCACTAACTAGAGAAATATGGAGAGTGAGGAGGAGAAATACTAGCGTAGTACGATTTCTAGTAAATAATTTTTACTAGATTTCGTGTCTCTTATCTACCAATTTAAAAAATATATTTTTAAAATAAATATATTACCAAAGACAATGAGTTTATTTTATCAACATACATACGGTACACGTATGGCAAACAATTATAAATTTTACATGATAGGTAGGTGTGGCATCGCAAGCTACATTTCTTTGAAAAGTTTGTATTTTTAAGTTTTCGTTTTCTTTATATCTAGTACTATAAGCATGGCTAGTTTTATTGAAGTTGTTTCTGTGTTTGTATATGAATTGAATTAATTCATGCAGAAACAGTTGCCTTAGGTCAAACACTCCAGTCTCTCACTTCTTTCGTATACATGTTCGTAGTTAGTTTTTCTTTAGAGGGGTAACTTGGGCCGACAATAAGAGTTTATGAACAGCTGATGTCAGTGGTGAATGGGGTAGCCAGTCAACCTACTTGACGGCATTTTCTATGTTCGACCATGATAACAATTGTGCTTTGTTACACCACGTATCTGTATATGAGTTCATATTTATTTTTGATGATTCCAGCTTTTTCACTAATAATATAATTAGGCTATATCTACTATACAAGCTTCCGAGATCGATATAGCGGACGGTGGCACGCAAAAAATGCGTATGTATAATGAAGTCTTAGTGCTCGACTGATTACAAAATATAGTCTAATCGATTAAAGGTCATCATATAATTATTTTTTACTTCTGCTTAGTATGTGTTGACCTACAGATTAACACTGAATTAGAACACGCTGACTGATAAAACTATTAGAAAACATCATACATCATACTCGCTAGTACAGTACTTTGGGCGCGAATACAATCATGCATACTGTTTCTTACTATGAAATTTGGAATGTGCCCATAAACGATTAGTTTTTTCGTCAGTTGTATAGAATTTGCTACATGGACAATGTTTCATGTATAGTGCTTTTCAAAAAGGTCGTCGTGTACTTAACTTTTGAACAGGTTAAGTTTAGCTAAAATTAAGATAAATGTATTGCATAAATACTACAATTTAATATAAAAGCGAGAGTTTGAAATTTCAAGACTGTGGTAGGACGCCATCTTGTTAAGAAAGTTAAAAAGATAAGAAAGTCAAGAAAATTGAGAATGTTAAGACAGTCAAGAGAGTGAAGATATTTGAGATAGTTAAGATAGTTAAGAAAGTTGAGAAAGTTAAGAAAGTTAAGAAAGTTAAGGAAGTTAACGAAGTTAAGGAAGTTAAGCAAGTTAAGCAAGTTAAGCAAGTTAAGCAAGTTAAGCAAGTTAAGCAAGTTAAGCAAGTTAAGCAAGTTAAGAAAGTTAAGAAAGTTAAGAAAGTTAAGAAAGTTAAGAAAGTTAAGAAAGTTAAGAAAGTTAAGAAAGTTAAGAAAGTTAAGAAAGTTAAGAAAGTTAAGAAAGTTAAGAAAGTTAAGAAAGTTAAGAAAGTTAAGAAAGTTAAGAAAGTTAAGAAAGTTAGAAGTTAAGGAAGTTAAGGAAGTTAAGAAAGTTAAGAAAGTTAAGAAAGTAAGAAAGTTAAGAAAGTTAAGAAAGTTAAGAAAGTTAAGAAAGTTAAGAAAGTTAAGAAAGTTAAGAAAGTTAAGAAAGTTAAGAAAGTTAAGAAAGTTAAGAAAGTTAAGAAAGTTAAGAAAGTTAAGAAAGTTAATAAAGTTAAAAGAAGTTAAGAAAGTTAAGAGAGTTAAGAGAGTTAGAAAGTTAAGAAAGTTAAGAAAGTTGAGAACGTGGAGAACGTTGAGAACGTTGAGAAAGCTAAGAAAGTCAAGAAAGTTAAGAAAGTTAAAAAAGTTAAGAAAGTCTAGAAAGTCGAGAAAATCGAGTAAGTCGAGAAAGTCTAGAAAGTCGAGAAAGTCGAGAAAATCGAGTAAGTCGAGAAAGTCGAGAAAGTCGAAAAAGTCGAAAAAGTCGAAAAAAGTCGAAAAAGTCGAAAAAGTCCAAAAAATTGAAAAAGTCGAAAAAGTTGAAAAAGCCGAATAAGTCGAAAAAGTCGAGAAAGTTGAGAAAGTTAAGAAAGTTAATTACAAAAATTGTAGCCAGCAAAGTGCTCTTCACTTGTAAAATATTTGTATCTCTACAGGATGATTTATAATTTCGTGGTCTCCCAAATATAAATTATTAAAATAGATTGCTCTACAATTATTTACCGATTTAGTTAGGCACTACCAAACAAAGTAATTTGACAACATGCTATACGGTTATAGTTTCAAATTGTTGAGATATTTAACAGTTTATAGAAAAAAATACTCAACTTTTACAACTCGTATCTCCTCAAATGTTATAGCTAGGTATTGAATTTTCCACCAGAAAAAAATTATGACCCCTCATTTTCTCCATATTTACTTAAACTACGAGGGTTGTCTCGAAAATAGGGCTTCTACATTTTTTTCAGGCAAAAGGAATTTTTTATTTGAAAATATCGTTTTTGGGTTCCTTATCAGTGCAAAACATGTTTAGCTTCAACTTCCTAACCAGTATGTCAGAATGTACTTACACTACGCCTCCGAAGAGATTTCATCAGGTCATATGTGTCAGAAAGACCCTGTAATATATCAATAAATAATTCACACAGATATCAGAGAACAAAAAAAAAGCACTTCCTGCAGCAAGTGTATGTATAAGATTCGATTACATCAATATTGAACTAGATTTGACCTTTTTAATATTGTATAATTGATATAACTTTTTAAATAAATTTTTACAACCTTGAAAAGCCTTACTGTGTACAAGTGCAATGGATAAACTATGTTTTGAAACCTTTTTAAGGAATTAGTCAATAAACATGGTTCATGTCTTCGTATACATTACAGAGGATACCATTAGCTTAACTTCCTTGATAGTAATTTTTGCTTCATTGCTAACAAAATACACGTTTTCCCACTCCAGCGAATAACGTAAATAGAGTTCTAAATCAGTTGCACACCTGACTACTGCTTATCTGTGCTAAACAGATAAACTGATCGTGGAGTTTTCTAACCCACTTTTGCCAGCGCAAATGGTAGGCTAAATGGTACCGGAAACATCGACAATGTAGTGTGTATCCGTAGATTATAACTTGCTTTCCTATTGGTAGATTTTGCTTTCTGGGCGTGTTAGTATACACACTGGAGTAAAATGGTTCTTGGGCAGACTAACGCACAACGGGCTTTTATTGATTATTTTGTGAAAAATGGCTTAATGGAATGAATAATCAAAACATTTGGGTTATGAGGTGAAACAGCTCAAGAGCATGGGATATTTTTCTACAATTTTGTACATTATGTATGTTTATATTGTTTTTTCCCATGATACCTTATAATAAGTTTTTAAAAATATGTCAAAAAAGTCGGCAATATACAGATTACTCATCTTTTTTTATTCCTCATATAATACAGGGCTTGTCCGGAAAGTAATAGGACTGAGTCGATTTAAAAAAATTTTTTGAGCCAATTGTTACAATTCTTTAAAAACTTTCAAAACAAAAAAAGTCCGGGGGGCCACATCTGCGCTGTAGGGCGGCTGCGGAAGCGTTGGGATGCCGGCCTTGTTCAGGTAGCTGTTCACAAGAAAGACGGTGTGAGCCGGGGCAACTTCCAGTCGACTGCGATGTCTTGTCGGACCCGACTGACCCTTCGTTTGAGTCTCCTGAGCACTTCCAAGTAAAACTTGGCGTTGACGGTTTGTCCAGGAGAAACAAATTCATGGTGGACGATGCTTTTGATGTCAAAAAAGACAATGAACATCGTTTTCACTTTGGATTTGCTCATTCTTTCCTTTTTTGGGCGAGGAGACGCCGTCGTGTGCCACTCGGAAGATTGCCTCATTATCTCGGGATCAAACTCAAAGATCGACGACTCGTCACCTGTGATTACGTTGTTTAAAAATTGGGGGTCACTTTCACACATGCTCAAATTTTCTTGGCACACGTCCACTCGCCGCAATTTCTGATCGTCAGTGAGCACTTTTAGGACCATCTTCGCGCACACCTTGCGCATGTTCAAATGCTGTGTCGCAATGTCACGAGCCACAGTTTTTGGTTAATTTAACATCTTGTCTAACGTAGGTATCATGCTGGTACTGTTTCTACTATAAGGCTTTTGCTTAATTCAGAGAAGGTAGAGTCTAACAAAATATTGATTAAATGAAGTTTTATTGAAGAGGAAATGTACTGGCTTTATTTGTGACCTATAAATCATTCGTGATGCAGCGAACAGTAGGAAGAGAAGCTTATACTCAGTTGCTCTATTATTTGATTGTTGAGATCTTCCGCTCGTTTGCCTTTAAATAGTTATGCATTTATAATTAGTTAGAGTTGATTACCTTAGTTCCTCATTGACCTGCTGACATGATTTTCTACTCTGCATAAGCTAACTACATCATGTACGTTCGGGTAATAATGAAATTACATTCAATTATAAACGACGATAATCAAATATTTACAACAATATGCATCGGCGAAAGCCTATTTCCAATTTTCGGTAGTTGATTGGTATTACACATTTACATTAAAGTGTCAAAACTTGTGCATGCGTTGTTTGAATAATACCTTGCAAACATTTCAGCTGCATTGGTCAAATTAAATGTACGATTCTGAGCTGCTTTCCAGTGGTTTTTGGTTTGAGAATAATACGCTCCCGAACTGCTCCAGAAACAATGCAGTGGAACGGTATTAGTACTGAGCACTACCGAGTTACTTGGAGTTACTCAACAGGGTCACTGGAAACCTGCTATGTTCTAGCGCTTAGCGGCTAAAGTGAGGTGCTTTCTAGAACGACTGACATTCAGAATATCCTGCTCATGCTAGCGCTAAAGCTGCTGTCGCTAGTGGATACAACCAATAGCCCCCAACTGTACTTTGGGCGTTAATTTCGTGTTGTTCCACATACGTCCCAAATTTCTAACCATCTAAAATTAGATTTTCTAGTAACTATTGGAAGTAATGAGAAGGCATACTAAACGAATACCCAAATTCTTTCAAACTAACGTCCATTCACAGCTTCAAAAGAGAATTCTCAAGAATGCTAGTACAATTACAATTTAGTGAATCTACCGGTGGTTGAATAGATCTCATTATTAATATTATTATTATTTAAAGTTTTGTTTGCATTATAGTTGTCAGCTACATGTTCTTATACACCTTAGGAAAAACCATTGTTATACATGGGAAATCATTTCTTGGCAACAGCGCATCGGCTCGTCTACTTTCATCGCTATTCGTACATATTTCCTACCGTTAACGCGCGTGCCGTTGTCAAGTGCGATAAGGGATTCACGACTCACTCTGCGGTTGGGTTTTGTGTAGGAAAGGTGCGTCTTTATTTAATCCAAAATATCTTATAAATGAACTCGCAAGAAGACAAGTTTCAAATGATAGAATGGTACATCCAGAATAATTCAGCACGCGCGGTTGTTGAATTATTTGCGGTACGCTTCCCAGATCGGCCAATTCCGTCTCACGCAACGGTTATAAATACCTACGAAAAATTCAAGAGGGTGGGCTGCTTACATAAGTGCCATAGCTGCATGCACCCTGAAGGTTGGAAACCAAAAATTAGCGAGAAAAGGGGGGAGATCGAAACTGCTGTTTGTGCCGCTGCAGAAGTATCTGAGCCATGCTCAAGCAGAAAAATTGCTGAAATGGTACCAATAGCCGATCTCACACCCAGAACAACAAGGTAAATATTTTGCATCGCAATGGCTGTCATAGCTTCAAGGTTGGAACGGTTCAAGAAATATTTCCTTTAGACAAATACCGTCGAATGGAGTTTTGTGAAACGGTCATGGAGAAGGCGAACAGGGATGGAAGTTTTATTGGTAACATTTTGTTTACTGATGAATCCACATTCCCTCTCCACGGTCATCACAATCCTTCAGTCGTTCGGTATTGGTCTCGGGAAAATAAACACCTCAGTATTCCCAGCCGCACGCAGTATCCACAGAAACTGAATGTGTGGGCAGGAATTCTAGGTAATAACATTATCGGACCGTTCTTTATTGATGGAACTCTTGCGGCTGCAAAATATTTGGCGTTACTACAGACGCAGATTGTTCCTGCAATTAGGCAGCTTGGCATTGATCTCGCTAATATTTGGCTCCAACAAGATGGATGCCCGGCGCATAATGCGGCGATCGTACACACTTACCTTGAAAGTGTGTTCGGCCACCGGATTATAGGCGGTAACGGAACAATAAAATGGCCTCCTAGATCGCCCGATCTAGCGCCCAATGATTTTTTCTTGTGGGGTTATGTGAAAAGTACTGTTTACACTTTCAATGAGAGAGCAGACAATTTGCATAACCTACAGGTGAAAATCGTTGAAGCGCTCGGGCACATACAGCCTTCTACCCTCTTGACAGTTCGTCAGGAGTTTTATAACCGCCTGACATACAGTTCATTGAATGAAGGAGACGTTTTTGAGCCCCAGCTGTGAAGGACCATTTGAAACATTTGTGTTCATTATCGCGTTTTATTTTTGAGAACTTATTTTTTTGTTAGAATATCTTTTTATTTTCGTTACACATTTTTAAGAGTGTACTATTTTTTGTTAGAGTGGGTATCTTCTTATTTTTGTTATGAGACGCAACCTTTATTGCTACAAAACCAATTATCCATTCATAAAAATAAGTAGAGTGATTTCGTGAAATCTCGAAATCACCGAAATCGGTTCACAGGATGTCCAATCGAACTGGTGCGTAATGCGCGCATCTACTGTACTTCTTCTATCGACTCAACGCATACTGAAATTTGCAGCAGACCGCAGACCTGTATCACGAATGAGAATAATAGGCAGATACGCTGTGTTGCCAATTTGAGTAGAGCTTCCCGAATTGTGGGGAATTTAGAGTTAAGTGTTGATTCATTCAAGCTTTTAATCAGCATGGCCTAGACGTTAGAACTTCATAAAGATAACATTGAAGCTGAATGCTGCTGGAGTATAGTGTTTCGAATACTCAAAGCGGAGCGGAACACTATACTCGTTCAATGGGTCATCAAGCCAAAGTCTTTTCAACAAAGAAATTATTTTACGAAAATGCGTTATATTTTTACGATTTTGTCGTCACCAAATCTCTGTTTCTCAAAACGTACGTCTATTGTAGAATTTTCAGCAAACTAAGCAAGAAACGTGATCTAGTATTTACTCAACATTATGGATTTCTCGAAATACATTAAAAAATGTAACCTAGATACCTAACTGCCCCAAGCTCTTTAAATATAACACCTTAAACCAGGGTTACCAGGTGCTCAGTCACGTTGATTGTCATGTTGTACTGCGTAAGTCAGCAAACAATCTGTATATGTAAACGTTAGGAATCATCAGGTATTGCCAGATTCCCGAAAACCGGGCACCATAGTAACCGTTATAGTTGTCCTTCAAAGTTGTCAAATCGCCCCTATGGCGCAAATTCGCCACACCAGGCAACTGTGCTATAAACAAACCCTGTTTATCACTACTATTTGATAGTCATATAATAGTTGTAGTCCTATCTAGCGGTCCATGATTTCTCTCAATACTGTTGTATCTCTACTGGCAACAAGAATAGGGATTACAAAATCATTTATACAACAATATACAAATATGAAAAATATGATTTGAACCATGAAACATTAATACAATTTTAATAGTTTGAAGTTTTTTCATTTTTGGAATACTCCTATGTGGAATCCGCAGCTATTTTTCCCGAAATTTGGGTAGACTTAGATTTCTTAGAAATATGACATATTGGTATCGGCAACTCTGCGAATGGGAGAAACAAATCGCATTTGTTGAGCGCATCCGTCTAAGCAGCAGGCGCCAGCGCCCGTTCTGCCATCTCTCTTTTATCACTCTTCTACTTTACCCCGTTGTCCGTCACACTCCGACGCTGCCAGATAGGATCCTACAATCGAGTGTCTTTCACGCACCTACATACTTTTGTATATTTCCATCTCTCTTCCTCATCATAATGTATAATAATGTTTTTTCCCAAGGTTTATGTGATGTATATGATATGCCCTAGTAAGATATAGTAATGCACTTAATGAATCATTTTATTTACCTTAGTTATACAGACGGGGATGAAAAATGCATATGCCAATCCCCAGCCTTTTGGAGTATTGTTCTGTGTTATATTATTTGCTCGTATTTTGATTCTATTATGTATTAATACTACTACAATAAATATTATTATTATTATTATTGATGCATTTGGTATGGATGAAGGTATGAACCTTTATTACGACGCGGCCCACTGGGATGAATGTCCGGAAAGATGTTATGGAGCACAGACATTTCTTCGTGAGATACGTTAAAAAAGGTTTTTCCTATTTGGTAACCTTACTTTCGCAGTAACTTGTCAGACAACAATATTAGAGGGTTGTTTTACCGCTGTAACTTTGCCGCGCGTGATACTAAGTAAAATCTGGCAACACCGTCGTGTTCGTCGGCTCCCCCACCTCCGATCCCCACAAGAAGCGCCTATTGTATATTCAGTGTATACGATTAACATCTAACGACATATATGTCATTCTGACAATATGTCACAGCATAGAGGAAGGGATTCCCTCTTATATGTATAAAAAGCTTCAATATACTATTATTAATAACGTGCTTAATGGTGCAGTTTTTTCCTATGACAAATTACAAATTATTATAGGAATCGTATTATAAAGAACGCCCATACAGTGGAAATGAGAAAAACTGATCCAAGAAGGTGAACCAATGAAGGTTTCACTTTGTTCAATGTTATGATTGCTTTAGTGGTAATGACCGGGCAACCTCCATCGTTGCATACCATTGGTGCAAAATAAAATAGTACAGGCGATTTGAGAAATACGTGAATCGCCTATTACCTGTTTGTTAAATTATACTCTGCTCAGTTCTATTCTACAATAGCAACATTATCGTCTGTCATGGTAAAGGTACTTTTTAGAGATAGCAATGCTTGCGATTTACCTATTCTGCTCATTATGTTTTAAAAAGATAATCTGTTTCAATCATATCTTGTCATACTACCTTGTTGTTTTGGCAAATTGCATGTATGTGCTTGCTAACTAAAAGAAATACTGTGGAAAAATGGCAGCAATTCAGAGTAATTCAGTTTACGTCAATATTTACATACTTACGCAAAGCATTAATATTGCAGTGACGTTTACACACGTAGTTTCGTAACATCACGGGTGCAAGCAATCATTTCGAACTTCCGGACGAGAACTTCCAGAAGCTATTTCGTTTACATGATAGGTTCAGCAACTTTTCTTGGCAAACGGATATCATATTTATGTAATTTTGGCCACGTTTTAGGACTTCTGAACCACTGTGGCATCGGTCGCCTGGGGGTTAATTATAAGTCTTAATGAGTGCCAAAGCATAAATGTTTCGCATAGTATATTTAATTATTAACCATTATTATGTACACCTAGTGGAATCGGGACATATAAAATCTTCCATTTCATTTATTGTATATCTACAATATCGCACAACAGTCTACGCCAAGATTCAAACAATATTTTCCGACTGATCAGTTTGAGCGCTAAGGATGAATGCGATAAGCAAGTGCCATTGCAGAAGCTGAACTCATGTCGCCTACAGCACCTTGTACAGAAAATGTCATAACTTAAGTTTAATGTTATCGGAATAATTATTTCAGATTTGTGAAAGATACCAGTGATACCATTATATGCAAGTATTGTCGACTATAGGAGACTTCCTAATTCTACAGCGATCATATTAGCTGGACTTTTATTTTCTACTGCTTGCCTGTACATAAAGTGACCATTGAATTCACCGAGGCCAGCCTATGATTCCCCACGTTCATTTCTGTGACCACTCTACTGTCGAGCGAACCGAAATAAACAGTGGGTGAGGTCTGTTGGTTATTAATACATTCAAATGTTCATGTTTATCTGTATAATAGTATTGTAGAAATGCTTTTCAGATACATCAGATAGAGGAATACTTCAGTTTCCAGCTTAGATAGAGATAGAAGCTCATCACCGCGTTGATTAGCAATGCTGACGCGGCGATGTGCGTTGCTGGTATGCATAACAAGGAAATTGCAGCGATTTTGGACATAGAGGGAGCATTTAACGGTGCCTTACCGGAATCCCTCTATGAATCAATCGCCTCCAGGGGTGTGAATCCTCTGATCTGCGGCTGGATCAGAAGCATGTTGACATGCAGAGTCATAACGACATCCTCACAGGGGGAGACAATCAGATTTAGAGCTGATAGTCCGATTGCCATTATTCGCCTGTCTAGTTGTTCTAGTCAGAGCGAAATCTGGAGAACATATCTAGGGAATACTCCAGGTGTTAACTAAAATAGCGGATTGGTGCGAAGGGGAAGGAATGTCAATCAACCCGAAAAAAAAATCACTAAACTAGAATTCGCATCTGGAAACAGTCCTTAAGCAGGCAAGGATCTCGCTATGGAATTGCCGTAGGTTCTGTGGAAAGAACTGCGGAATGAAGACTAAACAAATGTCTTAGCTTTATACCATGGTTATTTGACCTATGATAAACAATGTCCAAGCCAAATTGAGCGCACTACAGAGAGAAGCTTGTATGTTGATCACTGGTGCCTTTCGTGTCACACCAACTGCAGCTATGGATGTCTTTTTTAATTTACACCCCTTTCACATATACCTGGAAGGCGAGGCAAATGGTATAATGGACAATATCACTATGGAGGAGACAGACATGCTGGTGGACTTACAAAACCATCACAGTTTGAGAATGCCTTCTAATATAATGCCACATACTAAATCCAACTACACGACAATACCACACAGGAATGAGTGGGAACAGCAAGTTAACCTGACAAGAAAAGTTATCTGTGCATACACAGATGGCTCCAAGGTAGGTTTGGAGCTGGACGAAGTCCGTCTAATTTGGGTACCAGGACACACAGGTCTAGAGGGAAACGAGACAGCTGACACTCTGGCAAAGTGTTGGGCTAGCACACCAGTCATAGGGCCTGATCCAGCGATTGGGATCGCATACAATACAGCTAAATAACCTCTGCAGAGATGGACAGAAAGGTTCATCAATACTGAGAGGGATTAGCAGGGTTAACCCATGCTAAGGCAACTGTACCAATCTTGACGAAGAAGGTAACAGACTCTTTGGCTAAGGATGAACAGGAATAGCCTTAAAGCTCTAGTAGGACTGTATACTGGTCATTGCAAATTGCCACACCACTTGAGCAGGCTGGACATGGCGGAAGACGATGAGTGCTGACAGTACATGGAGGGAGACGAAACGGTCAGGCATTTATTGTGCAGATATCCTGCAATTGCCAGAATCAGGTACAACATACTGGGAGACGTAGTACTCCAAGCAGAAGACCTGAAGGATATTTCTCCAAATAAGTTGATCGACTTCCTCAGGAGGTCGGAGCTACTGAAGGAAATATAAATAGGTGTGGGCCACAATATACCAAAGAGTCGCAGTGCAGGATCGTTATTGATGCACTCACAAGAAACCTAACCTGACACCTAACCTAATATGTAACACGTGGAATTAAGATCTGTTTAGGACCGATTCCGGATCGGTCCTAACGACGCTCCATTTTAGGTCGAAATGAAAAGTCAGGGTTACCACAAATTCTGCAACATTGCACGATAGGTTTGGTTTGATAACACCGCATCTTGTACATTCCTAGGCAAGGTTTCCACCTCCATGATCATAGATGAACTCTTCTGGACAGTACTACAGTCATCATGCGTACACGCAGGCAGTGATAATGTGTATTGAGAAATGTTATTTGTTACATTGCTCGGTGTAGCAAAATATAACAATAACTCAGGATGTGTGGATATCATCATCGGTGGAAATCAAAGATATTTCTTAATTAAATTAAAACACTAAGTCGCATCAGGATTGATACAAAAGATTCTAATCAAAATGGAAACAAAACATCAAATCAAAGGTTCGAACAGACCTCCTTCTTGGGTTTGAAAGTAACCTAACCTATTTTAGGCAACACGACAAACTGCACGATCTTCTTCGTCAGCGCCGCTAGGCAATGTGGTAATGACCTTCGCCCTTCAGCCGGCTTCTATCTCTTTCTAACATGTGTTGATACAAACTGCTCGCGCTACTCTCTTGTACACATTGAACTCAAGTCGTCAGACAAACTTGGTATTCCCTGTAGATATCGTATATCATCCAAAAGATACATTTTAGAATCTTTTCGAGATTACAATATTAAGTTAAAATAAAAAAAGCTACTGAAGAATTTTGAATGCTGATTACTTTCGACTGTTAATTTGAACACTGTTATACAGGGTGTTCCGAAAAAAGTGTGCAATATTCTACCAGCGGTTTCTAGAGCTTAAAATACGAAGAAAAGTTTATATAAATATAGGTCGACAAACGTCCCCTGAGGGCGCTACGGTCTTTTAAAAGGGCTGCCATGAAGATGGTAATATTTCCGAAACGTGTTGAGATAAAGACATAAAATTTGGTGTTCCAGCCTAGTTTTTTATGCTGGATTTAAAAATATTAACAATTTTGGACAGTTTTGTTTGGGAGCGTATGTAACAGGGACGGACTCAGGTTATTTTAGCCCCAAAAATTTTGTGTGATTCTATTTTTGAAATTCAATTTTAGAGTTTAAAAATTTAGGATTTTCTACATAAAAAAGGTACTCTTATTGAATATCGATAAATTGTGCCATTTTTTAATAAAATCAAACTAAAAAATTTGTCACATGATAGGAAATGTACTGCGAATTTAAATGAATTCTTGAATAATTATCCATGGCAACGAAAAACCTAATTTAATAATTGGTAAATATTACATAAATACATATTTCTATTGCAACATATAGCTAACATTCAGGCAAAAACAAAAGAAATTGAAATTTGTTTAAAAAAGAAGACATACAGGTTGATATACTTAAAACTAGCTTTACAATAAGTGTTCAAATGAATTCTCATTTTGTTGGATACAGAGTCTCGCTCGACGGACTAATGATTGCGTAACCCGAAAAGTGCAAAACCTTTTTCTTCTTATTTCATTTGCAGCCTGATGGATTCTTTGAAGTAAATCTTCTTGAGTATTTACTTCAGTCGAGTAAACTAGGTGTTTTAATGACCACTAAAAATAGAAATCCAATGGATTTACGTCAGAGGAACGTGGCAGCCACGCTATAGGATCTCCTCGGCCTAACCACCCGTCTGGAAAATTGACATTCAACCAATTTCGAACATTGCGTCCAAAATGTGCAGAGGCGCCATCATGTTGAAAAAACATATTTTCTTGAAAGTGCTGACGCACATCCAATGGTATTATATCCATGAGCTCGGTCTGAAGCAAGTTCAGATACACCTCTGAATTAAGACGATTGGGAAGTACAATAGGCCCAATTACTTGATCCCCAATTACTCCTGCCCATAAGTTCAATGAAAATCTATGTTGGAAATTTGTACGGCGAACAACTTTTGGATTTTCATCTGACCAGTGATGCATGTTATGGAAATTAAAAAAAAAGCACCATTCCTAGTAAATATTGACCCATCCGACCATAATATTCTAGGAATAGTGTTTTCATTTGCTAATATCCACTGGCAAAACTCGATTCGTGGTAAAAAATCTGCCTCTGTTACATGCTGCACCTGTTTAAAATGATAAGGATGTAATCCTTGCATTCTTGTAATTCTTCCTATCTAAAATTATTATCTTTAGGATCACTATCAAATAGGAATTCATAAAATTTTCTTACTATTGATCGAGGTATATCCATAATTTCTGAAACATTTCGTATGCTTATTTGCGGATTATTTTCAAACATATTTAAACCAATATCCATACGATGATTTCCCAGTGGCCTTCCTGAGCCCTGCATGCGCTGAAAACATCCATGGTTTGTCAAATTCCGGTGAATATCAGTAAACATTCGAGGTCCAGGTACTATGCGATTGGGAAATCTTCTTTGATATTCTCTTACGGCTGCCAATGAACTGCCATTGCAAAACCCGTACATAAAATGCATGTCAGTCAGTTCTCTGTCTGTAAATCTTGGCATTTTAAATCGATTTAATGAATATATTGATTTTAATCTAGCAATTTTACACTGCTAACAATTTCAGCCTAACGTCAAAATAAGTCGTAACAAATCAAAACAACTTTTGTTTGCAGTTATGGCTAACTACGTATGATGAACAATTCATTTAAATTCGCAGTACATTTCCTATCATGTGACAAATTTTTTAGTTTGATTTTATTCAAAAATGGCACAATTTATCGATATTCAATAAGAGTACCTTTTTTATGAAGAAAACCCAAAATTTTCAAATTCTAAAATTGAATTTCAAAAATAGAATCACACAAAAATTTTGGTGCTAAAATAACCTGAGTCCGTCCCTGTTACATACGCTTCCAAACAACTGTCTAAAATTGTGGAATATTTTTAAATCCAGCATAAAAAACTAGGCTAGAATTTAAAATTTTATGTCTTTATCTCAACACGTTTCGGAAATATTAAGGAAAAACCATCTTCAGGGGAGCCCCTTTAAAAGACCGTAGCGCCCTTAGGGGACGTTTGTCGACCTATGTTTATATAAACTTTTCTTCCTATTTTAAGCTCTAGAAACCGCTGGTAGAATATTACACACCTTTTTCGGGACACCCTGTATACTTTTAGGTAAATAATAAATTTGGAAGTCACAATATTACACTGTAGTAAATTGAACATACATGATCTCATTTTAACGCGTTTTAATTCCCTGCAATTGCTTGTGTAACACTTATACCAATATATTATAGTTTTTAAGGTAACTTTTCAAACGAAAAGAGCAATATTTCATGTAGCGCTAGACGAGGGACCTTTTCATTAAGCTTTTTCTGTGTATTAATTATTTTTCTATACAAGGCCTTATGGAAATAGAAGGCAAACATTTCAATGTAAGCATAAAGAGCTAAAATCCACAAAAATTAATAAATACATAAATAATGCAGATTTCCACTTATGGTTAATTTGCCTTCTTTCTGAAGTTTAGATATCATGCCCGTACACCCACTGTTTTCAATTCCTATTAACACAGTTTTACCCCAAGAAATAAATGAATTTTAATACCATTGTACACTATGAATGATTAACTCATTTTTACTCTTTTCAGGTAAGTTCTTCCTCAAAGCCAGCAGTTGGATTAACAGTAGTAAGTACATCTTCTGTGAACTGATAAAATACAACGTTTTGCTATTTTTGTTTTTTAATTCTGGAAAATCAAATTCAGAAATTGCAACTTTGTTAGACTTATCGCGGTACAGTGTGAGAAATATTGTTAGAAGAACGTAACTGGTTCAGTTAATATTAAGCCACGATATGTGAAAAAAAGTAATACCACAAATGCCGACCGAAGAGCATTAAGAAGAATAATCGTGAAAAACAGGCGTGCCAATTATTTACGATTAAGTGCTCTGTGGAGTGACGCTGTTGGAAGGAGAATTCCACAACTCATAGAGAGGCCCACAAACTGGGATTTCGCCCTTGCAAGGTAAGTTTTCTTATAAAAAAAAGTGAAGTAAAAACCCTAAAGTTGCACAACTTGTTTATAGGCAAAAGAAAAGCCACTATTAACTCCACTGCAAAAGAAAAATCGGCTTAGATGGGCTAAAGAACATAGACAATGGACACCTCAACAATGGTGTGCAATACGATGGAGTGATGAGGCCCGATTCGAAGTTTGTGTTGGTGACAGTCGCAGTAGAGTTATTCGCAAAAAAGTGAAGCATTCCATGTTGACTGTTTGAAGAGAAAAGTGAAATTTCCAGCATCCATTATGGACTGGGGCAGTATGTCATCAAAAGGAGTAGGAAAACTTCATTTTATTGATGGAAATGTGGATACAAAAGTTGGCAATTTTAGAAGAATTGCTTTTACCAGTGATGGAAGAATGTTTGACATCGGGTCAAGATTTTGTGTTTCAGCAAGATGGTGCAGCGTGCCATACCTCAAAAAAGCTATAAAATAGATGGAAGAAAATAATGTACCACTTTTGATGCAGTCCAGATCTGTCACCTATTGAAACTTTGTGGCACGAGATGAAAAAGGTTCTACGACAACATCCTGCTCGTACAATCACCGAACTGAGACAAAAGCTTCAAGAAATATGGGATTGTTTTTCACCAAATTTTTGCCAAAACTTGGTTAACACTATGTCCCAAAGAATTTCAGCCGTAATAAAAAATAAAGGTGATGTTACCCAATGGTAATCTTTCAATTGTTGCTTCGTTAACTTCGCGCATTTATTCGCACATTGTTTATTTGTTCAGATGTTCTATTAGTTATAGGTCTAAGTGATTTCAAATATGTATTTTTTACGACTAGTTTAATTATCAGTGACCGAATTTTCTCAGTAATAACCTTTCCTCTACCCATTTTGAAAACCTTAACCACCCAAAACTATTTTAAACGTATTCTGACAGCTGTGATTAATAAAAACAATTCATGGCTTTTATTTTTCACAGCCACCTATGCGTTATAGACTTATTTTGCATTGAAATGAAAATAGGTTGATATGCTGTAATTGCAACATGTGTTATTTTTATGCTGAAAATTTGATTAGGGAGTGATAAAGTTGGTGTTTTCTACTATATATTATCAAAATATTCTTTGTTAAGATTTTAAGCCTAAAACACCCTGCTAAATTTTTATTATTTGTGTTTGACAAGAAAAAAACTAAGATTTCAATAGTTGGGCCAACTGAAGTGAGAAGAGGCTCGTACAATTTGATCAAAACTTATTTACTTAAAAGGAAACAAAATGTGAAAACTGGTGTTTACAAATAGTGAGTGGTCATCTAGTGACTTTGGTGTCCCCCTGGGGTCAGTCTTGGGACCACTATTATACTCTCTGTGTGTTCTATATCTATAGTGTTACTCTTAATGCAAGGTATACTAAGTGACATATAAATCCGAACACCCAGTTTAAATGGTTTTATTTTAATAAAAGTTGGTGAATGTATACTAAGTGACATATAAATCCGAACACCCAGTTTAAATGGTTTTATTTTAATAAAATTTTGTATAAGTACTTAATGAAGCATAATAAGTAAATGATAAAAATTTCAAAATGATTGCACTGCTTTAAAGCCCTTTGACCTTTAATAATGTGTGGATGCACCCTGATGTGCTACGCATTCTCCAACGCACCTAGGCATGCTTCTGATCAGGTGGTCAATGTCCTCCTGTGGTATCTCATTCCAGGCAACCACCAACTCCTCTCGAAGTGCTTCTAGAGTCTGAGGAGGACGTTGCAAATTGAGCAATCTCCTACCCATCATATCCCACACGTGCTCAATTGGGGATAAGTCGGGAGATCTTGGTGGCCATGGTAACAATGTGACATCATTATGTTGAAAGAAGTCTATTATGACTCTTGCAACATGTTGTCTTGCATTATCTTGTTGGAAAGTTGGATCTGCCAGGGTGTCAAGATAGGGTAGAAGATGGGGTTCTAGAACTTCGTGGATATAACGCTGCGCGTTCATGTTACCTCTGATGAAGATTAAAGTTGACCTGGAACCATAAGCTATAGCACCCCAAACCATAACTCCAACAGTGTGATGAACATGTCTTTCAACAAAAAACTGTGGATTCCTCCTTTCACCACGTCGCCTTCTAACCCTGGCACGACCATCGTGCATACCTAAACAAAATCGAGACTCGTCATTAAAGACAATACTGTTCCATTCCTGATCCCAGAGTGACCGTTGTCTGCACCACTCAAGGCGATTACGTCGGTGTTCTCGAGTTAAAGTGAGGACCCAGTGTGGCCGGTATGAAAACAAGCCAAAACTTCTCATTCGTCGGTAAACACTTCGAATGCCAATAGGTCTTCCGTGTTCTGCAAACCATTCATTTGCAATGGATCTGGTAGTGGAGAAACGGTCCCTTAAGGCCAATAATCTTAGGCGGCGATCTTCACGGTCTGTTGTTCTACGGCGGCGTCCAGTGCCCCTTGCTCTTTGCGTACGGCCTTCTCGAAGCCATGCCTGATAACACCTAACCACAGTGTCTACACTTCTTTGCACTCTAACTGCAATTGCCCGAAAAGAAAGTCCAGCTTCCCGAAGTCCCACTATACGGCCCCTATCAAACTCACTAAGTTGACGAAATCGTACAGGTCTCCGTACTCTAGGCATCGTAACCGATCGTAAAGGATGTCAAGAACCAAAATCCGCCAACGTTGATTCTTTACTGCGGCTGAAATATTCATTTTTAGAGCGTTAGTGAATTAAAAAAAAGCAGTATATTTGTCTTACTGTAAATAACAAGTGAAAAAATTTTCAGCCTTATCAGTTCATTCCGGTTTTTATACTGCCTTTTTTTAATTCACTAACGCTCTAAAAATGAATATTTCAGCCGCAGTAAAGAATCAACGTTGGCGGATTTTGGTTCTTGACATCCTTTACGATCGGTTACGATGCCTAGAGTACGGAGACCTGTACGATTTCGTCAACTTAGTGAGTTTGATAGGGGCCGTATAGTGGGACTTCGGGAAGCTGGACTTTCTTTTCGGGCAATTGCAGTTAGAGTGCAAAGAAGTGTACACAGTGGTTAGGTGTTGTCAGGCATGGCTTCGAGATGGACGTACGCAAAGAGCAAGGGGCACTGGACGCCGCCGTAGAACAACAGACCGTGAAGATCACCGCCTAAGATTATTGGCCTTAAGGGACCGTTTCTCCACTACCAGGTCCATTGCAAATGAATGGTTTTGCAGAACACGGAAGAAATATTGGCATGCGAAGTGTTTACCGACGAATGAGAAGTTTTGGCTTGTTTTCATACCGGCCACACTGGGTCCTCCCTTTAACTCGAGAACACCGACGTAATCGCCTTGAGTGGTGCAGACAACGGTCTCGATTTTGTTTAGGCATGCACGATGGTCGTGCCAGGGTTAGAAGGCGACGTGGTGAAAGGAGGAATCCACAGTTTTTTGTTGAAAGACATGCTCATCACACTGTTGGAGTTATGGTTTGGGGTGCTATAGCTTATGGTTCCAGGTCACCTTTAATCTTCATCAGAGGTAACATGAACGCGCAGCGTTATATCCACGAAGTTCTAGTACCCCATCTTTTACCCTATCTTGACACCCTGGCAGATCCAACTTTCCAACAAGATAATACCCGACCACATGTTGCAAGAGTCACAATAGACTTCTTTCAACATAATGACGTCACATTGTTACCATGGCCACCAAGATCTCCCGACTTATCCCCAATTGAGCACGTGTGGGATATGAACGTCCTCCTCAGACTCTAGAAGCACTTCGCGAGGAGTTGGTGGTTGCCTGGAATGAGATACCACAGGAGGACATTGACCACCTGATCAGAAGCATGCCTAGGCGCGTTGGAGAATGCGTAGCACATCAGGGTGCATCCACACATTATTAAAGGTCAAAGGGCTTTAAAGCAGTGCAATCATTTTGAAATTTTTATCATTTACTTATTATGCTTCATTAAGTACTTATACAAAATTTTATTAAAATAAAACCATTTAAACTGGGTGTTCGGATTTATATGTCACTTAGTATATATTCGAATAAACTGAAAATATCTAATTTTTGAACAGAATAGTAAAATAGTTGGAAACTTTTGTATAAGAATAAGTAACGGTAATGATGAGAACTTGAAATGATCTAGTCACATTGAATTAACTTTTTGGATAAAGCGACGTCGATGATAAATGCTTTTTCTTGGCACACCTGAGATATAGGTTACCTATCTGGGGAATGTGTGACAAAACTGAATTTCGCAAAGCACACATTTCCCAAAATAGGATATTAAGAATTTTGTTCAACTATGACCGACTTGCCAACACGAATAATATGTACTCAGAAGATAATGGTAGTAAACTAAGCAAGCTGTTGGAGTTTTAAAATGATTTTCAAAATTTTGAATAACCAACAAAGGGATAATACAAAAATTCTAGTTACGCATGATGTGCATGACTATGAAACAAGATCACATAATAATTTATACCAGATTCCTACTAGAACTAATATTGGACTAAATAACACTGTCACTGATGCGGTAACATATAATAATCTACCAAATAGTGTAAAAAATGTACATGTTGTCAATACATCAATACACAATAGTGACACCAATATTTAAATCTGGAAGTAAAGACAATATGTTCAATTATAGACCTATTCAGTTATCAATGTATTTGGGAAGATTTTTGAGAAGTGTTTGAATAACAGACTGTCAATTTGGGTTCCGCAAAAATTGCAATACAGAGCAATCTCTACAAGAACTTACAGGACAAGTGCTTGAAAATTTTCAAGATGGAAATAAGACAGTTGCAGTTTTCCTAGATGTTCAAAAGGCTTTCGATTCAGTATCTCATACAATTTTATTAAAAAAAATAGAAAGTGTTGGAGTGCGTAGTGGAGTTCTGAACTTATTTGAAAACTATTTGGCTGATCGATTACAACAAGTTAAGGTAGGGTCAGATTTAAGCAGCATTCAAAAGATCAAAATAGGTGTGCCTCAAGGGACGGTTTTGTGACCAACACTGTTCCTCATATACATAAATGAACTACTTCGATGCAATTTCAACTGTAAAATAATATCATATGCAGACGATACTGTTTTAGTTTGCACTGGTCATTCATGGGATGACGCAATACGGAATGCCGAGTTGTCATTAAATAAAGTCAAATGCTGGTTGGATAACAATTTACTTAAACTTAGTATCTCTAAAACTAAGTATGTAACGTTTTCTCCAACCAAAGCAGGCATGCCATTACACCACCGAACATTAATTATAAATGATAGTGCTGACATTGTCGAAAGAGTTGAAGTTATTAGATACTTAGGAATCACTGTTGACAGTAATTTAAAATGGCAGAGTCATGCCGAGCTTTTGGCATCGAAATTAAGGAGAATTATTCATAAGTTTTTCATTCTGAGGAATATTTTAAGCAGAAAGAGTCTTCTCTCAATATATAACTCGTTTGTGGGGTCTCTACTAACTTACGGGATAAGTATATGGGGAGCCGCATACACTAGTACTTTAAAAATACTACAAACCACGCAAAATTATATTGTCAGGACTATTTTTCGTATCCCAAGTAGGTTAAGTTGCAGATTTGTTTACATTGAAAATGATCTTTTGAATGTTAGATGTTTATATATTTTTGCTTCTCTGAAATTTGTTCACTCCAGAAACAATGTTCCAACCAGCCACGCTTATGAAACAAGAAATAAAATAAATATAAGTTACACTTATACCAGAGTGAATAAATCTGTTTACCAAAAATGCATAAAGTTTAATGGTATTAGGTTGTATAATAAATTACCCCTAGAATATAAAATCCTCTCGAAGTATAGTTTCAAAAAAAGAATTAAGAAGTTAGTCTTAAATAACTTTGACATGCTTGCATCGACTGTAGCTTGACTCAACTCAGTAATTCCGTTTCTATCTAATGTTTTTTATTTCTTTTTTTATATACATTTGCTCATAATATACTTTATGACCATTAGCCATGCATTGAATTTGTATATTGTATGACACACACAAGCTTATAGCTTAGGTGTCTATTCTTTTGTAGTAAATTGTAGTACTCTTGTTTCTCTGACTAACCTTTACGCAAAATTTTTATTGTTTAAACAACATAGTTTCACCTTACTCGAAATATCCCTATATTATCATATTTCAGATATTCATTTTTTATGTACTCTATGTTTATACTTCTGAGTGTTTTTAGTATGCTTCTGTACTATTGTTATGAATTTTAGATTTGTTTATTCAGACACGCAATTTAGGATTTGTGACGACAAGCTTCAGACATTTACCCTTTACCAAAGTATACAGAATTTTCACAATTCATATACCGTTACTTGCTAGTTCTAGATATGATGCTAGTATCTTTGCTCAGATTTCTGTTGCAATCTTGGTTATTCAGGGTAGCAAGAGCATACAAGCTCATGTATTTTTGAAACTGTTTTTCATTTAAATTGTACTGAAGGTTGTTTTTAATTTGTAAGTTATTATTATTATTATATTGGTTTTTGAATTTGAATATATTGCACAAATTAGTGGTCATCATCAAGTGGCTTCACGATGTAATGCTCTAATGTTTTTTAAATAATTTTTAATCTGTTTTTAACTTGTTCTTGTCATATTTTATATAATTTTGACCATTGTACAATATATCCAGCTCTCACCATGTCACTGGACGTTTCCCTCATCCTATACGTAAACAACAATTAGCAACATCCTCACATACTACTCTCCTGATGATGATGGCAAAGTCCATTGAAAGCTAGAGAGAATTAAAAAAAGTATAAAGAGTCCTCTTTGCTTAAATTTTGTCGAAGTACCCAACAAAAGGCGGAAGCTTTAATTTTTCACCTAACTGGTCTAGACGACAATGACCACGTCTCAAGTTATATATATGTTACAGGCAAAGCCCGAAGCGCGGGCAATCCGAGGAATGACTAGTCATTTCGCGAAGTGGCCAGAATATTCGGTCAAAGTCCGAAATACTCTTGAGTTCCGGACATTAACTGCGGCTCTTTTAGTCAATCCTAGGAGTGACTGACCCACCTCGTCAAAGTCCGAAACGAAGAAACGCTCATCGGACTCTGACTAGGCGATCCTAGATGTGGCGAAAATCGGACTTGGACTAAATAATGTTAATTAAATAATAAACATTTATTAACAAAATATACTTCTCATATAGGCACACAAAATAAAAACTCTGTTGAGCGAAACATTTCAAAATGAAATGAAATACCTATCTTAAAATGTTGGATATTATTTTTAATCATTAATAAACTAAAATGTATTTTTTTAATATTAACATAAAAAAAGAAAATTGGCTGAGTTCAACAACGATACAATAGTGCAATAAAATATTAGCAGGTATATAGGTACCTACCTATACCTAAGTAAACTGAGCACACATTTATTTGTTTTGGCAATCATTAGATTTATGGCACTTAGAATTGCATAAAACTTTTGACCTTTTACATTTACACAAATTAGAAATGCATCGTTTACTGCAATCGCATTTAAGAAAACCCTGACCGCCAAATTTGGAATCTTTGCCACTAATTTCTCTTAAAGATAATTTAACATTAGGCACTTCATGAAGACTAAGCAAACGTTCCTTACATTCTTGAATTTGATTTCTGGAAAACAACGTATTAATCGTTCCATGTCTAGTACCTACTTTATAGAACCCGTCCTCAGTTTTCTCTGTTACAACACAAAGCAAATTTCGAGCATCACCTTTAGCCCTATCAACAGAAGGAATTGGTACCGTAACAGTGTTTCCCACTTCAACCGCAGGAAACTTTTGATTTGACAATTTTTTCATAGTATCCGCTTGAGCTTGAAGACCATCAATTGCCTTTTCTTTATTTGCAGACATACATTCTTTTTGCGCACACCTCGGACACGTTACTTTACTTCCAAAACCCTCTTCAGTTTCTAAAGTATTGTCTGCGCAAATCGCGTGGATAATTTGTCCACAGATGCAACAGGTATGTGCACCAGAACTTTCCTCTTGACAAACGCAGCATACATTCGTACCTGTGTGAAAGTCTTTATTAAAATTAGACGAGAAATAGGTTGTCAGGGGAAATGGAAGGTAACTTTACGCAATTCAATAATTATGTGCAGAAGATGTCACTGTTACTGCATCAATTCTTACTCCAATTTCCAATTTCCCCTATTTATGCTAATTTCAGTGTACTAATACCTACCGGTAGGTTCAGAATCTTGTTCCATTAGAACGCCTTCATTTCCTTGAAGCGTCGTTTCTAAAATAGCCCCGTCGCCGTCAGATGGGATCAGGGCATTTTCAAGATCTTCCTCAGTTCGAAGAAGCTTCTTTATTGTATCCGGGAGGGTCTGAATCCCAACATGAGCTTTTCTCCCTGCAACAAGTTAAAAATATGATTTCTTTTCTCATTCCCATAGCCCTTATTTTACATACCAAACATGACTTCAAATGGAGTTTGTTTGATTCCTGTGTGAAAAGCGTTATTTTTCTGAAGTTGGCAGAATTTCAGGCCTTCACTCCATCTGTTGGTCTTGTTGTCTTCCATCCATGCAAACAAAATTTTCTGGACTTCTTGGTTAGCCCTTTCGACGCTACCTTGACTCTCCGAATGGCGGGGTTTTCCATGTACAATAGTCAGTTGAGGCCATAAGGTTTTTAATTCTTCAATTATTCGGTTGGCGAATTCTCGGCCATTATCTGACTGAAGCACAGACGGGGCGCCGAAGGCACAAAAAATGTCTAACAGATTGTAGGCAACTTCTTCTGCGGTCTTGGTTTTTAAGGGACGCAAAATTACGAATTTACTTAAGTGATCCTGATAGTTCATTATAAATTTGAAGTCACCGTCACGGCACGTTTGCATGTCGATCAGATCAACTTGTGCCCGCGCTTGTATTTCCTTAAAAAGCAATGGTTTTACAACCAAACCCCGTTTGGGATGTTTTTTCTTCTTTTGACACGTTTTACATAGGTCTAAATAGATCGAGATACACTCTTTCGTAACATTTGCGTATTTATTTTTCAGCACCTTTATCGTTTGATCCCTACCGCCATGACCACATTCACGGTGAGCTGTGTGTATTACGTCGAACAGTTCCTTGTCTGTGATGTAGAATTTAACGTTTGGGTCGTCTAACACGGGTGTGATCAATTTCTTCACATTTCCAACGTGCCAAATATCATACCTTCTTAATCGTCGGTATTGCAGTGACGTTTTCGTCTTAGCGGCCTTAGCAGTTTCCACTTCAGCAATCAACTCGTCATATTTCTCTTGCGTTTCGATATGGAACGAACCCGACGATCTCTGTACACTACGCACTCTTTCCATAAATTTCACCTTCACTTCATCGAAGTTGTCTTCCTCAACGGTCCCGACAGTTGTCTCACTCATTTTAAATGCAACACAGAAATAAGGTTAGGAACATGTCATCTATAGCAGTGCTTGTGCTCAACTGAATGCGCAACAGTCAGAGTCCGATCTTCGCCCCATCTAGGATTGCCTAGTCAAAGTCCGGAGAGCGTTTCTTCGTTTCGGACTTTGACGAGGTGGGTCAGTCACTCCTAGGATTGACTAAAAGAGCCGCAGTTAATGTCCGGAACTCAAGAGTATTTCGGACTTTGACCGAATATTCTGGCCACTTCGCGAAATGACTAGTCATTCCTAGGATTGCCCGCGCTTCGGGCTTTGCCTGTAACATATATACGTATATATATATATATATATATATATATATGTGATAAATAAAGCTTCTGCCTTTAGTTGGGTACTTCGACTACTTCGACATCTGGTTTTATTCACCAGACAAGCTTGGGGGAATATGGTTTAATATTTTGTCCCTGTCCCTATCACTTCGAACAATCGAACTATAACTCCAATGTCACATTCACCTTCATCATGTATATGTCTAAAAGCACATGGGTATTGTACACCTGTCACCTTATCAAACAGGTTGGACACAAACTACACAATTGCATTTGGCATTCATATGAATTATGATGTGTTCGTTGGAGAAATTTCGTGTCGAATTTCGTGTCGAATTTCGTAACCGTACTGCGGCAGGCATGTGTTCTCCGTCGTCGAAAGAGAAATGATTTTGATGTTGTCAAGGTCAATGCTTTCTTGTCGTGAACTTTGCTATAGGAGTGCGGTGTAGAAAGTAAAGCAGTCGCGGCGAGTAACTGCGATGTTACGTCAGGAAAGTGCCCCATCACTTTCTCATTTGAATATCTTGCGCATTTCTCTGGCATTTGGTATTATTTTGTCGATAATATGATATTCGGTGGAAATTTATTGAAATATCTTCGCATGATTAATGATGGACAGTATCAGACCTGATTAGCGACTGGCTATACAGGTATTCATCACGGATTTCTATAGTATGGCCACACCGTTTTTTTTTTAGTTGTCTTCGTTATTGTGCACAAACAGATGAGAAATCTGACAATCGCCACTGGAAAATGGTTTTCCAAAGCTACTTTCATCCTCAAAGCATACGTTGAAAATGACAGAAAGACACCGTATTCTGGACTATACCTGCTCGACGACGGTACCATGTATGTACAGGATGACCAACTACGAGGTACTGTATCTGGGAACATATCCGTCGTAGAGCCTTGTGGCAAAAAAAGTTCTGACTAAAACGGCCTAGAGAAAAACCTGGAAAATATTTTCAAGTTTCTGAAACGTGTTATTTCTGTTAGTTCCGCTATATTAACCTAACTAAAAAAATACCTTATTTTTGAAGTCGAGAATAATATGATCTTTTTTGTTTGACAATTTTTGCGGTGTCTCTAAGTGGTGGGGGGTATTCAAAGGCTTCCGTAAAAGACGATTTTAAGAAACTTGGACTAGTTAAGAAGAACTATTCTTGGGCTACAAACGATAACATAGTTGAAGTTTTGATAGTTTCACATGTGGCCGCTGGGGGACTTTATCGACGTTCTCATAGCATTATTTATTTTCTTAAAAAAATTAAATGCATTGGTATGATTTTCTTATCAAGAGGTAGCTAAATGGTGCCAAAAACGCGTCCCGATATATTGTCCCTAACCTAAAATTTAGGTCAAAGAAAATTTCGGAAATCATTCATATTTTTCTTTTCTAAACTTATTTTTCTGGAATTTCTTTTTCTTATTAGGTTGTGGCCATGAATAGGACCGATTTAAAAAAGAAAGGTTTTTAATGCCCCCGAAAATGCTCTAAATGCTGACCATCCCGCTGTAGAGGAAAGAAACCAAATTTGAGATACATTTTTTGAAAAGGAAAAATAAAGTACTTGTTGTTTTAAACGAGCGTATATTTTTAAATAAACTTGCGATTTGATGCTCCTAGCATACTCTAAAATAAAAAAAATATATTAAATGCATTTTTCACAGACAAAAAGTATATTTTAAAAAAGTAAATATTTTTGTGAATTTACACCTGGTTCCCTAATTTGAGATACTATTCAAAAAATCCTTTTCTTTTGCAGAAAGTGCAAATGAAAATTTTATTGGTAATCTCTTCACAATCTTTATGTGCCCATCTACTACAATGGTTGTATTTCTTTCGTCTGAAGGTGAATCATCCAACTTAAGGCTTCCGCTGCATTCTGAACTTGAACTGGAGGGGGAAGGTATCCATCCGAATCCTTTTGAGGCTTTTAAATGATCCATCTCCTTACTCTTGTGTTTCCAGGCATCTGCATCTTGATACAGAGATAGTCTCAAATTAGGAAAACTTGGGTATCTCAAATTAGGAATTTTTCGTTAAAAAGTTTACACAAGCATATTTACTCGTAGGTTATATACCTAATAAAATCACAATATTGTAAAAGAGAATAAATAAGGCATTTGTAAACTACTAAATTTATATCGGACAATTGTTCTAAATATACTAAGTGACATATAAATCCGAACACCCACTTTAAATGGTTTTATTTTAATAAAATTTTGTATAAGTACTTAATAAGTAAATGATAAAAATTTCAAAATGATTGCACTGCTTTAAAGCCCTTTGACCTTTAATAATGTGTGGATGCACCCTGATGTGCTACGCATTCTCCAACGCGCCTAGGCATGCTTCTGATCAGGTGGTCAATGTCCTCCTGTGGTATCTCATTCCAGGCAACCACCAACTCCTCTCGAAGTGCTTCTAGAGTCTGAGGAGGACGTTACAAATTGAGCAATCTCCTACCCATCATATCCCACACGTGCTCAATTGGGGATAAGTCGGGAGATCTTGGTGGCCATGGTAACAATGTGACATCATTATGTTGAAAGAAGTCTATTGTGACTCTTGCAACATGTGGTAGGGCATTATCTTGTTGGAAAGTTGGATCTGCCAGGGTGTCAAGATGGGGTAAAAGATGGGGTTCTAGAACTTCGTGGATATAACGCTGCGCTTTCATGTTACCTCTGATGAAGTGTGGCCGGTATGAAAACAAGCCAAAACTTCTCATTCGTCGGTAAACACTTCGCATGCCAATAGGTCTTCCGTGTTCTGCAAACCATTCATTTGCAATGGACCTGGTAGTGGAGAAACGGTCCCTTAAGGCCAATAATCTTAGGCGGCGATCTTTAAGGTCTGTTGTTCTACGGCGGCGTCCAGTGCCCCTTGCTCTTTGCGTACAGTCTTCTCGAAGCCACGCCTGACAACACCTAACCACAGGGTCTACACTTCTTTGCACTCTAACTGCAATTGCCCGAAAAGAGAGTCCAGCTTCCCGAAGTCCCACTATACGGCCCCTATCAAACTCACTAAGTTGTCGAAATCGTACAGGTCTCCGTACTCTAGGCATCGTAACCGATCGTGAAGGATGTCAAGAACCAAAATCCGCCAACGTTGATTCTTTACTGCGGCTGAAATATTCATTTTTAGAGCGTTAGTGAATTAAAAAAAAAGCAGTATAAAAACCGGAATGTCCAACTGATAAGGCTGAAAATTTGTTCACTTGTTATTTACAGTAAGATAAATACATTCACCAACTTTTATTAAAATAAAACCATTTAAACTGGGTGTTCGGATTTATATGTCACTTAGTATAACTTACCTTAATTTTAGTAATCACTTTTCTCGCATTATTAAAAATATTTTTGACTCTAACGAAGTAGCAAGTTGTGATGTCACAGCAAACCATGTGCAAAACTGAACTGTAAACACATGTAGGAATCTACGGCGTCTTAGTTCACAACTTTTTGGTATTACTAGAAGATAGTGCTACAAAGATACAAAGTTACACCACTGTCTCAAATTAGGCGCTTGTCTCAAATTTGATTCCTTTCCTCTATGCATTCCTGAATCCCTTCACTGGTAGACAAAACTGCAGCTTCAGTCTCGGCTCTCGATATGTTACTTATTGCATTACGAATAGCTCCTCTGGTTGTAGGTTAAGTCTGAAACACGATGTCCTTTCCGTCCCCATAAATAAAAATCAAGACAAGTTAAGTCTGGTGATCGCGATAATCTGAGGATTATCTATGTTTTGATTTGGTATTTGTTTTGTTGTATTCCATGGCCTGCTTCTATTAATTGTCTTATTCATACAGGGTGACTTCGATGTTGAGTCATTTATTTTAACAGTGAGTAGATCTGATCAAAAGAAATGTTTTTTTCCTTTACCATTTTTCTGGTAAAATTAAAGTAACAAAGTTATAGCCCTTTGGAAGTTTGAGTACCGCCCTGTCTCAATAATAATATTATGTGCTCGTGTTTGGCAACAACGGATATAATCCGCCTTATCGGTTCATCGCATCGGAAACAAAAAAGTGAAAGAATTTAGAACGATGTTTTTACATTTATTTTATTCAGTTGTATACAGTCAGTGTCAGTCGGTAACGCGTGCGTGAATAGTGGTGTCTGTTGCGTGGCTCAAACAAAATAAAAAATGGCACATGTTTATGCGGATCGGTTTCCCAATCGAGTGCAACCAACCCCTCGTGCCTTTGTTAATGTAGTACAACGGGCTCGTGAATCAGGTGACTTAAGACCTCACAGGGGACGGCATGCCGGTGCTCCAAGACCTCACGATCAAATACAGGTCCGCACTGAAATACTTGTCGGGAGGATACTTTATAAAACAGGGTAACATTTTTTTTTTAATTTTTTTTTATTTTTACACACATATTTTGGTTTATCTTCCTTCTACAATCATTATCTGAAAATTAATGACTCAACTTCAAAGTCATACCCGTAGTGAATTTAAACAAAAAATATGCCTTTTGCTATTAGCATTACTTACTCACCTTTCAGCGACATTTTCTATAATATTTCCGAAAAGGGTGATTTTATTCTGATGAATAAAAGAGCATTCAAAAAAATAGTTTAAAAAAATAAAAAATTGACGGATTTCCGTTTAAAATTTTCTTTGACCATAATCTTAGGTTAGGAATACAATATAGAGATGCGGTTTTGACATCATTTAGCTCGTTTTTCATAAAAAATTATACCAACGCATTTAATTTTTTGAGAAAATTAACCATTTCTGTCGTAATGTCGAAAAAGGCCCTCTAGCGGCCACATGTGAAACTAACAGAAATTCAAATATTATAACATTTTTAGCCCAAGAACAGCTCTTTTTAACTAGCCCAAGTTTGTTAAAATTGGCTCAGCTACTTCAAAGATACAGGGTGTTTTTTACCGAAACCTTTGAATACCTCCCACCACTTTATGTTTAGAGTTACAGCAAAAATCGTTAAACGAAAAAAGTTCCCATTATCCTTAACTTTGAAGATCAGGTATTTTTTGTTAGGTTTATGTAGTGGACTTCACAGAAACATCACTTCTTTAGATTCAAGATTGCAGTTACGCCCCCTAGAAACTTGAAAATGTTATCTAGGTTTTTCTCTTGATCGTTTTAGTTTAAGGTTTTTGCTATGATGGATAGGTTCTCAGATACAGTACCTCGCATTCTTAGTTGGCCACCCTGCCTTCTACAGATAGATGTCGTACCACCATATTTAAACGGCCGACCCGTCAAGTAGCCGGAATACAAAGTATTCACAAAGTAACCAAATGCATTGTATACCTATAATGGACTGATGAGCGCCAAAGAACACGAAACAGCACTGTTTGCGGTTGGCCATGATTGGAAATCTATAGCTACATTGAGTAGCAGATCCTACGGTAACTAGTCGCAAGAAAATAACCTTTTCACTCAAATATCAGTCCAATCTGACCAGTATTTAGGAGAATGCTGGGAGTAAGACATGATTCCTTTTGGTATCGCATCAGAATCGTTCTTTTTCAATCAGTGCTTTTTGCCATTGAATCCATACTATGGGCGCGACATTGGGCGCGTAGATTTCGGCTATTGTTTATTTTTTCATTTTTTTAACGAAGCAGCCGCGCAGGCAGAAGCCTAAATAAATGCCAGGAGACCGCTGCTGCTACAGGATCCCAAAGAAATTTTATTAATCCGATTTATGAACTGCTTAAGGTTGATAGAACTGGCAAAAGCTTCCTGTTGTAGATTGTTCCACAATCTCGAAATCCTCGGGCAAAGGAGCAGTCGTAATAGCATTTTTTCAAGTTCACTTTTAAAATTATAGATAGAAAAAGGTTAAAAAAATGGAATAATCATTAAGAGTAGATGGTGCCGTGTAAAGGAAACATTTTTTAAATTTAGATGTTGTACATCATGCTGGATTGTGGCATTGTGAGACAGAAAACCCCTTCTGATACACTCTACCTGATGACAAAATCCTGTAAAATACAATGAATGCAAGGAGCAGGCGGTGACCCTGTGCTGTAAGCGTGATCCTACAAGGAGACTCTGTGTGAATGCACTCACCAGGTCGCGACTGTGCTACGGCTGCTTCCTGACATCCGTCGAGCGTAGATCTTCAAGAAAGAACCGTGACATTTAGTTTCAATGTCACATCCTTTTTTTAAACAGCTTCCGTGGTTTCATACTAGTCTATATATACATTATGCAACGAATATCCAGATATACAAGAAGTTTTTACTTGCATTTTAAACACTCATGTTTGTTATGTAAAGAAAATAATGTCTCTCCCCAAGAATGCGGTTGTTTTTCATTCATAGAACAGAATTAAATTTTTCTTCATGAATACCAGCGTTGTTGTTCAGGTAGTCAGTAACTTATTTCCTTAGTAACAATGGTTTTATAGCTGTGCCCTAATAATAGGCTACTTGGCTGAACTAAGTCGTAAAGAGTTAATATTTGTTCAGATGCGCTGTACCTACATAGACGCAAGTTGTTCCTCAGCTCGTCAGAGCAGAAACCTGTGCTGGAAGCAAAGAAGTTACCAACTAATAATGTGTCAATTTTCGACTTATTTGTGCTTTTTGCTTTTCCGAATCGAAGGATTATGACGGTTTCTTCAATAAAACGAGAAAACGATAGTTATTTGTTATACAAGGGGAAAAAAGTACTAGATTTTAGCTAAAATCTAGTATTTCTCCCGTGTATAACACAACATTTTTTTCCTGCGACGGAAAAAACAACGATTTGATATTGAAAAATTATACAGGGTGGCCCATAAGTCCTTTGAGCTGGAAAAAAAGGAATAAAACCAAACTAGTTACATTATGAAGAATTATTATATTTTGTTATCATCTTTATTGAATGGGAATTATGTTTTAAAAATCACATCGTCTAAATGCAATCCATAACGATCACGGCACTCATATAAACGACGTCTAAAATTGTCGATGACTGCGCAGCAAGCACTGTAATGCTTGCCATTTCTCTTCGGATATTTTCTTTCAGGACATCAACTGATCGCGGAGTGGTGTCGTACACTTTACTCTTGAGGTAGCCCCATAAAAAGAAGTCCATTGGGGTCAAATCTGGACTACGTGGTGGCCAGGAAATGTCTCCTCTTCGAGAAATTACTTTGCTGGGAAAAAGTTGACAGACGACGGGCATAGAAGTGTTGGAGGTGTGGGCAGTTGCTCCGTCCTGTTGAAACCAGGTCTGCGTATTATAGCCTGGGAAATTCTGCAACGCTGGTGTCAAAAACTCTTCTATCATTGCTACATACCACTCTGAAGTAACAGTTAATGCGCGACCTCTGTCGTCCTCAAAAAAATAAGGGCCTACGATGCCATGCGCTGACATAGCAACCCAAACTGTAATTTTAGGGCTGTGTATAAGGGCTTCTGATGCTTACGCCTTGGATTTTCGGGGCTCCAATAACGGCAATTTTGTTTATTATGCCCGTTTAAATTGAAGTGAGCCTCGTCCGAGAACAACACATTATTGAGCGAAGAAAATCGATTCACATTTCATTCGCAAAGTTTGGTCTCTGAATAGCGTCATTATCTTTTAATTCCTGCACTAACTGAATTTTGTAAGCGTGCAGACGTAAATCTTTCCTTAAAATCCGCTGTAAAGATGTTCTGGGTACGTTTAGTGCACTGGAACGCTTACGAGTAGACTGGGTAGGATTTTGACGAACAGACTGTGCCACAATGTTGATGTTTTCTTCAATACGAGTTGTCCTTGGTCGACCCCACCGCTGCTTATCTAACGTCGAACCAGTCTCTTCGAACTTAGCAACCCAGTTCTTAATCGTTTGAGCTGTTGGACACTTTGTAAAATTGTGTAAATTGTGGTATTCTGGATATTTACGCCGCGCAATGGTTGCCGAATCATTATTTTGATAAAACGCGCGCACACAAAAAGCACGATCCGCTCCAGTGAAACACTCCATGGCGACTGAATTCCCAGACACTGAAGATACTGCCCCCATCTCGCCCGCGCCGCTCACGCTCACCCGTTAAATTTTATTCAAATTTGAAATTTCAAAGGACTTATGGACCACCCTGATTACAATATTTAAGTCAGAAAATTATCGATGTGAAATTTGAATTTTGAGATTAATAGGCTATGTCGAACTTATAGCGACATTAGACCTGCGTTGCTAAGGAAACTTTTAAAGTAATCAAATAGCTGTCAATTTAATTTTGTGATTTGATCTAAAAATTGTGAACTAAGTGGTTGTTTAGAAGTTACTTTTAATAGTGATCAGATATAGGTATTTCCAAAATGACCGGTATATAACCCAGAGATTTCTTTGACCTGACAAAAATGCGGTATATGCATGTTTTTCATTGGTTATTGACCCTTGTATATGCGTTAAAGAGAGATCTATACTCATATGTAGCCATTATGTTCAAATACTCATTAGTATAATCAACATCGGTGTCTAGAATATTGATGTTAATATACTAAGTGACGTATAAATCAGAACACCCAGTTTAAATGGTTTTATTTTAATAAAAGTTGGTGAATGTATTTATCTTACTGTAAATAACAAGTGAAAAAATTTTCAGCCTTATCAGTTGGACATTCCGGTTTTTATACTGCTTTTTTTTAATTCACTAACGCTCTAAAAATGAAGCAGTGCAATCATTTTGAAATTTTTATCATTTACTTATTATGCTTCATTAAGTACTTATACAAAATTTTATTAAAATAAAACCATTTAAACTGGGTGTTCGGATTTATATGTCACTTAGTATATCTCCAACAACTATATCAAAATACGAGTAGTAACGCCTGTTATAAGGTTCAAGAAACTCCTGAAGGTTGGTATTAAATTGCTTTGGGCATGACGATGGAGATCTGTACAGTGCAATATATGTATAATAAGATTTTGTTTGTCTCTGAAAACGGTGCATTTCCAGACCCGTGTTCAAGTTTTCCTAGAATCACCTAAGGAGTGGCAATACCTGAAGTTTGATTAGGTAAATCATAAACGTCCTATATTTTGGAGGTTAAAGATAAGTACAATAGAACGCGCTAGCTAAGTACTAAAAGAGGCCAAAGAAACTTTTGGTATTTGAATAAAAAATAAAAAAGTTTTTCCCCATATTCCTTGCAATTAAGTAGCCTGTTTTTATCCAAAACAAAGCAAGATACGACAAGAATTCCAAAAACAAATAAGTTGTATTTGTGTTTGCTTAATCCAAAGAACATAATACAAATTGCACAAAAGCCAGTGACGTACATTTTTTTGTCACAAATATTCGTTCAGGTCCCGCTCGAGGGGCCACTGGACTTTAATCAAGCTAGGACTAAATTAGCTCTTCAATGCTATAAATACCACCGCCAAATTCAAACAAAATTAGATTGAAGATATTTAAGATAATAATAAATGCCTTTATTTCCAAACAGTTTTCAAAAAAAAAAAAATCAGAAAGAGAAACATGAGTATTAACCAAAAAAAAAAGGAAAATATAAAAAAAATAAATAAAACAAATATCGACTGTGTGACAACCACAAGGGGGAGTTCACTATCTAGTGCTCTTCCACTCATCCCTTGGAATTGTAAGAAACATTATGCCAGTAAATACATCCATCAACCATATAAAAACATCAATATGAACAGCATGTAAAAAAAATTAAGATAGAAAAGTGAGACATGTGGTAATAAATTTAAAAAAAAAGAAAGTCTAGAATAATATATATATATATACATATATATATATATACATATATATATATATACATATATACATATATATATATACATATATATATATACATATATACCCATACATACCGCATAAGCAAACGCCAATATGAGCGACAATTAAGTTTGAAAAAAGAGCAAAGAGAAAACGTGGTGGTAAATGTAAAAGTCTATAATGATATACAAATACATATACGTACATTTATGGATCATATGAAAAAAAAAATATTATTATTATGAATATTTACGAAAAAACATTTTTTTAAAATTTTTAACACCCTGTATATTGAGAACGAAACATTCGCGGACCTATGTTTGTATAAACTTTTTGTCTCAAAATTACTCAAAGGATCGTCCGTTAAATGTCTGGTACAGTTGCTTACTATAAGGTCTCTTCCAGTGTGTCATTCGATTCAACTTTACATAGGGTGTCAAGTAATTTCATTTAGTGCTTTATTTAGCGCAGAAAACGTTACCGATACGTCAGGTGACACAAATTCAGTGCACGACTGGAAACTCTTCTCCTATTAACAAATGCAAATCCTACCCCAGGAGAGTTTGGAATACATTAACCAATTTTAAACATGTTTTGTTGAATCTAGAACGCCTCGATTGCAGACATTTAAATATGGGGTAACTGGAACACGGGATTGCAGGCCAGGTAGCTTTTGTAAACAAAAATCGTATGCCGAACGTATTTCTTTGTTTGTTATAAAAGTCATCTAGATTGGCGTCCAATGCGTTAGCATCGGCCTCGGTATCGGCTTAGATAGAAAGTTTTGTTGTGAATTTTGAAATTATTTTCATATGCAGCTTTATCGTTGAAAGATCAATAGCTTGAACTGTTACCACCATATTTCTGATTCTAAGAGGCTTGTTGTGAATCACAAATCTTTTTTGGTATATAGAAACTAGTGATGTGACGAATATCAGAAAAAGGTAAACCGTATTTCACGAGTATCCATTACGTTTTGACGTGAGTTATATCAGCCGTTCCTGCTGATACGAGTAAGCCAGGAATACTGCCGACGATGCTACTAGAAGAGCTACAGTTTACTTTATTGTTCTCAACACATTTTATAGTCAGTCAGATTTAAGCCTTTGTACTGTTAACATCATAATAACATTGTAACAATTTTGTAAAAGTACATTTTTGAGTTTTTGCATCTTCGAAAATAAACTTTTTAAAAAGCGATCTCGAGTCATCGATCTTATAACTCGTGTAAAGAGGTGAACAGCTGATCAGCAAGTGACATCTTTGTTGTTTTGCTCTCTTACGTTGGTAATAAGAATCGAGTATAAGGGTGGTTTTCACCAAGGTTGTCAAATCAACAGTCCGTTATTCACCACCTATAGGGCAACAGTCCGTTAAATACAACGAATGAGCTTAAAGTTCCAATCAACAAATTTTAGCAACCAATAGCTATGAAATGTTGAAAACAAGATACTGTCAAAGTATGAGATGGCATCTTGTCAGTGAAACATCACCAGCTTATTGAATATTAAGAAATTATATATAATTCAGTCATAATTTAAAGAAATGTTTGATTTTTAAATTAAATTCATGTTTTAATTACTATTGTTGGTTTTTTATTCATGTTTATATTATTTTATCCAATTGATATGCAATTTTACTGATTTAACATCACCACCCGTATTTTTTTTCCTAATAACCTCTTGAAGATAGCCATTAAGCACCTACTTGATGACAGGCTCTACCAAAAAGTTCATAGATATTGCTCGTTTCCAAACATTCATTCATTTACTTGCCGTTCATCAGAACCATTATGGCACCTTAGATTGATATTCTGACAAAACCGTTCAGGTTTTTTGATATCCATACATTCATAAAGTTGAATATTTTTCGTTGTTCAGGAACTGAACAAACATCCACACTATATTCACAGCGATTAAGAAATTCCCAAATATATGCCTTAAAGCTACCTGCAATCCTAAAACCTGCAAAAAAACTACAAATTTGCCACATTTTTCTTTTTTCACGAGTACACATTCTAGGTTATATTTATATTAGACATTATTTGAATACAGCCGATTATTGCATTTCAAGACACATGTGTGCAATCTGTCAAGCCTTGATCCCAGTCACAAAACATATACTCTGAAGAAGGTTTAATTCAATGCTATTCAATGACAACACGGTGACTTGTGTGGTTGTCAGCGGCCATCTTGTGAGGGTGCGACATGGTTGCCAGATTGTGCATTAATTCATTAACCCGTAAATTAATAAATGATTACTATTATCATGTAAAGGCAGATGAGGAATTGGATGAAATGTATTTTATATTCTATTTTCTTGCAAAATACAGACAAATCCACACTATTCAACAGGTATGTAATGATAACAGTATATTGAACTTAAATTCGAGATTGTTAACAAACGTCCAAATCTGCTGCCAAATTTAACAGCTAGAAAATCGACCTATTATTTGCCGCGTTCCCATTGGCTTTTGGGGATAACTGATTGTTAAATGTAAATTTATAACACAAATCAAGATACATGAAAGTTGACCTGTTTTCTCTGTACAAAAGCATCATGTTGGAATCAAGAAGTGGTCTTGTTTATAATACAGTCAAATTTTCACTATTTCATTTAATATTTTAATAAAAATCACTGATATTCTGAGACCTTTGACAGCTTCTGTCAAATTGCATTTCGATAAGGTATTTTCCCATTGGTCCATAATAATAATATTGGTGAAATCATCCCTAAATCTATTAAAGCCTATGATCGTATTCGTAGCCGTTGTACACTTATCTAGATACTTTTAGGTACTGGAAATTTGGACAATAGAATAAATATACGATGTACACGCAGAAAAACGATTATTATAATTATTATTATAACAGATTGTGTTGCCCTTTCCAGTAGCTGTAGTTTTACATTTAAAGGAATATAGACACGTGTTTCTGGTTAGTTGCTTAGCCTAAGTGTAACGTAACTTAAATATGACTGTTTTATTGGCTTTTAAAATCATAAAGTGTTTCAAGTTCTAAAAAGTATAACCGATTAACAAATTTAAAAACTGTTTATCTCAATTCATCAAACAACAGTTCTTTTCTTGAACTGTTTTGTAGATAACAATGTCTTTTACAATATGGTCCTTTGAGTCACCAGCGATCCACAGCGGACCTCTATAAGTAAGAAAATACAGATTCGTATTTGCTTTTTCTTTTTTTTTAACAGCAATTTAATAATCACGCTGACTAGAAGATTATTAAACTTCAAAAAAACACTACAACCTTCTCCTTCAAATATGTTTTAAAGTGGTGTATAGAGAAGGAAAACTGAATGTTTGCATTCGTATTCGCGAATCTCGCCGGCAGATATAGAGACAGAACAGGAGAACTGAATATTCGCATTTGCAATTTCGGCGATAGATGTTCGCATCCTCATTCGCAAACGTCTCAAAATTAAACCTATCTGCCACATCTCTAAATGTTGCACCCTCATTGCTTGTGAACCAAAGAAATGCCAAGATACATTTTTCACTGTCTATCCTCTGGAAACCAGTGTCTTTCTTTGGATAAAACTCAGACTCTTCAAAATCTCTTTTTAAAGTAGCAACAATTTGCCTTGAAACTCTGAAAAAGACATGCATTCTATGCAAATTAGTGTGCAATCTCGATGTACTATACTAATAATTATTTTGTTTAGTGCTACTAGTGGCCCCGGGTCTTTAGGAAGTTGATTTGCTGGATGAAAAAATATCTTACCTAAAATGCTCAACAAACTGTTTGTCAGTATAGTATAGTTCCTCACAGAAATTATTATTTTTGCTCACATCTTTGAGAAGCTCTGGCAAAAATAAGTTGGAAATAACTGCCTCAAGTTCATCATCACTGTCAGACGACGATGATGATGACGAATCGGAATCAAAAATGATCTGCATTGAATCCATTTGTCCACTTTAGCATTAAAGCACAACACGTCAAACGTCAAATAAATTTAAGTACAAAACGCATAAGACTGATTTTAATGACATTGGCAGAAGGAATACGCATCCGTGAAAAATCAGTTCAACAATGGTCCCGGCAGTGAAGCAAGAACTGCTTGAACGATTCGCGAACCATCCTAGAACTGAACCGTATAACTCGAACATCAAATTTCAGTTCGAAAACGGTCCGAAAATAATCCAACAAAAACCCGAACAGGTCTGTTTCTTCCGCACATGCTCCTGATAGTTCTAGAGCAGTAATAATAAAAACCCGAAGAAACCTATTGTAAAATTATTTTCCTTTCCTCTCAATGTGTAAGCATGGCCGTTGTATTAAGCATAGGCGACCGCAGGAATTTGCCTCATCATCAACTGTGAATGCGCACCTGCCCTCAAAACTTTTGCGGGGGATAGCAAGTTTCTCAGAGAGGATCAAATATTACTCCCCAAAACTGTACATAAAATCATGATAGATTTGCAAATTTCAGGCTCCAAGTGGTTTCTCAGGAAATTCACGCAAACGTCAAAGTTGGAAAAAAACTTTTTCGCGTGACCAAAGTATTTATAAAAGTGGTTTGCAGAAAAACTGATAGTAGAAAAATATAAACGTCTGTGGTGAATGCGGAGTTGAAAACCACTTCACAATTTATTGATTTGGAAAATGAAACAGCCACTATGCATATGTATCGATACGTTAGTTGATCTGGATTAACTATCCATAATTATAGGCATCAGAGGAACAAGCTAGAGTTAGTCGATCAATAGTGTCGTGCTTTGTCCTATTTTTCGCAACCACGTAATCTCAGCTCGACTGTCAGCATTTTCTAAATTACTGTTGATTTTGTGGGGGATATTCAAAGGTTTCCGTAAAAAACAATCTTTGAAACGGCTGAGCTAGTTGAAAAGAGCTATTTATGGGTTACAAACGTTATAATACTTGAAGTTTTGTTAGTTTCACATGTGTCCGCTAGAGGGCGTTTTTCGACTTTCTGTCAGAAATGGTTAATTTTCTCAAAAAAATTAAATGCATCGGAATTATTTTTTTTTATGGAAAAGTAAATAAGCTCACAAAAACTGCATCCCGATATCATGTTCCTAACCTAAAATCTAGGCTAAAGTAAATTTTAGACGGAAATCCCTTGAATTTTTATTTTTTTAAACAAATTTTTCTGGAATTTCCTTTATTATTAAGTTGTGGCCCTAAAAAGGACCGATTTAAAAAAGAAAGGTTTTCAGTGTAGTAGTAAATGCTTCATCGTTCATAAAACGCATTTGGTAATCACAAAAATTTCTCAGAGTAACGCAAAACTATTGATATACTAAGTGACACATAAATCCGAACACCCAGTTTAAATGGTTTTATTTTAATAAAATTTTGTATAAGTACTTAATGAAGCATGATAAGTAAATGATAGCCCTTTGACCTTTAATAATGTGTGGATGCACCCTGATGTGCTACGCATTCTCCAACGCGCCTAGGCATGCTTCTGATCAGGTGGTCAATGTCCTCCTGTGGTATCCCATTCGACGCAACCACCAACTCCTCTCGAAGTGCTTCTAGAGTCTGAGGAGGACGTTGCAAATTGAGCAATCTCCTACCCATCATATCCCACACGTGCTCAATTGGGGATAAGTCGGGAGATCTTGGTGGCCATGGTAACAATGTGACATCATTATGTTGAAAGAAGTCTATTGTGACTCTTGCAACATGTGGTCGGGCATTATCTTGTTGGAAAGTTGGATCTGCCAGGGTGTCAAGATAGGGTAGAAGATGGGGTTCTAGAACTTCGTGGATATAACGCTGTGCGTTCATGTTACCTCTGATGAAGATTAAAGGTGACCTGGAACCATAAGCTATAGCACCCCAAACCATAACTCCAACAGTGTGATGAACATGTCTTTCAACAAAAAACTGTGGATTCCTCCTTTCACCACGTCGCCTTCTAACCCTGGCACGACCATCGTGCATGCCTAAACAAAATCGAGACTCGTCACTAAAGACAATACTGTTCCATTCCTGATCCCAGAGTGACCGTTGTCTGCACCACTCAAGGCGATTACGTCGGTGTTCTCGAGTTAAAGGGAGGACCCAGTGTGGCCGGTATGAAAACAAGCCAAAACTTCTCATTCGTCGGTAAACACTTCGCATGCCAATAGGTCTTCCGTGTTCTGCAAACCATTCATTTGCAATGGACCTGGTAATGGAGAAACGGTCCCTTAAGGCCAATAATCTTAGGCGGCGATCTTCACGGTCTGTTGTTCTACGGCGGCGTCCAGTGCCCCTTGCTCTTTGCGTACGGCCTTCGCGAAGCCATGCCTGACAACACCTAACCACAGTGTCTACACTTCTTTGCATTCTAACTGCAATTGCCCGAAAAGAAAGTCCAGCTTCCCGAAGTCCCACTATACGGCCCCTATCACACTCACTAAGTTGACGAAATCGTACAGGTCTCCGTACTCTAGGCATCGTAACCGATCGTAAAGGATGTCAAGAACTAAAATCCGCCAACGTTGATTCTTTGCTGCGGCTGAAATATTCATTTTGAGAGCGTTAGTGAATTAAAAAAAAGCAGTATGAAAACCGGAATGTCCAACTGATAAGGCTGAAAATTTTTTCACTTGTTATTTACAGTACGATAAATACATTCACCAACTTTTATTAAAATAAAACCATTTAAACTGGGTGTTCGGATTTATATGTCACTTAGTATATAATTTGAGGATTATTTATGTATTGATTAGGTATTTGTTTTGTTATATTCCATGGCCTGCTTCTATTGTCTTTTTTGTATACAGTGCTTTTCAATTCAAAAAATTAAAACTTTTACTTACTCCTTTAGCTATTTTAGAATAAAATTGACAGATGAAAATGTCAAGATGGCCGCTGGGCGCCATCTTGGAAAAAAAATTATATGAAAACGGTGGTCTTATGGCACATCATTTTAAAGCTCCTGATGAGTACTTTATAACCCTAGAATATAAACTCAATACCTTTACCCACTACAAAATGGTGGTACATGTAATAATTACCTGAATACATTGACATTTAACTTGATAATTCGAATAAATACGTTGAGATCAGTTTAGAAGATGCTGGAAATGGTTGCCTGGAACTTTTTGACACAATAACAGCCGGTCCGTAATTTCGCGTCGAACATTTTCAAACATAGTAACATCGATATTTCTACAAATATTTGTTATTTTCAGCCGTATATCCAATATTTCGTACACCTCTTGCTTCAAATAGCTCCATAAAAAAAAGTCTAAAGGTGTCAAATCTGGCGAGCGAGCTGGCCATTCCACAGGACCTCGACGGCCAATCCAACGACCGGGGAACTTGTTATCTAAATCAGGGCTGTCCAAGATACGGCCCGCGGGCCGCATGAGTCCCGTGAACTCCTTTCTTGCGGCCCGCCTCACGGGTCATGTATACACCACATGTATAAATTACTCTCAAATATAGTATAGTATATACCTATGAAAACTCAGTAATAATGTTGTATAGAAAGATTTTATAATGCGGCCCTCCAAACTGCATTTTTTTTTGAAGTGATCCTTGGGCCACATTAAGTTGGGCAGCCCTGATCTAAATAATTCCTAACTTGTTTGTAGTAGTGTGGTGGAGCACCATCTTGCTGGAATACAATATCAGTATCGAATTCATTTTCCAGCTTATCCAAATACAGTTCCCCGGTTAAAGCTTGTTCGATGAATAGAATATAGAATAATATAATTTCCCAACTGTTGATTTGACAATCCTGGTGAAATCCACCCTTAAAGTTGCAGTCACCGACTAGGAATTTCGGTAGTAAATTTTAATTATTTGTAAGCGTTGTTCGTTCGTGTACTTCACCATGATGAACATGCTTCCTTTACTGAATGTTTTGACACTTACAGATTGGTCTTAATTGATTTAGAGGTGCGTTCACAGTGAAAGTTCAAGTTTTCAAGTCCCTCTTCGAAAACCTGATATGTCCAGTAGGAGTTGGAAATATACTAAGTGACATATAAATCCGAACACCCAGTTTAAATGGTTTTATTTTAATAAAAGTTGGCGAATGTATTTAACTTACTGTAAATAACAAGTGAACAAATGTTCAGCCTTATCAGTTGGACATTCCGGTTTTTATACTGCTTTTTTTTAATTCACTAACGCTCTAAAAATGAATATTTCAGCCGCAGTAAAGAATCAACGTTGGCGGATTTTGGTTCTTGACATCCTTTACGATCGGTTACGATGCCTAGAGTACGGAGACCTGTACGATTTCGTCAACTTAGTGAGTTTGATAGGGGCCGTATAGTGGGACTTCGGGAAGCTGGACTTTCTTTTCGGGCAATTGCAGTTAGAGTGCAAAGAAGTGTAGACACTGTGGTTAGGTGTTGTCAGACATGGCTTCGAAAAGGCCGTACGCAAAGAGCAAGGGGCACTGGACGCCGCCGTAGAACAACAGACGGTTAAGGGACCGTTTCTCCACTACCAGGTCCATTGCAAATGAATGGTTTGCAGAACACGGAAGACCTATTGGCATGCGAAGTGTTTACCGACGAATGAGAAGTTTTGGCTTGTTTTCATACCGGCCACACTGGGTCCTCCCTTTAACTCGAGAACACCGACGTAATCGCCTTGAGTGGTGCAGACAACGGTCACTCTGGGATCAGGAATGGAACAGTATTGTCTTTAGTGACGAGTCTCGATTTTGTTTAGGCATGCACGATGGTCGTGCCAGGGTTAGAAGGCGACGTGGTGAAAGGAGGAATCCACAGTTTTTTGTTGAAAGACATGTTCATCACACTGTTAGAGTTATGGTTTGGGGTGCTATAGCTTATGGTTCCAGGTAACCTTTAATCTTCATCAGAGGTAACATGAACGCGTAGCGTTATATCCACGAAGTTCTAGAACCCAATCTTTTACCCTATCTTGACACCCTGGCAGATCCAACTTTCCAACAAGATAATGTCCGACCACATATTGCAAGAGTCACAATAGACTTCTTTCAACATAATCATGTCACATTGTTACCATGGCCACCAAGATCTCCCGACTTATCCCCAATTGAGCACGTGTGGGATATGATGGGTAGGAGATTGCTCAATTTGCAACGTCCTCTCAGACTCTAGAAGCACTTCGAGAGGAGTTGGTGGTTGCCTGGAATGAGATACCACAGGAGGACATTGACCACCTGATCAGAAGCATGCCTAGGCGCGTTGGAGAATGCGTAGCACATCAGGGTGCATCCACACATTATTAAAGGTCAAACGGCTTTAAAGCAGTGCAATCATTTTGAAATTTTTGTCATTTACTTATTATGCTTCATTAAGTACTTATACAAAATTTTATTAAAATAAAACCATTCAAACTGGGTGTTTGGATTTATATGTCACTTAGTATATATTAATATGCTAATATCAAAAAATTGCGATACACCACAATACGTCCCTCGCTTAAGCGCGGGAGCTCAAACCAGTCCTATGAGCCGGTAAACAAATATCTTCCCCAAGAATGGCAGCCTCAAAGGCAGAGCTTGGGGAGGGGAGCGTTTTGTTGACTAAAATTGGGGATGTTTCAAGGGTGCGATCGATACATGACCCTGTTTCGCGCTAGGGGAAATGAAAGAGAATGATGAAGGTTTGCCGGTGCGTCTTACGCACTGATAACGATTATGCAGCGGAATGTGGTTACGTTGCAACGTATTGCATCGAGCCTTATGCAGCGTGATAATCACTTGCAGTGTCTAACTGGGGAGAATGTGTGTCAGAATCGAGAGGGCACTTTTGAGAGGCGGAAGAGGAAGCCGCGTTTGGCGTTGTGTAACTCGCGCCGCGCTGATTAGACAAAATGGCGTCTTAGCGGCGGCTAACGTTGACGCCGGCCCCGCACCGGTAACTCAAAATGCTTCGTGGATGATTATATTTTTCATGCAGATGAAATGCACGAATATAGCGGGTGCTTTTAGAGAAGTAGAAGTTTAAAGTTGAAATCAATAAACGTGACATATAAACGGTGCCATTGCTTACGGCAGCAGGTCACAATTAGTGATCATTCGAGGTAGCGTGACTGCCCAGCGTAATATCCACGAAGTTTTACAACCACACTTACTTCCCTTGTTGGAAACATTGCAAGATCCACTTTTTTAGCAGGACAATGCACAACCTCATGTCGCACGTGTTAGTTTAGACTTTTTAGAAGTCTCCGGAGTAAATCCGCTTCAGTGGTCTCGATCTCCAGCGAATAGAGGAGCTTCAACACATTATTCACATTAAGGTGGCATACGAGGGATGTATTTTAAGTTTTGTATATGGAAATAAAACAACACGGTAGGTAGTTTTAAATGACTTTATTGTTTTTCGAAGTATTCTCCACGAAGATTAATACACATCTGCATGCTTTCGAACCAATTTTCGGAGCACTTATTCCACTCGTTTGCTGGCAGACCCAAAACTGGAACCTTTGACCACGCAGTCTGTTTTTAATTTTCGGGAAAGTAAAGAAATCGTTAGGACTTAGATCGGGACTATATGGAGGATGGTCCAATAATTCCACGTTTTCTTCCGTTAAATACTGCCTTGTTTTTTGGGCTGTGTGCGAGCTTGCATTGTCTTGGTGGAGGATGATTCTTCTATCGGGGTTGATTTTTCGAAGCTCGGTGATAACTTTTGGCAAACAAATGGAGGTATACCAATCCGCAGTAACAGTTCTTTGCTCATTGAGAGGAATTGTTGCAATATGACCTGCTTTTGACACAAATGTCGCGACCATCTTTTTCGAAACACTTCGAGAACGGATGACTCAGTCAACAGGTGAGGTATCCAACGAGAAACTAATTTTCTTACTCCTAATTCTTCATGTAAAATTTTTGAATTGTGCTCTTTGAGATCTTTAAGGACCCCTCAATCTCGCGATATGTCACATGTCTATCTTCAATTATGAGTTTGCGCACAGCATCGACGTTTTCCTGGGTGACTGCCGTTTTTGGTGCTGGTGGGATCGTCGCTAAGACACACCGTCCACGTTTGAATTCTTCATACCAACGGGAAATTGTCGACTGATGTGGCGATTCGTTACTGAAGATAGACAGTAACTCAGCAAGGCATTCTTGTTGCGATAATTGTCTCTGAAAGTTGTTCCATTTTTGAGACCACTGCACGTATTGTTGTGAAACTTTGAATTTAAGTTTACTAAAGAGTGAGGTTAGGATTCAGTACTGACATTCGATCCGTGCGGCCTACTATGTTTCTATATGCAAAACTTAAAATACATAGTCGTGCCATAAGTTCTGTCCCATGATAATCTCATGATAAAAATGAAACAAGATAAGATATATTTATATGAAAGATATTATTTATTCGATAACATTTTTAGAATTCATAATCAAACAGTTTTATTCAAAATGTCCCCCCTTGGCCTTCACACACTGCTTCAATCTCGCGGGCCACTCATCTATCACTGCACGCACAGCTTCCAAAGGAATAGCTGCCGCTGATCGGATCAAATCCGCTTTCAGGGACTTGATATTACGGTGGGCTTTGGAGCAGGCCAACTGCTCTAGCAGGTCCCACAACTTGTAGTCTAAAGGATTGAGGTCCGGACTCCCTGAGGGCCAATCTTCCGCAGCAATGAACTCTGGCACATTGCTTTCCAGCCAGCGCTGCGTACTCTTAGCCTTGTGAGCGGGGGCGGAATCCTGCTGGTAGACCCAGTGTTGGTTGGCAAACAATGTACCACTTAAAGGCTTGACGATAGGATCCAGTATGTCGCTCTGATAGTTTGCCGCTTTTGTTTTCACGCCCTGTTTACAGAAATGGAGCTGAGTGACCCCTTCGTAGGACACCCCCCACCAAACCATGACTGACGCAGGGTGGTGGCCTCTCTCAACTCTCGGAATGATCTCCGAAGCTTCCTGTGAACTCCTTGCATACACTTTGTCATTTTGTCGGTTGAATTTTTCTTCTATGGTGAAGATTTTCTCATCCGTGAACAAAATCTTTCGGAATCCCCCAGCTGCGTACCTCTCCAAGAGCTTCTTGGATCTTGTCGCCCTGATGTGTCGCAAGGTGGCCGTAAGTCGCTGGCCCGTACGTCTCCGGTAAGCCCCTAGCCCTAGGTCTTGTTTAATGATGCGCGACATCGTCCGGACAGGAATCTTCATTTCCCTGGATAGGATCTTCTGCTTCCGGAGTGGATTCCTTTGAATCCTGGCTTTTACGGCTTTGATGGCTGCTGGAGTCCTTACTTGACGAGGTCTTCCGCTTCTTGGCCTGTCATCAACAGAGGACGTCTCATTGTACCGCTGAATGGTCCTAGACACAAATTTACGCGATATTTGAAGGCCGCGTAAGAGTTCAAAAATCTGACTAGCACTGTGATTACACTTATGTAAAGCTATCACTGCAATACGGTTCTCTGCCTTGCCCCACTCCATCGTTATGCTTCGAGAGATCAATACAAACTGAGGTATATGTAATTACCCGAAAAGCGCTTAATCAACTGACACCACAATGTAAACAATCGGACAAGTATTAACAGGTCTACACTTGTTTGAAAACGAGGGACAGAACTTATGGCATGACTACGTACATCCCTCGTATCTCAGCTACTTTGCGAAATTTTGAGTTAAAATTTTGATCACTTTCCATTTATCGGTAAACCTAAAACTTGTAAAACTATGCTCAAAATTATACCACTGCTAGTCGGTCTTGTATTTTCTATGTCAGTTAAGACGTAAAGTTAAGGGAAAGGCAAAGTCCCGATCCAGCAGGGCCGGCCGACAATTTCGCGTCGGTCGTATCCACAGGTTATTGCGAAAAGGGAATTATGCTGAACGCGTCGGTGCCGGAGCTCCCGTATATCTAGTGGCCGCTGAAGTTTTGGAATTGGCAGGCAACGCTGCTCGCGACAATAAAAAGACCCGTATTATTCCATGTCATCTGCAATTGGTCATCAGAAACGACGAAGAATTGAACAAACTGCTTTCAGGCGTCACAATTGCCCAAGGAGGAGTTCTCCCTAATATCCAAGCTGTTCTTTTGCCGAAAAAGACGGAGAAGAAAGCCTAAAAAAAATCTTCTGAACATACAACGTAATTGCACTACTGTGTTAGAATCTGATTTGTTTATAGTCACGGCATCTCATTTTATATACACATCTTAAAGATTCAGTATTAAAAGATAACCAAGTTGCAAAAACGAAGACGTACTGAAAAAAATTAATTAAATCAATTAAAATTTTGGGGTGCAATGTATAAACCGGGCAAGTTCATTTTTTGGAAAAAACGAGTTGGGCTTATATTCTTGCACAGTTTTAAATTCTGGACCTTAAAGTGCATGAATCAGCTCTATAACATTTAAGTTGAGGAATCTGAAGTGTATAGGTTGCCTGCGCTTTTACACTTTGCATAAACAGCTCAAGTCCTCCACTTGACTGGTTTTTGTAGTCTAATACATCACAGATACCCCGAACCCGGACATAGTTTCCTTCGATGCGATAGTAGCTTTGGGGCCATAGAAATACAAAAAAGAAAGCACGACAAAATATATTTGCCGCAAGAGTACTCAAAGATTATTGAAAAAACAAACAAAAACTTAAAAGTCATTCATGTAGCGCGGGATATATTTTTAAATTTCAATAAGAAAAAAAATTAATGTGTTGGGCGACCCCGCAGCTGAATAATATAACAAAAACTAACATAGGTATGCGTAAATAAACGGAATTTACCCACAGAAAAATGAATTCTAGGCATCGACAAAATGAGATGATCGATGTCTGATTGTGGCACCTCATTCTAAGCAACTCGAACTTCGTGGATTAGCTGTGACAGAGTCTGTGGCGGATGGTGCAAAGTGGATAGACTCCTCCTCATCAAATCCCAGACATGTTCGATGAGATTTAAATCCCCCCACGGCAAAACATTAACGCCTGCTTCTCGAAGAAAGTCCGTAGTACGACAAGCAATATGAGGATGTGCGTTGTCCTCCGTTAGGTCGGCTCTCTAGGTACGGCTTAAAGTGGTTTGTACATAACTCGCAGAACATCAGTGAAGGACCCTAGGGACTCCCTGAGCGGTGCCGGCGTGTACAGAATACCATGTTCCTGTGGTAAAGTATACGTAGACACCACTAAACGTAGCTTCCAAACACGCATCAAGGAGCATGAAAGAAACTGTCGACTGGGACAAACTGATAAATCAGCGGTGGCCGAACACGCACTCCAAGACGGCAACAATGTTCTCTTCGACCAAACTGAAGTCCTATCAACATCCACCCACTACTCAGCCCAAATGTACAGAGAAGCAATTGGAATCTACAAACACAATGATAATTTCAATAGAAAAGAAGAAGGCCTTGCTTTAAACAAAACGTGGTTCCCAATTCTAAAAAACACAGCGCAAAAGCCACGTCACTCAAGAGGCCCAGAGTACCCCCACCAGTCAACTCAGTCCTCAGTCCGCCGATCTCCTATAAAACCGCACGCTCATCCAGTTAACCGATCAGTTTCAGCCGACCCGCCAAGCCGAGCACTTCGCTCTCGCCGACAGCGCTACCGAAGATGGCTACCGCAGATGTAGCCGAAAGCGCTGGACGAAATCCAACCGGACCACGGATCAACAGTCCGAAAAACCTAAATTACATTAGAATTAGCCGTGAAAGCCTTCATTCTTCGAAAAAATATATGTTTCTTTAAAGTTTAGTTTTATGTCCAGGATTGAGGTTTCTCATATGTTCACTATTATTTCTAACTTTTTAAGAAGCCGAACTCTAAACATTTTGACCACGTCTTCTGAAAGACATAAGGAAACGACTTAAATATTTTGTTTTATGTCGTGTCAGGATGTTCTTAAAAACACTAAGGACATCTTTTCAATGTCTCAGGTGTTCAGACATTATAAGTAAATAAAATGGAACAAAATGAAACCGCAGCATACATGTTGTATGCGGTAAAGGTTTCCTTTAAGAAATCATCCGGCACCACGGATGTTCGTAAATTTAGTTATTAGACTTTGTGACACAGGATATTTAAAAGAACAACGAGGTCACGCTGGAAGACCTGCTCAACCTCAAATGTAACAAATTGAGGAAGACACTTTAGAAATGGTCGAAGACGACCCAATAATACTAAAGCCATAGCAGCTCAAGTAGAAGTTTCTCGTAGTTAAGTTTGGAAGACATTACGACAAGAACAGTATTATCCTTATCATTGTCAATGGGTACAAGCGTTACAAGCTGAAGAGTTGCATTTTGCCAGTGGCTTTCAAAACAGTTCGGCAGAAATGAAGGTCTTACGAAATTAATTTTGTGTACAGACACATTTATACGAAATGATAATAATAATAAGTTTATTCACGTAACATACAAATATAACTAAAACTAACATAGGTATACGTGAATAAACTGAATTTCACCACAGAAGAATAAATTCTTGTGCATGGGTATTAACTTAAATTTTTACATAAATATACATATACACACATATATATACACACACACGTATACACCTATACACATAAACAGATATACACATATACAGGGTGACTTCGAAGTTGAGTCATTTATTTTAACAGCGAGTAGATCTGATCACAATAATGTTTTTTTCCTTTAACATTTTTCTGGTAAAATTAAAGTAACAAAGTTATAGCCCTCTAGAAGTTTGAGTACCGTCCTGTCTCAATAATAATATTATGTGCTCGTGTTTGGCAACAACGGATATAATCCGCCTTATCGATTCATCGCATCGGACACAAAAAAGCGAAAGAATTTGAAACGCTTATTCAGTTGTATTTAGTCAATGTGTCAGTCGGTAACGCGTGAGTGAAAAGTGGTGTTTGTTGCGTGGCTCAAACGAAATAAAAAATGGCACATGTTTACGAAAATGCTGAACTTGTGGACATGATTCTTATTTACGGGGGGGGAGTCTTTACAAAATGCTGCCGCGGCATCACGAATTTATGAGGATCGGTTTCCCAGTCGAGTGCAACCAACCCCTCGTGCCTTTGTTAATGTAGTACAAAGAGCTCGTGAATCAGGTGACTTAAGACCTCACCGGGGAGGGCATGCCGGTGGTCCAAGACCGCACGATCAAATACAGGTCCGCACTGAAATACTTGTCGGGAGGGTAACATTTTTTTTTAATTTTTTTTTTATTTTTACACACATATTTTGGTTTGTCTTCCCTCTACAATCATTATCTGAAAATTAATGACTCAACTTCAAAGTCACCCTGTATATTCATACAAATAAACACATAAATAGATGCACATATACACACATATACGAGTATATGGACGTTGGAAGGTTTTACTATTACATTAATTTTAAATTTCTTTCATACATGTCATGTTTGCAATTTGATGTCGATGTTTTTCAATTATAAATTTTTTGGTTTCAATTTTGAATTTTGTTTTATTTGAAATATTTCTTATATAATTTGGTAATATGTTATATAATCTACTGGAAAGGTAAGTATGACATCTTTGGCCTATACTTTTTGAGGTGAAAGGTGTTCGCTTAATGTTGTTGATTTTGTTTCTACTTTGATATAAAGTGATCTAACGGAATAAGGTTATTTCTATCGTGAAATTGATAATTTATAATTTTATAAAAAAATGGTTGCCTAGGGTCTAATAGTTTTGCTTCAGAATACAACAGACCAGATGGGTATAAGAGTGGTTTGTTGAAGATTATTTCTAAAAATTGTTTTTGGATAATTTCTAATTTATTAATTTGGTTATCAAGTCCTCCACCCCAACCTAATATTGCGTAACTTATACGACTTTCGATCATAGCATGATATAAAACTTTCATTGTTCTTTTATCCGAATATTTGTTTAGATACTTGAATTTAAGTCTAAGTCTAAATATACACCTAAATATTTCATTTTGTTTGTTAAATTTATTTGAGTATTTATATTATCACAGTCAATCTACGTATATATAGATACAAAGGATGGTAACTTGTTTCTGTGATTTGTGAATGGCATGACCATAGTCTTTTTAATGTTAATAGGTAGGCTTTTATGTCTGAACCAGTCTGCAATTATCGTTAAGTCTCTTTCAACCTTCACTTTTAGATCATCCCAGGAGTTGTTATCCGAATAAATGATAGTAGTATCGTCTGCAAAACATATGATATTAATGTAAAGTGTAAATAATAAGGAGCCTAACACTGTCCCGTGTGGGACACCGTACGATATGAATTTGTTTGTGCTTAAGGAATGATTTATTTGTACGCACTATGTTCTGTTGGAAAGGTAACTTGTCATGAGGTTATAAGCCGCCTTGCCCCTAATTCCTGAGTCGTGTAAGATTTCTAATAGTAACAAGTGGTCTACTGTGTCGAATGCTTTGGCTAGATCTAAAAACACACAGGGTATACTCACTTTGATCGTATACCATCAAGACCTGGACTTTTTTTATTTTTCAAACTGTGTATGGCATTTTTTATTTCATTCTCAGACACAGGTTCTAAGAAAATCGATTGTTGTATATATTTTGTAGGCGGAATATTTGTGTTAGGTTTATTTATTTTCATTGCTAATTGTTTCCCTATTTCTATAAAGTAATTATTGAATGCATCAGCAATATCTTTACTTGTGTTAAGTGTTGTATCATGGACGTTTATTTCTTCAATTTTTGTTTCAGGTTTGGATGAATTACAGATCTGATTTATGGTATTCAATAGCATTTCAGAGTCGGATTTGTTGTTTTGTAGTTTTTCTGTGTAATATTTTTGTTTTGAAATGTTGATCAATTGACAGAGTTTAGTTTTATACGAGTAGTACAAATAATATTGTTTTGTTTCGTCTGTTGGATTTGTCTTATATAATTTATATTTCTCGTTTTTTTCATTGATAGATTTAATTAGTCCAGCAGTTACTCAGTTTTTTCTTGGATGGTCTTTACGATTTATTTTAATTTTCTTGGTATTTCTTGATATACTTTCAGTGATTGTTGTAGTCAGATATTTAGTTGCTGCGTGGACATTTCTTATATTATATAAGTTGTTCCAGGTTTCAGATGTTAAGTCTATTATTAATTTTTCATAGTCTATATATTCTTTTATACTTCGCTTTATTAGGGTTAGTATGTACAAAATCTGCAAGGTTGAGGGGTAGAGTTGATACTGCAAGATTTCCACTACAAACATGTTTGGGCAGTAGAAAATCCGCATGCTGTAAAAAGAACTCATTTTCAATATAGATTTTTATTAAATGTTTCGGCTGGCGTGGTAAATGGCATGCTTGTTGAACGCTACTTTTTTCTATCTCGACTGACCGGTGAAATTGATTTAGATTTTCTATGACACAATCTGCTGCAATGATTAGAAGATGTTCCTGTGAGACAGAATATGTGATCATGATGGAGTTCCGCCACATTTTAGACGAGAAATTCATGGACATCTAAATAATGAGTTCCCGAATAGATGGACAGGGTGCAATTGACCCATTTCTTGGCCTGCTCGCTCCCCGGGTTCAACGCCTTGCGATTTTTTTCTGTGGGGCTATTTGAAAGAGTTGGTGTATCATGATGGAGCAGCAAATACTCTGGAGTAACTTCGACAGCGCACTGAAAATGCTTGTGATTTAATTCGCGGACACCAGGATTTTATTTTCGAAGCTTGCAAAGTGTCATCGAGTTTTTGTAAAAACAGTACCCATTAACTATTATACAGGGTGACTTCGAAGTTGAGTCATTTATTTTAACAGTGAGTAGATCTGATAAAAATAAATGTTTTTTTCCTTTAACATTTTTGTGGTAAAATTAAAGTAACAAAGTTATAGCCCTTTAGAAGTTTGAGTACCGCCCTGTCTCAATAATAATATTATGTGCTCGTGTTTGGCAACAACGGATATAATCGGCCTTATCGGTTCATCGCATCGGAAACAAAAAAGCGAAAGAATCTGAAACGCTGATCACGATGTTTTTATTCAGTCAATGTGTCAGTCGGTAACGCGTGAGTGAATAGTGGTGTTTGCTGCGTGGCTCAAACGAAATAAAAAATGGCACATATTTATGCGGATCGGTTACCCAATCGAGTGCAACCAACCCCTCGTGCCTTTGTTAATGTAGTACAAAGGGCTCGTGAATCAGGTGACTTAAGACCTCACAGGGGAGGGCATGCCGGTGCTCCAAGACCTCACGATCAAAAACAGGTCCGCACTGAAATACTTGTCGGGAGGATATTTTATAATATAAGGTAAACAAATTTTTTTATTTTTTTTTATTTTTACACACATATTTTGGTTTATCTTCCTTCTACAATCATTATCTGAAAATTAATGACTCAACTTCAAAGTCACCCTGTATAGGTGATTTTTGGTATATCAACTTCTTTTGACGAATTGTACAAGCTATTAAAGTAAATGACTCAACTTTGAAAACATCCTGTAGATATCGACATACAACTATCGATGCCAAAACATCGCCGACAGAAAGATCTTGGAAAATACCATGACCACCAATCACCAAGACCGAGATCATGATGCAGTGATCAAGGCGCGTAGATCTTTGAACTTGTTTGTTGTAAAATGGCGTGGAACGACGACGGCTACGCGTCGTCCTGCCCTCTCCCCCCTTGTTTTGCAGCCGCGACGCGTCACGCTTTGGCGTGGCGTGGCGTCGGTATCGCGCGCCACTCGCCGCCGCTGCTGCATAGTTCGTGGCCTACTTTCCACCTGGTCCTTTGCTCCTCGGCAACTCGTAGCTCGTAGCTGTATCTCTAGTACACCGATTACCGTTAGCGCTGTCGGTCGTTCCGCTGAACGTCGCCGCCGTCCCTCGATTTCGCTCTCATCGCGCCATCTGACGGACTGTACTTCTAGGATTCTTCTAGCGCGAACATTGAGCCACTATCGTAACCTTATACATGTGACTCTTGCTGAAACTTATCACTGCCGACCTCATCTGGACGCGGGAAAAAACGCCAGAGACATCTATCGGGTTCGGATTCCGCGACAAAACATTGAGGTAGGCTCTGTTCACGCTCACGTCAGAACCTTGAGCACATCGGTGACGTCGGAAATGTAAATCGGTAGAAAAAACTTCACCACACTACCTAGAAGCTCCTGAAACAGCAATTGTAGACAAAAAGAGCTCAAACACGCAATGTTCTACACTGGAAGCCTAAAAAACCTGGAAGAAACATCCTTTGACTTATTTGAAAGCTGGTATTTCGACACAGAAACTGTGAAGAAACGTTGCCTTATCGTTGAGGAAGGTTCGGACATAAACAAGCTAGAACCTTGAGCAGAGTGTGACGTAATAGGTCATTGCAGAGAAAACAAACGCCTACTGGACCAAAGTTAACACCAAAATTAATGGCAAATCCAGGATACCTACAGATCATATTCTTTTGCATTATGATGGATAAACAAGTGTTGTGAAAATATGTGTTGGAATATGAGGCAACCTGTGTTGGAGAAAAGCAGTCTAGTTTCGAATTACAGTATTTTTCGTCGCTCAGCGAGTGGAAGATGAATGAAACTTGGAAAAAATCGCACTTCTAGACCCCCTGCACGCGTCTTGTGGATATGTACGTAGTTTCCTGGACGTGAGTTGTATTTCCTGGATATTAAGAGAATCGAGTGGGTGCTTTCCACCACCGTTGCGGAAGGTTAATAACGCGGATGGTAAACCTTGAAGATATCAATGACGTCATAGTTTGAGATTGGCTGCGCCGGAAGCGACCTAGTTCTAGTAGCAGTCGCTTGTTATCCACCGTGGGCTTTCCATGGCGTAGTTTAAGGAGGACCTAGCCGTAGTGAATTTTCTAGACTGAATTTCTATTTAGTGCAATTTAGTGACTCAAGACTGTATGGTTTAGTGCGTCAAACAAGAGACTGTTCATTTTTGAAACACTGCCTATTCGGAGAAGATGAGAAATGATGACTGGATCACGGAGTCTAACATCACCAAGACTGGCTTTTTACATTTCAATTTACGAAGACTGCCAATTTTAGTGCATTTCGACAATATTTACACCAATTTAGTGGGAACGTCGTTGACATTTTAGTCTGAAAAGTAGCATTTATCTACACGTCCAAAACTTCGACTGAATCTACATCAAAATTAGAAGACTGTATTTTTTATTCGACAATTAGATTGGCCTGAATTAGCTGATCAATAGGACCTTCGCTCAAGTCAATTTTCGAGGAAAAACAACTAAGATCGTTAGAAGGATCGATCATTGCATTTGTTGCGGACTTTGGAAGCATCGTGACCTGGGCTACTAGAAAGAGAGGGACGACCGATCACGTGGCCGCACAACAAGTCTCTAGGGACTTGGGACTATCAGGTTGGTGTCATTGCAAACTGGTGCGATTCGATTGTTTTTGACGATCCCGCTGGAATTTTGGCATGCTTACCGGAAAATGATGAACTCATTAGGTAAGACTTGATGCAATGACGTGTTAGTTAGTAATGTAAGGTCGAATAGTTGGGTAGTTATTTTGAAGCAGTACGCTCCTCCTGTAAAGCTTCATTGGCGTTCGAGCTTGGTCTTGATGTGCAGCCAAAATTGCGTTTGATTGCAAGGGAAATCAAGTAGATCATATCAATGTTTCGTTCTTATTAAACCAAGCACTTATCAAACTCTGATCTTTTAAAAGCCTGCATATGCGTAACAGTTTCATATTGCGCATACAACATTGGAACGTAATTGAGAACTTTATCACAGTCAATCAAAATCTAAACACGAAAAATATTCGAATAAGATGAAAGCACTTAAGCCTATACAGCGGTTGATACCGCTGTCGTTAAGGGGTCTATGTTACACGAGTAAAAGGAAACTTGATGCTGTAACTAGAATTGCACGATTTGATAGAAAAACGACCTTTTGTGGAAATTCTTAAAGCCACTGATTTTGGTAAAAACATTCAAATGCGTTCGTTTCATTTAGTTCATATTTTAAAATGTTCAATAATATTCTGTATAATCAGCTAAGCCGCGGCTCCATCACAGCTTTGTGAAATCAGCTTGTTAGGCAAATTTCCTATTAATGGATCTACGACGCTCAAAATATGTCTTGTGAGAGTATCAGCGTCATATTTTTCGGGATTCAAAAACGTTCTACTGGTTCGCCGTTAAATACGTATCTGAAAATTGTTACCAGTTGGATTTTCCCCGAAATGACCGTTGTTTAATCTGCTATTATCGCCATCGCCATCGACTCTGTTAATCTGTTTTATTATTTCTTCATAACAAACTTCAAGAATACAATCCAGTAGATCGTTTGTACGGATCTGTATAACTTGCAGCTCATGCTTATGCTTAAATCGCGCATTTGATTTTGTAGACAGAGACAAAAGCAAGAGCGTGCGGCTTGTGTCGAAGTAGTGCACAGACCCTTTTCAAGTGGCCCATGAATAATGTTACGCTGCGGTCGCGACGAAAATGACAAGTACACAATTCGTCGATTATAATGCTTTCTCAGTACAAAACAGACTCGACGCCGTGTCTTGCGGGGGCAGCGTTGCCGGTATTGTTTCTATTTGTGTGATAGCATGGAAATAAATAATGATCAAATTACTACTGTTTTTTCTGTTAAGACAAAAGTTTTGGCAGGTCTGCAGCTCTGCAGAACTTAAGGGCCAGCCGCCCCTGATCAGCTTCATCTTTATATCCGATGGCGATAAAGTGAGCCACTCTTTTGTTATATGACTAATTCCATTGAAAACAAGTAAGAATCATTTTTACTTTCCGATGCAATTGGCAAGGAAGAATAGAAATCACAAAAACTTTTGATATCGAAATATGTTTTTTGACTGTTTATCACGAAAAATCATGTCACACATTTCCATCGGTCTGTGTCTGTCTATCTGTTACCTGTCCGGGCAACCTTGTCCCCTCTATGTTTCAGAAAATGTTGCTCAGATTTGAATGAAACTCAAGATTACTACCAGATAACAAAAAAAAATATTTGGATTTAGTTAAGAACTATCATTACACATGATATTTTTGATGCTATTAATAAAATAAAATCTAATACTCAAGCGCTTATCTTTTCAAATGACAAAATTATGCCTCCCAATTATTTCTGGTTCCTTGATTCTCGTTCTAAATTGCTGCATAGAGACATGATATTTTCCCAACTGCGGAAAGTGTAACTAGTTATGCCACTTCCTAAAACCAACAATCCAGAATAAGTTAATGATTTAAGACCTCCTACCAGTTCTTTCCAAAGTAGAGAATCTAGAAACAAAACTAAAAGGCACTATGTTACGTTTCCTAACGTCATATCTTAAAGACAGACAGCAACAGGTGGTTCTGGGAATAAGTATTTCAAATTTACGGAATGTTCCTTCAGAGGTACCACAAGGTTCAGTTCTTGGGCCCCTCTTGTTCTTAATATATACATTTGTTTTGGTCGTCAGAATTAAAAACTCGAGTGTTACTTGTTATGCCGTTGATACTCAACCATTGTTAAGCTTTCCACCTGATGATTTTAAAATGGCTGAGGCTAAAATTAACATTGATCTCGAAAGTATTATTTCTGCTTTTAAGAACATGAAACTCAATTTACAAAAATCAAATGTACCATTTTGCAAGACGGAGACATCTAAAAGCAGGCCTGAGCCTGAAAATATGCAGCACAGATTTGAAATTTAATCATGTACACAACAGCTTGGGACTACTCATAGACGAATACCTACGTTTTCACAAGCATGTTAACAACGTCGTCAAAACACGCTATTTCAGGCTGAAACTATTATGTACCAACAGCAAATCCCTCAGTTTTAAAACAAAAAGCGATTATGTGAATCATTAATTATTTCCAAAATTTTATATTGAATCGACGTATTATCCAAGCTCAGATCCAATGTTTGTCCACAGACTACAAAAAATTAAAAATTCTAATAATCTACGGGATGTAGGATGGCTCAAAGTTAACAACCTGTTCAAATATGTATTTTTATCATTTATAAAATTTATTCATTATTCACCACTACGTTTATTGAACAAGCATTAATTGCTTAAATTTAAGGTGTATGGGAATATTATCTATACCAAGACATCGCACAGCCATGTTTCAGCGTTCTTACTCATATAAAGCGTTAGACATCAATATTAGGAATACAGCAAATCATAATAAATTCACTATTAAATCAAAATATATTAAACATACAGTAACACAGAAATTTTGGTAGCACTTAATGTTTGTTGAATATATTTTATGTACACTAACACAAAATTTTAGAAGCATTTAATACTTTATCAAGTATCACGTAAAAGACATTATTATAGTTGGTAGTATTCACATAGTGTATACTTAATTTAGACTCCGCCATTTTTGCATCATACTTTTAAGTGTTATTTTGTGATGTTAATGCTGCAATAAAAACATATACTATTATTGTTATTATTATTAAATATCGTAAATCGATTCAGTGGTGTCGGAGTTATGGAAGAAAAACTTTAAAACTTTCTTCATTTTTTTTAGTCTCTCAGTGGGCGTAACAAGAAATACTTGAAGTGGTAACAGTATTTAGGTATACAGGGTGACTTCGAAGTTGAGTCATTTATTTTAACAGTGAGTAGATCTGATCAAAAGAAATGTTTTTTTCCTTTACCATTTTCCTGGTAAAATTAAAGTAACAAAGTTATAGCCCTTTGGAAGTTTGAGTACCGCCCTGTCTCAATAACAATATTATGTGGTCGTGTTTGGCGACAATGGATATAATCCGCCGTATCGGTTCATCGCATCGGAAACAAAAAAGCGAAAGAATTTGGAACGATGTTTTTACAAGTATCTCATTCATTTGTATACAGTTAGTGTCAGTGAATAGTGGTATGTGTTGCGTGGCTCAAACGAAATAAAAAATGGCACATGTTTATGCGGATCGGTTTCCCAATCGAGTGCAACCAACCCCTCGTGCCTTTGTTAATGTAGTACAACGGGCTCGTGAATCAGGTGACTTAAGACCTCACAGGGGACCTCACGATCAAATACAGGTCCGCACTGAAATACTTGTCGGGAGGATACTTTATAAAACAAGGTAAAAATTTTTTTTTATTTTTTTTTTATTTTTACACACATATTTTGGTTTATCTTCCTTCTACAATCATTATCTGAAAATTAATGACTCAACTTCAAAGTCACCCTGTATATTGTATAGTATTTCTGATCTCATCAGGCTCAAGTCAAACGAATTTCGAAAGGGCTAGTATCGTTAATGTATTTCCTACATGCTTTTCATTCATCTTTGTACCTTTTGTAAATGCCCTCACATCCAGTCTGCGTACACAGAAAATTTAAATCTCGCAAGTTTTGTGAATGTTGTTTAATCTCAGGCATAATCCAACTATCAACCTTCTTTTTTTTTTGAAGCAGTTCAGTCCTTTATAATGGAAAATGTCTGTCAAAGTGATAGAATAATACGTTGAAGAAGCATTTGTATACTTCATGCCACGGTTCCGACATCAAGTTATTACAAAAGCTGTCTAGAGAGTTGTCTGCATATCGCCTTCCCATTTTAGTTATGGTAGGTTGTGTTATCGCAAAACAGGGTGAGGGGATAGTGATCCGAGATATCAGATTCAATAAGTTGACAAGAGCAATTTTCCTCGGTAAAGTCGGAAAAAACGTTATCAATACGCGCATTTAGAGACCGGTGTTACCCTTGTTATCGTGTTGATAAACAACAAAGCCATAATATTTGAATATATTTATCAGTTTACAGGTTTGGCTTTGCGAAATTTAAATTGAAATCACCACACACCATAAGATGGTGATTTACCTTATACATCTTATCTGGCAGCAAATTCAAGGAGTTTGAAAATATGATAATACTTTTTTATTTAACAATAAAACAACAGGACAATAATTCCGCACGCGAAACTTCAAAATGATTGTTGCTACTAGTTATGGCTAAGAAGCACTTATGATAACTATAATTATCTATCATATAAAGTAAAATTTCATGTTCACAAAACCAATGTTTATTAATGGTAATACAATTTGTGTTTATATCATTTAATAATATATTTAGTTCATTTCTTTTATTTCCTATGCTTCGTATATTTGCATTAAATAATTTGACTGTATCCGCTTTTGCCAATTTCCCTTCTTCGTAACAAATGATAGTTTGAAACTAGCGCACTTTTATGTCAATTGTTTTTTCTACTTTCTACTATTTGGCATGTCTTTGCAATAAACAATATGATAAATAGTAAACGCTATGGCTGCTATATCAAAAAAATTTCTAGCTGCCAAGCTCTGCGAGCTCTAAATTTGCACGATTCTCTTGTTTCAGGACTTGTTATTTTTAATAAATAACTATTGTACATTTAGTTAGTGGTATTTATATCACCTTTAAATTATCTTTTTAATTGCTTAAATGTCACACATTTTTCCCTGGTACCTGTAATGGTTGTCAAAATCAAAGTATTATCCTGACCCTGTCAAATATGTATCACATATCATTTAGTCTTATAACACAAAATAAGCTATTTTTCTTAGTTGACACTGAAAACCCAAATACAGTACACTCATCCATATGTAAAAATAAAATTTGAAAAAATGATGGAGTTTCCATAAATTGTTAAAGTCTGTGGATGTTTGCCATATCTACATCTTCATATGTCCAAAACATGTCAAATTAATAAACAAGTACATTTTTAAAAAATACAAAAAGCTCGACTGCAGTAAGAGACCTTAAATGTCAAAACCCATTGAGCCGTTTGGTCTGTAACCCACGCAATAGAAATTTCCAGGTTCTAGAGTAAGATATTTTGCTTTTACGAAATTTTGGTATACCAAGTGTCACTCGGACTGTCAATACAAACCTAGAGACACATCGTATGTCAAAATCCATCAAGTCGTTTAAGCTGTAGCTTGTGAAATAAAAATTTTAAATTTGTCTACATTGCTCAAACGCTACATATATATATATATATATATATATATATATATATATATATAAAGAGAATATGATCATGCGGAGAAAGGTATATAACAACAAGTAGGAAAATAATGGGCAAAATCCGCAAAAAGGAGGAAAGTGGATTCGAGCAGAAAATAGGATAGGTAACCCGAGCGATACGTATTTCTGCTGCTTGGCTTCATCACACATTTCGGGCCTGATGAAGCCAACCAGCAGAAATACGTATCGCTCGGGTTACCTATCCTATTTTCTGCTCGAATCTACTTTCCTCCTTTTTGCGGATTTTGCCCATTATTTTCCTACTTGTTGTTATATATATATATATATATATATATGAGCGGTAGTCATTGCTAAAGCCAATGACCAGTTGGGTACAAAATACAATCAATTGTTAATTGGGAAAATTGGCAAAACTCTTAGGCTTTAGTTGACTCTTTTGACGATAAAATCAAGCTTTCGGCATTCTCTATGGAGCCCTCATCAGGATTCTCAAATCACAATCGTGATGCTAGCAAAGAAAACAGGACAGATTAAAATTGTCAGACAACTTACTCGTCGGTGAGGTTGCAGCCACAAGGTGTTTCAGAAGGAACGTAGAGAAGATCGAAATTGTAATCAGTCCTTTTGTTTTTTATACTGATTACAATTTCGATCTTCTCTACGTTCGTTCTGAAATACCTTGTGGCTGCAACCTCACCGACGAGTAAGTTGTCTGACAATTTAAATCTGTCCTGTTTTCTTTGCTAGCATCACAATTGTGTTTTCAGAATCCTGATGAAGGCTCCATAGAGAATGCCGAAAGCTTATCGTCAAAAGAGTCAACTTAAGCCTAAGAGTTTTGCCAATTTTCCCAATTTAGAATTTATTGTATATATATACATATATATATAGGTGAAAAATAAAGCTTCCGCCTTTAGTTGGGTACTTCGACAAAATTCAAGCAATGAGGACTCTTTATACTTTATTAGTCTCTAGCTTTCAATGGACTTTGCCATCATCATCAGGAGCTGCAATAACATTAAGAAGAAGTAGCAACTGTTGTGCAAAATTACTTTAAATTACTTACAATAGTATGCGAAATTGTTGCTAAATGTTATTAAAAGTTGAGGGAAACATTTAGTAGCCTGGTGAAAGCTGGATACATGATACATTCGTTAAAATTAGTATAAAATACACACAGCTGTATGTCAGGAACATATCAAAACGGGTTAAAAATATCTGTTTGCATTCATTCGGTCCTGATGAAGCCAACCAGCAGAAATACGTATCGCTCGGGTTACCTATCCTATTTTCTGCTAGAATCCACTTTCCTCCTTTTTACGGATTTTACCCATTATTTTCCTACTGTTTGTTATATACCTTTCTCCGCATGATCATTTTCTCTCTCTCTATAGGTATATATATATATATATATATATATATATATATATATATATATATCTCCTGACTGAAAAAACAGAACTTTAGTAAATAATGTTTTTTTAATGATAAATATATAAGATATAAGATACAAATAAAGCAGGGTTTTTAAGAATTAGGTCTTTACATCCCCATAAATGGTTTCCCTATTGAATTCCTAATTCAAAGTATAATCGAAAGTCGGCACGGCACGGGTTATCGTTCCCTGATCGCAATAATATTTATTATTTGAGCTGTTAGAGTCAAATGGAAAAAATTAGAGGGTATGCGTTTGAAAAAAAGAACTTTCATTTTCTGGGACACCTCAGTAGGTACATATAGTACATATCCACGAGTGGAAAGCATTACTTTCGTGCTGAGGCAGCCAGGTAAAGAAGTCTGAAATTCTCTCGATTCTATTCAGTGATTAGTTGAAAGTTCGTTGCATCCTGGAGTCTAATTCTGAATTTGAGCCATGATAATTTTATCACCTGATTCTACCGAATTTCTATATTGAAATGTTCATGGTAATGTCGAAATTGCCGTGGCAATCTCGAAACTACCATTGCGGCTCATATTATGTGTGACAGCAAAACGACATCAAAATTAATTTCAAGAGTCGGCGCCTATGACTGTACTTGAACGGTGCGTTCGGCAACGTTCGACTGCCCGACAACAAATCGCATAATGGTACTAGCTAGCAAAGCTAGGAATTCTCCGGTTATAAAAATAAGATGACTTAAAGGTTAGTTGTAGCTAGTTTCAAGCCGACATGCGGCAACACCATTTTGCGCGTTACCTTGCCTGAAATTTCTTTAACCCTATTTACGTTCCATTGTTTCTAGCATTTTTATACAAAAAGTAGAGTCAGGCCGATTCACCCAATACAGATACAATTATATATATCGTGTGATTCTTCAAAGTGGCTTACCCCTATAACTTTTTTATTATTGAAGATAGAAAAGCGGAATTTGGGGATTGCGTATTACAGATGAATTTACATTTTTTTTCGGCATATTAACTTCCTTTCCCGTACTTCCGGTTTGACCGGAAACGACTCCAACTTTCGATTTTTACATGGATACATTTTTACTTATTTCGATCGAGAATGAAATTTTGAACTCAACAACGCCTCACTTGTCAATAATT